>CM057157.1:10222475-10251601 GCA_029962745.1 Echinometra lucunter | reverse complement strand
GCACATCTCCCTTTGATGAGAAATGCCCGCAGCTCGAAACTGATTGATTTATATGATGGTATTGTGACGTAAGGCAGCTATTTTGATCACATCATAATTTGTTATACTACCCCCAACGTCAATTCGTTAAAGTTATAATCCATCCTGTCTAGTTCAAGGTAGACTATAGCGGGAAAGTACCAACAGTACGTTTCAGTTTTGGAGTTATTGTTTACCCCAACTTCAGTTTTATGTTTTCTACAATGACTTTCAAAGGATGCTGATTTGGTATTTTTTTGAAGGATTCTATAATATAATAACTACATGGTATTAGTAACTCATTAATCTTCAAGGTATAATTAAGAATAATGAAATGCCATTATTTCTTTAGCGTTCTAGTTCGATTAAGTTATGTTTTAACTTCATTAACAAATCAAGTGAATTTTGAAGTTAAATTGATATTTGTTTAGAATAGATTTTGATTGAATAGCATTTGAAATCTTTTTTCTTCTTCCTTTCTAACTTTCTTTCTTTTCTCTACTTCTTATGTTTTAAAAATAATGTTTGAGATAAAGTTTTGATAATTTGATGTATTGTGTGGAAAACGAATTTGTTAGGATAGAATAGACTGTATAGATTGTTACTGTAAATTTTTACCTTTTTCTATTGATTATCCATTTAAGTTGATTGAGACGTAATGAGGGAAAGCCACATTTTCTAACAAAAGGGGATGTTATGTGATAATAAGACCAATTTCACATTTTCTTTAATTTGGATTTGAGTTTTTAAAGATGTCAAAGTTGGTTGTTGTCTGTGTTTTAGACGCTGTCGTCATTGTCGTCTTCGTCGTCGAGCATCAGGTTTGTATACAGGTCATCTCTGCTTATCTTCGCTGTCATCGTCGTCATATAGTAGTCATCGTCATCACCGTATTTAGCGATGTTGTCTTCGTTGTGGCCATCATCAAGCAGTGTTTTTTCGGTAGTCAGGATCATCATCAGGTCAGCAGGTTCAAGTCATTCCGGAGGAAGCACTTCGTGGTGCATCATAATCATAGACGTTTCATTTCTGAAGTGCTGTCATTGTTGGGTCTGTCGAGGGCAATCCTCCATCTTCTGTTAAACAGGCTCTGCATTGCTAATTTGTTTGATATTATTGCTCTCTATACTCTAGCTGGTCGAAATCGGGTTCTCCACCATGTCACTTCAGGACTCGAATCAGAGAGAGACATAGAACCAGAATACTTCAGACTACATTCAAGACATCATCAGAGTACAATCACCATCAAACTTACTCTAGACTTCTGTTCATACTTTTGATCTTCAACTGAATAAATGTTAACTTCATACTTAAACTGACTTTGAATCTTCATGTCTTCAATGTACATGTTCTCTGTTGCTGGACGATTGAACTAAACACAAAAATCCGATCCCAACACGAGACAAGCTAGGGGACTGTACGGGGGTCACTCTCATAAGTGCTGGCCGGAGTGTGAAAAAAGGATTATTTTGTATCCCTTAATCACACCCTTCATTGTGTTAAAGGCGTAGATCTGCTCAAATTTGCTCAAATTTGCAACCCTAAATGGCGTAGATCTAAATTTGCACCCCTAAATGGCGTAATCTGCACAACCACTTAGCCCTAAATGGCGTGAAGAGTGGGAAAAGGCTACCCTAAGAGGCGATTTACCAGCGAATGGTGCTGAAAAGCAACCCTTTTTGCAAAAGACGTCAACGACGCCCGAGTGCCTGAAATGGGACCCTTTTCGACGCTTTTTCTGGACGCGGGTGAGTAGCAGGCCATGTGGAGAGTGACCCCCCCCCCCCCCCGGGTTTGGATAGCACTCTCATACATTATAATTGCATATTCGAATCAGAACAATTTGTTACATTGTCATATGTCCCTTTTACATGTACAGGCATGCAAACATAAAGTGAAAAATACACGTGGCTAAATGATTATTTATATTTGCAGGTGATTAAATATTGCCTAAAAGCTTAAAGATCAAGAAGATAGTATTTTGCAATAACCGTTATTTTCATCTTTTATACATATTGGTCTTGGTCTATTGGTTCTGATAGTGTAAAAAAAATTCAATAAGTTGAAATTGTGCTATCTAGTGTGAATCAGATTTGTACAGGTCAACATAACTTTAAGCTCTCTTGCTTAATTGAATTTTTATTTGCGAGTATTGTAAACATGTCAGTAAGAAACTGATTTATTGATTCCCACGTATTTCTCAACAGAACTAGGTATGATCGTTGACTAACAGCATGGATCCATCTTGTCGCACATATTATGTTTGGTCCTATGCATGCTCGTATATAGACTGGTTTAAATTTGGAGCTGTCGTGCATAGTGGGACAGTGAAAATGTGTGATCAACCGGTTTACTTCGAAAACATTGGGTGATGGTTCACGTCGCATCGTCACGGTAAGGTTACACGATCTACACCGAAAGGTAGGGGTATAACGTTTGTGAAATACACCTCTCCTGTAGGTCGAGACGTGAGTATATGTAGATTGCTGCAGTTTTCTTCATAACGCGTCCTGTATAAACTGGACCCAACATTTCGTACAGCTAGGGCCTACCATTCACAAAAGGTCGTGTAACGCGACGATGTGACGTGTACATAATTACCCGATGGTTCAAAGTAAGCCGAATCTACCTTTGAATACATTTGAGGGGGTCGGTGCAGTATAGTGCTAATCCACGTGCTTGTCATTTTGAGATAATCGCTTTTGAAAGTTTGAAAAAATCCATAAATCATGGTCTTTCGTCAGGTGTCTTGAACTTTGGTCATTTGAAAGAGAAAATACTCGAGATGAACTTCTGCGAATTTAGAGAACGAACTTGTAGATAAAGTTGCCAATTTTATGACGTTTCTGACAAGTGATTCTGATTTGTGGGTTGGCACTATAATACAAGCATATGTAATACATGCAAAATCCCACAGACATTTTTTGTCATTCTTCAAATTTTAAGTTTTAATCACACATATGCAACCTTTTCGAATGTAATTGGATATTTGGGATGCTGTTGAACATGAATTTCCACAAAAGAACAACAAGTAATTTTTTTTTCTTTTCAACATCAAAATAGTGCTAACCCACAGGTAAAAAGATGTTTTAAAACTTGTAATACGCAGAATTAACTCAATTTTTAAAAATCATGACTGAAATAAATACTTTAAAACCAGATGAATCTTCTTGTTTACAAGCTACCTTTACGTCATATGCAAATTGTAAAAATTGCCAAAAAAGTTATCGCTCCCGTAGATAGGAAGAATATAGTGCTATCCCACATCACACAAAAAAGCATCGAAATTCCCTGTTCGAAATAATTTTGCCATCATATTCTGGCATTTTATTCACTCTTTTAGTAAGTTTGGCAAAGTCACATATCTCAATTGTCAGATTCATTAGGTACTTTGCAAATTGGAGTCTATCATGCTTAAAGTTGTGCACTTTTTATGAATCAAACTTTTTCCAGTCATGGAAGCTGCCATATGAAAATGTGTGGGTTAGCACATTTTTTGCCGCTTAAGAGTTGCTTCTTTTTCTTGGGGCAAGAACATGCCCACCTTATTGGACCAATTTAACGTTTGATTTTCGATTTGAAATTTTGATAGCATGTAGGATACTACTAAGGGATTATGCAAATGTATGTAACTCATTTTTCACAAAAATGTGGGTTAACACTATATTGCACCGACCCCCTCATTTCTATCAATGTGGATGACAAAAGTGCATGGAAAATATATCCTTCTTTGTTGAATGCTGTAACAAAATCGTACATCACATTATGAATTTAAAAAGACTCGAAAGAGTGAAGATACCAGATTTGAAAAAAGGGTTTTGCTTCATATTCGTTTTAATTCGTAAACTGGATGTCACGCAATCACGTAAATATTTATGTTGTATGTAACAGTATAATGATATCAATAGAAGTAGATAATCAACGACTGTTTATATGTGTCACTATAGACTCTTTACTCTTATTTATTGATTTAAACCTGTTATAGCCAAAGCTTTGTTTTTATCTGTTTATGGAGGAAACGAAGCATGTCAAAATTGCATGGTTCACCTCGATGACACCGGGAGAAGCTGCTATCACGCGAATCAGGAATACAAAAATAACCTACAGGGGGAAGAACCTTCAATAACAGAATGAATATGGCAAATCTTCCTTTATTGGTTTACTATCTGTTCTTTCTGTATATTCCTTCTTGCCTGTCATGACTTCCTGTCAGAAGTTACCCGAAGAGTAGAACCATTGAGATCGCGTACAGAAAGACAGCGTAGTTAAAACCATTAGGGAACGAACACTCTACGAAGATATTTAGACCCGTGTGGAATAGAACCAAGAAGAATTGGACCTGTTGAAAGAGACAAATATTAGTCAATCAAGAATTGGAAAATAAACCTAAAAATATAATTCATTCGTTTAAGTGCACAAGTATAAAAAAATTAGATATTATTAAAATGGAAGGCAAATGCACAAAATAACTAAATAAAAAAAATATGATTGTGCTCTTTTCACAACTAATGCTCAAATTCAACAAATCCCAATAATTTGAAGGCATTATCTGAATTATATATGAATGAGTATGGGAAATTTTTTTAAAGAAATGATAAAGATTCATGGTCAGTCATTAACCTCCTTGGTCGGTCGAATTATTGTCGCAAACAAAAATAACATGGAAAGGAGAGACAAGAAGACAGAGAGAGAAAGAAAGGGATAGAAATCAGGGAGAGAGAGAGAGAGAGAGAGAGAGAGAAACAGACAGATGGAGGAAGACAAAAAAAAGAGAGCAGATGAATCATTATCTCTGTCACAGTGAAAGTAAAGGCAAAAGTTCAAGAATTTAAGTTCAGTATTAGTGATAATATAATCATCTAAAAGGAAAAGCAGAAACAGAACTGGAAATTGGTCATAATTATATACATGATATACCAGTATTATTTTTTTAAAGTCCTTTGGTAGTGAGGGGATGGGGGGCGCAACAGATGGCGATAGATTTTGTCATATTTTTCATTACTCAAAAACGTCTCTTCAGAGATATCATATACAATAACTATATTCATATCTTACCAGCTGTATTTGTGTGAGATATTTCTTCCACGTTAGATATTTCTGCATGTGCGGTCCCAGGGCTGAGAGGGCGTAATACGTGTACATGAGGACATGCACAAAACAGTTGCACATCGCTAAAAAGAAAGCTGCAAGAGAGAATGAAATCATATATTCACTGATCTGTTACTGAACAAGTACAACACCCAAGTACGAATTGTAAAGTTTTATTTGACTTCAACTCTTTATCCACTCTCTACATGCTCTAGGTGCCCATAACGCATGATGTAAGATCATACCTTTACTTTATTTGCTCCGCAGCTTCTAGTGTAGGTTCATTAAGCAGCCTGCATCTTCGCATGTATTAAAAAGATAATGCGCCATATAAATGCAGTGAATAATGATCAACGTCATTATATCATCATCATCATCGTCATCATCATCATCATCATCATCATCATCATCCTCATCATCAACATCAACATTTATTTATTTTATTTGCAGTTTTCATTTACACAGTGTAGCATTATCAATTAAAGAACTGCTTTATACAGCGGCCCTCTCAGCTTACATTAAGTACATAATCGACTGAAAAACATCAATACATCGTAAGAAATTGACAGCAGAAAATTTATCTATTTACGTACATATAGATTAATCTATCAGAATAAGGAGGAGGAACTGAGAGAACCATTTTTACAATTTAAACAACAGAACATAAACAAATACAGAAACGATAATCACCAACATCACCACCACCACCACCACCACCATCACCATCACCATCACCATCATCATCATCATCCCTTACACTGTCCACCTGCTACGAATTTAACCCCCAGCCACCAATTAACGATCATGGTACTGTGATGGTAGACATGGAGGAAGGTGACTTGATTGTTCTTCTTTCGGAGGATGAAGAAGACCGTATCGAGGAGCTCGATGATCTTGGAGAAGAAGTACCACCAGCAAACACCGGCCATCTGTAAAGAGACCACGACACTAGAAGCGTTGTCAATGGCAAAAAAAAAAAAAAAAAGGGGGGGGTGGGTAGTTCTCACATAAGTTTTTAAGGCATTCCTAAACTGAATTATATATATAAAAAATCTGTGGTAAAGAATTCAGTTTGAAACAAACAAATCCTTCCTAACAATCGTTGTCAAAATCGAATCACGAGAGAGAGAGAGAGAGAGAGAGAGAGAAAGAGGGAGGGGGGTGAGCATGGGGACGTAATTTGAAGATTAATAAACCCACTAATATTCGGTGCCTTCTTCTATTTTATTCTCCGACTCTCCTCTTCAGTGACTGAACTTTCACGCTATCCATGATGTCCATGGCCAAAACTGGTCAAGAGCAAGTTGATGGGAACTAGTATACATTTAAACATACAAAGTGTTAAAGATAAAGACTCACTCTTAATGCAAGTGGATTATCTGTGTAGTCGACGGGATCACAAATATAGTTATAGTTGGCAAGCCAAGATGAAATGCGGAACTGCAAGCAAGCAGAAGAGAATGAAAGAAATATTTTCAAAAATCAATTTTATGTACATGTATATGTATATGGAAAATGGGTCAAACGGAATTTATTTATTTGTAATCTACTGACATTTAAAGATTTTTTAAAGATGAAAGCTTTCAAACATTCACTGACGCTAAGCTGTAGTGTTTATGATTAAAGGCCTTTAGGCCCATTAGCACTATGCTGTAAAAATTATAGAAATTGTTTTAAAAAAAAATATTCATCTGTATCCATCGCAGTGATAATAACACATGCACTAAAGTTCTGACTGTAAAAAGAAATATCTCTTTCCCCTCCCAGCTGTTGAGTATTTCAGAGGTGGGAGATAAAGAAAGAGCCACCTATTTCGCAATTATTCATCACATGGTCACTGCAATGAAACAAATATCACTCACTAACAACCCTCCCTCTAAAACTGCACCTCAATCACCGCGTGTAAAAGAATAATTAATCTTACCTCATAGCACATGTAGAGTGAAAGCAAGACCAATGCAGCATTGTAGATAACCAAGACTGGCTTGAGGTCCAGAGGTTTCTGATTCTCCATCATCTTAGGCCCAGCATGGAGAAAGGCGAAGTAAGCAACCAAGATGAGAGTACATGGCCAAGGGGACTGCATCAGCGGCCAGTCCTCCACCCTGGTGTCTGGTAAGTAGGAAAAAAATGTGAGGTTCTTTCAGTGGTTTAACTAGTGACTGTTCGCTCATTCACTCGAACATTATATTGCGTTTTTGTGTATGTAAAAGATAGCACTTAAGTAAAAGAAAAAAAAAACGCCAAAAATTCAAAACAGCGTTTTTCTTTTTTTTCCCGAAATATTTCCTTTCTGAAGGGCAACTTCAAGTAACTATTCATCAATTCAAAGTGTAGATAAAACTATTTGTGTTGTACATTATAACAAAATATTATACCATAAGTTTAAAATATTTGAAGACTTGATATGAAATTAGAGTTATTCAAATAAAATCTAAGATTAATCAGCCTACCTCCTTTAGAAAGAGTTGAGTTGTAAACATCTGAAATTCTGTCTATGAATGACATCATTGGATATCACTCAAGAAACCTCGAATGATAAGATGTAGCCACAGTGTATCATCCAAGGCTGAGAATGGACTATCGCTGGAACAGAATTACCAAAAAACAAAAAAACAAAAAACAGTTTTAGCATTGGCATGGACTACTTCACTCTTACAAAAAAGTGTAATCACTGGCGTGACGGGGAGTAAAATTAGAGTGAAGGTAGAGCGAATATCACTCTTTCCTTTCAAGAGAAGACTCGATAATAGTACTTGACAAGTGATCACTCGTAACGTGAATCGCGAGTATTTTTTTTTTCTATTTTCAAGAGAGTGTGAGAGAGAAAGGGAGCCATTGGAGAGTACAGGTAAGGAAAACTCGTAGGTCAGACTCCAGGTCAAGAAATGACAGGAGTTGCCCTCTTTTTAATGACATGACCTGAGAAAAATGTGTTCATAATGATCATAATGATATATCGATGGTGGAAACGAGAGATGCGGTCATTCGTCGTTGAGAAAAGGTTTCATGTCTCGTATTTTTCTGCCGATAAGGAACGGTTTTGATTACTTTTCGTCAATACTACAGTCAAGTAAGCCCATCCGACTAATGCTGGACCTATTATCTAAACAATTATAAATTAATCATTAACACTTTAGCAGAGTGCGGTTCATGTCCCTCTACCTTCTCTAGGTACTGTATTAGTTTAAAATGACATTCTAGATACTCTACCTAGAACCCAGAATTCATTTCAAGTTTTCGAATCATCAGCAAACTGGTTCTGGGATGAAAAAATAAAATCGCTTAACAGGAAATACCTTGTTGAAAAATATTGCGTAAATATCTTCCTATGCGTACGATTTTAGCAAATTAGTTTGTTTTGCATGACAAAGTATAATATGTCTATGTGAAAGGAAGATTTTAAAAGAGGTTGTTTATGCAAGCTTACTGTAAAAAAAAATTGTATTCGTCTTTTCCTTCTTTACCTTCTGTACCTACACAACATGCTATCATTATGATCACTATGATCATCATGATCATCATCATCAAGATCAGGATCATCATTTTCATTATTCCCACACACTAAGCAAAAAAAAAAAAAGGTTCAACTTTGCACCCTTCAAATGCAACACTGGGAGCTCCTTTATAGGTACAACTTTGCACCCTAAGAAGCATTTTGCACCTTTGAAGGAACAATGGCTACATTTTGCACCCTTAAGGGTGAAGAGTTGTACCCTTTGGTGAAGGTGCAAATTTGCACCCTTTTGAATGCAAAAAATTCTGCACCCTTAATGGTTCAAAGTTGCACCTATAAGTTTGCACCTTTAAGGATGCAGACGGGGTTTTCTGGGTGCAAACAAGTAAACAAGGGTGCATCTTTGCACTTTTTTCATGTAGGGTGCAAGATTGCACCCAAAAAGATGCTGCCAGTGTTGCATTTAGGCTGCAAAATTGAAACTTTTTTTTTCTTAGTGTGTATCATTATTATCCTTATCATCAGATACAACTAGTGTCGCATATATTATTGTTCTTAATAATCATTATCATTACTATAATTGGTATCATAAGTATCATCATTATATACAAAATATTATCATTAGTACATGTATGAACTACTGAATTTGACTAAATTATACGAAATTCACATCACTGTATTTCAGTTTTGTTTGTTTAAATGAACACCGAATGAAAATTGAGTTTATAAGGTTATATGAATTATTGTTCTATAAAACAAGGTATTGTACGATAGCAACTTCGAGCGCACATTTATACCTGAAGTTTATGTGCAAAGTTTTGTGCATTTACCAGCAATGTTTGCTCAGAGGTGAGGAGACCTTCGAATGTACAAGTTACTAGTTCATTGAAGAGGGGCACAAACAGACTTATCAAAATAATGCTTACAGTGTTTATCTCAAAGCATATTTGTGAAGAGATACTATAAGATTTAGTATTCGGGGATGGAGAACACTGCTTTTATAGTTAAATTAAGAGAGACTAATGGGGTGTTGCAAGAAAGTTGCAATCGATTGCAAATAATTGCTAATTTTGAAACAACCATTCTGATTGGTTCAGGGTCTGGCCTTTTAAGAAGACATGCATGCAACACTGATTTTGATTGGCCAATGGCAATCAGTTGCAACTTGCTATCGATTGCAACTTTCTTGCAACACCCCATAAGAGTTTGGTCAAAGCACGGCGATGATCTTATGCATGCGGGAAGGAAAAAGAAATGGGAAGGGAGAAGGTGGCAACGGGGGAGAGAAAGGGGGGGGGGAGGTGAGAAGAGATGCGGGATACAGGTAGAAAGGAAGCGAATCAACGAGAGAATTAGGGGGGATAAAGAGGGAGTGAATGATAATGAGAGGAGAGAGGAAGAGAGATATTGTGAGGATTATAAAGAAAAATAAGAGAGAGAGAGAGATAGAGCGAGAGAGGGGGTAGTCTGCAGGCACAACCCCTAAATGACACTTTATTAAAATGCATTACGTCTTGAGGGAAGCCTAGCAAGACTGCCTGCTGGCTGTGTCATCCCCTATGTCAAAATTGAATGTTCATGAACATATTTGTATGAATGTTTGTTTATGTATGTTTATGTATGTGTGAGTGTGTTGGTTGCGGGGGTGTAAGTGTGTGTGAGTGGGTGTATAAGTCAATGTACTTTTTCTTTCATTGTATGTAGAAGCTTAATGTAAAATATATTAGGGGTGCAACAATGATATCTTGATTTTTTTTTTCTTTCTGCAAATCTTTCAATATTAATTATATGTATTATTAGGTTACATGAGAGTCGGGGCTGAGTTCATTTTATTTACACACACACACACACACACACACACACACACACACACATATATATATATATATATATATATATATTCAAGGTATTTCATTCCATCATTATTTGCTTCATTTTTTTTTTTTGTAAATAGTTTTGTAATTTGTTATTGATATGAAATGAAGATTTGTCAATTTTTTTTATATTTATCTGAGTTTATTTGAATGAAATCCTTAATAAAAACATGTTGAAAAAAAAAATCCCCATTGACCCTCCTTTAGTCTCCCACTCAGACCTCTATAACGTGATTCGACAGACCAGGGTTTGTGCCTGCAAACTAGGAGGGGGCTACAATGTTGGGGGGGGGGGGTGGCCTCAGACAGGTATACAATGTAGAAGGTGTCTAATGTGATGGGATAGGGAGCATTATGGTGGCCCTGAAGTACGCTCGACAACAGGTCATGTGCGACGTGAATTTCGCATCCCAGGTCCTGAACTTCGCATCCGAGGTCGTGAAATTCACGACCCGCGGTGCGAAATTCAGGACTGGGATGCAAAGTTCGAGCCACGGGTCCTGAATTTCGCACTGCGGGTCGTGAATTTCACGACTTGGGATGCACAGTTCAGGACCTGGGATGCGAAATTCACATCGCACATGACCTGTTGTCGAGCGTACTTCAGGGCCACCATAGAGCATTGACATGCGGGTGCGACGCCAAGCTTCTAGAAATATCAATTTTCAAGAAGATTGATAATAATAACAATTGCTATGTATTTTTGTATGCAGAGATTGACTTTAATCATTAAATTTGTAGAAAAAGATCTGACATGAATTATCAGAATAGCATAACTCGATGTAGGATTCTAAACTCTGCCCGTTATTATGTACGTTGCTACATGCAAAAAAGATCGGTGCCACCTCGTGTGCCTAGGGTAGCACGTGTAACAAGCAGAACGGATGTTGCGGGTGGATCAGTATGGGCATTAGTATCAAATTTAAGCATAATGAAACTCACGTTCCCAGGTATTTCATATCTAGAGAAAAATGCACATACCAAAGGTTATATGATGAAGATAGAAATTTATAATCTTACCTCGAATGTTGCAGCGATCTTTCGAAATAGCGCTCATAAGTCGATCAGCATGGTCAAGGATACATTATATCCATGTATTCATTATGAATGATTTCCATGGAACCTGAGCAATGGAGGGTGTGTTTAGTTACGTAACGATTACGTAATAATATCAATAAGTGTAGCACCGAAGTATATGCCTATCCCTCATAAAGAATTGCTTATTTTGCTCTTTATCACCCTATACGCAAAGTTTACTTTTACAAGTCTCCATTAAAAGAAATTCTGATTTTATAAAGTAAGTGTAATATCGTCAATGGAGAATATTTATATTCCATGCATAATAACAACCCAAGTCTATTAGATTATCACGACCGTTCCAGTTACCCTCAACTATTAAATGATTTCCACAGCCAAATGAACTGTAACTTCATCAAAAATAATGTTCTTTTTTTTAAATTTAGTGATATCATAGAAATTTAAGAAACATAATCAAAGACTGAAATCATATACTGGTTACTTACATCTTTCAGAAATAGTTATAAAATGGTTAAATGATATACATATGCATCATATATTTATAATACAAACGGCGCATATTAATTGCTGAACAAATCAAAAAGTTTACAGTACCAATCTATGCGTATCGATGAATTTCTTTCATTTATTTGTATATTCTATACATTAAGAAATTTTAAAATCTCTATATAACACTGACATTCTAAACACAGTGATAAGCGCCATCTCTTGGCTTTTCTTTTTCACAGTGCACTATTTCATTTACAGATTAATCTGATTCTGACATTTTGTAAATGATATCAAAAGAAATATAAGAAATATATATTTCGTCATATTCTGAGTGGGACTACCAGGCTTTTATAAATAAAATGCGCCAATAAATAAATAAACAAATAAATATAAGTATTCTTATTCCATTATCTCCGTGAAGATGTCAGAGTTGAAAATATGTCTTCATAAATGCTTTTTTAAAATACTATTTCCAATGAAGGAAAAATGCATGTGAGATTTTTCGTTTTAATTTAATGTGAATTACACATTTTAAACCTGAGGAGTATTAAATGCACTTTACAGGCACACAGAGATAAGACCTAGTTTTAACCAGTGATAAAGCTTAGTATCACACTGACCAGAATTTTTCACACACTGCTGAATCCCTCAATGAGAACGTTATGGACACTGCGAACATTATGGATGGATAAAAAAACTGTTGATATTCATATTCTGTGAAACTTACTACCTTTCTCAACCGCATATTTTAGAAGTAAATTGCAAGAGATTGATCAAAGATATGCCAAGCTATCTGTTATAACAGAGAATTAAGTGTTAATTATTATACGCTAAATAATCGGAAGTTATTATTATATCAACAGCAGACTGTAATTTTTTTCGTGAAAAACTACAGAGTCCTTGATTAATAAAATGCTAAAGAGACGGCAAAAACAAGTGACAACGTGAACACAGAAGGCGTTAAACGGCCCCCTGAACCTTCTGTCGTCATCTGATCCGTCGTCTCATCACCAGATGGACCTGTTCCCGCCATAGGAGAGGTTCCAACCCCTTCATTGGCCAGTATGGGTTCCACGTGACTGAACGTTCCATTGTTGGGGGCGGGGTTTAGTGACAGCAAGTGACACATCAAATTGTACACGTCAACAGAGTCGAGCAAATCACCAGACGTGTAGTTTGATTTGAAGGCGGGGCCAGAGGCGATGAAGATAGAACGCATGTTATCAAGGGTATTCAAAAAGCCATGATTTCCTTTGGACGCTGTGCAAACAAAGGGATAATAATAATAATTAGACCATTTATATAGCGCAGTCACTATGTAAATATACTCTACTGCGCTGTAGTGTAACATAGCTCCCAACAATGCTACTGCTCAAACAAATTAAACAATTATGCGTATAATACAATTAACCAAATACTTCTGACGAAAATGGGTCTTCAATAAACGTTTGAAGATGGTAACAGTTGGTGCTTTTCGTGTTTCCAGTGGTAATTTGTTCCAAAGCTTTGGAGCAGCGCAACTGAAAGCACGATCCCCAAGAGTTACTTTTGTTCTTAAGTGAGGTAGCTTTATGAGCAGCTTATCCTGTGTACTTCGTAAGTTATGTGCATATGAATGTGACCTAAATAATATCAATTCATACAAGTAATTAGGAGCTTGACCAGTCAGCACTTTGTAAACAAACAAAAAATATCTTAAATACAATTCTCTGCATTATTGGCAACCAATGTAATTGAATCAGAACAGGTGTAATATGGGAAAACTTTGAGGAACTGGATACAAGTCTTGCACATGCATTCTGAACATGCTGCAGCTTGTTGATTTGTGAGTCTGATAAACCAAACAATACTCCATTACAATAATCAAGCCTACTGCTAATAAATGCATGGATAAGGGTTTCTGCGCTTTTCTGGTCCAAGTATTTACGAATATGGCGTAAGTTGTATAACATATAAAAAGATGATTTACTAATGTTGGATATGTGTTTCTCCAAGGGATAATCGTAGGAGATTAAAAAGAAATAAGATGCTGACGAATAATCTTGTTTGAATGATGAAACAGAGAAAGTGAATAAAAGGAGAGAAAGTTCAGAAAACGTATCGATTGGTTTGACGTAAACGTACCAAAAAGTTCAACGAAATCTCATATAAACGAAAAACGAGATGCTTTAGAATAAAGGTTCAAGAAAACAAAATTGGCAAGGGCAAGGTGTTTTGGCCCAACACCATTATCTTATAGTGAAATAAGGGAGATCACATTCTCTGTCCTAATATTTGTTTATTTTTAACGAATGGGACAGAATATGACGAAATAGTCCTGACTTGCCCAAATCATTTAAGTGTTAATCATGGCGATCTTTGATGTTAAGTGTGCCATGCTTTCGTCTTATTAATCATTCAAGAAAAATAAGGGAAAAAACAAGCAAAAGATAATTTTCAAAGAAAAAGAAAAAACCCTATGAAATAAAGAAATTACTTTGCCAGTATCCGTCCATAGAGCTGTTGGGCCATACGTGCCATCCTTCCTCCATGATAACAAGAATGGGGCTAGTTCGTCGGTTGTTCCCATAGTGATACTCAACAGGAATGTCCGCTTTTAGATACACATCCATACTAGGGTGTGCATCTTTTAGAGCATTGTAAAGATCCTCGGCATCGTCTTCTGAATATTGAGAGAGGAAAACGACACTTGGAAGATTAGAAAGTGTTGATGTCATAAAGAGAAATATTGACTTACGAATTGGTGTTAGAAAAGGATATTCTGTTTCGTATTATTTTGGAAATAAAACTTGAACTTGAATATGAACTACCGAGTAATGAAAACAAAAGCGTTACTGTGTACTTACAACTTGCGTTAAGCGATGTTTGTGAAGTGAAATGGAAAAGAGTTCCATTTTTAATAGGCCCCATACTTTTAATTATGATTTTATATTTCTTCTTCTGGGTATTGATCAAGTGTTTTCTTGTTGATTAAACGAAGCTTTGTTGACTCACACACTAAACATTCCTGAAATGTTATATTTGAATGTAAATTGTGTCTGCATTTGCTAGAGCATATAAATAACCATCCTGAACCATTATAATGTCGATACGATGCGTCCACAAACCTTCATATGGCCATAAACCAAATACAGGGTCGTTGTGGGTATAGAAGTACAGGCTCCTGTCAATGTACTCGTCAAGGAACACGGTCTGGTTGGGGTATACGGATGACATGCCGTGATCACTTGTCACGATGATGTTGATGTCTTTGAGGAGGTCGGCTTCGGTCAGCTTGTCGAGGAGATAGCCAAGGGTCTCATCACAGAGGGCGATAATGTCAGCAATGGCTGCTGATTCTGGACCCTTTGAACATAACGGCAAGGAGTATCAAGTGGAAAATAAAGATAGAATGAAAATAGCATTACAATTAACTGTGTTTTAACCTATCATGTCATAAAAACTAACTGGGTTACTGAACCTGTTATTAAACTGACAGATCACTACTGATGGTGATGATGATGATGATGATGATGATGATGATGATGATGATGGTGATGATGATGATGATGATGATGATGATGATGTATAAAAGCAGTACATTTATGTCCGCAAAGTAATGAACACAAGTAACATATTACGAGATGATTTCCTAAATATATTTTTCTGATGTTTTGGTTTCTAGAGAGACAAAGTTCAAACCCACGTATATGATGTAGATACAAGGGTTACTTTTTAATTTGAGTTTTTGAATTGCCAAATTGAATGGGATTTAGCGCTGTTGCCTACTTCATTGTGTCCTGTGGTGTCGGGTTCGTGGAAGTACAGTAATCCTAGATTAGCACTCCCATTTGACATCAGTCCGACCACGATATCGATGCGATCTTCGAAAACGAGTGACTCGTCGTAAGCTGGTTGATGATACGTGGGTGTCATTCCAGATATGTTGAAGCGATCTCCAGGCCAGAAAACTGAGACGGTTCGACCACCGTTGAGCTGGTTCGTCACCCAGATCGGTTCCCCTCCGTAGTTCCACCACCGAGGGTCGGTGGTGGATAGGCTGAACGTCGAGTCGAACTTAGGGTCGAACATCCTGTTTCCTGTATGATAAACAAAACAAGTCCGTAAGCATGGGAGGAGGAGGGGGGGGGGGGGTTCAGGCGGTTCGAACCCCCCCCCCCCTCGCTGGTGAGCAGAGGTCCGCTTGAAAAAAAAAGAAATAATTAAGGTGACAAATCACTCCAAAAGCGCATCCAAATGCAAACGATTTTTTTTTTAGGTTTAAAATTACAAACCAAAATAAAGTGAAAAATTTATTGATGTTTATGTTCAGAAAGTTAAAAAAAAATCACATACCCCTCCCAAACAGTCCACCACTCGGTGACTTCGCTGCAAAAGCAGTAGAATTTAATCAGATGAACTCAGTTCACGGTTGCATTATGTTCCGTATTGGCGTCGAGTTCCATTTCTCCTCCCCCTTTCCCTTTCCTTCCCTCGTTTTTAGCATTTTCTTGGGGGGGGGGGGGGGTGGGGGGCACGTGCCCCCTATATCCTCTGTAATGTAATGAGAAACTGATTTTATGTGCCACATTATGAATCCGTGATGATTGATAATGTTATAGGGTTGGTGTTAGGGGCGGTGATAGATGAGAGATCGGGTGATGATGGTCTGGGATGTTACAGTTCCATCAAGTACTTCTGTGGTGACTGTATTTCCTCTCCATTCATATTTTGATCGATGCGTTGCCTCCTCACCATGTCTTGAAAAAAAATAGATTGACGCCCGGGAAGAAGGAGACTTAAGTGATCGTATATATGCAAACTATATATAGACTAACAAGCAAACAGAGAGACATACAAGGAGAGCACGTGAAGGAGATGTACAAAAGGATAGGGAGGGAGTGTGCGAGAGTTGATGGAAGGAGGGAGGGGAACTGAGAGAGGGGAGGGGAAACCTATGATGTTGGGAGAAGACGCCAGAATGAAAAAATAGGGCAAATAGGAGAGAGGCAACTATAGAGAAAGAGAAAACAGAGGCAGAGAGAGAGAGAGAGAGAGAGAGGGGGGGGGGGGGGGAGAGAGAGAGGGAGAGAAAGAGAAAATTTAAAGAGAGAAAACGAACATTTTTTCTTTTTTTTGGGGGGGTGGACAAAATATACCATTATATTGTGCTATATTAGTAATGATCCAATCTTTGTCAAATAAAGACATGATCGTTGATTGTGAATTCAAAATTTGCATGATTTCTCTCAAATAATAATGACCAAATATAGAAATTTGTCAAATGAGTGTAATACAAAATGCATAATGATAGAATACTAAACCGGATTTGTTTATTCATATTAGTACAAAAACTCGTGCCGCTAATGCACCTATCAAACCTTAACACATTTTCATGTTTATTCAGTTGAGAGTAAGAAATTCGTGCATTGCATGCATTAAATGCTAATGCTAGGGGAAGACATTTGAGAAGAAAATTTTACTCCATGAATATTCCATGTGAATACATAGACATTTGCCAAGTCTTTGAAAATAAATAAAAACTTTATAAACGACTGATTGGATATTGAGAAGAATTGTATTTCAAAGCGGGCAATACCAATATTTGAAAAGTGAAATAAATATCATCCCTTAAATTCGCACTGCCTATGTGAAACGATTGTTTCTTTGTGCTACGTTCATTTTTACAATAAACTGACAAGTTGACAACTGCTATATAAAGATTGTTTGAAGTTCAAACGTGTAGTTACTTAGTTACAGAATCACAAGGATTCGATTTGGGATTGATTTAAGAACCAATGCGCCGAGAGGGAATGGATTTCATGTTTGTCAAAAGTATTGTGCATTTCCTCAAATAAAGCCTGTTGAACAACATCTAATAATGACGTTAGAGTTTACCTTTGCCCTGAATTATACAAATCGTACGAAATTTCGTGTAAAAAGGGGTCTCTTTGGAGCATGTTCGTGATTTCGAAAAAAAAAGGGTTTTCATGAACTTGTACTCGACATTGAAAAAGGGGTGTTTTGAGCTTGTAGACCTCTACTTGATATGGAAAAAGGGTGTTTTTTTTTCTTTTCTGGTCCGAAAAAAAGGTGCAAAAATGCACCTTTTCGTTCTTGTTGCACCCTGAAATGCCCGTTTGCACCCTAAAAGTTGCAACTTTGCACCTTTTGGGGTGCAGAGATTTTTGCGTACAAAAAGGTGCAAATTTGCACCTTTTCTAAAAGGGTGCAACTCTGCACCCTCTGCACCCTCTGCACCCTATTACATAATTGCCATCCTTATCATTACATTTAATAATTCTGAATGTGTTTGATATTGTACTTTGATTTGTTATAGCTATTGAGTCTAAATTTATTACTCAAAAGGCAAGCAAATGTGGCAACTTGCTATAAAGTTATCATTTTTTCTTGATACATGAAAGGCAAATAATGTAACTGATACTGGTGTTTGTTTTTTTTTAATAAATTTGCCAAAACCTTTGCTCAAATTTCATGTGCTTCATTATCTCGTTTAGAAAACAGACTTTTTAAAAAAAAAGAAAATATATGTAAATACAGTAGAATGTTTAGAGTAATTCAAACTATGGATCAGCGGTGGTCAAAGTTTCTTCAAAATTTAGCTCATCGTTGAGTTTACAAAAATGTTTATCGGTCATAACGTAGTATCGGAAAAACTCTTTAAGGTATAAGGTAGTAGTTATCGTCTTTGAGTAAGTATCATACTGACCAATAATTCCATGGCTTTCTTGGTAGAGACCAGTAGCAATGGTATGATGTCCTGGGAATGTTTTGGTGGTGAAGGTAGGGGTCATTCCCGCCGGTTTGGACCCCATGCTGACCAAGCGATCGAAGTTGGGCGTAGCGGTCTTTTCAAGGTAATCATACCGGAATCCGTCGAATGAGACGACAAGCAACAGTGGTTCCTGGTCGTCACCGCTGCCAACGTCGTTGGCAAAAGCTGTACCATCTATGACGATGACGATGAAGACTGTGAGAACTAATTGAAATGCTGAAACCATTTCGAAACTGAAAGTGACTATTTATTAGGAAGTCTTATACCTCTTAATGTCCTCTGTTTAAAGTCTCGAGTTTACTTGTCTCCATGCATGGAGATGAATGGCAAAGGTGTAAATAGTGAGTCCTTCTGAGGAAAAGGATGTGACGTTCTCGAATCGTATGCGCATAACAACTTAAATCATCCATGGAAATGCGATTGAGAGGAAGGGAGAGAGAGAGAGAGAGCAAGAGAGAGCAAGAGAGAGAGCGAGTAAGACAGAGAGAGAGCGAAAGAAAAAGAGTACGAGAGAGAGAGAGAGAGGGAGAGAGAGAGAAAGGGGAGGGGAGAAAGTAAGGGGAGGGGAGGGGAGAAAGAAATTTAGGGAAGGGGAACGAGAACGGTGTTGTGGACAAAATGGGAAAGGGAAATTTCTATAAAGCATATCAAGCTATCCTTTTAGTCCTCTAAATTAACTATTATAGCTTAAGCCAACCACGAAGTTGATAATAAGTTCAAAGATATTCCATGAAAGCCTAAAAAAAGGAAGACGAATACACATAAATCAAAAGTACGAAAGAGGTAGGATGTAGACGCGGACGGTAGGGAAAGGGGGTGGAGCAGAGATACTGCCGTGTGTGTGGGTGCGTGTGTTTGAGAAAGAGAGAGAGAGAGAGACTGGTGACCAGGGGCGTCGCTAGACTTTTTTTAATGGGGGGGTGTAGAGGCCAGATTGCCGACAAATTATGCCTCCGATTGCCGACGACCAACGTCGACAAATTCAACTGTATAAAGCCCACGAGGCATGTTCAATTGTGTGCCTCTATTATATTTTCCTTCTAAATTATATTTGTTCACCTCACTTGCTGAATGTGTTAGCTTTCCGAAAACATTCTCTATCTAAATATAATACGAGCGAGCGCAGCGAGCGAGGAAAAATATACACTCTCTTTTGTAGAAGTGATAGTTCTTCATCAAACTACATGATGGGCTTAAAGATATCTAAATCATATATTTGGTCACCTCTCTCACATGATTCATTCGCTTTCAAAGACCATCCTAAATCGTAATATTATACGAGCGAGCACAGCGAGCGAGGAAAAAATCTATATACTCCTCATCATATAATCCTTTTCATGGTAGAAGTTAAAGTTCTTCATCAAAATACATGATGGGCCTTTAAGATATCTATTTTGACATTTTGGTCACCTCTCTTACCTAATTTATTTGCTTTCAAAGACCATCCTGTATCTAAATATCATACGAGCGAGCGCAGCGAGCGAGGAAAAATATATATACTCTTTTTATGGTAGGTGATAACTCTTCATCAAAGTACATGATGGGCCTCGCTTGCCGAATTCGTTTGCTTTCCCAAATCCATCTTGTATCTGAATATTGTACAAGCGAGCGTAGCGAGCGAGGAAAAATACTCCTTTTCATGGTAGAAGTGAAAGTTCTTCATCAAAATACACGATGACGACGGGCCTTTAAGATACCTATTGTGATATATTTGGTCACCTCTCCTACCTAATCTATTTGCTTTCAAAGACCATCCTGTATCTAAATATTATACGAGCGAGCGCAGCGAGCGAGGAAAAATATATTAACTCTTTTTTATGGTATAGAGGTGATAATTCTTCAACAAAATACATGATGGGCCCCCAAATATCTAAATTATATATTTGTTTATTTCACTTGGCAGATATGTTTGCTTTCCGAAAACATCCTGTATCTTAATATAATACGAGCGAGCGCAGCGAGCGAGGAAAAATAGGCTCTCTTTCGTGTTACCAGTGTTATTTCGTCGTCAAAATGCACAAGCAAATAAGCCGAATATGACTCTATTTGGGCACCCTACTCATCTTTCTTTTTTCTTTTTCCCTCCTTCCTATTCCCTCTCCTTTCTCTCTCTCTCTTTTTTGCCGACAGCGATCGCGTATTTGCCGACAAGAATTTTTAATGGGGGGGTGTCACACCCCCCACACCCCCCTCTAGCGACGCCCCTGCTGGTGACAATGAAATATTGAAATATTGAAAGTCATCCATACAGTGGACAGAAAATACACTGCATAGTTTATGCAATTAATGTTGAGAATTATTTCACTCCATCTTTACCTTCCATCCTCTCCTAATTCCGCCAAATGTAAACTTTAGCTTATTATTCAGCCACAATCGTTTGATTAAAAAAAAAATCATAAAGGCTCTGAGCGTTGCTCTTCATGAATGAATCGTTGATCTCCACTCCCTCCTGCCCATTGGCTACTTGCATTCGGAAGTCAGCGAGGGTACCCCCCCCCCTCTCAAGATACGGAGCTTTTTAATTTTTTCGACTTAAAATGTGCAATCTGCAAAACCTGAAAAGGAAATTCCGACTTCAGTTCAGTTCAATTTTTATTTTTTTCTCATTTCCAACAAAAGAAGTAAATATCATGAAAAATAAACATTTGAAGTAGAATCATGGAATATGAAACATCAAATTTAATGACATGTGCTATTATGGATAAGCGTGTCATGATTCTACCGACCGGGAAAGGATTTTTTTCATGAACTTGGAAACATGATTATGAAAACATGCAGCCCAAATAATCTTCGCAAGTTTCAAACAAATGCCAGCGTTACACAAAATACTTTATTACTTATGATAATAATACAGAAAAAGACACTATGAAATAAAACGGACGAGCATGGAGAAGGTGTGATGCGGTGGGGTACCAGGGTTAAACTGTCAAATCGTATGCGTTTTGGAGCTGAGAGAATTCATTTTCATCACAAACGCGATCTAGTCGCATTTTTTGTAGAGGAGTTGATTTTCTAAGCTCCTCGAAACTGGCCAATAAGTAGTAGTCTCATTAGTATTGATATATCTGCGTGTTTTCTGCCTCGCTATTCATGCTATTTGGGAAATTGTGAATGCCTTACTTAATTTCAGTAGAAAGGGACTCTAGGGAGAAATAATGAAATTCACGTGATATCACTAATATAAAATTGAGAATAAACCATGGTTGAAATTTATTTTTTTTTTTTGGGGGGGGGGGGGGGGCTGACGCCCCCAAGCCCCCCTCCAGTACGCCAGTGCATAGTTTTCTACATATAACACAACAATGCCTAAATGGGCTTGGAAATGAATTATACATAATGATGTCAGCGGTATAGAACGGGGTGAGAATTTTTTTAACTTTTTCTGGGAGAGGGTCATTTTTCACACTTCATCGTTTTTCACAAGCTATTTCTGTTCATAAGTGAACGGATTTTGATAACGTATTGGAAAGGAATAAAATTTCATAACACCTATGGCAATGCATGGAGGGGTGAAGGATAGAGAGCGGGAGAGAGGGAGGGAGGGAGAGAGAGAGAGAGAGAGAGAGAGAGAGAGAACGAAAATCCCCCCCCCCCCAAATGATTTTGGACCCTCCACAGGAAGTTATGAAATAAATGGATAGACTTTAATGACGTTGTGCCAACTTTTATTGATATGCGCGAAAGAGCATACTGACTGACCAGGAATCTTTTTACAAAATTTATCAAATATCTGATTTTTCCTCGTTGTTATAGATAAATAGGTAATGCTAAACATAACTGATGCAAATGATTTTTTCAACGAAGCCATAAGTTGTAAGTAGCAATTTATTAAGTGTCGATGAATCTCTTTTAATTAATTGTAAATTTTACATTATAGAATTTCAAAATCTCCACTTTACATATACAATAATTAGTTTTGTACATGTACATGCATTGGTGTAAAATACTTTTAAAAGCGATTTTGAGCAATTACATCAGTCTGTGGTTTCCTCTTTGACAAGGCACTCAGTTATTCAAACACAAATCTGTTTTCAAGTTCAAGTTCAAGATCAAGATCAGGTTTTATTTCCAATATAACACAAGACATATTTTTTTTCTTCTTTTAAGCAGAAATATCGTAAATAAACAAACATACAACATTTTTTCCTCTAATTAACATCAAAACAAATTAAATGTCTGCTTGACATAGTGTATTAAAAGAAAAAAAATGATATTGGAGAAGAGAAATCCACAAAAAAGCAATGCTTGTAGTGACGTGGATTCCTCAAGAAAGAAAAAGGAAAGTAAAGAAAAGAAAACAGAAGAATGTATGATACAGAGGTAGGTGAAACAGCAGTATATATTACAGTTGCAGATTCAGTCACAGTTGCAGTTTTGTCTCGGTACTAAAATAAATAAAGAATAATACTATTACATTCCTGAATAACTACATATGTAGTGAAGGTGCCAAAAACTAACAATAAAACTATTTTTTAATGAATTTATACATTGCATCATGAACAGAAAGAAAAGATATGATTTCATACATGATGGAGTATGTAACCACGAAACATACTTGACGGTGCATGTATAACTTCTTAAGAATTACTCTATTTTAACAAAATGCATTTTACAAGCCGAACTGATACGGATCAGAACTACATGTAAACATGGAATAGTTATGCAGCCTTAATGAGTCAGAATAAATCATCAAACAGACATTACATTTAGAAGCATAAAAAATCTAGCAAAATCGTTCAAACAAAATTGGAAGACATCGTATCCAAAGCAACTGCTTGCATTCACTGTGGAAATACCTCAGCGGCAAAGTTTAGAGGCAACTTGCAACATATTGATACTTGGATCACAGACATGACTATTAGTGGCCATCTTATAACAAAATGGCTGGAATAATTCTTTGTTAAAGTTAAAATATTTGTGGTTAGATCATTTCATCATTAATTATTGTTTAATAAAAAGATAGAAAGACGGCAAAAGCAAGCGACAATAAGACCACAGAAGACGATGTGCGACCACCTGAACCTTCCGTCGTCATCTGATCTGTCGGCTCTGGATCATCGGTGGGAGAGGTTCCAGTTCCCTCATTGGCCAGTATAGGTTCCACGTGACTGAATGTGCCGTTGTTGGGGGAGGGGTTTAGTGACAGCACGTGACACATCAAGTTGTACACGTCAACTGCGTCCAGCAAATCATCAGACACGTAGTTTGATTTGAAGGCGGGTCCAGAGGCGATGAAGATAGAACGCATATTATCAAGGGTATTCAAAAAGCCATGATTACCTTTGTATCCTATGCAATAAAGGGGAGAAAAGTTATCGATTTCATACGAATTAAAGCACTGACAAAATTAATGTCCAGGTTTTGAAATGAGGAATATATAGATTGAATAAAATATGGACGGGATCAAAACATGAAACAGATCATTTTGATTTGATGTGGAATTAAAATTTAGATGACATTTTAAATTCCATTTTGGAAATCGGAAAGTTCATCATGGGATAAAGTAATAGAATAAGACGATTTGAAATGAAAGATGTAGAAAGAGATATAGGCAAATCAAAGGTATTTCTCCCAAGGGGATATCGACATAATTACAATTTTGCCCAATGATTCTATCAGGTTGAAAGCTCTTCATGAGCTGGAATATCCTCACCAGAAGAAAGAAAATGACACTTAAGATATCATCTTTCGTTAGTTCGTTTTATACTAACAGCATACATTGACGGAAAACGTGCATTTTTATCATTCTTAATTATGTAATAGCTTATGATCAAAACCTTTTGTCCTCCTTTCAATGAATAAGTAATACCCCCATCTCACTAGAAGGCGATCTCGCTGCGATCCTTGAATATTGACAAAGCGTGGTGGATCGTGGCGTGAGCTTTGTCAATCTTCTCCGTCATATCTTGAGCCTTTCTCAAGCGCCAATGATTGCCACCGTCACCCTTGTCGCCACCAAGTTTTGGACATGTTCAAAACTTCCGTAGCGAGAGCGCTGAGGTCGCAGCGAGCGCCACAAACGTCTTAAGAGCATGTTAAAAACGACATACCCGTAGCTCCGACGTATCAGCAACGCATAAAACGTACTTCACGCGCATTGAAAGCGGCTCCTATCACCCATGCTTTCAGGCCAGTTCCCAAGACATTTTTTCCTCAGTTATGTTTCTGCGCATGTCATCCGCGCATCCTGGCTGGTGGTACGTCATCACCACCAAGATCACAACAGCAAGGCAATCACCGAGCATGTCAAAAATGGTGTTGGTGGGCGATTCTGCCACGCTTTGCAAAATTTTCGCAGATTGCCATGGTCGCCATGATCGCTTTTCTAGTGAGATGGGGGCCTTAGTGATCTGCAATATCTTTCAAGCAAATGACTGTTACTTTCTTAGAAAAAGACTATGAAATAAAGAAATTACTTTGCCAGTTTCCGTCGATAGAGCTGTTGGGCCATACGTGCCATCCTTCCTCCATAAGAACAAGAATGGGGCTAGTTCTGCGGTTGTCCCCATAATGATATTCATCGGGAATGTCCGCTTTTAGATACACATCCATACTAGGGTGTGCATCTTTTAAAGCATTGTAAAGGTCCTCTGTGTCGTTTTCTGAATGTGCATGAGGAAAAAATACGCCAGGGGGTATTTCATAAAGCTGTTCGTAAAGTTACGAATGACTTTACGAACGACTTTGATATGGCACGCCAAATGGAATTCTCAATCGTTATAAATCGCATCAGCTAAAGCTAAAGCTAAAGATATGCAGACAAAAACCAACATTACTTCCGTTTACAAACATTTTTATTGTGAGGTATAGTTTTGCCACAATTTAATTGAGATTATGGGTCATACAGCCACACTTTGTAAAAACGTCAAGAAAAACTCTGGGCATTCCATTTGGCACTTCATTCTCAAGTCGTTCGTAAACAGCTTTATGAAACACCCCCCAGAAACATAAAACCCCCGAAAACTGAAATATATAGTGATGTTTTCCTCAGGGTTCTGCTAAATTACTGGTTGAGGTTTTTTTTTTTTTTTTTTTTTTTTATTATTATTATTCATTTATTGCAACCATAATGGTTGGATTGTTCACATACAAATAGTACATTTCAATTATAATACATAAAATTTACATACATATAAATAGTACATTTCAATTCAAAAGAAACAGAAAAGGGGGAGAAGAAAAGAAGGGAAGAGGAATCAGAAAACAAGAAGGGGAACACATATAGTCAAAGAATATCCAATAATACACAACAACCATAAAATCCATTTAAAATCTACAGATGATACAAAAATTTAAAAATTTAAACTGGAAACAGTCTGAACCGTATATTCCCAAAATATTGCACTTTGTATTGCACTTTAAATCACTGAAGGTTGTACAGACACCAAGGGATAAAACTCTCCTTGTACCTTTTCGTTTTACATAAAGGCAATGGGAATGGTTTTCTATTTCTGAATACATATTTGTTTTCCTTTTTAGATGGAAGGAGGTAATTCAACAGATGATCTTTTTTTTTTATTTGGGCAAACAATTTTCCACACATGATTCTCCGACGGTCGGATAGAGATTCTAACCTTAATTCTTTTAGTGCATCAGTATATGATAACTGTGGGATGATTATATGCACAGCTCGTTTTGTACAGACTCCAGTAACTCTGATTGTTCGTTTGTTAGCCCCCCGTGAAATACTTCACAGGCATACTCCAAAACAGAGCGGATACAGGCTTTATAATACGTACATAACTCATTTCTGGATAGACCAGCTCTTCTTAGTTGAACCAAAAGAAATAGCCGTCTTGCGGCTTTTGAGTAAATTGCAATCAGTATGGGTATCCCACTTCAACCGGTCATTTATCCATATACCTAATAGTTTGGCTTCCTTTACACGTTCTAACATTACGCCATCAATGGTTAGTGCATGTATCAAATCCATTTTAGTAAAATTAATCACCATTTCTTTAGTTTTCTTTGAATTAATTTGCATGTCATTCTCCTTTGACCATATGACTAATTCATCCAATGCACTCTGAAGTGTATCTTGATTTCTTAGATTACACACATCATAAACAGTAGTATCATCTACATACTTAACCAGGGGGAATTCAAAATTCAAATCAGACAACATAATTATAAACAAAAGGGGGCCAAGTTTCGTCCCCTGGGGTATACCTCCATTGGGGGATGACCAATCAGATGTAATTTGACCAATTTTTACTCTTTGTTGTCTTTGATACAAGAATGATCTTATCCAATCTACAAGTTTGTGATTGATCCCAATACTAACAAGTTTATCAATGAGTATTTTATGATTTATCCGGTCGAAAGCCTTCTGGAAGTCTACTAATAACACCCTAATGGCTTGCTTTTTGGCATCTGTTTCCCGATACCAATGATGGCAGAGATCGAGAAGTGCTAAAGTAGTTGAAGAGCCAGGTACACTACCAAACTGGTTCTTATCAAGATAGGGTAAATATTCAGTCCAAAGCCATTTATGAATGAAATTTTCGAGAACTTTTCCCAAAACCGGTGTCAATGAAATGGGCCGTAAATCATTTTCAATTGAAACAGGAGGGTTCACTTTGGGAAATAGGTATGATATTAGCCGACTTCCAAATGGGGGGAACATACGCTTGGGCAAACGATGCGTTAAAGATAGAACATACAGGACCAGCTAAGATACTGGAAAAATCTTTAAGAATCCAAGAAGGAATGAGGTCAGGTCCGGGTGATTTATTCGTATCAACCAATCTTAATTGTCTCTCGACTGTTTGGATATCAATAATATATTCTTGAGTAGGAAAAGTCATGTCACCGTTGGTGATGTTGGTATCAGGGTGATCTAAGGGCGGGAGATCCGCGGAAACAGACACGAAAAACGTGTTAATCAGGTCAGCAAGTTTGATGAGTCACCATCAGCTATGCTATTCACAGGTTACATAACGGGTCGTAGTTGGTTTGCTGGCCGGACAAGGACTTCACCTCTTTCCACCAGTTATGGTGTTGTCTATTTTCTAAGCTATCCACGAAGTTTTGATAATGCTGTTTGCGAAGGGACTCCTCAACCGATTTGCTTTATTTCTTAAAAAGGCGAAAGCAACCTATTGGTGCGGAAAGCTTGTTGGCGTTGACGAATCACCTCACGGAAGCGGTCAGTTACCCATGGTTTCTCGGATTCAACACGGGTCACTGTTTTCATAGGAAAAACTCATCTATAAGTGAAAGCAATATTTTGTTAAAAATAGCATATTTATCTTGGCAAGATGGGGCTCTATAAAGTGCAGTCCAATTTACTTTCTCTAGTTCATTCGCGAAAAGAACTCTTTCGATTATGACTGTAGGTCCGCGTTAATCTGCTGAAACTTTCTTGGAACAGGGGCGGAAAAAGAAGGCTTGGGTTGGCACAATACCACTTGATGGTCAGAGAGGCCAAGGGCTGTTTGGATGGTTGGCTCTTTATAATACTCTGCCATATTGGTGTACACAAGATCGAGTTTAGCATTCAAGCGCGTAGGTTGCTTAACGATTTGCTTGAGTTGATAGTTCATTCGCAAACGATTATCAGGCATGTGGTTAAAGTCTCCCATCAAAATGATTCCAGCCCTGGGGTGACGACCCATGATGCTATCTAAGGATCTGAAGATGTGTTGTAACATGAGGTCATGTTCTTGTTTATTATTATGCGGAGAATCAAACAACCAACTATTATTGGGTTAAACTGTCTCGGCAAGCGTTGGGGTTGAATTTTAACCCAAACAGATTCGATGTCATTTTCCAGCCAATTCACCTAACGCCATCACAGGAATAGAAGAATGGGCGTAGCAAGCTACGCCGCCACCGATTGTATGATCTACTGTTGCATCTAAAAGGGGGGGGGGGTGGTAGTTGTTAATGGACAGAAAGCATCTGGGACGGAGGATTGGCACCAAGTTTCCGTAATACATGCCACATTCAACATTATTTGTTTCATGAACGTAAGAATGAGAGTTCGTCAAGCTTCGGTATTAAAGATCTAGAATTGGTATTCACCAGGGTAGGCATGTTCCATCTATCAGTTTTAATTCGAATCAAATTATCAGGTTCAATACACCTCAGATTTTGGGGAGAGGTATGGGAATGGCTACCAGAAGTAATCAAGACTGGAATTTTTCGTTGTTTTCTAGTACCTCCCTCTACGTCCTCGGTATTTACACGGTTCCTTGAGATATTAAGGAATTTTATTAATTTCCACGTATCAGAATGAGAAGCTAAACTCCCAGGTAGATTTGATGAAAGATTATACAGTTCGGATATTGTATATTACGTCGATCATGACTCAACTGGGTAGTTCCTAGTCCTATACAACCACGCGTTATCACAAACGTGGCCTGGGTTAGGTCTGAATGTCAGG
>CM057157.1:10186093-10221975 GCA_029962745.1 Echinometra lucunter | reverse complement strand
GGGGGGGGTGAGCGTGGGGACGTAATTTGAAGATTAATAAACCCACCACTATTCGGTGCCTTCTTGTATTTTATTCTCCGACTCTCCTCTTCAGTGACTGAACTTTCACGCTATCCATGATGTCCATGGCCAAAACTGGTCAAGAGCAAGTTCATGGGAACTAGTATACATTTTAACATACAAAGTGTTAAAGATAAAGACTCACTCTTAATGCAAGTGGATTATCTGTGTAGTCGACGGGATCACAAATATAGTTATAGTTGGCAAGCCAAGATGACATGCGGAACTGCAAGCAAACAGAAGAGAATGAAAGAAATAAAAAAAATCAATTTTATGTACATGTATATGTATATGGAAAATGGGTCAAACGGAATTTATTTATTTGTAATCTACTGACATTTAAAGATTTTTTAAGATGAAAGCTTTCAAACATTCACTGACACTAAGCTGTAGTGTTTTTGATTAAAGGCCTTAGGCCCATTAACACTATGCTGTAAAAATTATAGAAATTGGTTTTTAAAATATTTATCTGTATCCATTGCAGTGATAATAACATATGCATTAAAGGTCTGACTATAAAACAAAAACATCTCTTTCCCCTCCCAGCTGTTGAGTACTTCAGAGGTGGGAGATAAAGAAAGAGCCATCTATTTCGCAATTATTCATCACATGGTCACTGCAATGAAACAAATATCACTCACTAACAACCCTCCCTCTAAAACTGCATCTAAAAGAGTGTTTCCTTACAATCACCGCGTGTAAAAGAGTAATTAATCTTACCTCGTAGCACATGTAGAGTGAAAGCAAGACCAATGCAGCATTGTAGATGACCAAGATTGGCTTGAGGTCCAGAGGTTTCTGATTCTCCATCATCTTAGGCCCAGCATGGAGAAAGGCGAAGTAAGCAACCAAGATGAGAGTACATGGCCAAGGGGACTGCATTAGCGGCCAATCCTCCACCCTGGTGTCTGGTAAGTAGGAAAAAATGTGAGGTTCTTTCAGTGTTTTAACTAGTGACTGTTCGCTCATTCACTCGAACATTATGTTACGGTTTGTGTATGTAAAAGATAGCACTTAAGTAAAAAAAAAAAAAAAAAAAAAAAAAAAAAATACGCCTTTTTTCAAAAATTCAAAACAGCGTTTTTCTTTTTTTCCCGAAATATTTCCTTTTCTTATTGGCTTGCTGAAGGGCAACTTCAAGTAACTATTCATCAATTCAAAGTGTAGATAAAACTATTTGTGTTGTACATTATAACAAAATATTATACCATATGTTTAGAATATTTGAAGACTTGATATGAAATTAGAGTTATTCAAATAAAATCTAAGATTAATCAGCCTACCTCCTTTAGAAAGAGTTGAGTTGTAAACATCTGAAATTCTGTCTATGAATGACATCATTGGATATCACTCAAGAAACCTCGAATGATAAGATGTACCCACAGTGTATCATCCAAGGCTGAGAATGGATTATCGCTGGAACAGAATTACCACCAAAAAACAGTTATAGCATTATCATGGACTACTTCACTCTTTAAAAAAAAAAGAGTAATCACTGGCGTGACGGGGAGTAAAATTAGAGTGAAGGTAGAGCGAATATCACTCTTTCCTTTCAAGAGAAGACTCGATAATAGTACTTGACAAGTGATCACTCGTAACGTGAATCGCGAGTATTTTTTTTTTCTATTTTCAAGAGAGTGTGAGAGAGAAAGAGAGCTATTGGAGAGTACAGGTAAGGAAAACTCGTAGGTCAGACTCCAGGTCAAGAAATGACAGGAGTTGCCCTCTTTTTAATGACATGACCTGAGAAAAATGTGTTCATAATGATCATAATGATATATCGATGGTGGAAACGAGAGATGCGGTCATTCGTCGTTGAGAAAAGGCTTCATGTCTCGTATTTTTCTGCCGATAAGGAACGGTTTTGATTACTTTTCGTCAATACTACTGTCAAGTAAGCCCATCCGACTAATGCTGGACCTATTATCTAAACAATTATAAATTAATCATTAACACTTTAGCAGAGTGCGGTTCATGTCCCTCTACCTTCTCTAGGTACTGTATTAGTTTAAAATGACATTCTAGATACTCTACCTAGAACCCAGAATTCATTTCAAGTTTTCGAATCATCAGCAAACTGGTTCTGGGATGTAAAAATAAAATCGCTTAACAGGAAATATCCCTTGTTGAAAAATATTGCGTAAATATCTTCCTATGCGTACGATTTTAGCAAATTAGTTTGTTTTGCATGACAAAGTATAATATGTCTATGTGAAAGGAAGATTTTAAAAGAGGTTGTTTATGTAAGCTTACTGTAAAAAAAAATTGTATTCGTCTTTCCGTTCTTTACCTTCTGTACCTACACAACATGCTATCATTATGATCACTATGATCAGCATCATCATCATTATCAAGATCAGGATCATCATTTTCATTATTCCCACACACTAAGCAAAAAAAAAAAAGTTTCAACATTGCACCCTTCAAATGCAATACTGGGAGCTCCTTTATAGGTACAACTTTGCACCCTAAGAAGCATTTTGCACCTTTGAAGGAACAGTGGCTCCATTTTGCACCCTTAAGGGTGCAGAGTTGTACCCTTTGGTGAAGGTGCAAATTTGCACCCTTTTGAATGCAAAAATTTCTGCACCCTTAATGGTTCAAAGTTGCACCTTTAAGGATGCAGACGGGTTTTTCCGGGTGCAAACAAGTAAAAAAGGGTGCATCTTTGCACTTCTTTCATGTAGGCAAAAAGGTGCTGCCAGTGTTGCATTCAGGCTGCAAAATTGAAACTTTTTTTTTCTTAGTGTGTATCATTATTATCCTTACCATTAGATACAACTAGTGTCGCAAATATTTTTGTTTTTAATAATCATTATCATTACTATAATTATTATCATAAGTATCATCATAATATACAAAATATTATCATTAGTACATGTATGAACTACTGAATTTGACTAAATTATACGAAATTCACATCACTGTATTTCAGTTTTGTTTGTTTAAATGAACACCGAATGAAAATTGAGTTTATAAGGTTATATGAATTATTGTTCTATAAAACAAGGTATTGTACGATAGCAACTTCGAGCGCACATTTATACCTGAAGTTTATGTGCAAAGTTTTGTGCATTTACCAGCAATGTTTGCTCAGAGGTGAGGAGACCTTCGAATGTACAAGTTACTAGTTCATTGAAGAGGGACACAAACAGACTTATCAAAATAATGCTTACAGTGTTTATCTCAAAGCATATTTGTGAAGAGATACTATAAGATTTAGTATTCGGGGATGGAGAACACTGCTTTTATAGTTAAATTAAGAGAGACTAATGGGGTGTTGCAAGAAAGTTGCAATCGATTGCAAATAATTGCTAATTTTGAAACAACCATTCTAATTGGTTCAGGGTCTGGCCTTTTAAGAAGACATGCATGCAACACTGATTTTGATTGGCCAATGGCAATCAGTTGCAACTTGCAATCGATTGCAACTTTCTTGCAACACCCATAAGAGTTTGGTCAAAGCACGGCGATGATCTTATGCATGCGGGAAGGAAAAAGAAATGGGAAGGGAGAAGGTGGCAACGGGGGAGAGAAAGGGGGGGGGGAGGTGAGAAGAGATGCGGGATACAGGTAGAAAGGAAGCGAATCAACGAGAGAATTAGGGGGGATAAAGAGGGAGTGAATGATAATGAGAGGAGAGAGGAAGAGAGATATTGTGAGGATTATAAAGAAAAATAAGAGAGAGAGAGATAGAGCGAGAGAGGGGGTAGTCTGCAGGCACAACCCCTAAATGACACTTTATTAAAATGCATTACGTCTTGAGGGAAGCCTAGCAAGACTGCCTGCTGGCTGTGTCATCCCCTATGTCAAAATTGAATGTTCATGAACATATTTGTATGAATGTTTGTTTATGTATGTTTATGTATGTGTGAGTGTGTTGGTTGCGGGGGTGTAAGTGTGTGTGAGTGGGTGTATAAGTCAATGTACTTTTTCTTTCATTGTATGTAGAAGCTTAATGTAAAATATATTAGGGGTGCAACAATGATATCTTGATTTTTTTTTTCTTTCTGCAAATCTTTCAATATTAATTATATGTATTATTAGGTTACATGAGAGTCGGGGCTGAGTTCATTTTATTTACACACACACACACACACACACACACACACACACACATATATATATATATATATATATATATTCAAGGTATTTCATTCCATCATTATTTGCTTCATTTTTTTTTGTAAATAGTTTTGTAATTTGTTATTGATATGAAATGAAGATTTGTCAATTTTTTTTATATTTATCTGAGTTTATTTGAATGAAATCCTTAATAAAAACATGTTGAAAAAAAAAATCCCCATTGACCCTCCTTTAGTCTCCCACTCAGACCTCTATAACGTGATTCGACAGACCAGGGTTTGTGCCTGCAAACTAGGAGGGGGCTACAATGTTGGGGGGGGGGGGTGGCCTCAGACAGGTATACAATGTAGAAGGTGTCTAATGTGATGGGATAGGGAGCATTATGGTGGCCCTGAAGTACGCTCGACAACAGGTCATGTGCGACGTGAATTTCGCATCCCAGGTCCTGAACTTCGCATCCGAGGTCGTGAAATTCACGACCCGCGGTGCGAAATTCAGGACTGGGATGCAAAGTTCGAGCCACGGGTCCTGAATTTCGCACTGCGGGTCGTGAATTTCACGACTTGGGATGCACAGTTCAGGACCTGGGATGCGAAATTCACATCGCACATGACCTGTTGTCGAGCGTACTTCAGGGCCACCATAGAGCATTGACATGCGGGTGCGACGCCAAGCTTCTAGAAATATCAATTTTCAAGAAGATTGATAATAATAACAATTGCTATGTATTTTTGTATGCAGAGATTGACTTTAATCATTAAATTTGTAGAAAAAGATCTGACATGAATTATCAGAATAGCATAACTCGATGTAGGATTCTAAACTCTGCCCGTTATTATGTACGTTGCTACATGCAAAAAAGATCGGTGCCACCTCGTGTGCCTAGGGTAGCACGTGTAACAAGCAGAACGGATGTTGCGGGTGGATCAGTATGGGCATTAGTATCAAATTTAAGCATAATGAAACCCACGTTCCCAGGTATTTCATATCTAGAGAAAAATGCACATACCAAAGGTTATATGATGAAGATAGAAATTTATAATCTTACCTCGAATGTTGCAGCGATCTTTCGAAATAGCGCTCATAAGTCGATCAGCATGGTCAAGGATACATTATATCCATGTATTCATTATGAATGATTTCCATGGAACCTGAGCAATGGAGGGTGTGTTTAGTTACGTAACGATTACGTAATAATATCAATAAGTGTAGCACCGAAGTATATGCCTATCCCTTAAAGAATTGCTTATTTTGCTCTTTATCACCCTATACGCAAAGTTTACTTTTACAAGTCTCCACTAAAAGAAATTCTGATTTTATAAAGTAAGTGTAATATCGTCAATGGAGAATATTTATATTCCATGCATAATAACAACCCAAGTCTATTAGATTATCACGACCGTTCCAATTACCCTCAACTATTAAATGATTTACACAGCCAAATGAACTGTAACTTTATCTGAAATGTTCTTTTTTCAATTGAATGATATCACAGAAATTTAAGAAACATAATCAAAGACTGAAATCATATACCGGTTACTTACATGTTTCAGAAATAGTTATAAAATGGTTAAATGATATACATATGCATCATATATTTATAATACAAACGGCGCATATTAATTGCTGAACAAATCAAAAAGTTTACAGTCCTAATCTATGCGTATCGATGAATTTCTTTTATTTATTGGTATATTCTATACATTATGAAATTTTAAAATCTCTATATAACATTGACATTCTAAACACAGTGATAAGCGCCATCTCATGGCTTTTATTTTTCATAGTGCACTATTTCATTTACAGATTAATCTGATTCTGGCATTTTGTAAATGATATCAAAAGAAATATAATAGATATATATTTCTTCATATTCTGAGTGGGACTACCAGGCTTTTATAAATAAAATGCGCCAATAAATAAATAAACAAATAAATATTAGTATTCTTATTCCATTATCTCCGTGAAGGTGTCAGAGTTGAAAATATGTCTTCATAAATGCTATTTTTTTAAATACTATTTCCAATGAAGGAAAAATGCATGTGAGATTTTTTGTTTTAATTTAATGTGAATTACACATTTTAAACGTGAGGAGTATTAAATGCACTTTACAGGCACACAGAGATAAGACCTAGTTTTAACCAGTGATAAAGCTTAGTATAACACTCACCAGAATTTTTTCACACACTGCTAAATCCCTCAATGAGAACTTTATCGACACTGCGAACATTATGGATGGATAAAAAGAAACTATTTCTATTCATATTCTGTGAAACTTACTTCCTTTCTCAGCCGCATATTTTAGAAGTAAATTGCAAGAGATTGATCAAAGACATGCCAAGCTATCCGTTATAACAGAGAATTAAGTGTTAATTATTATACGCTAGATAATCGGAAGCTATTATTATATCAACAGCAGACTGTACTTTTTTCTTGAAAAACTACAGAGTCCTTGATTAATAGCATGCTAAAGAGACGGCAAAAACAAGTGACAACGTGAACACAGAAGGCGTTAAACGGGCCCCTGAATCTTCTGTCGTCATCTGATCCGTCGTCTCATCATCAGATGGACCTGTTCCCGCCATAGGAGAGGTTCCAACCCCTTCATTGGCCAGTATGGGTTCCACGTGACTGAACGTTCCATTGTTGGGGGCAGGGTTTAGTGACAGCACGTGACACATCAAATTGTACACGTCAACAGAGTCGAGCAAATCACCAGACGTGTAGTTTGATTTGAAGGCGGGGCCAGAGGCGATGAAGATAGAACGCATGTTATCAAGGGTATTCAAAAAGCCATGATTTCCTTTGGACGCTGTGCAAACAAAGGGATAATAATAATAATTAGACCATTTATATAGCGCAGTCACTATGTAAATATACTCTACTGCGCTGTAGTGTAACAGAGCTCCCAACAATGCTACTGCTCAAACAAATTAAACAATTATGCATATAATACAATTAACCAAAAACTTCTGAAAAAAGATGGGTCTTCAATAAATGTTTGAATATGGTAACAGTTGGTCCTTTTCGTATTTCCAGTGGTACTTTGTTCCAAAGCTTTGGAGCAGCGCAACTGAAAGCACGATCCCCAAGAGTTAATTTTGTTCTTAAGTGGAGTAGCTTTAGAAGCAGCTTATCCTGTGTACTTCGTAAGTTATGTGCATATGTATGTGACCTAAATGATATCAATTCAGACAAGTAATTAGGAGCTTGACCATTCAGTGCTTTGTAAACAAGCAAAATATCTTAAATGCAATTCTCTGCCTTATTGGCAACCAATGTAATTGAATCAGAACAGGTGTAATATGGGAAAACTTTGAGGAACTGGATACAAGTCTTGCACATGCATTCTGAACATGCTGCAGCTTGTTGATTTGTGAGTCTGGTAAACCAAACAATAATCCATTACAATAATCAAGCCTACTGCTAATAAATGCATGGATAAGGGTTTCTGCGCTTTTCTGGTCCAGGTATCTACGAATATGGCGTAAGTTGTATAACATATAAAAAGATGATCTACTAATGTTGGATATGTGTTTCTCCAAGGGATAATCGTAGGAGATTTTAAAAAAATAAGATGCTGACGAATAATCTTGTTTGAATGATGAAACAGAGAAAGTGAAATAAAAGGAGAGAAAGTTCAGAAAACGTATCGATTGGTTTGACGTAAACGTACCAAAAAGTTCAACGAAATCTCATATAAACGAAAAACGAGATGCTTTAGAATAAAGGTTCAAGAAAACAAAATTGGCAAGGGCAAGGTGTTTTGGCCCATCACCATTATCTTATAGTGAAATAAGGGAGATCACATTCTCTGTCCTAATATTTGTTTATTTTTAACGAACGGGACAGAATATGACGAAATAGTCCTGACTTGCCCAAATCATTTAAGTGTTAATCATGGCGATCTTTGATGTTAAGTGTGCCATGCTTTCGTCTTATTAATCATTCAAGATAAACGAGGGGAAAAACAAGCAAAAGATAATTTTCAAAGAAAAAGAAAAAACCCTATGAAATAAAGAAATTACTTTGCCAGTATCCGTCCATAGAGCTGTTGGGCCATACGTGCCACCCTTCCTCCATGACAACAAGAATGGGGCTAGTTCGTCGGTTGTTCCCATAGTGATACTCAACAGGAATGTCCGCTTTTAGATACACATCCATACTAGGGTGTGCATCTTTTAGAGCATTGTAAAGATCCTCGGCATCGTCTTCTGAATATTGAGAGAGGAAAACGACACTTGGAAGATTAGAAAGTGTTGATGTCATAAAGAGAAATAACGTATATTGATTTACGAATTGGTGTTAGAAAAGGATATTCTATGTTTCGTATTATTTTGGAAATAAAACTTGAACATAAATATGAACTACCAAGTAATGGAAACAAAAGCGTTACTGTGTACTTACAACTTGCGTTAAGCGATGTTTGTAAAGTGAAATGGAAAAAGAGTTCCATTTTTAATAGGCGCCATATTTTTAATTATGATTTTATATTTCTTCTTCTGGGTAATGATCAAGTGTTTTCTTGTTGATTAAACGAAGCTTTGTTGACTCACACACTAAACATTCCTGAAATGTTATATTTGAATGTAGATTATGCCTGCATTTGCTGGAGCATATAAATAACCATCCTGAACCATTATAATGTCGATACGATGCGTCCACAAACCTTCATATGGCCATAAACCAAATACAGGGTCGTTGTGGGTATAGAAGTACCGGCTCCTGTCAATGTACTCGTCAAGGAACACGGTCTGGTTGGGGTATACGGATGACATGCCGTGATCACTGGTCACGATGATGTTGATGTCTTTGAGGAGGTCGGCTTCGGTCAGCTTGTCGAGGAGATAGCCAAGGGTCTCATCACAGAGGGCGATAATGTCAGCAATGGCTGCTGATTCTGGACCCTTTGAACAAGGCGGCAAGGAGTATCAAGTGGAAAATAAAGATAGAATGAAAATAGCATTACAATTAACTGTGTTTTAACCTATCATGTCATAAAACTAACTGGGTTACTGAACCTGTTATTAAACTGACAGATCACTACTGATGGTGATGATGATGATGATGATGATGATGATGGGGATGATGATGATGATGATGATGATGATGATGATGATGATGATGATGATGATGTATAAAAGCAGTACCTTTATGTCCGCAAAGTAATGAACACAGGTAACATATTACGAGATGATTTCCTAATTATATTTTTCTGATGTTTTGGTTTCTAGAGAGACAAAGTTCAAACCATTGTATATGATGTAGATACAAGGGTTACTTTTTAATTTGATTTTTTGAATTGCCAAATTGAATGGGATTTAGCGTTGTTGCCTACTTCATTGTGTCCTGTGGTGTCGGGTTCGTGGAAGTACAATAATCCTAGATTAGCACTCCCATTTGACATCAGTCCGACCACGATATCGATGCGATCTTCGAAAACGAGTGACTCGTCGTAAGCTGGTTGATGATACGTGGGTGTCATTCCAGATATGTTGAAGCGATCTCCAGGCCAGAAAACTGAGACGGTTCGACCACCGTTGAGCTGGTTCGTCACCCAGATCGGTTCCCCTCCGTAGTTCCACCACCGAGGGTCGGTGGTGGATAGGCTGAACGTCGAGTCGAACTTAGGGTCAAACATCCTGTTTCCTGTATGATATACAAAACAAGTCCGTAACCATGGGAGGAGGGGGGGGGGGGGTTCAGGCGGTTCGACCCCCCTCCCTTCCCTCGCTGGTGAGCAGAGGTCCGCTTGAAAAAAAGAAGAAATTATTAAGGTGACAAATTACTCCAAAAGCGCATCCAAATGCAAAAGAATTTTTTTCAGGTTTAAAATTACAAACCAAAATAAAGTGAAAAATTTATTGATGATTATGTTCAGAAAGTAAAAAAAAAAATCCCATACCCCTCCCAAACCGTCCACCACTCGGTGACTTCGCTGCAAAAGCAGTAGAATTTAATCAGATTAACTGAGTTCACGGTTGCATTATGTTCCGTACTGGCGTCGAGTTCCATTTCTCCTCCCCTTTCCCTTTCTTCCCTCGTTTTTAGCATTTTCTTTCGAGGGGGGGGGGGGGGGGCTGGGGAGCACGTACCCCTTATATCCTCTGTAATGTAATGAGAAACTGATTTTATGTGCCACATTATGAATCCGTGATGACTGATAATGTTATAGGGTTGGTGTTAGGGGCGGTGATAGATGAGAGATCGGGTGATGATGGTCTGGGATGTTGCAGTTCCATCAAGTACTTCTATGGTGACTGTATTTCCTCTCCAGTGCATATTTTGATCGATGCGTTGCCTCCTCATCATGTCTTGAAAAAACTAGATTGACGCCCGGAAAGAAGGAGACTTAAGTGATCGTATATATGCAAACTATATATAGACTAACAAGCAAACAGAGAGAGAGACATACAAGGAGAGCACGTGAAGGAGATGTACAAAAGGATAGGGAGGGAGTGTGCGAGAGTTGATGGAAGGAGGGAGGGGAACTGAGAGAGGGGAGGGGAAACCTATGATGTTGGGAGAAGACGCCAGAATGAAAAAATAGGGCAAATAGGAGAGAGGCAACTATAGAGAGAGAGAAAGCAGAGGCAGAGAGAGAGACAGGGGGAGGGAGAGAGAGGGAGAGAAAGAGAAAATTAAAAGAGAGAAAACGAACCTTTTTTCATTTATTTTTTTTGGGGGGGGGGAGGGGGTGAAAAAAATGTACCATTATATTGGGCTATATTAGTAATGATCCAGTCTTTGTCAAATAAAGACATGATCGTTGATTGTGAATTCAAAATTTGCATGATTTCTCTCAAATAATAATGACCAAATATAGAAATTTGTCAAATGAGTGTAATACAAAATGCATAAAGATAGAATACTAAACCGGATTTGTTTATTCATATTAGTACAAAAACTCGTGCCGCTAATTAATGCACCTATCAAATATTATCACATTTTCATGTTAATTCAGTTGAGAGTAAGAAATTCGGGCATTGCATGCATTAAATGCTAATGCTAGGGGAAGACATTTGAGAAGAAAATTTTACTCCATGAATATTCCATGTGAATACATAGACATTTGCCGAGTCTTTGAAAATAAATAAAAACTTTATAAACGACTGCTTGGATATTGAGAAGAATTGTATTTCAAAGCGGGCAATACCAATATTTGAAAAGTAAAATATATATCATCCCTTAAATTCGCACTGCCTATGTGAAACGATTGTTTCTTTGTGCTACGTTCATTTTTACAATAAACTGACAAGTTGACAACTGCTATATAAAGATTGTTTGAAGTTCAAACGTGTAGTTACTTAGTTACAGAATCACAAGGATTCGATTCGGGATTGATTTAAGAACCAATGCGCCGAGAGGGAATGGATTTCATGTTTGTCAAAGGTATTGTGCATTTCCTCAAATAAAGCCTGTTGAACAACATTTAATAATGACGTTAGATTTTACCTTTGCCCTGAATTACACAAATCGTACGAAATTTCGTGTAAAAAGGGGTCTTTTTGTAGCATGTTCGCGATTTCGAAAAAATGGTTTTCATGAGCTTGTACTCGACATTGAAAAAGGGGTGTTTAGAGCCTGTAGACCTCTACTCGAAATGGAAAAAGGGTGTTTTTTCTTTTCTGGTCCATGGTTGCAAAAAGTGTACTTGGATTGCGAAAAAATAGGGGTGTTTTTAACGGTCTAAAGGCCAATTTGTATCCGTTTTGTACCAAACACACTAAGAAATAATTGCACCCTAAATGCAACACTGGCTGCACCTTTTTGGGTGCAGTCTTGCACCCCGGACGAAAAAGGTGCAAAAATTCACGTTTTTGTTTTTGTTTGCACCCTGAAAGGTGCAACTTTGCACCTTTTGGGGTGCAGAGATTTTTGCGCACAAAATGGTGCAAATTTGCACCTTTTCTAAAAGGGTGCAACTCTGCACTCTCTGCACCCTATTACATAATTGCCATCCTAATCATTACTTTTAATAATTCTGAATGTGTTTGATATTGTATTTTGATTTGGTATAGCTATTGAGTCTAAATTTATTACTCAAAGGCAAGCAAATGTGGTAACTTGCTATAAAGTTATCTTTTTTTCTTGATACATGAAAGGCAAATTATGTAATATCGGGTTTTTTTTTTTAAATACATTTGCCAAAACGTTTGCTCAAATTTCATGTGCTTCATTATTTCGTTTAGAAAACAGACTTTTTTTTCACAGAAAAAAACATGTAAATACAGTAGAATTTTTAGAGTATTTCAAACGATGGATCAGCGGTGGTCAAAGATTCTTCAATATTTAGCTCATCGTTGAGTTTACAAAAAAATTAATGTTATGATAACGTAGTATCGGAAAAACTCTTTAAGGTATAAGCTAGTAGTTATCGTCTTTGAGTAAGTATCATACTGACCAATAATTCCATGGCTTTCTTGGTAGAGACCAGTAGCAATGGTATGATGTCCTGGGAATGTTTTGGTGGTGAAGGTAGGGGTCATTCCCACCGGTTTGGACCCCATCCTGACCAGGCGATCGAAGTTGGGCGTAGCGGTCTTTTCAAGGTAATCATACCGGAAGCCGTCGAAGGAGACGAGCAGCAACAGTGGTTCCTGGTCGTCAACGCCGTTGGCAAAAGCTGTACCATCTATGACGATGACGATGGAGACTGCGAGAACTAATGGAAATGCTGAAACCATTTCGAAACTGAAAGTGACTTTTTATTAGGAAGTCTTATACCTTTCAATGTCCTCTGTTTAAAGTCTCGAGTTTACTTGTCTCCATGCATGGAGATGAATGGCAAAGGTGTAAGTAGTTAGTCCTTCTGAGGACAAGGATGTGACGTTCTCGAATCGCATGCGCATGACAACTTAAATCATCCATGGAAATGCGATTGAGAGGAAGGGAGATAGATAGAGAGAGAGAGAGAGAGCAAGAGAGAGCAAGAGAGAGAGAGAGCGAGTAAGAGAGAGAGCGAAAGAAAAAGAGTACGAGAGAGAGAGGGAGAGAAAGGGGAGGGGAGAAAGTAAGGGGGAGGGAAGAAAGAATTTTAGGGAAGGGGAGCGAGAATGGTGTCGTTGACAAAATGGGAAAGGGAAATTTCTATAAAGCAGATCAAGCTATCCTTTAAGTCCTCTAAATTAACTATTGTAGCTTAAGCCAACCACGAAGTTGATAATAAGTTCAAAGATATTCCATGAAAGCCTTAAAAAAATGAAGACGAAAACACATAAATCAAAAGTACGAAAGAGGTAGGGTATATGTAGACGCGGACGGTAGGGAAAGGGGGTGGAGCAGAGATACTGGAAGGAGAGTGTATGGGTGCGTGTGTTTGAGAGAGAGAGAGAGAGAGAGAGAGAGAGAGAGAGAGAGAGAGAGAGAGAGAGAGAGAGAGAGAGAGCGAGAGAGAGAGAGAGAGAAAGAAAGAGAAGAGAGACTGGTGACAATGAAATACAGTGGACAGAAAATACACTGCATAGTTTATGCAATTAATGTTGAGAATTATTTCACTCCATCTTAACCTTCCACCCTCTCCTAATTCCGCCAAATGTAAACTTTAGCTGATTATTCAGCCACAGTCGTTTAATTAAAAAAAAAATCATAAAGGCTCTGAGCGTTGCTATTCATGAAGGAGTCGCTGATCTCCAATCCCTCCAGCCCATTGGCTACTGGCATTTGGAAGTCAGCGAGTTAAATATTGTCATGGTCAGATATGGAATTTAATTTTCAGTCTAGATTGCGTCTTTGACTTTTGTACACATTTGGAATGAATTTTAATTTAGTGAAGTACAAATGGAAATGATATACTAATTTATTATTGTATCACACATATTTTCTACATATAACACAACAATGCCTTGGAAATGAATTATGCATGATGATGTCCGCGATATAGAACGGGGTGAGAAATTTGTTACTTTTTCGGGGAGAGGGTTATTTTTCACACTTCATCGTTTTTTTTTTTTTTCATTTCTATTCATAAGTGAACGGTTTCCATATTTTGATAACGTATTGGAAAGGAATAAAACTTCATAAAACCTATGGCAATGCATGAAGGGGTCAAGGATAGAGAGCGGAAGAGAGGGAGGGAGAGAGAGAGAGAGAGAGAGAGAGAGAGAGAGAACAAAAATCCCCCCAAATGATTTTGGACCCACCGCAGGAAGTTATGAAATAAATGGATAGACTTTAATGACGTTTTGCCAACTTTTATTGAGATGCGTGAAAGAGCATACTGACTGACCAGGAATCTTTATACAAATAATTATTATCAAACATCTGATTCTTCCTCATTGTTATAGATAAATAAGTAATGCTAAACATAACTGATGCGAATGCTTTTCTCAAAAAAGTCATAAGTTTTAAGTAGCAATTTATGAGTGTCGATGAATCTCTTTTAATTAGTTGTAAATTTTAATTTATAGAATTCAATTTCAAAATCTCCACTTTACATTTATAATAATTAGTTTTGCACATGTACATGCATTGGTCTAAAATACTTTTAAAAGCGTCTAGCTTTTGAGCAATTACATCAGTTTGTGGTTTCCTCTTTGGCAAGGCACTCGATTATTCAAACGCAAATCTGTTTTGTCTAGGTATTAAAAATAAATAAAGAATAATACTATTATATTCCTGAATAACTACATATGTAGTGAAGGTGCCAAAAACTAACAATACAACTCTTTTTATGCATTTATACATTGCATCATAAACAAAAAGAAAAAAATATAATTTCATACTGTCTTGATGGAGCATGTGACCACGAAACATACTCGATGGTGCATGTATAACTTCTGAAGAATTACTCTTCTTTAAAAAATACATTTTACAAGCCGAACCGTTACGGATCAGAACTACATGTAAACATGGGATAGTTATGCATCCTTAATGAGTCAGAATAAATCATCAAACAGACATTACATTTAGAAGCATAAGAAATCTAGCAAAATCGTTCAAACAACATTGGAAGACATCATATCCAAAGCAACTGCTTGTATCACTTTTTTGTGGAAATACCTCAGCGGCAAAGTTTAGAGGCAACTTGCAACATATTCAATTCAATTCAATTCAGTTCAATTCAGTTCATTTTATTTCACATATCTTTAAAAAAAAAAAAATCATGGCAAATACAGTAAAAAAAAAAAAAAAAAAAACATACAATGCAATACATAAACACATAATATTACAATATATGAGAAAACCTGTTGATACTTGGATCACAGACATGACTATTAGTTGCGATCTTATAACAAAATGGCTGGAATAATTCTTTGTTAAAGTTAAAATATTTGTGGTTAGATAATTTCATCATTAATTATTGCTTAATAAAAAAAAATAGAAAGACGGCAAAAGCAAGCGACAATAAGACCACAGAAGACGATGTGCGACCACCTGAACCTTCCGTCGTCATCTGATCTGTCGGCTCTGGATCATCTGTGGGAGAGGTTCCAGTTCCCTCATTGGCCAGTATAGGTTCCACGTGACTGAATGTCCCGTTGTTGGGGGAGGGGCTCAGTGACAGCACGTGACACATCAAGTTGTACACGTCAACTGCGTCAAGCAAATCATCAGACACGTAGTTTGATTTGAAGGCGGGGCCAGAGGCGATGAAGATAGAACGCATATTATCAAGGGTATTCAAAAAGCCATGATTACCTTTGTATCCTATGCAATGAAGGGGAGAAAAGTTATCGATTTCATACGAATTAAAGCACTGACAAATCTCCAGGTTTTGAATGAGGAATATATAGATTGAATAAAATATGGACGGGATCAAAACATGAAACAGATCATTTTGATTTGATGTGGAATTAAAATTTTGATGACATTTTAAATTCCATTTTGGAAATCGGAAAGTTCATCATGGGATAAAGTAATAGAATAAGACGATTTGAAATGAAAGATGTAGAAAGACATATAGGCAAATCAATGGTATTTCTCCCAAGGGTATATCGACATAATTATAATTTTGCCCAATGATTCTATCACGTTGAAAGCTCTTCATCGACTGGAATATCCTCACCAGAGGAAAGAAAATGACACTTAAGGTATCATCTTTCGTTAGTTCGTTTTATACTAACAACATACACTGACGGAAAACGTGCATTTTTATCATGCTTAATTATGTAATAGCTTATGATCCAAACCTTTTGTCCTCCTTTCAATGAATAAGTAATACCCCCATCTCATTAGAAGGCGATCTCGCTGCGATCCTTGAATATTGACAAAGCGTGGTGGATCGTGGCGTGAGCTTTGTCAGTCTTCTCCGTCATATCTTGAGCCTTTCTCAAGCGCCAATGATTGCCACCGTCACCCTTGTCGCCACCAAGTTTTTGACATGTTCAAAACTTCCTTAGCGAGAGCGCTGAGGTCGCAGCGAGCGCCACAAACGTCTTAAGAGCATATTAAAAACGACATACCCGTAGCTCCGACGTATCAGCAACGCATAAAGCGTACTTCACGCGCGTTGAAAGCGGCTCCTATCGCCCATGATTTCAGGCCAGTTCCCAAGATATTTTTCCTCAGTTATGTTTCTGCGCATGTCATCCGCGCATCCTGGCTGGTGGTACGTCATCACAACAGCAAGGCAATCACCGCGCATGTCAAAAATTGTGTTGGTGTGCGATTCTGCCACGCTTTGCAAAATTTTCGCAGATCGCCATGGTCGCCATGATCGCTTTTCTTGACTAGTGAGATGGGGGCCTTATTGATCTGCAATATCTTTCAAGCAAATGATTGTAACTTTCATAGAAAAAGACTATGAAATAAAAAAATTACTTTGCCAGTTTCCGTCGATAGAGCTGTTGGGCCATACGTGCCACCCTTCCTCCATAACAACAAGAATGGGGCTAGTTCTGCGGTTGTCCCCATAATGATATTCATCGGGTATGTCCGCTTTTAGATACACATCCATACTAGGGTGTGCATCTCTTAAAGCATTGTAAAGGTCCTCTGTGTCGTTTTCTGAATGTGCATGAGGAAAAAAATACGCCAGGGGGTATTTCATAAAGCTGTTCGTAAAGTTACGAATGACTTTACGAACGACTTTAATATGTACGCCAAATGGAATTCTCAATCGTTATAAATCGCATATGCAGACAAAAACCAACATTAATTCCGTTTACAAACATTTTTATTGTGAGGTATATTTTTGCCACAATTTAATTGAGATTATGGGTCATACAGCCACACTTTGTAAAAACGTCAAGAAAAACTTTGGGCATTCCATTTGGCACTTCATTCTCAAGTCGTTCGTAAACAACTTTATGAAACACCCCCAGAAAAATAAAACCCCCGAAAAGTGAAATATATAGTGATGTTTTCCTCAGGGTTCTACTAAATTACTGGTTGAGTTTATTAACGATTTAACAGGACACCAATGTTTGATGAATTCTTTTTTCACTAGTATATAGCTGATGATACAAAAGGGAAGAGCAAATTGCAATTTCTGATGCATTGCACTCCAGGTAACTGCAATTATAATGCGATCGCAAAGACTTTCGGGTAATTAAATCGGGTAATTAAGTCGAGAGAAATGTCACTACTCTGTTGTATACTCCAAATAAATCATGTTCGGAGTACGAAATGTAAGTACATCATTATAATTTTAGCACTATTTAGTAAATGATGAGAAAGTCTAAATTGCCTTTTAGCCCAAGTGTGGGTTCGGTTTTCGGAAGTTCTTTCGGATCATAATAGAGTGGACTGAGAGCTTGCAATGCAAATATTGTGCTTGCAGCATTTTTATTTTACAGGGTGGTACTTTTATAAAGGACCATTTATGAACCTTTCTATATCCAAGCGTCTACAAACCTTCATAGGGCCATAAGCCAAATACAGGGTCGTTGTCGGTGTAGAAGTACTGACTTCCGCCAATGTACTCGTCTAGGAACACGGTCTGGTTTGCAGATACAGACGTCATGCCGTGATCACTGGTCACTATGATGTTGATGTCGTTGAGGAGATCGGCATCGGTCAGCTTGTCCAGGAGATAACCGAGGGTGTCGTCACAGAGAGCGATGATGTCAGCAGTTGCTGCTGATTCTGGACCCTTCAAACATCAGATAAACAGATATTAAGATTATTTTATCTATAGATTTATCTCTCTATATATGGACATGGGACGGACTGCCATATAGTGGGGAGGTGGGGGGGGGGTGGTTCCTAGGGTAAGCACGATTGTGATCAGCACCATTGGAAGAACAATATGAAGTGAAATATTCGCGGTCTGGATCCGGGTGATATGCATGCAGGTTAAATGGCTCGCTCACATCGATATTCCCCAACAGATTTTTCAGTACTATAGTCATGATAGTCGCGTCCCTATAAATAATAACGTATCCACTTCACTTTTTCAACTGCTCTCCCAGCGGGCCCTGCATAACATAATATGTTATCATTACCTTTCTCCATTCTTAAAATTATGCCGAGCCCCTGGCTAGAAGGCAGAAGGTCCCATTTTTAAAGTCTTTGGTATGACTCGGCCGGGGATCGAACCTGCGACTTCCCGTTCATGAGGCGGACGCTCTATCAATTGAGCCAACATGCCTGGTTCTGTCATTATAAGTGATTTATTATGAGCAGCTCATTCATATAAGCAACAACTGACGAAAGTGTGTGTCAGCACAATAATAAGCAAATATGACGTGCCATTCAAATGAATTTTATGATAAATCAGATTTCATGTAAAGAGATGAATTTTGAACTCCTCTCCAATCGTATACTTCCACTCTAAACGGTTGTACTTGTATACATGATTGTGTTGCTTACTTCCAGATGTCCCGTGCTGTCCGGCTGGTGGAAGTACAGTAACCCTAGATTAGCACTCCCATTCGACATTAATCCGACCACGAGATCGATGCGGTCTTCGAACGGGAACGACCCGTCATACGCCGGTTGGTGATACGTGGCTGTCATCCCAGATATGTTGACACGATCACCGGGCCAGAAGACCGAGACGGTTCGACCACCGTTGAGCTGGTTCGTCACCCAGATAGGTTCCCCTCCGTAATTCCACCACCGAGGCTCACCATTGGCTTGGCTGAACGTCGAGTCAAACGCTGGGTCGTACATGTTGTTTCCTGTTCGAAAAAAGAAACAGTACACCATTAATTGATCGCAGTGGCTCGTATCAGTGCCAATGAGGCGACAATGACATGGAATAATAGGGTCAACGATTTGGGATGCTTAAGGGGTCCTAGCCTTTTCTTTTTTTTCTCATCCTACCCCCTTTCCTGCATTTTATCTCGCTATTTTCCCTCCCCCTTCCTTTCTCCCTCATTTTTTAAAGCATTTGATGGGGGCGCGCCGCGTTCCCCCGTGCCCCCGTTCCGTCTGTCCCGTCCACTGGCTTCATAGACCACATCAGAAAACGAGGTAGGGGCGTTGATTCATAAGTTTGGGGTAGTGGTCGTTCGTCGTGGAAGGGGAATGAAAAGATACCATTCCGTAGGGTTTCGCTGTGTATCTTTTGCAGTGCATTATTCCGGTATGTTGCCTCCCCCTAGCCCTCCAGTCTTGAAAATTAGATGCCTCATAGGCTGTAAAAGATGCAATAAAGTGCTTGCTTTCTTTTGCCAAATTATTATGATTAGACATGCAGGGCGTAGCATGCGAGAGAGATGTAAGGAGAAAAAGGGTGTGAGAGAGGGAGGGAGGGCACGGGGGAGCCTGAAGTGCGGTCGACATGGTGGAAGGGAATGCTCCCCCCCCCCCCCCCCCCCCGAAGACTTACTGGAGAAGACAATCAAAAATCAAAGCGGCGAGGAAAGGATAGAGACAATAAAGACGATAGAACTAAAAAAGGGGGGAAATGGAGTGACTGAGAAATAGAGTGACAGATGAATAGACAGAGAGAGAGAGAGAGAGAGAGAGAGAGGAGGGGGGGGGGGGGAGAGTGGGGGGGGGGATTGTTTGCTACTGAGAGGAAGAATAAAGGAATAATTAGAACCTAACATGATTTACTCAACTATCCTGAGTCCAAGCAAAACTGCAAAATGCTGAAGGGAATGCTCCCCCCCCCCGAAGACTTACTGGAGAAGACAATCGAAAATCAAAGCGGCGAGGAAAGGATAGAGACAATAAAAACGATAGAACTAAAAAAGGGGGAAATGGAGTTACTGAGAAATAGAGTGACAGATGAATAGACAGAGAGAGAGAGAGAGAGAGAGAGAGAGAGGGGGGGAGAGTGGGGGGGGGGGAGAGGGGGGGATTGTTTGCTACTGAGAGGAAGAATAAAGGAATAATTAGAACCTAACATGATTTACTCAACTATCCTGAGTCCAAGCAAAACTGCAAAATGCTGAATCGTCGTCAATAAATCACTTGAACATTAATTGATATGATTCATCATTACTATCTTCGGTATATCTATTAATAATTGATGAATTGTGTGTGTTTACATGGTTTAGCAAAGACGTGATATATCGTTGATTTAAAATTCGAATGTGAATTATTTCTTTACAATCATTATGATCAAGAATAGATTTATTGTTGGAATACAAAATGTGTAAAGATCGTCGTCACCTTTTTGGAGAGAATACTGATCCTAAAAGATTAATTATCAAAAAGATTTCATTACCCTATACACTTGTCATACGTTCACGTATTGCCGGCATATATACATGTATTTAAACCATAATTGATGATAATGATAGTTAAGGGGAAATCACATGAATCCAATGAATATTACATACGAATTGTCACACTTTTGCCACGTCAAACTTTACTACAGCGTAATATTCCTACTGAAACTTACACACTAAGAAAAATTTTCAATTTTGCACCCTTCAAATGCAACGCTTGGAGCTCCTTTGTGGCTACAACTTTGCACCCTAAGAAGCATTTTGCACCTTTAAGGGTGTAGTGAGCTACATTTTGCACCCTTAAGCATGTTAAGGGTGCAGAGTTGTACCCTTTAGCATGTTTAGGGAAGCTGCAATTTTGCACCCTTTTGAATGCAAAAATTTCTGCACCCTTGAAGGTGCAAATTTTCACCTTTATGGGTGCAGACGGGCCGGGTGCAAACAAGTACAAAAGAGTGCACCTTTGCACCTTTTTCATGTAGGGTGCAAGACTGCATCCCAAAAGGTGTTGCCAGTGATGCATTTAGGGTGCAAAATTGAACTTTTTTCGTTAGTGTAGAGAATGAGAAGAATCAGATTCCAGACGTGCAATACTATTTTGAAAATTAATGTACATGTATATCATCTCCTAAACTCGCCCTACATACCATGTCAAACGGTTGTTTCTTCGAAATGGCACACATTTCTATGTAACGTTGTATAAAACCTGCTATCTTAGTAACTTTGCCATCAAAGTTTAATTAAATTAAATCTTGGATCAAGCGAAACCCTTGGCACTGAAAGAGTTAATGATTCCGCCTACATTAACATGTCTGATTTTAGAGTAACATACGACGTAAGACATAGGTCTTATTTCTAAGTGGGCAAGTAGTTAAATAGAGCAAAAGTGTTTGGAGGAGGGTATACTATCCCGGAATCGAGTGCAGGAAAATGCACTATAGTCCTATCTCAACTGCTTTCGACCTTCACTTATCCCGTCCCTCGGATGGGACTATAATTATACGGTCACCTGACGTTTACGTAAGGTATGTTGCAACCTCTTGAAAAATGATAATAGTCATCTTATCTTGCTGTGAAAAAAAGACACCGTTAAAAACTGAAGACTGTTATCTGACTTCTTGATGAATTATTCCATAATCATTTTTAACATTATTGATATCGATGATGGGTATTGAAATAACCATAATAGATTCATCACAGTCGTGTCGAAATTCGTATTGCATCCTGCGAGAACAAACCATCATATTCGATCCAACTTCACTCTTGTCACTGATACAAGAAACAACCGATACAACTTTAACTTGTATGGTAGTATTGTAAAACATCTTATTACATTGGTATAACACATTTGAGTTCCCTTCCTGATAACATAAAGAAAACAGAAATCTTTGTTCATTAAAGAGGAAATAAAGGGGATACCTGTACCTTGAGATTCAGAGAATTGAAGCGAATGTCATGATTAAAGATAGCCTAAACATAATCCACTTTTCTTTTCTCTGCCAGATGGATTACATACTTTCTAATGTTGTATAAATTTGTATTATCACTTTGGTAAACGAGAATTTGGAGAGAAGGGGCTCCCCCGTCATTACTCAATTTTCTGGGCCCCGTTTCATGAAACTTGTAATCAATAACAAGTTGCAATAACTGTTATAAGCTACTGAAATCCTTGCATCTGATTTGCTGAGAGTAAATTTCTCATAGAAATGTGGCAGTTGTTACTGATAACAAGTTTTAAAACTGGACCCCGTTTCCAAAAACTTATGCATACACCCAAATGACCTCTGAATCTTTTATGACTTTAGCTGCCATATTATAGTATATAAGCTTACTTATATGCATGACGGGTACTGCGTTTCACACATGGGGGGGGGGGGGGGGAGAAAGAAATGTGTGGCAGTCATCACGGCCATACACAAAAGTTTATTGTCATTGACATCTGCACGACGGGTTGTATATGTTGGTGAATTAAGCCAAGCTGATTTTATATCCACGTTTTGAATTTTATTGGTCACAGCGATTTCCATAATGCATGAATATCAAATTATTGATACCTCATTCATACTGAAACTGAAAGCCTATTATGTAATCTGCCAACTCAATCTCCACTGAATGATTTAAAGACTTAACACAACCGACCCTCGACCATGTGACTAATCACTAAACTATACCGCTCATTAAAAGCGTCAACTCAGGCCTATATAATAAAACAAAATGGTGCAATTGCAAGTTGGCAAGGTATATGTTCAAAATTCATTTACATAAAAACTTTTATATGAAACAAATCAAATTATACATTTATAATTGAAATCATTGTAGAGAATTGCGATCTGAGAGGAGTTGAAGGATAAGGTTTAAGCTTTCTCAGCCTTTTGATATCAGCTGCAGTTTGGAAGAATACTCGTTCGTGTCTAGTAGAATTTTTTTGTTAATGCGTCGTATTGGAAATGGCAAGAAAAATATATCGTTCCGAACAAACGTTATTTTGTCTGTAGTTCAAGACTCCGAAATAATTATCCGTTTCTGTGTGCAGTGCATGTGCTTTCCAAGAAAACAGCTTTGATTTATCATACATGTATAATTATTTCAAAATCTCAGGGTTGGCTTATACACCAATTTTTGGTCTACAGCACAGTTAACCGTCAACGGCCGTCAACCTTATCCCGATTGTTTTGAAACAGTTTCTTTCACATTTATCTGTTGACCAGAACCCAAATAATAACCTGACGGTCGCAGTGATCAAAGATCATTTTAAAGCCACTGTCAAATTTAGAACAATCGCTACGAGCTAATAATGTCGATGGTATCGTTATTTCTATTTACTTTTTTTTTAGTAATACTGACCAATAATTCCATGGCTTTCTTGGTAGAGACCAGTAGCAATGGTATGATGTCCTGGGAATGTTTTGGTGGTGAAGGTAGGGGTCATTCCCGCCGGTTTGGACCCCATGCTGACCAGGCGATCGAAGTTTGGAGTAGCGGTTTTCTCAAGGTAATCATACCGGAAGCCGTCGAAGGAGACGAGCAGCAACAGTGGTTCCTGGTTGCCATCGTTGTCGTTGCCGGTGGCAGAAGCTTTAGCACATATGGTAGTGACGACGATGACTGCGAGAAGACATGACAATTTCGAGACCATGTTGATCTGCAATATTGAAAAATGGTCAAGTTCGTACCAAAGGACGCTCAATTATCTGCAACTCTATGCTCGTTACCGTCTGTAGGCCTAATGTGTGGAGATTGGAGAATTAATGATGAATGCTATAGGACCGGTATCATTGGGAAGACAAGCATGTGATGGGACGTGATGAGGTGTGGCGCGTCTCATTAATTGGCGTGTCTCATTAATTAGGCCTATGCAGAAATGTTCAATCATTGCCATTGGTGGAAATGCGCAGAGATAGAGAGAGAGAGAGAGAGAGAGAGAGAGAGAGAGAGAGAGAGAGAGAGAGAGAGAGAGAGAGAGAGAGGGAGGGAGACGGAGAGATAGAGATAGAGATACAGAGAGAAGAGAGGGATAAAGACAAACAGAGAAACGGGCGGAGGGGGGGGGGAGGTGCTAGTGAAAATGTATATGCTCAGTGATTGGAATTATAGGGAATGGGTTTTTTTTCTTCTAACTAAAAGCAGTTTATTCGAGTCTAATCTCATCTATGCTACTGTAGTTCCAAACTGATTAAGAATTTCAAGGAGATTTCAAGAAAGCCTCAGGAAGATGAATAAACAAACTGAAAACAGGAGTGACTAGAGAAAGAAGGGCTATAGGGAAAAAGGAGAGCCGGAGGGGAGAAGTTCTAGGGGAAAGGGGGGATTGAAGGGGGATGAGGCCATGCAGTTCAGGGGAAGCATGAATTAGGAGTGGAAGGGAGGCAAAACTCATTCAGAGGAGGTCGGGAAGATGGGAGGAATATATTTACCGTGCTTGTAAAAGCTAAACATATAGAAGGAGAAACGAACTTTAGACTATGGCGTTCCTTTATTCCTTCTTAGGTTTTTTTTTCTTTTGTTATTTTTTTGTTTTGACTTACCATGCCCTAAAAATATTCAAACTAGGGCTGGTAAATTATAATTGACCTCAGTGAGGAAACAGGATACTAAGTAAAGGCCGATGGATCTTTTATTGCTTTTGTTACCTTTTATTAAAGTTTGCTGCAAAATTTGAACTCTAAATATCTAGTTCAGATTCCATCATCAGCATACACAATGAAAATGAAAATCCCGGAGGGGGGGGGGGGGGGGTCAGGCGTTTGCACCGACTTTGAATCCTTGACACAATTATAGTGAAGGTTATTGATATGGGGGGGGGGATGATTGTAATTATGCTTGTATCGAAGTAAACAACCGGGAGACAAACGTCTTTTAAGCCCGGGTTTTAAATCAGTCCTCTCGCGGGAAATTGGAAGTGAGGATGAGACATCAACTTGATTTTCTGGTTATTGATAGTAAACATGCAGGTGGTTTCAACTTTCAACAAAGAGATCGAACCCCTGCCTTTGTGGATATGAAATTAGGTTTTTGTCTTTAATTGCTTTTTTTTTTTCCTTTTTTTTACGAATGATGAACTTAAATATTCTGTGATTTCAGTTTACCTGCTTTGACATCTTGTGCAACCATTTCATTTAGGACTTATCCAACTTTCCTATGTTAAGGGTCATTTTACCCGGGCATTTTACATCTGCTTTGTAAACTATTACATGTATATCTACAACTTTAGAAACTTTCAAGCACTCACGTCCTCTTATCATCTTATAACTACAAATATTTCTTTTTTGGGTTTTGTTTAGTTGTTTTTGAATAATTTTGTGATTTTCTTTTTAAAAATGGTTATATCTTTTGTTTGCCTTCATGCTACATTTCTATAGGTCGTCTGAGCTGAATGCTCCAGTTGGTCAAGAATGGGGTTAATTATCTCCGGCAGCCTACAGTTGCACTCAGAAGACTGCTATAAAATATGTAGACCGAAAATTCTGTCTCAAAATTTCGTCCTCATTGCCTCTCCCCATTTTCTAAATTGAGGAGAGCCGACCCTACCAGAATAAGAGGCTAACGACGAAATTTTGAGACAGATTTTTCGGTCTATAAAATATGCACCTACATGATTGATGTTCTTTTAATATTTCTTAAATCATTCGGTTTAACTGCTACATGTTCTTTTATGAAAATGCAGAATAACAAATAAACAAATGATAAATAAATCAAGATACATTTAGCCAAAACCACCTGCTCAAACAAGATTTCTTTGGTGTTTCACATCTGCAATTTAGGGATGATGAGATCGCTGTCCTATCTAGCTATACTGCATAGTACTAGTAATTGCTGATGCATGAAGCCTGCCTAATCCGTGGATCGAGTTGAAAGCGGGAGCTGATATGAGCCTGGTTGAACGAGAGATTTAAGGAAATTAGGTCATTCCCTTTGAATTTGAACATTACCTGGAGTAAGCTTTTGAAACGTAAGATAAACTCTTTTGTTCGAAAATAATGAACGTCATTCTCTTTGCGTGTCTAACTGTTTATTTTGTATTGACATGATGGTGCTGGTAGACAGAAAATGCCTATTTCGGTCCCGCGCATTATAAACGGCGTCTGTGTAATATATAATGGGAACTCAAACTCAGAGTCTTATGCCTTCCACGGTCCACCCTGTTTGAAATTGAATGCTATCACCAATTCATTTGTGCTTCAGGTTAAGTTAGGGTTGTATCGGGTAAATCTGAGGTCATTCTTTGTCAGATCACCCATTAACCTTGCCCCCTTCAAATTGGCTTAACTTTAGTTAGATTTGATGGTGATTTGATAATGATGCCTATGCTATGGTAATTTTTTTTTTTTGCCTCTTCTGAAATTTCAAGTTTTTGCTCTGGAGTCTAACTTTATAATTATGCTCTATGGGCCAAATGGTTTTCACGCTGCAGCACGCATTCTGAGCTCAAGCATGCTGGCCAAAAGACACTTTTTTTCAAGTTTGAAGTGATGATATCTTCATTATTGTATCAGTTCTGCTGTATTCTATTCTGTGTAGAAATATTTACATGTACAAAGGTAGTTGACAAAATATTCCACCATTTTGTATGTCAGGAAAATGTGCAGTGAAATAGTTATCTTTTCTGTAACTTTGAATTTTTACCTTCTTTATTATGTAGTCTGTAGATATGAAATTTTGTGAATTTATCTCAGAATATTTTCTAAAACATGAAAAATATTGAGAAGTTGATCTATTTCTTTTTTCTTTCAATCTTCTTTTAAAGTTTTGACATATGAACTTCAAACTTGTTGCAAGTATGTATCACCAGAGAAGGATTTACCAGTGCCTAGATTTTTTGGGTATCTGGGTCAAAGGTCATTGAGGTCAATTTCTGAAATTTCTGGTTATTATATTGAACATGATACATGTACATGTATCTTAAGATCCACTTGAGGTACATGCTGTGATGTTTGAACTTTAAACTTGGTGCTACATGTAAGCATGTATTACCATAGGTAGGTGTACGGCTGTCAGCTGTAGGTGATAGATTTGGGGTTTGATAGGTCAAAGGTCATAGAGGTCAGTATGCATAAAATTATAGATTGGTTAGTTGTGTTCTCATCATACTTCAACTATTTTGTGAGTAAACAGAGTGACCAGACTTTGGGTGGTTAAGTCAAAGAGGTCATTTCAGATGTAATTACAGGTTGTTCATTCTGGTTAACACATTAATTCAATAACAGTTTGAGCCATGAAGTTAACTGAATATACATGTATGCAGAGGCATATGATATAGAAGATGCAGTCTCATTCATCCTTTTCTATTGATACATTTCTCTCATACCTTTCATTCACACTTTTTTTTCATATTTCATTTCAAGTTCATCTTGCTGCTCTCTCCTGGGACATTGAATCTTCTATCCCTGTAGAAATTAGAATCCCTGTAGAAACTTAGAAATTAATTTGCCCCCCCCCCCCAATCCTACAATATACATGTACACTGTATGTGCCATAAACGGCCTGAAAATTTCACTTGTTCACTGTGATAGTATCGAATTCCAGAAATTGAAATGAAATATTTCATCCTCCTAACATGTGTGGAGGATGTATTTTCTGAAAACTTTGCTACTTGCACTGGGGATTTCATCTTTCCTACTTGGAGATCTACCGCCAGCAAAATTGACACAGCCTAATGTAGTGAAAGTTCCTTGACTGGGCACAGCCCATTCTTTGGAGTCGGGAGTAATGCAAGATATGAAATATATTTGTGTTTCAAAAACTCAGACCTGTGTATTTTTGTAGACATGCGAAAAGATCCTGAATACCTGTAAACTAATCCCTCCCAGCAAGTACATGTACTTCACATCAATTCCATGTTACTATTTGCTAGTGTGATGAATGAAGATGCTTTTTGTTGTTGTTGTTTTTTTCTTTTTTTTTTCTTCAGAATTTTAGATGTTTTTAAAAAGTCACTTTCAGATTCAAAAGGTCATTCATTACCTTACACAAATTTACTTACATTGCAGCCCTTCTGTCTCCAAGTATGCTACAGACCGAGTAGATGTGCTTTTATTGTGTGTTGCTTACATTCCCAGGGTGGTTGTTTGTAGATCACTGGTTTGGTTGGGATGTGGGATGATTTTAATCTTTGTGCAAATGTTTTCCTTAATTGCACTCTTACTTATATCGACTCTTTCATTTATGTATGAATTTGTCTCATTTTTTAATGTCCATTTATTTTTTTGACAACCTTTTTATGGTTCTAGGACAACTCCCCCGATACGATTCCCACCTGACAACTCCCCCTGGAGCACAGCTACCCTGGAGGACAGCTCCCCTGAGGGCAACTCTCCCCGGAGGACACTTTTCCCGGATGACAAATCCCCAAGGACAACTCCCCCAGTCCCCGGGGGAGTTGTCCTCCCAGGGGAGTTGTCCTGATACGCCTTTTTATATGTACGGTTAAGCCCGTAAGGAAAGCTTACAGCCTGCATGAAATTTTGAAAGGCCTATGTATCAGGGAAAAATTTTTTTTTTTTCCAGGGCTACTTTTTGAGCCCACCCTCCCAAATTTTCTACATTGTATTACAGTTTACATTGGACTTTATGAGAATTTCAGGGGCTCTTTTTTAGTTTTCCAGGGCTCTTTTTGAGTTTTCCAGGGCTCTTTTTGGTGTTTCGGGGGCGAATTGGCCCCGAGCCCCTGTGTATTTTTTTCCCTGCTATGTATGATTATGTGGGTGAAAATGTTGAACGATGTACAATTGGGGCCAAAAACGGCCAAAATTAAAAATTCAGAATTGAAATTAAAAACCATTTTCAGCTAGTAGCCCTTTCTTTCAGCTTCCATACACACCCGATTATACTGGGATTTTCCCACCAGTTCCATTTTTTATTCATGGTAGAAGGAAACCATGTCCAACTGCCAAACGTCTCTGATTTAAAAACGCAGATTATCATTAGATGTTCTTACATATGGTAAATGTTTCATTGGAGGGAAGTCATTTGTGCGGCTAGGGATTGTATGGGAGTTTTCATCTCTGTGGGAAAAACTTAAGCTTTCGTTTATAAAGCTAAAACAAGTGGCCGAGCACTGAAGTTGGACCAAACTGTGTATAATTTTTCCAATCACAGCACCTTTTCAAAACTCTTTCGTCACTTCTCTCTCATTCTCCCAAAACACGTCAGACTGAGTTGCTCTTTCAGTATGTTAAGATCAAAAGATGGGAGGACTGGATTATACACACAGTGCTCTCACAGAGAACCATATAGACCTCAGTGGCACATGAAAGAGAGCCTTGCTTTAATCAGGGACGTTCTGTTTTCATTCAGAGACGTTTGTTATAAGCAATGTTTTCAAGTATACAGTCTCTAATTATTGTCGCTTATTGAAGAGCACTTTTCTCAATGAAACAAGTTTTTAATCCGTAGTGAACAGTTAAAAATGAGTACTTCTGAAAATAATCATCCTCTCATATACCTCACTCTTAATAGAGAATTTAAAATTTTACACATCATTACAAATTAATATCCAGACGCAACACTTAAACTGCATTTTTAACAGAGTTAATGACATTTATGTAGCAATACCCCTATCCTGCAATACAAGAGAGAAACACACAGTTATATCGCCTTTTTGGCCTCAACATTACTTCCATAAAATCAAATCGAAGTACCCCTGATCGAGTTTCATTCGTCGGCTCTGTGCCACGTCCAAGAATGTACTTATTCACACCCTGTCAATGATAAGCAACCTTTAATGATAAAGTTACGTTAAGGAAAAAACATGGTAGATACATTTTGCAACGTAACACATTTATTATAAACACATTAATTCATATTCAGTTATGAAATCATCTATCGCTAATTCACATAAGGGGGGGGGGGTAGTCTATCATTTTATTACACTATAAAAGCGATGTTTAAATTTGTGCTGCTTAAAACAAAGTTGTTTAAAATATAAAGTATGATGCTTAAAATTCAAACAATGTTGTTTAAAAGACAGATTTTGTATTTTAAACAAACATTTCTTAAAACATCAAGGAATCATATAATGATTTTTAAATGTTGTTAAAAAACCAACTTGTGAATATTCATGAGTATCACAATTGCTGCGTTTGCAACTCACAATAGTCAACCTTTTCTTCTTTGTTTTATGCGAATTTCACAGCATTATAACTTCTTAATCTTACTCGCTAGTTGGTGGATTTGCTTCGTCCTGCACATTTTGGAGTGGTGTTGGTGGTTGCAGGTATGGCAAGTGCAGACGAGGTTGTGGCAGTAGAAATAAAAGGTTGATACCATTCTCCAATATCTTTAAAGTGTTGGCGGTGCCTAAACTTGAGACCCTTATTCTCTATTTGGCTCGATGCGCTTCTTTTTGAGCTGCAGTGTAACTTTTCCAGCACCGGACTCGTGACTCGGCCCGTTGCTTGGCCCTCTTAACCTTGTATTCCTTTTCACCCATTTTTTATGCCTTTCTTCATATTCTGATTGGATCTAGGCGCGACTTTTCTTTTCACTGAATCTTTTCTGGGTCTTCACATGCTCTTCACAAGTCACTGTAGGATATGATTGGTGATGATAATAGTGATGCAATCATTATTATCTCTCCCAAAGGACCTATTATGGCAAAAATGAACGTCTCTGATTGATATCCAAAAATCATCATCTTCGTTTTTTCTTAGAAAGTAACCAAAAAGGTGTTAATGCACAAGGGGCATATACTATGAACATACGGAGATGGTACCCCAACAGAAAAATATAAAATTTTTACAGTTTGTGCCCAGAGAACGTCTATGACAAAAATAATTTTGACCCATAATACAAAATGACAGACATTTAAACAAGAAACTGACATAGTTTATGAATTGGGATGGTAATGGGTTGTAATTAAACACACCAGTTACACATGTAGTTTGTACAGGCTCGCAATATAGTTCCGCCAATGAAAATTTATTTACACGCGAACGTCTCTGACAAAAACGACATAATCCTCATCAATAGATCTAGCACAAAAATTTTGCAACATATTGTTAAAGTAATTAAATAATTTAAGTGTATACATTTAATACTAACCTTAGAAATTGGTTTCTGCACTGTCAACTAGTTTGCACCACTTTTGCAGACTATCAAAGTGATATTTTAAGTCCGATTTTGTGTTTTCATCGGATTCAAACATCTGAATTTCTTATTTTTCTTACAGCAACTATTTCTAAATCATATTATAAATACTTGGAAACTATGTGTGCTTTATCAGCCACAGTTAATTTCAGCTAAGGAGGCTTTACAAACAATAATGGATAGTGTTTGTTGACACCTTCATAATGGTCAGAGACGTCCGTTGTTTTCAACAGAGACGTTCGCTATGTTAACTTTCATGAATTAAGTCGGCAAAGGCATGCCATCTTCATTCTAAATAGCTTTAAACCAAAGTTCATACACCTCCTCTTCAAAAAGTATCAACTAATCCCGCAACTAACCCATTCACACCCCACGTAACAGTCACTTTCACAACAACAATCTCGGTGAAAGTTTTTTTTATACTTATATTTTCAGGATTTTTGAAAGTTTCCTAGGGCCTGCTGTCAAAGATTGAATCTATATTGGCGATGGAGCTTCCCGCTGATACGGGCGAATGCATTGATACACAGTGCGTGCGCAAACGGTGCAGGGATTCCCCGCAAAAGATTTCAAACAGAGACGTTCATTTTTATGCGAGACGTTCGTGATTTTCAGAAATCCTTCTAGAAACAAATGTTTATAGCCAATATGCCACTCAAATATAGAATAGTCTTGTTTGTATGTTTCATTCGGACACGTAGGTGGCCAATATTTCAACCGAAACACATTACACTCAAAGCAGTGACAGTAAATATGGAACGAACATCTCTGACAGAAATCCAGTATAATTTTACTTGAGTGGCTCTCAAGTCACAACCAAAGAGAATTGGCTAACAATTTTGGGGGGATGGATAGGGTTTATGGGACACTAAAGGTACGTAACTTTGGGAACATCCATATTTAAATAAAGCTTGTGCTGGTAGACAAAGAAGTATAGATCAGAGACATTCCTTTTTTATACATTAATTCGATTAGTCTTGCCCCTTGTGGGTGGTATTGCATCAAGGCATTTCAAAGGCCTTTGATATTTTTGAGGACATGTGTGTGGTTACCCACAAAAAGGGGATGAGCTGTGGGACGGGATTCAAAGGCAGGAGAGATGTTTATTTTTATGAAAATTTTGCAAAAACAGCCATTTTGGCTGTTTTTTAAGCTTTGAAGGCCTCTAGTTCCTAGGAAAATGAGTTAACATCCATAAAAGTATATATTTTTTAAAAGTCCAACTCATAACCTTTGCATTGGTACCAGAAACTTAGAAAATAATTCCTTTAGGGGAAATTTACAAGCATTTGAAGTGCTCAAGGTCTGAAAATAGCCAATTGTACATTGTTCAACGATTTGACCCATGTAGGTCCTCACAACTGCATGTAGGCTGTAAGCTTTTCTTTTGGGCTTAACTGTACATGTACCTGTATGTAAATCTGTGCAATTCGACTGCTGATCGCTAATCAGATGTATTCAATAAAGAACTTTTTCAATTTAGCTCAATTCAATATATCAAGTTGATAATGAATTTTTAATAAAATTTTGTCTGTAATTATGTATTGTCATTTTCATTTTAACCAAGAGATGATCCTTCTTGGAATTTGACACTTGTTTACATTCTCTCCCTGTCGTTGAATACAGTGTGGATGTCATCCTCACAGCATGGACCCAGACAGGTATCCACTACATCTGTGAGTCCTCAGGGGTGAAAGGTCAACTAGCAGAGGTGTCCCCCATGACCTCTAAGCCAGCATGAGGCTTGAACTAAAGGTCACTCACACTCCCAACTCCAAGTCTAAGAGGCCATGGGAGAGGTGGGTGTGGCTGGGGTCAAAGGTCAGTGTCTCTTTTAGCTTATATTTTATTGTGTAAACCCTTCTTTTGAATGAGTTACTGAAAGTGAGCATTTGAAAAATAAACAAAACATAGCAAAATCAGGACCCTGTTTCATAGAACTTGTTATCAGTAACAACTGCCACATTTCTTTGACAAATTTGCTTTCGGCCATTCAGATGCAAGGATTTCAGTAGCTTATAACAGTTATTGCAACTTGTAAAGGGGCGTTCAGATATGAGGCAACATTGTGGCACCACTTTTTAGTGTGCAAGTCTATGGGGTATAAGGCGACAAAAAATGTTGCCGTGGCAGGCAGATTTTTTTTTGCTGCCAGGCTGCAAAAATATGTGAAACAATCAAATTCCTAAAAAGTTGGCACAAAATATGTTGTCATGAGATTGTCTGCACAAGTTTTGACAAAGATCTCTTTTATTTGAGAGTTGACGTGTTAATTCGCGTTCATTAACATAAGTGGTGCCACAATGTCACGCCATATCTGAACAATAAAAAATTTGTGTCGCCACAATGTTGCCTCATATCTGAACACTCCTTTATTGATAACAGGTTTTATGAAACGGGCTCCTGGAATTGTAATTATTAAATAATTCAGCCATTTTATTGAGCTACAATGTAATAGAGCATTTGATCTGTTCTTCGTGCTGAGGAAATAGAAACTCAAATCATGTGAAATCACTTCCTTGTATTCTTTTGTATTTTGATACTGCCAGAAGAAGGTGTTTATGGCAAATTAATTTCCTTGATCTCAGGCAGTGTTTTGTTATATAGTTTCTCTATGTATAAATTTTCCTGTTTTAAGTTAGGTGTGAAGTATTTTGGTTGTGTTTCAGTCCAGTGTCCAAATAATCTGAAAATTGTAAACATTATCAAAGAAACTCTTAGCGGTCTTAGCCATTGTCACCACCAGACTGAGTATAATTTTGCTTTACCACTGGGGAGATTTAAAAAAGGTAATGCATTGACTACTGATTGGGTTTATTACTAGTGCCTTTAAAACTCTTCCTTAAATCTCTTATGTTGTTTGGGTATTCATTTTGGTTTAATAATTAATCATTGCCCATGTTCTGCAAGAATACTGTTACACATTTCTGTTAATGGCATTGATTAACATTGTTATAATTAAAAAAAAAAACACTCATTTTACTACTTGAAGATGAGATAAACATAAGGGTTACGGTGTAAAATACCAGTTTGAAAATTTCAAAGTATAATATCCACAGGAAGTATTTTTAAATATTAGAAATGTGAATTAATGCTTGAAAAATATATCAGGGTTACGTAGTTGTACAGACTAGACAGAAGGAGTGCGCAGGTGCGCATGGCTTACCGGACCGTACTGTGTGTATTGACGTATCACGCGGAGGGAGGTAGCTAACGTTTTTTTTTAACTTGAGCAAAACGGTCTTCTTATTTTAGTGTCTCTGAGACCAAAAGTAATAAAATCGCGGTTTACAATTGGTTTCAAGGTTTTTGAGTACAAATACAAGTACTCGTACAGATGTTTCATCTTAGTTTGAGAATTTTCTTAATTGGCTGCTCACAAAGTTAGTCAATGCCTTTAATGGTTGCTATTAGTACTGTGACAGTCTAAAGCTACACGTATTTTTTTTCATCATGGTACTTTTCAGACTGGTTCTTTGCTGCTCCTTGCCAAGGGTAGGATCAAAGTACTCAGTCTTCAGGAGAAAGGGAGCAGCGTAAAGAAGAAAGTGACAAAGCTGAGCAATCTTCATAACAGTGCTGTCATTACCAGTACAACGAGAGATGGTATGAATACTGAATATCAGACACAGTTTATATTTAACACATCTATTTGCCTTGAAATTGATTATTCATTAAATTCATGTTTGAAAAAATTGTTCTGTAGTTATTTTCTACAGTGGATCAATTAGCTTTTGTTATGTTTGGTTGAATTGATATTTGTATATACTTTTTAGGCTGGAAAGTCTTTTTGTCATGTTTCTTGTAAGATGCAGTAGCACTCAGCATTTGCTCTCAAAGAAATTATAAGTGTTGCAGATTTGTCAGACATGTACATTCTAATAAATACATGATCTCAGTGCCTTATCATACAATGTCTAATAAAATGTGATATCATTATGTAGGTAGCTGACATTACTATTCACAAGAGATTATAGCTCTGTTAGTCATTTATTGTTATTTTGTCATTAGGAAACATGAATTGTTTCTTCTGTGCCATGTCTCGTCCAAATTTCAATTTTTCTGTAAATTCAGGTCAATATCTTTTGGGTTACCTGGAGTCTGGAGACATCTTTGTGTGGAATAAGGACCAAGATACACTGAGAACTATCAAGGGTCATCCCAATATCAGTGCACCAACACAGCAAGCCTCAGACCAGAGTAAGAATGACATTGAGTGTTGGAGGAACTCTAATATTTTGACTCTGCCTCTTATATTAACCTTTTAACTACTGGGGAGCTTTTCATGAAGTGTCTTGTTAGTGATTTTTACTGACAACTGTTATAAGCTACTGAAATCCTTCCATCTGATTGGCTGAGAGCAAATTTGTCAGTAAAAATCACTGACAAAACACTTGATGAAACGCCCCCTGGAATTGTCTCGTTCCCATCTAGGCTTGATAACAGTTTCCCCTCAATCCCTGTTAGCAGTGGCTTGACATTTGAAAGACTGGCAATAAAACAGGATTTCAGAAGAGTTTGTCTTACAGGATGATTTTCCAACGTGTAATGTAGAGGATATTAAGCAAATAATCACTGTTGGTG
>CM057157.1:10065719-10185593 GCA_029962745.1 Echinometra lucunter | reverse complement strand
ACTGTTGGTGAAGGTGATGGGTAAACTATAACTTACAAGGCGATCTTGATGTAGCTATCTTTCCGAAGTGAAGCTGAGGAAAGATAGCGTGTACACCAGATCGCCGAGGAAGTGATAGTTTGCCTTGTCACCTGAAACCAAAAGGTGATTATTTGCTTTATATTCCACATCTGAAACCGTTCCACCACATAAAAGGAAATAACATTTTATTTCCCTACAATAAAGAAAGTTTTAAAAATCAAAGTTTAATTTAAAAACAAAGTTAAGAAGTTTTTAACAGCTGCCTAGCATATTACCTTCATAGCTCTAGCGCGTATCTTGTGACCATGTAATACGCGCGCGCGACTAAGCTTCCTTTGCCTCTAGCTAGGTATTGTGTCGTTACAAAGGAGAAAAATTTGTAATTGCCGCGCGCACTGCTGCGCGTTTGCGATGGCCTGTATAAGCGTGTAAGTGTAGGGTTTGGTTTGCGCAAGCAGAGAATTATGTTGGCAAAATTTGTTGGCAGATTCATCACAGGAGTCACACACTTTTATTTCACGCATACCCCAAAATATTGATAATGCATTGTGAATGTATGGGCTGAAGTGATCAGCGAAACACAAAAACTGCCAACATTAGGGGTCACAGACTTTTCTTTCGAGTGGTGATTGATGGCAAAACTACACTTTATCACGTGATTCACTTTTCACCAATCCTATGGCAACATCCTTAGTATGTGGAATACAAACATAGAAAACCAAATTGATGTATCTAGTACATCTTTACTATCATCATGCATAAATAATCTTTAAAATGTCAGATTTTTTCAATTCGTTGCCAAAAAAATGGAAGTAGTTTTGTGATGGGGATTTAATTTATTTTTTTGACAGATTGAGCCTCACTAATTTTGTTGCTATCAAAGTCAAGCAGGATTTATCCTTGTAAGGGGTAGTGTGGTATGAGAATCAAAACATATTGTGCAAATGAAACTGTTATCCTGGTTCCTTTCACCTGATAAGAGGATGTTTATATTTGTAAGGCACCTTATCAAAAGTCACGTCCATCAGTTTTTATCGTCTTTCCTGCGCCCTGGAATTCACATTGTCTTTCCCGATCCCCTGTTATTTTGTCTATGTACTGAAGACGCTGAGCGGGAAGACGCTGAGCGGGAAAGACGCTAAAGGCAAATTGGGCTCAGATTTATGATAAGAAGCCTAAATGTGATTGTAATGGTTTCAAAGATTACACCTGTAGTGTAGCCTGCAGATATTAATTGAATTTATTGATTTCCTTGTCCAATTTTTCAATCCCCAGGAACTGAGAGTATCCAGCTCTTTGCTTCCAATGACTTACACAACATCCTCCTTGTAAAAGGCCACAGATCCATCTACCTCTGGGAAATTGACCAACCAGAATCAGTGTTAAGATTTAGAGAGGTGGAGCTTAAAGGAACATGGTCTCTGATTGGTGGAGATAAGACACCACTCCCAGGAGCTGACTCAAGTGAAGCTGTCAGTGATGCAGTATTTAACAATGATCCAGTAAGTTTTAATGAATGAAATGAATGAATGAATGAATGAATGAATGAATGGAACTTTATGAATGAATGAAACTGTGTTACCAAAATGAGATCATAATGTAGAGCACGTGGGAAATAAGGTCTTTGGTGATAGGACACCGCTTGATAGCAATACTGCTAGTAGAATGTGGTATCCTTGTTAAAATTACAATACAACAAACTTGTGCAAATTCAAGGAAACTGATAATGTTTTATAACCGTAGAAACTATAAATGTACCTTACATTCCTTATAGCATGATTACTTACGACATAAATAGAGTATCGCTACCATCCACACTAATAAGGTAAGATGGTATTTACAATGAATGTTGAAAGAAATGATCCTTTGTATGTAGGTGTACAAAATGAACAAAAGAACATGTTTTCCTTTCTCTTTTTTTTTTTTTTTGGGGGGGGGGAGGTAGACTGTTCCAAAATTCAGATCTTGCAAAAGTCTGTTGAGTAGCAATTTCTTGCCATTATTGATTCACTTATTGATCATCATATTGATAATTTTTGTAATTTACATATGTTTAGACATAAAATATAATTTGTTTTGGAATCAAATAGGTTTTAGGACGAAGCTGTGTATGGTCAGTGGTATTCTACCGAGGAGATGATATACAGATCTCAACAGTACTCATCAGGTGGTTTGAACCTTGGCACCATGGAGGCATACAAAGGTGAGGTCCTATGTTAAGGTACTTTTAAAACTACAGATATTGGTTTGTAAGTGACATTGTTACATGTAAAACATCTTGGAAGAACAGAGAGCGAAAAGGAATAGAAGATACTCATATTAAACATCTTTGATATGACTTGACCAAACTAGTAGCAACTGATATTCACTGTTTATTTTGACAATTGAAACAGAATTGAAATTATTTCAATAAAATCTCAAATTCATGCAACATATTTTGAGGACTGCAAAGAAACACTCATATTTAGTCAAATGATCTGCAGAGTCTTGTGCAGTGGAGGTTTACGTGAAAAATGATATCAAAGCTTTATAACAGTGTGTGGATAGATAATGCGTTTGAAAATAACCTACTGTAGGCAGTTGCATCACAGACCATTAACTCCCTATTTTTCAGGCATCCTGCATTCTCTGTGCGATGGCTCTCGAGCAAGTATTCCATACGTAGTATGTCGCCCTCTAGCTGGCCAGTAAACCACCATGGAGCCCTAGCAGCCTCCTACACCACACCAACTCAGGTCGTGTCCTTGCCATAGCGCTCAATCAGAGGTCGCCCCACGAGACCAAGATGGCCTTTGTGTCACCTTTGACCTCTGCAGCCACCGTCGTTGATATGAAGTCATGTGGATGTAAAACAAGGCACCCACACGCTGATCATATCAAGTAAATACCCAGTCTAGATATATAATGTGTGATCAATAAGAAATGTCTTGAATAATGGATTGTTCATGGCTGAAAGTTTTATGTGGCTTTTGTGTCACCTTTGACCTCTGCAGCCACCATCATTGATGTGAAGTCGTGTGGATGTGAAACAAGGCACCACACGCTGATCATATCAAGTAAATACTCAGTCTACATATATATGTTTTCATACCTGCCACTGCTGTTCCTATTAAATAGGAATATTCCTATTTGGGGAAAAAGAAATTGCCATTTTAACCCATGTGTTCCTATTCCTGTACAAATTTGTCTGTAGTATTGAATAGGAAATTTAGGAAATATGTTCCTATTTCTTGGCTGTCAGGGTTGGCAGGTATTTATTTTTTATTTATCAATAAGAAATGTCTTGAATACTGAATTGTTTCATGGCTAAAAGTTTTATGTGGTATCATTAATAGTTCAGCAATGTGGTTTAAATCCAGTTTTAGAAAACTAGTCTGTAATTTCTTTCCTTTATTGAGTTGTTTTCCAAGAATGAAGAAAATGCATTTTCATGTTGTATGAGTTGTATTTTGTATGCATCTGGAATTCCAATCTTCTTCCATCGATTGTAAATAAATATAAGATATTATTGACATGATAATGGTGATGAGATTGGTATATTTCAGAAATCCCTCTAGCAGTACTGAAAAAGATTTCTGCCAGATTTCATATGGTATTCATAGTAGACAAATAGCATATTGCTTTGAGTGGATGAGTAGAAAATAACTCATTTCTGGGTACTTGTAACTTTTGATGGTCAGAAGTGAGCGAGGGAAGGTTTTAGACTTTTCTCAAGTTAATGAGTAAGATAAGTTATTTTCATGTACAGACTGAAAGCTACTTGTGGTTTATGTCAATATCTATAAATTGATTTGATTTAAATGTCCTAACTGATCAAATCACCATTCTTCCCCTGTTTCTTGTAGGACATACTGGATATCAGACATGACCTGGACACACAATGACCTGTTCCTGGTCTGTATCACCAAGCGTGGCGCCCTCGCTATCTTGCCTCGTCTTGGTGAACCCATACTGCTCCAGAGTGAGGGTTGTTCTGTAGAACATTCCCCAGCCTACTTCTTGCCAGTACTCAACCTAGTCACAGTCATGTAAGTTTGGAATGTTGGAGCCCTGCTGGATACTGCAAAACCAGAAACATTCAATTGTGCTCTAGATCCTCAGAAGTTCCTTGCCATAAAAACACCTAGTTGAAAAATAGTCTGAATGATGGTTTCTGTAGTACTTAAAACACCAGCATTTTTTGTAGAAGGGGGATTCACAATTGAGCATGATGATCATTGTTAAAACACATGTTTGATATTAACACAAGTTTAATATTGCCTGTCTTTATGTTATTATCATGGAAGTCATATTACCATATTTAGTTTACATGTACTGTAGGTGTCAACAGTTATCCAGATTCAAGGCTAAATATAGCTAATGTTTGTGCAAAGAATGGGGTTGGTCCCAAACCCATTCATTGATACTATTTCCTTTAAAATATGATACAAGTACAGATACCCAATACAGTGTGGCAGAATAGTAGATAGTATAAGACTTACTGGATACTTGTGTAGCACAATGGTAGTCTGTCCACATGGTCCATTGTGAAGAAACATTATATTAATACTGATAGTGAAAGACAAGCACAGTAATAATCAACAAGTAAATAAGTATTAAATAAAATCATGAAGATTGTTTTTAATACTTCAGAATAATACTTAAGAATAACACCTATATTGTGTTTACCATATACTCTTAGTTTTTATGTACGATGTAAGTTAAGAGTGAGATTAGTGAAGAAGGACAAGGAATTTCAGAGAGTTATATGTATGTGATCGAAGTTATTTCGTGAGCAGTCATCACAGTCGACAATGTATGAATATAATTGCTTTATTGAAGCTTTCTCTTTTATCCTTCAAAGTTTGAGTTCAGACTCCATAAACCGTTGAGCAACATGTATGAAAAAAATATCTGTTAGTGCTTGGATTACAGTCAAATTAATAGATTATTGGTTTCACGTGGGTTTATAAAACCTCTGTTTTTTCTGTTTTCCTCATAGGGAAACCAAGTCCTCCTTAGGTGGATGGAGCGTATCCACCTCCCCTAACCATCTCTCTCGACATCAGAGTCAGACGGAAGGACGCCAACGTTCTTTCTTCTCCGTTTCCTGCCATTCTTCCCATCCCATGATCCTTTGCTCTATTGGTATCTAGGCTTAGTGATGGAGGCCTACCGGCCAACCTGGATGTGCTCCAGCATTCTCAGCGACTACTGGTGAGGGGGGCGCCACAGCACTTAACCTCATGTACTCAGCGCGGGACCTTGGGCCTGTCGGGCTGGGATCCTTACGCCGCGAACTTTACAAGTCCCAATCTGCAGTCATCCAACAGAGGGACGTTCTCGAACTGATAGATATGCTGCAACTGCCAATAGTGTAGGTTTGGAGAGTACGCAGAGTAGTGATCTTGGGGTATAATGGACCGTTTGGAAACATGACCTCAGGAAAGTTAGTGTTTGATGATTCTGCCATGATGGCATCTACGAAGTCCCTTGGGTTCCTTCCCATGGGGAATCACAGCATAGAGTCATTGATTCAGTGGACCCAGATGGCTGCGCTTAGTGCTTGGGGACTTGGAGTCAGTCATGCAGGACCATGGGACTCCCGTCTAGAATACCTCATGCAGTACACCATCAAGGTCTTCATGGCTTTGTTTAGGATCCTCCTTCGGAAAGACGATGAGATTAAGCTTCCAACACGAACACGACAAAGTGTAAGCAGTACTGAGAATGATGCAATAGACCAGAACTCAGTAAAGTGCTATCCTTATACAAGGCCATTCTGGCATCCTCCCTGTGGGACTCTCTTGGGAGTCACTCCATGCACTCTCACCTTCGCTTGACCCGCTCACTGGTCAAACAACTCCTCAAGGGTCAAGTGTGTGACCAAATTAGTATGACAAGATGCTGTATTGCGGTGCTACACAGTTCTGAACAGGTCCTATCTAGAGTATACACCAGGAGGCCTGTGTCGGAACCTTCTTTTCATCTCTCTCAACTGAGCTTCCATCCCTCTGGTAAGTCAACTGAAATCATCCATCTTAAAATGTGTTTATAAATATTTTAAAAGCAATCAGTAATGTATGTCATAAAGTGAACACTAACTTGAAATAAGTTTAGTTGATAAAGCAGGTTCAATGTCATCATGTCCGTATAATTTGCAAGTTCCAATATAGATGTGTTTGGGAAGAGTATGGGGGAATTTTAACAGAACTTGGATATTCTAAAGTTGAACTGTCATTGGTTTCCTATGCCTACAAAACATAACACTAACTCTTTTTCTTTCTCATTTTTTTAAGAGTTGAGTAAATACATGTGTTGCATCATGAATAATCCAAAAGAATACCAAAGAATTTCTGACATCTACACTGTACCATGCCATTAGATTTAGGAAAACATTTCCCATAAATGAATTTCAATTCTTGGCTTCTCTCAGAGAAGATTTGAAATATCTCTTTAGGGGGAATACTCTCCATAATATGGAGAAGATCTATACAGTGAAACCTGTATGTAAAGACCACCTAAGGGAGACAAGAAAAGCGGTCTTTATGAGCCGTGGTCCTTATGGACAGGTTCCTTTAATACATGTTTCAATGGGAAAAACGATTTAAGGGAAACAAAATTTGGGTCTTATAGACAGGTGGTCTTTCTATACAGGTGGTCGCTAAAGCAGGTTTAACTGTACATGTAATTAGCTATTCAGTAGTCTAAAAATTTACATTACATCCTTGACATTCTTGATGTTGATTTTAAACATGTCTACATGAACTTCCCCTGGTCATCAGGAACTGCTTAATGTTAGATCCTGCATCGGTTACAAGGTTTACAACAGGACAATTCCAAGTAAATGAAGAGAACTGAAATCCTGTTGACTGGCAATGTAGGTCAGTCTTCTGTGTCATCAAGTGCATGGATTGACTCTGAAGACTACATGTAGTTAGGCATTTAGTAATAATGGTGATAAAGTTCTTTTTTTTAGCGTACGTGTATATACGCGTATATACGGGTATATGTATATACGTGTACAGGTAAATACCATTTCATGCTTTTAGGTGGAAAAAAAGAAATGAAAGGAAAGGCAGAATTCTGCAAATATGCAAATTAATACATGTAGCTTGTTAAAAAGAATTTTGAAAGTGTATATTTTAAAAGGGTTTTCGACTTAGATATTATGCTGCCTTCTTTGGCAAAAGGAAGCAAGTGACAAAAATGACATTTTCTGTTTAAAAGAGCAAAATGTGTCTGTCAGTTGTACTGATGTCAATGGATAATCATTATGTCTTACCTAACATATACATTGTATCTCTCAGCAGGATGAGTATTTATGCATAAAATTTGGCCTGGAAGAAGAGCACATTATATAACATAAGAAAACATTTATAACTAATATTTGGTTGTGTGTGACTTCCTTCCTTTTGTCAAAGTAGGCACTATGGATGCTTCCCTGGTACCCATGTTATTTTCTTTCTTTTTTTCTATCTAAGAAGGAGACAAATAGTTATTATTAACATCATGGTAATTCAGGCAGCTATAACTCCATGTAATTTCATAAAGAAGACATAGTATTAAGAATAATTTTGTAATATTTTCCTTGAGGTAAATGTACATGTACATCTCTTTGATCCTGCCCTTTGAAATCAGCTGAGGACTATTTTGCTTACTTACAAATGTATAAGCTTCCACTTTAAATGTTGATTTTTACCTTCTCAGATACCATGGAGCGTGCACTTGCAGGCCAAGAATGCAAAATCTTGCCATCATGTCCTCCTCTTCCGCCAGAAAGACAAGACAAGCAACTCGGTCTGAACGATCCCTCTCAAGAACAACAAGCTCCACGAGAAATAAGCCTAGCAAGAAACGAGAAACGAGAAGTGAAACGTCCTTGTTACCAACTCCAAAGAAAGACCTTGCCCTAACCCAGGGACAGAGGGAGCCCTTATCACAAGGTGGCGCTGTCAGCCGAAGGTAAGTGACTTCCTATGTGAGATAGATTATTTTCTGAGCTGTATTCACACCGTGATGATCAGTGTTCGCACAAGATACACCACTTCCTGTGTGTATTACCGCTAGACTGTGTTCACACATGGTTTCCATTTGCTTATCAAATTGCATTTGCCAGCTCAAGGTGATGTTTTTGTTGTTTCTTTCATAATGCTTTGATCACTTATGGTGTAGCATCATTAGCAATGTCCATGATATACTCTGCTTAATATAGAGGTGAACACAGTGAGGTATTGACTAGTTCTGTGAGTGATTACTGGTGTACAAACTGTCATTCTTTTCCAGTCCCCTCCTAGAGGAACTCTCTTTTACATTTTCTTTCTTTTCCTGCTTGTTTGATGACCTTATCGTGGAGACTGTTTGTCGAAGGTTCTGCATGTCTTTTCCTTCCATTTTGAGGTTGTCATCTAAAGATTTAGATTACTTTCAGCTTCCTGTGTTTTACTGCAGCTTATGGAGTGAACTTGCATTGAAATTGATATATTGACATCCATCTACATATACAAATATTTGTTAAACATCAATTTTACTTGGTATTTATACGGATACATAGATAGGACATTGATTTTACAGTTGAGGATATAGGGAGCCAAATATACCTGTACACCACAAGAAAATGAGAAAAATATTTTAAATATTGATAATTTAGTGTTGCATCATACATGTAGTTGTATGCCTTTTTTTGGGGGGGGGGGAGAGGGGAAACATAAAAATGGATTATGAATACATTGTTTAATTTGTTTTACAAGTTCTAATTATGAAACAGCTGTGTCATTTTTGTTATGTTGCCAAACAATCCCTCAATCGGCACATTTGATATTCTTGTAGTGGAGGTCATTTTAAACATGATTTTACCTGCATATCTTTTAATCAAACTTCATAGCAATACCCTGATACACTCTATTTTATATTTCTTAGACATATCTTCTTTTCACACACTCAAGGCTATGAGCAAAGGAGGTCAGCACACTAAGAATAGAACTAAGAATGCCTGAGGCAAGAGAGTTTTTACAACTTTGATCATTCCTGCGTACAGTCTGAGTTGTTGAATGATTGCATTTACTTGCTAATTAATCTGCTAATAATCAGAAACAAGCCACGTGCAGATACTCTTCCCTTTCTATCTCTAGGTAGTTTTCTTCTCTTCCTTTTTTTCATTGGTCATATAAAAAGTGGAATCATAGATGTAGCCTTATTTCAGGCTGTTTTCACCACGATTGCTGTGATAAGACTTTCTTTCTAGGGACATTCATTCCAGGCTTTATTGAGTCAGAGACATAGCCGTAGGGTTGGGGTTCAGGTCATGTTCAGAAATGTTTTGTCATGTTCACGTTAGATTTAGGATTAGGTTTAGTTTCGTTATGATATAGCGTTGGATCCAGAAATGAAGTTAGTCATTTGAATAAATTTATCATTGAATGATAGTTACTCATTACCAAACTGTCAGTTATTGCATGTGCTTATTTTAATTCTAAGATACCTTTGTCATTAAAAAAAGGCCAATTTAGTGGTGTTGGGCATGATTCAGGGAATAGGCTCGGGTTAAGAGAGCTGGCGTGTGCATGTAATTGTAAAATTTTGAAGTTTCAACACCTGGAAGGCAGGCTACTTGTCTAAAGTTGGAAACTTGCCATTGTGCAATAGGACTCTTTTATTCTTTTGATAATACTGATTATAAAAGTTTGTAACTCTTTCAGGACATTCAGATCAATGCATCTTAAAATATCTTCATGTGCCTCAGAATTAATCTTCTGTAACACACGGATGGCCCTCAATTTCTTGGCCAATAGACAAAAGGAAAGTGTGCACTGGTTTGTTTTATAGGTACCTAACAGTGAACAGTATGACTTGCAGTAATGATAGTAGATTTGAAATACTGTATATCTGGAAATCAATCTTTTGTTTTTCGTAGGTCTCTCTGTTTTATTTTTAAACAGATTGCTGAATGGTACTTGAATGCTGTATTAAATGTTACATGTATATTCAGCCAATTCAATTAATTAATTGATTATGCAAATGTCATTGTATTTCTTTTTCTGTTGGAAATGAATAAACATGAATTTGAATATTAATTTGAATTTGAACACAACTTAAGCACAATTGCTGTAACAAGTTATGAAGATTCAGCAGAATACCTCATGTTTTTTAAAGCATTAATGCTTTGTATGAAACTTTGAATAATGTTAAACCATTTTAGTGTGAGAACTGGAATGGCCCCTGTGTAAAGTCTAGGGTATAAGTAGTCATTACATTGTAGGTATGAACCAAGGGGGAAAAGGTCATGGATATAAAAATTGAAATATAAAGACTTAGGACTTTGCAAAACTACTTAAACCACATGTACACTGTACAAGCTAGATCTGAACTAAAAGAATGATTTTGACTTTTGTAAATTTGTCAGATATTTAAAATTGCTATGATGTACAATGTACATGTATGTACTGTAATCTCCCCCGAATGTCTGAAATCAGTGTATCCATCAATATGCTTATGAATTGCCCAAATGTATGATGTTATTGCATATCAATTTTCAATTAAGACTTTTTTTTTTGGAGTCCCACATTACTTTTAAATAGAATGTTTTCACACAGATCAAATTATTCTGTGTGCTGACAACTGTGAGCACTTATTGAGAATGAATAGTAATCATTAAGGAGACAAGGATGATGATCATTGCCACACTTTTGAATGCATCCTCAGAATTTTCTTGACAATCTACTCTATCCTTGCAGCATGTGTTGCCTAATTTCAATGCTGGCAAACTTATGAAATTTATTATTTACAAGGTTGATATTAAGTTCAGTTCTTCTTAATGAAACTTCCATATTACATTTGTGGAGAAGTTTCTGTTCATTCTTTTTGTCTTTAAAATGAACATTCACATACAGTACTACCTGTGCATATTTTTGTTTTTAGTTTGAAAAACATTCTGTCATAACTTTTATCAGGTAACAGACTTGAGGATTGATGTTGAATGTATTATCTCCTTATCATTTGTATTTTGCATTAAATTCCTCTCTCATTCTGTGACCTTCTTTCTTTCTCTGTCTTTATTTCTCCTTCCCTTCCACTTTGTCCTTTCTTTTCACAATCATTCTTCCTTCTTTTCCACTTGAAATATCCCTCATTTGCCCCCCCTTCTCTTCACTCATTCTCTTTTTCCAGATCACCTCTTCCTTTGTTCATTTTTTTTTCAGAGATTCATTGCCAAATGGACTAAACTTCCGTGGAACCACATAAATGGTTTCAAGCAGTGTGTAGCTATTGGTCAATCTCTCTTTCTATTCTGTCCTTCTATCTACCTATCCAACTAAATATTCATCTGTATATCTATCTTCAGTATGTATCACTCATCCTTCTCTTTCTTTCACTCTCTCTCACTCTTTCCTTCCCTCTTTCTCTCTCTAATCTCCCTATCTCTCTCTTTCTTCTTCTTCTTTCTTCTTCTTTCTTCTTTCTTCTGCTTCTTCTCCTTCTTCTTCTTCTACTTCTTCTACTTCTTCTCTTTTTCTTCTCCTTCTTCTTCTTCTTCTTCTTCTTCTCCTTCTTCTTCTTTTTCTTCTTCTTCTTCTTCTTCTTCTTCTCCTCCATCTGTTTCCACTCATGTCTGTCCTCTTTCAACATCCATTGCCGGATTGCCCAGTAGACTGCCATTCAATGGAACCACATCCAGGGTTTAATCCAGGGGAAACATCCCTCTACCCTAAGCAGCACGTAGCTTCTGATTAGCAGGGTGCGAACGGAGTTGACTCACACCAAATTATGAGTACATCTGAAAAAGATCAAATTGATATCATCCTGTCTAGAACTCACAAACATTCTACCTCTGTCTCTCATCAATAGTTATCAGGTCAGAACAGGGGTTCAATGAGAATGGGGACACCACGGGCATGTGAAAGCCTACCAGGTATTATGTTAACTCGTTGAACACTATGCCAGATATAACTCGGGCTAAGGTCTATGGAAAATATGTGTTATATTGAAATCAAATCATGCTCAGCGGGTTAAAGGAAATCTTGTCACCGGTTTAATAGCTGCAATATTAGATTTTTCTGTACTTTAAAAGAAAGATATTGACACTCCATTGACAGGTACATGCGTATGTACATGGACTGCCAATGGGTTATGTAAGTTTCTGTAGCTGCCATGCATCTGTATGCAGTGACATTTTCTTTATATTATTTTAATGACCTCTTCTCACCCTCTACATAATTTATTATCAATCTAAAGCTCAATATTGGGTCATTCTAAATTCTGACTTCAAACTAACAGGACTTCTGGCTTGTGAGTTGTAGCTTTATAGAATGTAGGGAATTCCTGCAAACCACTATTGGGGCGGGGGATGAGAGACTTTAAGGGGTAGTGGGAGGCTTTGAAGAGTAGTAGGAAATAACAAGTTTATCTCTACTGTATAATATGAACAGGAATGTGACTAATGCCGGAGTGTAGGCTGTCTAAACCTTCTCTCCTATGAGGGATTATCATTCGAGTCAGTTTAGTCTTTTATACAGTCTACCTTACCTTGTTGAATTATGTTCATTTGGAAAGGAAAAAACATGCATTAGTCATGTGGAGTTAAAGCAAGGTTGCTTGTATGCTAACTGGTTTATGCTCAGTATACATGTAGCACTCTTTAGGGCTTTTCATGGGAAGTTGGAAAAGACATGTGAAGGTTATTTTACCTCACCCCCTTTCTCAATTATTTCACTCCACATCCATCCCCCCTAACATTCTCTGTGCTTCTTTCCTGTGACCCCCATTCAGGGGCAGAGCCAGGGTATTTTGATTGGGGGGGGGGGGGGCAAGATGACCCATAGGTGAGTTTATTTACGTTTTGAACGAAAACAAAAAAATGGGGTATTATTATAGTTGCATGACCCAGCCTGCTCTTTCCCCGTACTCATCTTTTTTCCTCCTCCTCTTTTTTTCTTCTTTTTCTCCTCTTTTTTTTTTTTGTTTACCATTTTTTTGATCACTTAAAATATCATAGGGGGCAGTCACCCTCTGCCCCCCAGTAGTGCTGCCCCTGCCCCCATTACCCTTCCTTTAAGTTTTTACTTACATAATTAGCACATTTTATCTTACCCCATCTGCTTTTTCCCTGTTTTGTATTTGTTGTTAATCTTTTGATGCTCGTCAAAGAGTCATCAAATATGAAATCCCCCTAATCTTACATAATGTATCCTGTCAGGAAGTGAGGATACATCCATCAACTGCTAGATACAGGTCAGTTGATGTGTCCTTGTCAGGTGGATAGGTCTCTGGTCGGTCCATGGATCAACTTGGCCCCTTGTTTAGTAAGGTTGTGAGAGATCTATAAAATCAAAGAATAGGTAGTAATGTAGTTCCAAATCGATAGTTCCCAATTCTGGACCCAGTCTACTGATTGCTGGATTTGCAGTCTTAATCAGATCATACACCACATGTATAAATTGGACCAAATCTGGCTACTATTAAACCCGTCTTAGATCTACTAAATGCCCGACTCAGTGGCAAAGGCATAGAGAGTTTGAGGATATACTCTAGATCCTTGACAGATTAGAGTCTGACCAAGATTCTATGACACAGTTTCTTTGTGGTCAATATCTAGATTACAGGGTAAGTCCACCCTAGAAGTTTCACTAGAAGTTTCACTGTTTCAATAAAAGGAGATAAATTTGAACAGCATTTTAAAAAAGAAAGGAGCAAAATCGGTCAAAGAATAAGAAAATTACACTCATTTACATTTTCTAGTAAATTACTCTCGGCTCTGCAAATTGGCAGCACTGATGACATCATATGTGAGCAGGTCTTTATTCACTTTGTACATGAAATTTCACATTTCCTCAATCTTCTTGGAAGTTACACATTTTCTAACCCCCATAGTCAATGTATGTTCAGAAGAATTGCTTTTCACATAACATACTTTGACTATGTGATAAGAAAATGTGTAACTTTCAAGAAAATTGAGAAAATGTGAAATCTATATATAAATCTGTATAAATCTGTATATCTTCACGAAAACAAAATATTTTCTTTTCCTTTCAGACTGAGCCAAGTTTCGTGGCCTATGTATCTAGATCTGGCTCTCTTGTAAGCCTTATATAAAGGTAGTGTCATGCCATACATGTTTATGAATTAAATCTCAACTGCCATTACTTTTGACAGGTAAGGGCTCTTTAACACCGTGCAAACAACCTTAACCCGGTGAATACTAAATTCTCTGATGTCTATAGGTGAATACAGGCACTACCAGCTTCCAGTAGACAATGAATTATGGATGCCTAATAATGATGCACAGGAACTATTTTGGTTTTCTTCTTCTTTTCTTTACAAATATTGTCAAAGAGTTACGCTCACTTTCTATTCTATCTGCATTTCATAAAATTTCAAAATAGAGATATGCTCATCGTATTATTGATAACAATGATTTTAAGGAGACTTGAAACAGTTTAATGCATTTTCTCTTTTTGTCTCGCCCACCGGAGGTGAAGGCGAGACTAAGGGATCCAAATGTCGTCCGTCCGTCGTCCGTCCGTCGTCCGTCCGTCGTCCGTCCGTCCGTCCGTCACAAACGTTATGAAAGATAACTTGGCAACCGTGACTCACTTTTCAACCAAACTTGGGTTGTAGATGCACTAAGGGGACCTGCATGTTATGGTCCAGTCAGAGGTCACATGGTAAGGTCAAAGGTCATTTCAGGTCAAACGTTAAAGTTTACGTGCAAGACTCTCTTATGACACAAAACTCTGCAACCGTGACTCACTTTTCAACCAAACTTGGGTTGTAGATGCCCTAAGCGGACCTGCATGTTATGCTCTGGTCAGAGGTCACATGGTAAGGTCAAAGGTCATTTTAGGTCAAACGTTAAAATTTACGTGCAAGACTCTCTTATGACACAAAACTCTGCAACTGTGTGACACTGTTCAATCAAACTTGGGTTGTAGATGCACTAAGGGGACCTGCATCTTATTGCCCAGTCAGAGGTCACATGGTAAGGTCAAAGGTCATTTCAGGTCAAATGTTAAAGTTGACGTGCAAGACTCTCTTATCACACATAACTTTGCAACCGTGACTCACTTTTCAACCAAACTTGGGTTGTAGATGCACTGAGGGGACCTGCATGTTATGGTCCAGTCAGAGGTCACATGGTAAGGTCAAAGGTCATTTCAGGTCAAACGTTGAAGTTTACGTGCAAGACTCTCTTATGACTCAAAACTCTGCAACCGTGTGACACTTATCTATCAAACTTGGGTTGTCGATGCACTAAGGGGACCTGCATGTTATGGTCCAGTCATAGGTCACATGGTCAGGTCAAAGGTCATTTCAGGTCAAACAAAGTTTACGTGCAAGACTCTCTTATGACACAAAACTCTGCAACCGTGTGACACTTATCTATCAAACTTGGGTTGTAGATGCACTAAGGGGACCTGCATGTTATGGTCCAGTCAGAGGTCACATGGTCAGGTCAAAGGTCATTACAGGTCAAACGTTGAACGGTTAAAGTTTACGTGCAAGACTCTCTTATGACACAAAACTTTGCAACCGTGTCACACTTTTGAGTCAAACTTGGGTTGCAGATCACTAAGGGGAAGTGCATGTTATCATTCTGTTGGACTTCACATGATAAGGTGAAAGGGTTCTTGGGGGACCTTCATGTTATAGTGGTATCAGAGGTCACATGGTAAGGTCAAAGGTCATTTTATATCAAACGTGAAAGTTTACTTGCAAGACTCTCTTATGATAAGTAACTTTGCAACGTCTGCTCCCTTTTTAACTAAACTTGGGTCATGGATGCACTTGGGAGACCTTCATGTTATAGTGGCATCGGATGTCACGTGGTAAGGTCAAAGGTTATTTTATTTCAAACATTACAGTTTACATGCACGACTCTCTTATGACACATAACTTGACAACTGATGGTCAAATGGCAACCAAACTTGGGTCATAGATGCACTAGGGGTAACATCATGTTGTGGTGCTGTCGGAGTTCACATGGTGAGGTCAAAGGTCATTTGAGGTCAAACATTAAAGTTTACCTGCAAGACTTTGCGATATCAAACTTGGTTAGGGATGTACTTGGGGAAACCTTCGTGTTATTTAGTCACCGGTGGGCGAGACACAATCTTGCTATTGGCTTGTTTGTTGTGGAAACTTTTTGATATTCATACAAGGTATCTTTTCTAATACTGGTAACCATGTGAAATGAGAATGAGTTTGAATAGTTAAGAATTTGTTGATGGGGAAAGAACATGTCATCTTTTGATGCAGACTGAATAGTGTGAAAATGAAATGATCTGTTTGGCTGGTAATGTGATCTCTCTGTGTGAAACTGATGCATCAAACAGATTAACATGTCTTCCCAGATTTCAGCTGGGAAAGAGAATTCAAGAACGGAAAGCTTAACAGAACTTTTGAGGAAAGGAAATACTCCCCTGATTTGTCACTCCCAAGTATTATGTTTTACATATCATTTGCATCATGCAAGTTTGTGGCATATGTGTGAGCAGAGAAAGAGAGAGAGAGAGAGAGAGGGGGGAGAGAGGGGAGTAGAAGGTAGCTCTGGAAAGCTACAGACAGGGATTAAAAGAGAAAGAGAAAGAGAAAGATGTAGAGAGAGAGAGAGAGAGAGAGAGAAACACATAGACAGACAGACTGGCATACATGTTCATCCACTGACAGAGACCAATGTGCGATACTTGAAAATAAAAATATTTTAAAGCTCGTTCAGATATGAGGCGACAAATCCCCGCAACAAATCTTCGCAAAATTTTTAGTGTTCAGACATAGCACGACAAAATAACCCCCTTATGTTAATGAGCGTGCATTAACGCGTCAACTCTCAAAGAAAAGAGAGTTTTGTCAAAAGACAAACTCATAACAACACATTTTGCACTAACTTTTTAAGAATTTGCCCCATTCATACCCCATTGACTTGTACACTAAAGTGTTGCAGGGATTTGTCTCCTCATATCTGAACAGGCCTATATAGAATTTATGTAGCTGTTGCAAGCTTTCCCAAAAGTAAACCAACATAAAGTTAAACTTGGGCACCTTCCCAACCTGTTTGTGGCATTTACAGGGAGCCAGAGAGACATTTGACAGGTACTGGGCGGAACTAAAGCAACATTTGCTGGCAGTCTCACACCCATTCATCTCTCATTAGAGCAATTATCCCAGAGACATGTAGTGTTAGTTCAACACCCTTGATGAATTGGCATTGGACAAAGTAAACAAGATAGTGTCCAAGGAAGCATAGATCTTTCTTTCTCTCTTTTTTTTTTCTTATTAAATGGCTAAGTGATCATTTCATGGACTGTCAGCTGTTCCATGCTTACGTAATTGTAACTATGGTTTTCCTCTGGACATAGCCAAGTTTTGTGCCATTTGATCATATAAAGACAGTTTCGAATGTGCATCTCACAGGTGCTCTTGATTTGTTTTGCCATATGTTTGAATGGAACATTTGTTTATTATCATTTTTTTTCATTACTCTTACCCCCCTTTTACTATGCATATTTGTAAATTCTCTTCTGCGTTGAACTGAAGAGAGCAGTGTGCATAGTGTCTGACAGGGGAGGGCATGCTTAGCTTGTGCCTGAATAGAATCTTTGTGAGTAGCATTCATTCCGTTACACCCTGACACTAATGGTACTTAAATATTATCCTGATTGTAGCTTTATAGCGGCATGTAGTGCTCTAGTATTTTGGGTTCCCATGTACACCTGGATTCAGAATGGCAAGTGTGGATTAGTGTCATACAGGGAATGGAACCCTCATCCCTTTGACTGAAAATCAATTGAATGAACCACTATACCACAACATCTCTGTATGTAGTTTTGCCATCATAGTATAAGATACATGTACATGTAGGTACAGAGTATGTGGTGCATCCATACATGTAATGTAATAAAGTGAAACCTGTACATTGTATATAAAGACCGCCCAAGGGAGACAAGAAAAGCGGTCTTTATGAGCAGGTGGTCTTTATGGACAGGTTCCTTTTATACACGTTTCAATGGGAAAACGATTCAAGGGAAACAAAATTTGTGGTCTTTATAGACAGGTGGTCTTTCTATACAGGCGGTCGCTAAAGCAGGTTTGACTTTACCATGCATTTTTTGTAAAATTATGTATGATAAAATTGTTAGTTGTCATCTTTGAAATGATATGCTTAACCAGCCGTACCATGTAGTGATATTGTGCTGATTTTGCTGTAAATGCTTAACTACATGTACAACCATAAAAAATAGCATTCAGTAAAATGTAGTAGATGTAAAATGTTATTCTACCTACATGTATATTTCCCCTTAAAAATGTCAGTTTTGTATCACTAGTATGAATAGAAAGTATAATTGATACAAATTTTTAGCAACTTTAAACTGTTCTTTTTGAGTCAGAAATTTCCAAATGGACTGTGGAAAGTGACAGAAATGTTTGTGTTTATGCTGGACAACTTCAAATAGTTTGTTCATTCTTGTAAATGTCACCAAATGATGAAAAATCCTTATAATCTGGAACTATATTTCCTTTCATTTCTGAAGTTCTTGAATTCTGTTGATAAAACCTAGGGGATTATCTCTGACTTGAACAAAATTTCTTCTCCACTGAATAAAGAGTAAAATCAGGTCCAATTAGATTTTAGCCCTTGTTAAGTATCTCCTATAATTATGATGGCACGTGCAAATTTTGTTAGCACAATCTAAATTAAATGAGATTAATTATGGAATGTTTGTCAGTACTGTTCGCCATATCTCCAGGAAGAAATGTCTATTTTAGGCCACATGTAGCTATTTCTATGATGATTATCTCGCAGTGCTAATTTTGGCCACGGAAACTAAAGCAATCTTTACAGCATCTTGGAAAATGCCTGTAGCCACCTGTACACAAAGTTCCAGTTATAACATACATGTACATTGTATTCCAGTAATTGAATTTAAGAAACCTACATATGTAAGTTCGCTAAGTTGTAGTGGGAAGTTTTAATTTCATTCTTAATAATTAAAACCCTTTTTCCTGTTAATAACTTTTGCGTGGAAATGTGATAATTTCTTTTAACTTACTTTACAAACTTGACTCAAATTTGAACTGGCAATTTTCATGTTTATACATGTATACTGTATACTGTACTTGTTAGTACATACATGTATTTGTATTGGAAGCTAATATTATTATTATACCACCATGAAACCAAAAATGTTAAGGATAGATTTGTTTTGGTGATTTTTCCCTTTTAAATGCAAAACCTGTACTTATGAAACATAGTAATGTCGATGTACATGTATGTGCTCTTCCACTTTTTGAGCAGAGCTGTAGAAAAAAAACAGCCATGGCAGAGTAGCCATACATACATGTACATGTAGGTATAGTGGCTTGAGAGCTTATGGTGGCTGTGGCCCCGAAGTACGCTCGACAGCAGGTTATGTGCGACATGAATTTCGGGGCCAACTTTGCGTCTCAGTCTCGAAATTCACGGTACGTGATGTGAACATTGCGTCCCAGTCACAAATTTCGCGTCCAGGGTCATGAATTCAGTTTCTGGGTCATGAATTTAGTGTCCCGGGTCACAAATTTTGCATCCTGGGTCATGAATTTCGCATCCTGGGTCACAAATTTCGCATCCTGGGTCACAAATTTCGCATCCTGGGTCATGAATTTCGCATCATGGGTCATGTATTTCAAGTCACAGGTCGCGAATCTCGCAACTGGGACGCAAAGTTCGCATCACACAGTCGCGAATTTCTTGACTGGGACGCAAAATTCATGTCGCACATGACCTGTTGTCGAACGTACTTCAGGGGCACCATAAGAGCTGGTCGATTTTGTGATGTGAGAGATGGTGAAGTTGAGTCAGGTCAGTATTCCTCAACTGAATGTCATCCCTAATCCGCCCCCTTAAGGCCTTATCTCACCAAGGGAGACGTCTCCGCGACGTCTCAGAGACTTGCAGTCTCTGCAGTCACAGAGACGTCTCCAAAATAAGCTCTCCCCAAAGAGACGTCTCTGCGACAAGTTTCAAAGTAATTATGATAGAGCGTTTGCAGGATCATGCACCTGACTTGGACCAGGAGGAATGTCAGCACGCGTTCAGTCACGTGGTTTCTAAAGTGGGTCAAACATCGTCAGGTAGAGTCGCGAAGACGTCTCTGCAACATTTCATCAGTCTTTCTGGTCTCCTCCTGGTCTCCGCGATGTCTCTGAGATGTCTCTGAGATGGCACAGAGACGTCTCAGAGATATTACTGAGACGTCTCAGCAGTCGCGGATATAATTAGTCTCCGCAACTAATGGAGACGTCTCGGAGACGTCGCGGAGACTGTAAAAAGTCTCCAAAAAAATCGAGCATGTTCGAAATTTCTTGCGACTCCTCGGAGACTCCATAATTTTCAGGAGACATCTCAGAGACGTCTCTGCAACTAGCAAAATCTGGAGTCGCAAACTAGTCGCGAACTAGTTTCAAGCCCGGTGAGATACCCCCTTTAGACTACTGACTTCTGAAGTTCCCATGGACTTAGCACAGGGGCCACCAAGTTCCATTGTCTCAATACAGCTGTCAAATATTACAGTGCAATTGTCACATGTTTTAAACCGGTGCCCTTTAATCCCGACTTTCCCTTTTAAAGGAGACGATGTTATGAGTTACCTAATAGATCCTGACATATCATAGTATATTTTAGGATTCTGGTGCCTGGATCAATTCTGTTCTCTCCAGTGTTCTTGGCATGCATTTTCCCCTCCCTTAGTGTACCATCACTTACCCTGTTCACTGATTCCAGGTTTATTACTCTTTACTATTAATGGCCAGAAATGAAATCATCTGTAAGAAAAATTCATTTTCATGTATAGTTAATTTGATTAAGTTAGATCTACAATAACAACATCACTGATTTTCCATCAGCCAAGCAACATTTTGACATCTTAAAAGCATTTAAAGTTGATATAAGAAAGCGATCACAAATATTGAGATAATTACATCAATGGAAAGCTATCAACTCCCAAAATAATATTGAGTGGTGTTCAACCACAAAACAAGTTCAGAATGGTGAATTTAAGCGACTAAACTTCACCAAAATCTCGAAGTCAGAAACGCCGGGTCGCACGCAGAAACCAAGGGCCTTGATGGTGACGTCACGAAAGGGGATTGCATGCGCCGGTGGAAGTAGTGGCAATGCTGTGCCTATGTAAAAGTGCCTTCTTATAACGAGCTTAGATTGTCATTGTAAATTCATAAATGGGATAATGTGAAAGACTTTATGTTTTTTTTTAATGAAGAAACACAAAACAACATATTCATTAGCTGATTTTTTTTTCATATGGTCACAGTTTCCTTTTTGTAGAGTTTTAAGGTGAGTTTACTGTCTCGGAAAACAAGGTGCAATCACCATCGAACCTACACGTACGAATAGTAAGTGTTCGATGGGTTTCGTTGGTCTGCAGGATCAATTATGTGAATCAGTAATTCCTAGAACTATGATCATACTTATCATTCATATGTGTGACTGCCTCAAAAGGATGCAGTAAGCCTAAAAAAACAGCAAACAGCAAAACATGCAATATATATCAAACTTGATACAGAGATCTCCAGCTGACGACGTCGTTGTTGAACGATATTCATCCGCGAGTGATTCGACTCCTGCCTGGACGTTTTTGCAGAGAGCGGATTCTCAGCTGGGAGACCAGCCGGCTACACCAGGCGGTGGCTTGATAGATATTGCGCTGGCTTATGCAAGCCACCAACCAAAGCTCGCTGGGTACACACACTAAACACTTTTTGTTTTCGACACACACGCTGTACACACGCTACACACCATGCTATACTATACACACACGCGCTTCCTACTTTCTTCATGCACTTTCTCTACGACCGGCTGGCCGGATCCACTTTCAGAGCAAGCTCTCTTGTAATCTCACCAAATTCGACATACACCAAAAACATAATGGTGAAAATATCAATCAATATCGCATTGTTAGCATGCATATATCATAATTCTAAACCAGATAATTGATATTCACACTATGAACTATAAGGAGAAGTGAAAGCATTGATCATAGAGTTCTGAATTATTTGACTTTTCAGGCTTTGGAAAAAAAACTCAAGAAATCTCTCTCTCTCTGCACATGCTTTGTATGGAACATCCGGGTATGTAAATGTACTTATCCCCTTTCGTGACGTCACGCATAGTGGACTTGTTCCGTTACTGGTTTTCCAGGCTGACTGAGGAGGGTATTTCTCGATATTTCAGTTAAGGATATCCAGGAGCAAGAAGACTTGTGATTTGCCATGTGAATAAACACCTCATGAATAGCATATGCTTTGCATAGATAGCAAATTCATGGACATTTATTGCCTTCTTATATCTACTTTAAGGTTTTCAAGATTTTCCACAATATACTTGAATTGCTCTCTCTCAAAATTGTAAATCCTCTTGTCTACTAAATTCTTTCCTTCCCATGGACTTAAAACACAGACCATCTGGATCCAGTAAGCAACAGGTTAAGGGAAAGATTGCATTTTTAAATCATTTTTCTAGCTCATATTAAAAACTATAACCAAAGAAAACCAGGCATAAGTTTATATGTGACCTTGCATACACATGTATGCATTTCATGAGATCATTATCCAAGAAATGTGCAATCAACATTACAAATTCATGTTTTAATTTGCAAGTGCAATCAGATAAATTTTCAGCAATATCAATTCTCCCCCTCTCCGACAGGAAATGAAGCAATCATGATTGGGGGATTTAGACCTCCGGTTACCAGGACAACTAAACCTACCATCGGATATTGTATGTTTAACCCCCTACCCTCCCCCTTTCATTAACGTATCCGATCTGTAACCTTTGTTGCATTTTTTATTAAATACTGTACATGTAAAAGATGGTTTCCTTTACTTCATTTTCTCCACGTGGCTTCAAGTTCATAGAAGGTCTCTAAAATGTGCCTAATTATTGCAGCTGTGTAAAAGTTTTGCAAAATCTAGAAACAATGTTGAAAAAATTCGGGGATGTGAAGAAAACTACATATATACAGTACATGTATGAAACAAACTATTGATTGATTGTACCAAACTTTAATTCACCAAGGGTCAACTCCCCATGCTTATAAACAGATTAAATTGGAAGGGTCTGGGTTGACCTTGTATTGCTCAGATTATGGAACTAATTATGACACTAATTCACATACACCAGCATCATCTTTTTACCCTCTAAAGTTATAAATGATTAATTAATAATGGAAATTGAATAATGCTCATGTTGGACAGGTCACTATTGGTCACTTCATGCTTCCTATCTCGAACAGCTGCTAATTTCATGTAGTATGAAGTGCATAGACCCTACTCCATTTTGCACTTTTTTGTTGTTTATTTTGTTGGGGTTTTTTTGCTGATAAACTTTAAATTTGTAATGAAACAGAAAAACAAGAACATCTGTTGGCCACTGATAGTCATACAAGTCATGTAAATCTTCCCATCTTGCCTTTTTATCTTTTTTATCATTTCTTAAAGACAGTTATTTTCCAAAGTGGTCAAAGAACCATATTCAACAGCTGAAGGAACATTGACATAGATCTGATCAGGAAAAAAAAAATCTGTTTCCTATATTTATCACAACAACATTGCTTTATTTATTTAAGACTTGAGAGAGGGTACCAGTTATTTTTTAAATAACTTTTCATGTGTGTGTTAAGACCCATGCTTTTGAAAACATATGTTTATGTTTTTGTTTTGATAAATCTTCATAGTAAAGTTTCTGGTTTCTTTAGAAGTTTGATGATTATTCATTCAATTATTATCACTTGTCTGTTTTCTTTGCTGCTTGCAGCAGTTTGGACTAATTTTTTTTCCCTTCAATTTACACATACATGTAAGGTGCAGTTATTACCTTCCAGTGACATTGCAGTTTTCCTTGGTAGTGCATGTTAATTATGAGGTGGAGTCACCCTACTACCATTATTCAGTTACTTACACCACCAGATTAAGTTGTCAAAGGAAAGGACGGCAGACCTTGTTGGTCAATTCTGCTACAGGTTGTTTGTACCGCTTTTGGAAAGGCTACGGATCATGGGGGTTGCTGTGACCCTGATAAGAATTAGATCAGTGACTCTTGACCACACCTAAAAATAAATTCACACATGGATTTGAATCACACCAAACAGGTTGACATCTACATGCATGGGTTAATGCTTTTTGGATGGGGGAGGGGGTGACAATTTGTGTGTCATTTTAATTCACCCAAGGCGTGGACTTTTTTTTTGCTTCCTTGATTAATCCGTAATCAAGCCTAAGATACACTGTACAATGCCATATTCATTTTTGAAAAATATGCTTTTGTGTAGCACTAATAGCTGGCCAGTGCTGGTGAATACTATGAAATCATTGATTAGTAAATTATTTAACTTCGCATTTGTGGTTGCAGCTGGAAATGCTCAGAAGTGGACTGTTTTTTTTTTTCATTATCATCTTTGATATCATCTTTTGTTTAGTTCATTTCATTTTATTGCAGTGCAGTTGTGGATTGAAGAATATCATGATTTGATGTGAAGGTTCCTGAAAACAAATTAGACTCTTCCATGGCAAGTTCATCACATCTCTAATATAGGTATTGTTAAAGTGCAAGTAGAAAACAACCTTTTAGTAACCTCTGAGTCAATATCTTGCTAATGTATGAGACATATATTTGTTACGAGCATGATACCACTTGTTGTCATGCACTGCGACCCCCTTTATATCATGCACAGAAATTGAATAATATTCTTGGCATTTGTCCATTGTCGTTAATCCCAGATGGCCCCATTTATTGTCTTTGTCAGAGTTGCACCAGGGGGTCTTGACTGGGGATCTGAACCCAGTTTCAGGAGAGTCAGGAAATTTGATTAATTTACACCTTTTTCCCCATCTTTTGCCAAAATCTGAATATGAATGTTTGTATCGAGTGCAGTCATACAAAATCAAAATGTGCACTTGATTTTGTGTCCTTGTTGATATAGATTGACATGAATGCATTTTCCAGTGTAGACATGAACATTTTTTTCTGTGCTGAGTTTCAAGAAGTGTATGTGAACCACTGTTGTGGAACCCAGTTTTGTTAATTAGTTTCACAATAATGAAAATTGTTCTACTTCTTCTTCTTCTTCTTCTTCTTCTCCTTCTTCTTCTTCTTCTTCTTCTTCTTCTTCTTTTTCTTCTTTTTTTCTTTTTCTTCTTCTTCTTCTTCTTCTTCTTCTTCTTCTTCTTCTTCTTCTTCTTCTTCTTCTTCTTCTTCTTCTTCTTCTTCTCCTTCTTCTTCTTCTTCTTCAGAATAATCTACCTCCTTCACTGCTGAAGATTTTGAATGTGATCCAAACAATCAGAAAAGAATTTTAAGTACCAGACTGTTCTAGGTTTAAATTTTTAAAATTTCTTGTAAAATAGTATCATATTTGAAATCTTAATTCATAACTTCATGTGTAATATTCGTCATTTAATTCGATTTAGGAATCAAAATGGGATTTTGAAATTTGTCGGCAGCTATTTGATCCCAGCATGCCCCCAGTTACATATGTATCCATTTAATGAGATCTTGAAATGCTGTCATCATCAAAGATCACAGATGAGGCATCAACACTATTAATTCCAGAGGGAGCTGTATATCCAGTCAATGTGGTTTTTGCTCAGCCACAAAGTTCTAATCCACAAAAATTGTTGAGGTCCCTTTGCCAAATTCTTACCATTGTGTAATTGTTTGGCTGTAATTATAAGTGAGGGTTAACTTCAAAACAAATTAGTTGAGTCGATTTGTTTCAAGCTGTCTGGCTTATTTTTATGTTCTTTTTTAATATTTTCCCTTGTAGAAAGATGCCAAAGGCATTTGCAGTGGCCAGCCAAGCTTTTGAATCCTGGATTTATGTGAAAATTATTTTGTCTGCGCAGCATTCCTTTCTGTGCTTAATCTGCATTTAATATGTCAGGTCAAGCCAGATCTTATACATGTGCTTGTGAATTTGTACATTCTATTATAGTATGATACTGCCAAATTTCAGTCAACTGAAAATTCAACTTAAAGATAAAAATTCTGTAAGCAAGCAGTCTGCTTCTCTTACAGCTACAAAGATAAACTATTCATTTTTTTGTATATAAGAAAAATAGTCAAATTGTGAAGTAATTGAATGAATATTATAAGCTGGTAGTTGTAGTGGTACAAACAACAAAAACATCAATTAGGATTTATATAACATTTTGTTATTGACATGTAGAACTCTACCTGTACATGAACATTTAGTCTTGGGCTCATGAATGCTTTGCCATGTCAGTCCATAGTTAAATTTTATTTGCATTTGTTATCCACATAACAGTTGTCCTCATCTCGCTTTTTCTGTAGAAATAGAATCATTTGATTTTGTCTGTAAGTTATACATACACATTTACAATAATTAATATGTCATGCAAAATTTGTGTACAATATAACTTGTTTGATATCTACCTTAGATTTAATATAAAACTTTATGCAAACATGTATCTTCAGCATACATGTACTTTAATTGTTAAAGGTGAGTATATGATAGCTATGATGTTTCTTTCATGTTAGAAATGAATATATTTCTGAAATCAGAATTAAAATTTGTTGATGGGTGAGAAGAGGATACATATATGTTAAAAAAGAATAAGATATTGCGAGTATATGTACATGTATGTGACACCTGACTCAAATCAATTATGAAGTCTACAATCTTAAGTGATTAATTGATTGTAACAATCAGCACCCTTGTTACAATATCATGTTAGAATCATGTTACACTTTTTTGTGGTGGGAGGGTGTTACGGGTTGAAATCATCATTTTGTAGACAGCAAGCCGGTCTGTATCTCACTTTAAGTAGACTGTATTAATCGCTTTGCCTGCAACAGAGATTTTAATGATTTCCTAAATGAATTTTCAAAACTACCTGACTAAGTTTCCTAATTGAATTATATTCCTACTAACATGAGTGAGGCAACTTGCTGTCAGAGGAGATGGGTGTGTGCTTTTGTTGAAACTCACCTCACAAGAATATAGGAATGTGTATCTTTTCCCTCTAGATTTTTTAGGCTTACGTGAACAGGTAGTTAAATGTTTCTGTCATGGTACTAAGTACTTAATGATCTAAAGATGAAAAACTGGACCTTTCTTCTTCTGTAGGCCTACTGCTGCTGCACATGTTCTACAATACATGTGCTATTACAAGTAATTTACAACTATTATAAATACATTGCAAGCTGTTATACAATGTACTTCAAATATCATTTTGTTTAATACTATACATTAAATACTATACATTAATGCTATACATTAAATTTCATGATAAAAGCTAAAAAAAAATATACCATATTAAAACAATGAAGGTTTTGATTTTGAAAAAAAATGCTGTAGGAATTTACAGTAAATTGCTTGCTGCAGAGTTGCTAGTAATTTTACTGTAAATTCCGTAAATGATACAGTAAAATACGGTATTGTTTACAGTATCTATTTTACTGCAGTTTACAATTTAACCATAGAATAAACAGTACAATACTTTTCTTAAAAATACATAGTAAATTACTGGCAGCAGAGTTGCCAGTGACTTACTGTAAATTCTACAGTAAAATTTGCTAGTGAACAAAGAGAGAAAGTCAGTAGTCATACTTCCCAGGGTAGTCCTTCCATGAAGATTAAACAATTTGCAGATAGGAAGTAGGCCCTATACACTTTTTTTTTTTCAAGGGGAACCTGAAAATCCTGCGCTAGAAAAGGTGGTGAGAGAGTGCAAATTGCAGGTGTAAGCTTCCTTTGTACTTGGAAGTAAAGACATTTACCTTGATTGACATTTAGATGTATTACATGTATACAGTACATGCACATGGGTTACAGTTCGTTATTCCGAAGGTTCATTAAATCCCAAAATGAAATAGGGTTTGTTATTCCAAAGGTTCGTTATTCCGAAGGTTTGTTTATTTCAAAGGTTCGTTATTGCGAAGGTTCATTATCCCGAAGGTTCGTTAGTCCGTAGGTTTGTTAGTCCGATGGTTCGTTAATCCAAAAATGAAATAGGGTTCATTATTCCGAAGGTTCGTTAATCCGAAAGCGAAATAAGTTCGTTATTCCGAAGGTTCCTTAGTCCGAAAATGAAATAAGGCCTGTGAGTTAGTTATTTTCGGACTAACGAACCTTATTTCATTTTCAGACTAACGAACCTTATTTCATTTTCAGACTATCGAACCTTCGGAATAACGTACCTTGTTTCATTTTTGGATTAAGGAATCTTCGAAATAACGAGCCTTATTTCATTTTCGGATTAACGAACATCTACACTATAGGCATATACAATTTGCATGTTTTGGAATAACAAACCTTCGGAATAACGGACATCACCCTGCACATGTATTAGGTTCACTATGGAATATACATGTATATTTGGGTATTTGCAGTATATGTACAGAATTCTAAACTGTGCTTTTACATAGAAAAGGAGCAATTTTAGAACTAAATCTCAATCAAATGATGATATTTTAAAGAGAAAGTTCAGCTAATAATTTTGATAGCTTGAAAGAAAAACATATTATAGAATGACAATTGAATATGATTTTATTTCATTCTATTTCATTACTTTGAATTCTGCATATGAGAAAGAGAGAGAGAGAGAGAGAGAGAGAGAGAGAGAGAGAAAGAGAGAGAGAGAGAAAGAGAGAGAGAGAGAGAGAGAAATAGAACATTATATATGGAGTATTCATAAAATCACAAAGTTTCATACTATGTATTCAGGCATTTACAATTTAATCATTTTGGCAAGTAAGTTTGCAAAATCCCTTCTTTTTTTTTTTTTTTGTCCTTTGAAATTATGACTTTATTCCCCTGGTTTAATGCCTTGTGCATTGCCAGCTTTATATGATCTAAAAAGCCATTCTCCAATGTAAGTACTCATTACATTGTAGTTGAATGATTTTATAACCACAGTAATAATGTAAATTGGCTGCTAAGGATTATTTGCGGAATGAGGTTTTTAGGTAAGCCACTGGCAAAAACCATGTTGTAAATAGATCTTGGAGAATACATGTAAACACGATACTGCTTGCCAAAAATTCCTGAAGGAAGAGATACTGTGGAAGATCGGTGTGAAATGGAAATGGTCTAAAATGCTCAACACAAACAATTTCATGTTCTAAAGCACACAAGTGCAGTCGGAAATTACATTGTAAGGAATCTTTAGTAAACAGTATTAAATGCGAATTTCAAATTCAGATTTAAATTCATATTTCCAACAGAAAGAAAAGAAATACAATGACATAGCATAGGTATGATTACAGAAAAATATTAAATAAAATATATACATTTTCTTTTTTTTTTCTTTTCTTGATAAGTATACATGTACATATAAATAAATCATTAAAAGAAATTCTTAGATTCTGTGGAAATAGAGGGATCCACTAAAAAGCATTTCAGATACATGTCATAATGATTCCCCTCCCCCCCCCCCCCACATACACATAGCTCTCTTAAGTTCAGATTGATCAGAAACTCTCAGTGAAATTCTCTCAGTCAACCAATCTTGAAGTACAAATATTACTTTGAATCATTTAGGACACCTTTTTTTTTACTCTGACAAAGGATTTTATACTGTCTTTAATGTTATTGTTAGCTGAGAAAATAGACTTGGATGCTTGCTTTTCCTTTATTGATATATGCACAATATTGCACTGTGTATGAGAGCTGACTTTGTGGTACTATGTGTGAAACCTGTGGTGTAAATCACAGGTTATGCAATGAAAGTCTAACACTTCTTATTCATTAGCAATATCGCCACAAACAATTTCCTTTGAAACAACTTCAAGAGAAACTGCAACTTGTAGTTCCTAGAGACTGCCAGTGTGGTTTCAAAGTGTTAATTGGCTTTCTCACTGAAAACCAAAACCTTAACACGAAGAAAATTAATCTTCACATTGTTAGATTTTTTGAGCAATTTACTCTAAAAGTTTAATGAAGCACGCTGAGCATTAACAAGAGAAATTATATCTTTGAAATGAGCCTTTTTTCCCAGTGGGTTAACTTCTCTCATGTATGCACTTGAAAGTTATTCAAAGCTCACCTCAGCAGATATGATACTATCAAATTCAGAACAACTGTAAGGTTTCAGATTTGACTCACACTGTTTCCTTATTGGAATACCCCTCTTCCTACATGTAACTTTTGTTTGTATTTTTTTTGGGGGGGGGAGGGGCAAAGAAAAACTTAACACTCTTCGTAAACATAAGTTCAAGAAATAGGATCATAAAACAAGGGTTAAAAAAAAAACTTCAAGGAATACTTGCCATGAACAAAAGGTAACTTTGATTACAAACTTGTCCCATGTAATTGATGTATGTCTGAAGACATGGTGGTACTAGAAAGCCCGTTATTTCATTAAGATATGTCACCAACCTTTTTACGTTGCTAAAAGCCATGTTATATGTTATTTTATCTGTACCATGTATCATTCCAACTTTTAAGTTGCATTACAGAATGAATGAATAATCTGCCATTCAACCCAAACAAGCAATGGACTGGGTAATACTCTGTCAAATGAATCTGTTTTCTTCTTTTTTGTCAAACTTTCTAGGATTTACTGTACTATAGTATGTTTACCTTGTATTTTGGTTCTATTCTTCTGTGATATAGATATGATATCAACAAATTTTAAGGCTAGCATGAATGATCAGCTCAATTCATGGTCTGATAGGGCCTCAAAAGGGATTGAATCATATATGTAGACCTATCTGTACATGGAGGCTTCCCTCCATTACAACTGCATAAATTTAATCAGTGATAATTCATTTGGTACCATAGGTCATTTCCAGTACAGGATCACACCTGTTGTTTCCTACTGACGTGTCAGACACTGGGGTTGCCAGAATTGAAATTAAGTATCTCTTTTTAGATACGTGACTGGATGAGTAAACCTTTGTCACTTTCATGTTACGTTAAATCATGAACTTTGTAGGGGCACCAGGGAAAACATGTAGCTTGGCATCAAAATGTTATTCTCATAGCCTGTGAGGGAGACTGTTAATTTATACCATATATTTTTTCCTGCATGTATCTTACTAGACTTTCAAGGAGCTGGAGATTGAACTGTTTATCTTTTTTGAAAATATATTTCATCAGCAACAGTCTTTCTAAATCTGGGTAGAACAAGCAATCAGCAGCAAGAAACCCTGAATGATATGAACTTATGCCAATGTAAAGCCAACATACAATGTCGGTGTTGTCTGAGGCAAAAGTTTACATATTTTTCCTTTACGGGGACTTTAGCTTAAATACTTTTCATTTGAAATAATAGGGACCTTCAAAGTTTTTGAAAATGTAACAATAGGACTTTATATAGAAATAGAATGAGAGAGGAATAATTCTGTTTTGCTGATGTTTCTCTCACTGTCACTACATATTCTTACTCTCATTCACCCTCTCATTTAAATCTGTAACCCAATTCTTATGTGTAGTTTTCACATCATGTTTAAAAACAAAGTTCCTTCTTTCCATGAAATTAAAACAAGGTGTTGGGGGAAGACATGTGACATCTCCTGAGAGAGAAGAAAGTTTTTCAGATACTTTATTTGTTTGATTTTGAGGAACTTGTGAAAGCAAGAGATGAAGAGATTTCTATGAAATTCATCATTTATGCTTCCATGATCATCTCTTTTTCTGTTTCAAAGTTTGAAAAAAGACTCCTTCATCTCCACAAACAAGAAAGAGCAGGTACAGGTTGTTCAGTGAAAGATGGGCTGTTTACCAAAAGTGAGCAAGATTTCCTAAACTATTAAGTATTCAAGCATTCTGTGTAGTACTGGAAGGGAGATATGTTCTGATTTCTGTGAAACCTTGCCGCAAATAGTAGCATTGTGAGTAAAAATTCCCTCTCCCACAAGAGTGCCACTCTTCAAGTTTTATGAGAGTCTGGGGAAGTCCGACATTACTTTCCCAAGTTTACCATGATGCAATGGGAGACACTGTCGAGCTGTAAACTCCGTTGACAGCTGCTTCCTTGTTTTTTCCTCTGCGAGCGTTTCGATTTCGGGATCACTATCCCCTTCCCTGTGATAAGCAGAACAGATTTTTTGCTTAAGAAACTTGTTTCCTCCTAAGTCATGAGAATAGGTTGAGATTAATATTTTCTTTTGAAAATGGCGATAATGAAAATAATTATAAAATTCTAAATTTATATTGTTAATTTTCTATAGATATGTACTCAGCTTTGCCTGATATTAATGAAGAACTTGATAATGATGATGAATGATGAGATAACACATTAACAAGATACATGTACATGTATGCCTTGCAATTGTACATGTAACCTTTTGCTAAAAATTCTTGTTTTTTTTACTTATGTTTTATCTACTTAAACATTGTAGAACATTTTGGTCAGAACTACAACTCCATTCCTTCCTAATGACTGTGCTGGGATTGCTAGGATACAGGAAGGCTTGTGAAAATGACAAAATCATTCATCAGTCTGTTATCTGAATGATTGAAACAGTTATTACCCCCAATAAACATGTAACTATGGGAAAGAAATCGTTATGGCTCCAAACAAAAGATTGCTTTCCTAGTTGCATGTTTATTGGGAGTAATACTGTTGCAGTAATGCAGATATTATCATTATCATCATTATTCATTATTTCAAAAAGAAAGTATTAATCTGAACCCATTCTCATGACTGAGGAGGAAACAATCTAAGATTTTAAGTCCTCCACTTTAATGTTGATTTTATGGCTTTTTGCTAGCAGCACATGATGTTTGCAAGATACCAAAAGAATGTTCAAAATTCCGTGAAAACATAATATGATGTACATCAGAAAAAGTGAAATTTATAACCAGCTACAAAATAGAGAATAATTTTCATAACATCAGCATGCAGGGAAGAATGACATACACCTGTATTAAGTATATTTTTGTTTTTATTGCTCATTCACTTGTGATAAATAACCATTTCTTCATTCAGTGGTACATGTAGTTGACTAAACTAAAAAAAAAAAAAAATCAATTTTAAAATGGGCAGCTCTTTACTTCCTGAGATGAGGAATTTTGTCTATATTTGAATGATAAAATTTGGGGGACATTTCAGAAATTCACGTAAATCGTAAATTACACCTTATCTCTGCTTACAGATTTTTACGTTCACTTGTGCACATGACATTCAAATTCATTCAAAAGAGAAAGGCTGACAACTGCATGCTCATGGATACTCTAAATATTTTTTCGTCTAGATCATTAGTAATTTTTAAAAATTTTGAGAGTTTTTATGACATTATACCCCATGAGCAGACACCCCCAAATGAGTGAATTAAGTAGAGGCTCATTTGCGTCATCATCCCGTGAAATGCTCCGCTTATCTCGATAATTCTCTCACATTTGAAAGGAAATCAAGTATCAAGAAGATCTCCTTAGAAAATCATTATGACTAGAATTGCACTTAAATTTTAATTTCCATCAAGGACTTGCTGCCTTCTCACTTAGAGCTTAAAGAGATTTGCAAGAATTTGGAGCACTCTAAAGTTTTCATGGAGACGTTTTATCAGGGAGTGGGCATTTTAATCGTTATGCTATAAGATTTAAAAGATTAGTCTATATTTTGAGATTGGAGTGAACTGCAATATATCCAGAGCAAGTCCTGATTCATTTGTTTAAAACAGCTAATTGAACAGATTTTAATGCATTTTAGCATAATTTTTGTAGTACCCTCTGAAAGAAATTGATAAAGATTTTGTGGCTGTATGTTCATATCAGTGGAAATGTTTGAACAAAATGTTTCTTACAGTTAGGAAAGGTCGTTAAAGTCAATATGAATTATTCATCATGGTTATCAAGAAACTTTTTATATCAAAATATAATAAGTCATAACATTAGGCACACTCACACACATAAGAAATCGAAATTTGAATCGCGATTCGAATTGCGATTTAAATTTTGATTTTATAGCCACTGTTCACACATGGGAAAAAAGCGAGATTAGAATTAGAAAAGAGATTAGAATTTCTATTTTTTTTTTTACCATTCACACACACGAGGAAACAACAGAAACAGGCCAGAGAGCCTACAGACTATTAATCACGATCTACTGGACGGGGCAAAATACACATCGACAGTAAAAGGGCTACAGAAAGTACAGCAACAAACTTATAATTAAATAATAAATGATTGTGTACTATCATACAAAGCATTTATTTACTACACGGGATCACCAGCTCCAAGATAACATGCAGTGCGTCCATGCTATACACTGCATGCATCTCTTAACGTAACACACTCTGCATACACTGCATTGAACGCACACGCGCAAAGAATGATGGGATAGATAAAACTGATTTTCTAATCGCGATTTCGTTTCGTTTCGTTTCGTTCGATTATTATCATTATTTTATTCTTGCCTGATGATGAAAAGAACGGGATAATTCAAATTTAAGAGATGGTATCAGGTACAACCTAAAAGTATCAATTTACTCAAATTATTTTGTTGATCCATTTTGATTGTGGTGACAATCATGGGGACTACAAAACATACTCGTTACAAGCTATTTCCATTTAAAAGGGCTATTATTCAGTTCTGGCTTTCGGGTTCTCACTTTACAATACACTAACATTCCTTCCATATATAATTGAATTAGTTTTTTTAGAAATATGTCAGGCTCATGTTAAAGAAATAAGAGGTAGGATGGACAGTTACATAATTTTAGCTACAATGCTACGGATCTTCAAAATTCCCTTCTGCCCACAAACATGATTGAGTCATTTTGAGTTGAAAGCAAGTGTTTCCTCCTATATCCTTTTGTGAATTGATCAATATTAGTCTAAATCTCTAGTTGTAAAGGGCTTTTATTTATTGCAAATGATATCTTTGGTTCCTTTGCTTTCCAAAAGTTACTTTGAACAATATACTAGTAGACTGATAAAGGTCCAGTCTCTTTCCTCTGATACCAGTTTGGCCTGCATTTTAGGAAAAAGTTGAAGAGAATGCCTAGATTTTTTTTTTCAAGAACTTAGTTGTTGCCCCCCCCAAGTCTGCTTAAAAGGGGGGGGGGGGTATCATTGTGTTTTCTAAGAGTATATATGACATATAGGGTTCTAGGACAACTCCCCCCCCCCCATACGATTGCCACCTGACAACTCCCCCTGGAGGACAGCTCCCTCGAGGGCAACTCTCCCTGGAGGACACCTTTCCCCGGATGACAACTCCCCAAGGGCAACTCCCCCTGTCCCCAGGGAGTTGTCCTGATGCGGACATAAAGATATTTAGTGGGATAAAAAATCACCCACAGTTGTTATTTTTAAGAGAATTAATTCAATAGGTGTTAGTGTTTATGAGAATCTTCATACCCCAGACATTTTGATAGATATTTCATCACCTTCAAGGGGAATGGACGTAAATATAGTCAAAACGGTGTGATCCATTCAGCAAAGTCATAACTCATTTGTGTACAATGTATTGTATATTAGTTCAAGAAGGATAGGGGAGAGGAGGTGTGGGGATCGGATAGGCTGACGGAATGATGGAGATTCAGAATGCGAGAGAGAATAGACAGATACAGAGCCATTTGGAAGAGCACTGCTGCTTCTTGAAGGTCCACCTTGTGGAAATCAAAGTAATGAACTCATAGGGATCAAATGGACAAACACTGATAAAATAAGTACATGTATAGCAGGGTTCTCACTAGAAAAAAATCCACACACGGTCCCCCCTCTGCGCAAAGCGTGGAAGTTTTGGAAGTTTACGGAATAACACCTAAAGTTAGATGCAGTGGCAGTATATGCTATTATAATAGTAAAAGGATGAAAAATACTTCTTGGTAAGCAGGAGTTGTCTACTAACGGCATAAAAGTAAAAATACATTGCCAGAAAGCAAAACAATATGTGGCATTTATCATTATTGTTAGGAATACATACTCCAATATTTTTTTACCCTTGTTGCCACGCATGGTGCAGCAGTTTCACACATGGTTCTTCCTTGTCTGAAACCCTTTACGCATGGTATTGGAACCATGGGTGTTATGTACTAGCGAGAACCATGATGTATAAGCCTAGTGTGAAAAGGGGAAAATGTCTAGATAAATACCAACTACATGTACATATACAGTGTAATTACATAATTTGAGACCTTCGAAAATCATTTTTTTACTATCACCTATAATTTTACTCCCCATGATCATCTTTACAAATATGTAGGGATTTATAAAATGGATTCCAAGAGATCTTGCTTAAAGGCATTTGTTAACATTTTTATAATTTAAAAAAAATCATTTTGCTACTTGAAAATGGGATAAACATAAGGGTTATAGTGTAGAAATACCAGTCTGAAAGTTTCAAAGTATAATATCCACAGGAAGTATTTTTTAAATATTAGAAATGTGAACCAGTGTTTGAAAAAATATAAAAGGGTCGGTTGCACAAACTAGATGCAAGGAGTGCGCAAGCTCACTGGACCGGACACTTTGTGTATTTTTTTTTTTAACTCGAGCAAATCGGTCCTCTTATTTATCTCTGAGACAAAAAAATACTGGTAATAAAATCACGGTTTGCATCTTACTAACAGTTTTTCATTCCAAATTATGGTTGGTTTCCGGGTTTTTGAGTACAAATACAAGTACTCATACACATGTTTCATCTTAGTTTGAGAATTTGTTAAATCGGCTGCTTACAAACTATAGTGGATTCCATGAGATCTTGTTTAGAAGAGGCCTGTCATCGCTTGCTAGTCATCACGTTAAGCACTGGCCTGGGATGGAAATATCATGTACCCTGTATTTTTCTGTTATTTTCAACTAATTCTTTCAGGACATGAATGCTTCATCATGTTTCATTGCAGCCTCCGGGGGAAACTGCATTTCCTGATTTGTATATAGGATTATTGGGCTGTCTGGGATTAATGTACCCACTTAAAAATTATTATTAACAAGTTTATTGGGGGGGAAATTAAACTTTATGGACATGTAATGATGCTTTTTAAGAACACAATTTTCTTGAGCAATTTAATAGATAGTTTTCAGTCAGAGATTAGACCCGGCCCCAGTCTAAGATGGTTTTTTAATTATGTATCTGCCTGCAGTTCTCTTTTTTTTTTCTCCAGTACATTGAAAGTTCTCATCCTGAATCTTGAGATGATTAATCATTAATTGCCTGTAATTTGTGCTCAATAATTGCTCTTTCTTCTTATGGAATTTTTAAATTTTGTATCTTTATTTATTTTATTCATTTATTTCTGTATGTATTTACCACTTATTTATTTATTTGTTTATTTATTTATTTGTTTATTTATTTATGTATTTATTTTTTTATTCATTCATTCATTCATTTATCAATTAATTGATTAATTAGTTCATTTATTTGATATCTATTTATTTGTTTATATATTTATATATCTGTTTTATTATTATTATTGGTGGCACATCCTCAACTACCAATCTTAAATAGCTAGAACCTACTAGACCATGAGAGCTTGCAACTTCATAGTCACTTTAATAGTACATGTATGAAGGTATCCTCTTTTTCTGTTGGTCTTTGGGCTGTCTGTCTTGTGGGCTTTCAATCTAGTAATGTGGGGCGTTCCAAGCTAACATCCCACCGTCTTTCCTAAAGACTTAGTCAGACATGAAACAGCAAACCACAGACAAAAATTGTGGGGTTTTTTTTTTTCCTCATACCCTCTTATTTCTGCGAAGTCAAATTTGACTCGAAATGGAGACAGCTGGTAGTCAACTTTATTCGGAGTTCAAGTGACTCCATTTCCGAATTAATTTGACTCGGAATGGAGTTACTTTGACTCGAATTTAGTCGATTCTCAGTTGACGCCGCACTATTCCAAGTCACATTAATTCGGAAATCTGAATAGAGTTGACTTCCAGCTGACGCCATTCCGAGTCAAATTTGACTCCGCAGAAATTAGAGTGTGGTACTTAATAAATAGTGAGTGATACCTAAGAAGACCTACATACATGTGTATTCCTTATTTGTGTGTGTTTTAAGATACATGTAAAAAAAGAAGCACAGCATTCTAAAAAGTCATATGGGTTCTTTTTTAAAAAGTGGTTTTCTGCTGCATAGGTTGTGAAGCCTATTATGCATGCATGACTTCATGGTTGTTCATATTTTCTATGATATTCTTCTAAATGACCCTCTCTGATTTCTTATTATCTTGCAAAGTTTATCAAGCTCTTTCATAGAGATAGCGATCTGAGGCAAAAGAAGACATTTTCACTTTGTTCAACAGGTGCACTCTAACATTTTCCCCTTAATCTGATCAAGGAGCTTCAAACAGAAGTTTCTTCAAGTGCCTTGAAGCTTCTTGATCTGATGTACCTGTACTGGTACATGCTTGAACTAACCCTGATTCTGAACTCAGAACATGAACTTTGTTTCTCTGTTCAGCCTAAACACACCTTTTCATTCTGTTAGTGACTGTTACCCTATCACAATCTTCAAGTGTGGTCCCCATTGCCCAAAGTCGGGGAAATTTATCAGATGTTTTGCAAGCGGGGAATTTCCCTTGTAAATGATTCAAGACTTGTGAAGCGGAGCTGCAATTAAGTTTCTGATGTTTAGGAAAAGAATTTTGGGGAATCTCCTTCAGAAATCTATTTGGATATCCGTGTTACAGAGCAGTCGACTTTAAAAAGATTAGGGAGTGCAAATGTTAACTGCTATCGGAGCCTTGTGTGTACATAATTGCATTAGGCCAAACATTTTCAGTGTGCACTTCATTCTCAGGGTTTCATCTATTATTAGTAAACCAAATTCTCATTTTTCATATCATTACTGAAATAACTGAACCTTCTTTATATTTGAAGGGTGACATTTAATACTCTTCTGTTGCTGTGTGGGGTTTCATTGTCAAGAGGTGTTGTTAGTATTCTATTCTTGTACTTAATCTTCATCGGTATCCACATGAAGTTTTAATTTTTTGACGTGCAAATTCTTTCTCCTTTGTTGTTCATTGTGCAGTCATATATGTATATTTTCATGTATGGTAGTGACAAATCCATACACTTTCCTCTCTGTTCCCCCTATTTTCACCCCTTTGAAACCCTTCATCATCATTTTCCTCTTCGTATTGACTTGACATGACCCCCTTGTGTTACCCTCCATATCTCACCCTTTACTCTCTTCCCCAGGTCTACAAGTCTACGCCCACTTTTCCTGGGCCCCCAAATCAACATGCTACAGAAAGTAATACTGAACCTTGATGATTACCATTGCTTTCTTGTTGCTCGTGTTATTGTTAAGACTCGGCAAGACTGTTGTCCGTTCTTCCTGGGCCCCATATGACAGCACCCCAGAAACTCAAACTGAAACTCAGTTACAATTGCACCGATAATATGAGTGTTTTGACTTGACAAGTTTGGGCCCCCATATTGCTATCCTGCAGGTACAGAAGCTAAATCCCAATAATTCCAACTGTACTGTTATACCCCCATCTCAATAGAAGGCAATCTCGCTGCGATCCTCAAAAACTGACAAAGCGTGGTGGATCGTGGCCTGAGCTTTGTCAATCTTCTCTGTCGTATCTTGAGCCTTTCTCAAGCGCCAATGATCGCCACCATCACCCTTGTCGCCACCAAGTTTTGAACATGTTCAAAACTTCTGTTGCAAGAGCGCCGAGGTTGCCAAGAGCACCACAATCGTCTTAAGAGCGTATCAAAAATGACATACCCGTAGCTCTGACCAGCAACGCATAAAGCGTATTTCAAGCACATTGAAAGCGGCTTCTATGGCACATGCGTTCAGGCCAGTTCCCTAGACATTTTTTCCTCAGTTATGTTTCTGCGCATGTCATCCGCGCATCCTTGCTGGTATTGTGACGTCATCACAACAGCAAGATAATCAGTGCGCATGTCAAAAATGGAGTAGGAGGGCGATTCTGTCACGCTTTGCAAAATTTTCACAGGTCGCCATGGTCACCATGATCGCCTTTCTAGTGAGGTGGGGGCCTTTAATAGAGAAAGTGAAAACATGCATACATGTAGTTCTAACTGACCTTCCCAAATGTCCCTATGTTGGACGTTTCTGACTGATGGTAGCAGTCAGTGAGTTAGGCAAGTGCTTTCGTGGTAAAATCCTGCACCGATGAAATGACTTAGAAAATCAGCAACATTCATGATATGATTTATCACTGTCAAAAGGACTGATTTCATTTCCATCCAAAAAACCCCGCTTCAACCTTTGCTTAGTTTACCACATCCCTCGTAGTAAATCGTACCAGAACGATTTAATGAGATCACTGTCAATCAAACATTCTGCTTTATTCCCCAACAAACTTGATATGACTCAGGATGTGCATGCATGAGAGATAAATGTAGAGGAAAGAGAACGATCCTTAGATTTGGGGTAAGCGGACTGAGGTAATGCATGATGCTTTTGCAAAATTGGTAAAATTATTGTAAATTTAATTTCCTTCTTTTTGGTTATTTTTACACCATGGAGCTAATTCTGGGAGAGTAAAAAGGGAATGGCAGATTGAAAAAAAAAGGCTCAAAGATCAATGGCCTAAAGATGTAGGGTTTGCATTTTCATTTTTCTGGGTTTTTTAAAATGTTTTTTTCCCAGAGTCCCTGACAAAGCCAGCTATATTTTAATGTTTCTATGCAGTGTCTCAGATACATACAGTGTATATTCATTATTGATCCATGGACATGTATGGGAAACCTGTGGCAAGTTTCCACTACATAAAACAACAACTCAAAAATATAAAACATTTATAAAATCTAAACATGTTTATACACTGTCTTTTGAAATATTTTTGTCTCTGTTTCACTGAACTATGAAATCATTGTTTAATGGAAGATAACTCATCCCAACTTTTAACAATCTTACAGTATTATGCAATGCATGAAAGAAACTTAAACACTTAACCAAGTAGTCATCACAATATAATGGATATATTTCCGTTTGTTTGGAGATTGACTTTGTCTCTGATGAGGTAAAAGAACCCTACACAGTCATGTAGATTATTTCCAACTCCCCCTGACAAGGAGATTTTTATGGATAAACTAGAAGCTTGGAAGTCAGAACTTGTACCATGTCTCTGTTTAATCTAACATGACTGCTCACTTAAGCCTGGATTGGTGATAGAATACATGCTCACTGTCACTTCTACAAGCTGTATGGAAGCTGTATAGTGTTGGAATCTGTCATGCGGTATAACCCGTGGAATACTAAGCCCAACATAACTTGGATTAGGGTCTGTGGAAAATGCTAGTTCTAGTGAAATAAAATCATGCTCAATAAATGCATTCGACAAGATGAGGAGGAAGAATGAGGGAAATTTGGTAAAGATATGAGTATTATGAGTCATCTTATTCTGAAGGATCAGACTGAAGGTTATCCATGACTAGTAGAATGTCATGATGACCAAGAAGAATATACAATTTAGCATTAATGAAATTCACTACATTTGTGATGCTTTACTTCATTGATGTCATATGATTGTTTTTGGTTAACTGAAAGATTTCTCTTTGTTTTAAAGGTTTATTGTAAGCTGCCATAATACACTGCATACTTGTATGATGATTGTATAAATGATTTGAGAAGTTGGGAAAATGCACATATTACATATGACATACATGACATTTACATGTCTTAAATGAGGGATAAATAAATTATGTCATTTTTTTAATTTTGGCAGAACAAGCTTAATGACTGAAGAAATACTCTGGGTTTTAAAAATATAAAACTCCCAAACTCCCGTAACTTATGTTATTTATTGGATTGTGAGGATGATATCAAACCTGTCATTCTGCAGTCTTAAGTGCATGTGTGAGAAGACCTCTAATTAAAACAGTTAACTGGCTGTAAAGGGTTTTGGTCCAGCAGAGATCCTCCCAAGATCTGAACTGATTATTTGGAAATGCTACCAAACTACCAAAATACGTTTATGAATAAATGAGAAGAATTTCTCCAGATCTAGGATACAAGAAACTGGCCAAACTTTTATTGGGCATTTCCATAACTTTCCAATCTGAAGAAATATTTGTAATACTTTCTCTAAATTTCATCCTTGGCTTCCGTCAAGCAGAGATCTACATGAGATCTGAACTGATTTAGGTAAATACAAGAATATGAAAAATGGCAGAAGCTATACCAAAAAGATAGAAAGAGTTTGATCCCACAGTTGAGTGCAAAGTACTGGTCAATCGTATTGGAAGCATTTACCTAATTTCATAATCTGGGTAGAAGCTTGTAAATCATGTTACTATCTCTTAGTTCCAGGAACCGTTGCATGCGTCAGAAACAAATTTCTCACGTAACCTCCGAATCAAAGAAAATATTGAGCTTCCTGGATAAGCTCAGTGAGTTTTATCCCCCTCTCTTTCACCCTCTCTTACCCTTACTGAGGTTCCTCTTAGTATTCATCATGCGGATCGTGTAAGCACGCCTTGCTGCTTCCTGATCCTGGTTGCTCACGAAAGCATCAAGTTACTATGGTTACGCTGAAGATTGAAGTCCTAGCAGGCATTAGTCAGAGCATATCTGGTGAGGTAAACAAGTAGATTTGGGGGTTGGACATTTTTGTTTGTGTTGGCAGTTTGGTTTGCCATTTCTCGGTTTGAGGAAATTTTTTCATAGGTTTGATGCAAAGATGAGAGATGCAGTAATTCTGATGTTGATATACAGGTGCTTAAAGTATGATAGGATAGGAAGGTGGTAATAATCTTTAGATGTCATAGACTTGACGTGTGAAGGTGACCGTATGTACATACATGTAGGTACAAGCATGTAGAAAGGCTGATCAATTTGATCCAATTCATATTTGAACTAAGATAAATATTCTTGCTGAAAGTTCTTGTAACTAGTACCAATTCTGCCGTAGTCATTCATATTTAGGTCCATCGGCTTTTCAACTTGACATTTTATTTTCTGCATAAAATCTAAGAAAACAGACATTTTCCCTGGCATACATGTATGCACTGTATGACTCATCGGTTGTTAAGGAAGCCTGACCAATTGTTGATCTCTTCCAATCATTGTTGAATGTTACTATATTATTTGTGTGTTTACTTATTTACGGTAGACTCACTTCCGGTAACATTACATACATATGTGTATGACAAAGCTTTTAACTTTGTTTGAGAGTGTCAATGACATCAATTATCTCCTGTTAAAAGTTTCATTGTGAACAGATGTGAATTAGTTCAAGCAACTTTAAAATGAGAGCAGTTCTCATGACATTGTAGTAATAATTTCAAAACCAAGCCTGTTATAATTACTCATTTTCTTAGGATAAGGATATTGGTCTGATTAAAGCATATTTCAGGGATGAATTCTTCCGGTCATTAATTCAAACCACATCCACAAGAACAATTTACTGGGTCTATTACCAATTAACCATGTCTATTTAAGTACAACTGGCCAAAGTCTGGGCAACCTTTAGCCTTTTCAGTGCTGTAGGAAGTGTAAACTGTCAAAGTTTTGATATGATACATAGTTCTTACAACGTACACTGTAAATCATTAAATTTCCGTTTGAAATTTTGAATGCGGAATTCATTAATTATGAAGTTAGGGCTTGGTGGGAGCTTCAAAACTTCTATTTAGAAATTCATTAATTATGCAAATTAATTATGATTAAGAAATATTCATTGATAATTCATTTCTCCTATTTATGTGACATATATAATTATGTAACATATTGAGGGAGCCGGGTGCCTTTGAATGTTTTTGCAGATAAATGGCACTATACAAATGCTGTTCATCATTATCATCATCATTTACCTAGAAGGATCTATCAGAAATTACAGAATTAATGCCATTCCAAAGATTAATTAATCAATTAATTTATTCATTTATTTTATTTATTCACTGACACTTCCATCAGCCGATGGCTGTTTTTCAGAAAAGGGCTGTGTACAAGCATAAAGATCATATGATACAAGAATAAAATTCATGGTAAAAATGCTTAAATAGTAAGATCTACACTTCCGGCAGGGACTGATTCACTTGTTTGTTTATAAAACAGATAAAGATTAGTTGTATTTATCTCCTAGTTTTATTTAAATGAATACCTACATGCATTTGATCTTGATCATCTTTCAGTTCACACTACATAGATTTTATTAGTGTCAGAGCCTGTATGCCAGAAATAACCTATTGAGTACAATGTTATGTAATCAATTTTTCCACAGACCTCAGCTGGAGTTTACTCACACTTAGAATTCACGGGAATGTGATAAGTCATGATCATAGCTGGTAAAATACATTCATTCTGTGTCAGAATAGAGCATTCTCCTTCATTACTGGCTAGCCCTCACAAGTGATGTTTACAAGTAACTTTTTGCCAGATTTTGGCTCAGTAGTCTAGTCGGGAAGTCCCACTAACCGGTCTCTATGGTATATTTACGAGATTCAGTTCCTGTTCAGGATTTCATGACAGCAGCACAGTTAGTCACTTGAGTGGTTTCAAGGAATCTTGACAGTTACCCATTAACAGCATAATTGGTGTAATCCAATTATGTTGTTTTGATCTTTTTTTCTTTTGTTACACCAGTGAATCATGAATTCTACGAGTCTGACAGCATGTGTCCATTGATACGATATCCAGGATTGGATTAGATTGGATTGGAATTAATGCAGAATAGAGAATAAGTACTTGATTTTCATGGGAAGTACAAGACTATGCAATTTAGTATTGGGATAAGAAGATATTATTCTTGGAAATGCTGATCAAAATAAGAATGCATTCAATTTGAAATGCAATTCAGAAGTACACACCTGTATATTACAAAGCTCCTAAGTAGTTATTTAAAATGATATTCCGTTCTTGTATAGCCAGGGTTGCCAATTTCCCTGGAAATACCTATATACCAGTATATGACCCCCAACATGAAAAAAGTATTCTTTTCATTGCTCTACATGTATGTGTTAAAGCTTGTCTTTTTCTCATGAATGTGTACATTTTGGCCCAATATGTGGGTGAAAAATATTCTCTGAGGTATTTACCAGTCATTGCTTTAACACAGCCCCAGTAAGCGTGCCGTATATATACCCATGTATCTATACAGTGTATTTAAAGCAGTTGTATGATCCCCTACCATGAAGAAGTAACCATTTCTTTGCCTTAGGTGTTTAATCTTGCCCTTTTCTCTATAATGTGTGTATCTTAATACAATTCATTAATGAAAAATATTGTTTTGGGAGTATTTCCCAGTATTTCCCAGTATTTCCTGTTTTTGTCCAAAAATGCTAGGCGGTATTTACCGGCTGGTATTTCCCGCCCCGGTATTTACTGGCCAACCCTGTGTGTAGCGCATATCATGTTATTATCTAACGCGCTTATAATGCGCTTCCAAAGGGGTCACATTAAAAATATTTCCATATTCCAAATTCCTCCTGGAACCTCTGTTACTGATGAACTGTTTTTAGCCCGTTGACTACTGAATTCTCAAATTCCCATAGACTTAATACAGGAACCAGCTGATTCCCATAGGCAACAGGTTTAAGGCATGAAATGCTATTACATGGCATGCAGTGAGTATTGCATGCGAATTGTGGACTTGCTTGCTAATATGACTTGTTTCTCCAAGCTTTTGACTTGCCTTGATACATGTATATGGGTACCTCTGTGACAGGACCTTTTCATCAATATTTTAGAAGTCAGAAGATGAGACTAGTAAAAATTGATTCCCAGAAATTTTATTTTCCTATAGCTCCAGATCAAACCTTGTACAAAGTAGGCAGAGTTTGATCCATCTACAGTAAATGTCACTAACAAAACTGTTCTTCCTTTTATTATGAGTATGGGTTATTGACCTACCATAGATAATAAAATGAGATAAGGGAGAAACTCTCCTTGTTCAATTGCAACTCCTTTTCCTTCCTCTGTAAACCAAACTATTTCCTGTATTTGGGTCATTGCAAAAGTATCTGAAATGCATACATTTGATTGGCAAGAGCAGTGTGATCTAAATTTGCTTTCATAAAAAAAAAAAAAAAATCATTTCCCTTTCTATTTATGGGTTTATTTCTTTTCCTTATTCATTCATGGTAATAGTGACAACCAATGGGCTGTTGGAGAATGTTCAAATTCTATGTAGCAGAATTGTTAATTTAATCATTAATTGGAGGTACTATTCTCTGTATAGTTCATGATATATTGTAAGAGTAAAAGTTATCTCAAGTGACTTAACCCATTTGTGACAGGAATTATGTAAAGCCTAATTTGATCAGCTTTTAAATTTCAAATTGGCAATACCAACATTTTTATTTTATTGCTACATTTTTCTTATAAAACGTCATGTATCTGAAATGAATATAAATTGACAGAAATTATGATGAGAAGTCTAAAAGTTGCAAACTTGCAGGGGAAAACAGTCATTTTAAACTTTCTATCACATTGCCAATTTAAGGATTTCAATGCCTATTTTCCTTTTAAAAAATTTCAGCATCAAACAACGAATATTGAGGCAACCAAAATGGGCACAGTTTGTGTAGAATTTTTTGCTCTTTCTGCTCATGTATTTGGTATGATTTTTAGGGCTTTGCATCAAAAGATATTAGGCCAAACCACAAAATGTGGACCTCTGTCACAAATGGGTTAATTGCTTAGCTTCATTATGCTGCTGGAAATTTCACAGCCCAAGACTTATCCCAATTATGTCGAAATGTAAACAAATCAAAGGGTCAAATCATCACTCCCTTTTACAAGTTTCAGTACCCTCTCCCACTCAAAGTGCCCCTTCCTTTCTCTCTATTCCTCTTGACTCATCTTTATTCAGCACTCATTCACACAAGGAACTAACATGAATTAGGACTTCTCATTTCCTAGGATGGATATCATCTTGGCATACATTTGTCCTAGTGCCATTAGGGGGCACCCTATACAGTGTAGAATAATTCCTCTTTTACAATGACAAAGTAATGCACACTGTAGCTTTCAGACCTACATGTACAGCCAGATAAATGCTTTCTTGAAAATAATTCTCCCTTCAGGCCTTGACCATTGGTTATAAAACTTTTTGACCAAGTACAGCAGATGAATTTTTTAAGATAAACCATTTGATTCATGATTAAATTTTTGTGCATATTTCTTGGTTGAAATAAAGTACTTGATTTTTTATTATATAATATGTTGTGTGAAGCTTGCTTGACATAAGATTTATATCCAGGATTCCAGGGAGAAGCCCTGTAAAACTCCCATATCCCTGATATATCCTAAGTACACTCAGCTGATAAAGTAGAAAGTTCTCAAAGGTGGTGTTCTTTGGTAAACTATTGTATGAGTTCTCATTAGTTTTTTCTGTAGAGTATTTGATTATATGAATATGGTATGAAGTAATGATGTGAAATATCACAAGTTGGAATGAAATTTACATGAAGTGATGGCCCTCCTTGCTTTGCTTCTTTAGAAGCATCTTGTAAAAGAATAACAAAACGTGTAAAATATTTCTCATGGCATAATCATTAATCAAATTTGCCTGAAACTGTTTATTGTTTCATTTAAAATGCATTTGTGACCAATTATTTTCTTGGGAGTATTTTACACCAGCATATTAAAGTTCATTTGCTGCTAGCAGTAACAATATTCTTTATTTCAGTCAGATTAATCAATATTTTCAAGATCCATTGTTTAAAGCCAAGTAGAGGTACCTCTACTTCCTGGCCGTATTACTTTTAAGGCTTTTGCTAAACATAACAATTATCATATTTTTCCTTGTCATTGTCAGGAAGACTTTGTAGCCCATGTTTCTATTTCATTATTTGAGGCATCAATCTTTTTTCCCCTTCAGGTTATTGTATAAAGTGCCCCAAACTTGGCAAACAGCTATCTTTATGCACCATATGAGTTTATCTTGTTTCCAAAAATATCTGTTGTATTGTCTGATTCATGATCAGCTGCACTCTGTTGTACTAAAAATTAATTACATATTGTCTGTTTGGATCCAGAAGGATGTTACGTGTGTATGACATGATATGAGTTAATGCCCTTCTGGTTCCTAACAGAGGATATGTACATTTCTGAATGATTCTGATTCAGAATACTTTGTCCTTCTTCATGTGAATGAAAATATGTGTACATATACTTGTACAAGTAACTGATGATTTTTCAACTTTTCATACAGGCATTGTGTTTATATTGTATATAATAGTATTGTTTGTTATGTCAGATGATGAAAAAAAGAAGAACGAATGAATTGCATAAGTGAAATATAAAGAAAGAAGATGCTTCTGGAGGAAGTATTGTGTATTTATAGAGGGAAAGAAAGAGGGAGAGATGGAGAAAGAGAGATGGAGAAAGAAAGAGACAACATTTACTTGGTTGATTTGGTTTGATACCTGACTGCTAAGAAAGCATGAATGTTGGACAGTATTAAGCAACCAGAGGATCAATGGCTTTGAGTCCTCCCTGAGGGACCTAGTAATGAGGATTGCCAAAGGCCACTACTTGGTTCCAAACCCAGGCTCCAGATTACGATGCCACTGCTCTACCAATCAAGCTATTGAGACAGAGATGGAGGGAGACAGAGACAAAGAAAAAGATGATGTGTTGGAAATATCATCAAGATCGCCTATGTTGTTCAAAAGCAATTCAAATTTCAGAATCGGCTTTCTTTGCAAGACCTCATCTTGTGTATGTGATGCCTGAACAGAGGGAAAGGGTTCCTTTAACATATGCTTCCAATTTTGGCTGTCTGGAAGAGCTGGCAATTTCTGACTTCCCCTCTATCCGGGCGGCTCGTTTCAGACTGAGGCTGTATTGTGGGTATGTCACCACGATAATCTTAAACTGACGTGTGCTGTCAGCTTCGTCACCTAACCACAATGACATTCTTGATGTTTTCCAAAATGTTTCTCTCATGATTCTGAGCACATAGGCTTTTAAAAAAAAGTTATGCTTCTTATTATCTAGTAAGTGTTGCATCCATGATTGTTTGAAGAAGCGCACTTCTTTTATATGCTTTCAAATTATTTTTCACCATTTTTTAGATTTGTTTGTTTGTTTGTTTTTTCAATTTTCATTTACGTTTATTCATTTTCAATTCATATTCATTATATATGAATTTATGAAATATATTCAGTTTTCTAATTCTCTTCATCATTAATTTATGAAGTCAATTTTTCATTCATTCATTCATTCATTCATTCATTCACTCTTTTATTCACTCTTTCATTTACTCTTTCATTCACTCTTCATTCAGTCATTTATTTCTGCATTCATTGTTCAATATAATGTATTATGTAAAAAAAAAAAACCCAACAACAACAACATTATGTACAACTAGCATCTTCCACTGTCAGATTTTTACCACAGTAGGATTTGAAACATTAAACCAATCACAAGAAAAGAACTTGCAATTCACTTTTCATTCATTTATTGAACTCTCATTCTTGCCTATAAATTTATCTTTTATCAAAACTGCAGTTTCATCAAAAACATGCATATAGTACTGATCGGTGGAAAAACTCATTACTTGCAACATACACAATGGAATATTTTTCAACACACTGGTATTTGTCATTATTTACACAATTAATCAATTCGAAAACAAATTGTTAAGATATAGACATATCTCCATCATCCTGAATGCATTCCCAATGGATCACTTTACAAATGGTTTCTTTTCATACTATTACTACAGTGGTCATACTGAAGAAGACCCAAACAATTGCCTCAGGTCAACCTAACAAGGCAACAATGAGGAATAAAACAGACTTTCACTTAATGAACTACAAAAAAAAATCAATATACTAATTCTACAAAAATACTTGTTTTCACTCTTATTTTTTAAAAAGGACAGAATTGTGACTCTTGGATAACATGCAAGTTGGGGTTGTAATATACAAGGAATTCAGTGATCAAAGACAATTTAGCAATTACTGTTATAATACATCAACTCACTACCAAATTTCATGAATTGAATTTTATCTGTAAAATCTGATCCCTATAAATTTGGCGCTTTTTTTTGCAACATCACACCCAGGTAGTATGCATCAACAAAATGTTTTATCTAATGCTGCAAACATTACTTATCAAATTGTTTTGAATTAGAGATTTCTCTTTGTGGCAAGAAATAAGATCTTCAACATTTGCCCCCCTAATACAATGAATTTGGTCACAGAGGTGAAATATAGTTCATGAAATTTCTAGATTGATAAAACTAAGATATCCCATTTTTTAAATAAAATGTATGGTACCGCGTTATTATAATTGTGAATACACATTGCTTTCTTTTTGAGACAGTGTCCACTAATTCCAAGATTTGTTCTCAACTCTCTTGAAGGTGACACACCTCATTTTCAGTTTCTCCTCTGTGGTATCCTAGAGAAGCAAATAAGTGAAATTGAAAATGTTGTTTAGTCATCATAATCTAAGTCACCAATGCCTTAGTGATTCTTGCCAAGTCAAATTCCAGGTGAAAAAACCACTTAACCTTCTGAATGTGTATGATGAATTAAAAGAACATCACACCCACCACTAATAAAGTAACCTTTTTTGTACTAAGAGAGAACTGTTCAAAAAGAACTCTAGGGTAATATGTTGTGTATAAAAATACACTGCTTTAGAAGTACCAATAAACTGACTGGAATCTAGATTAATCCATGATGCACAATGAATTTGCATATCTTTTGAATGGAAAAAAATAATCATTTCAATTTACTGGAAATCTCTTCATAATTACCCTTGACTGTATTTTTTGAGAGACTAGATAAAATGATACCAGATTTCGTCAATTGCACTGATTTTTAGCTGATTTGGATCTTTCCACAATTACCAATTTCCTGTTTGTACGATCCCTTCTCTCGCACTCTGCGCAGAGGTCCCCAATGCACATGTTTGAACTAGTACATGTTTTTGATCACTTGCTTTTATACATGAAGGCAATGACTGTCAGTTTCATTGTACGGTCTGAGTTATCTAAGTTGCAGACTACCCTTTAATAAATGCACAATTTTTGTATACTGTATTCACCATTGTGAAACTCATGTTAGACTTGGCACAACTTATCCTGAATCTGTGTCAAAAGCCACAATTGTATCTGTGCTTGCAATCTTTCCAAGATTTCTTTTTGTCTTGACCTGATTTGCCCTCTTTCTTGTGTCATGCATATGCATTGTTTCACAGTGATTAACAAGTGGATCACTTAAAACTAACAAATTATTTGTGAATTCAATTACTTTTTAAAACTACCAAAATATGTTTCACTCATTGAGTAAATGTCAGATTTTCTTTCACTATGCTGCTTTTTAAAAAATGTAGAAGGATTTTATAGAAGCAAAGAAATACAATTATGTTTCACATTTCGTGCTGCATATTTACTACAAATATCAGAAATTTGTAGGAGAATGTGGTCTTTTTTCATTCTGTTAGAAAAACTCTAGTTCCTCAACCCCAAGAATACAGTAATTGTATTTGTATCATTCACAAGATAAGTTACAATTATTCTCATATTGTATTTTCTTCTTGTATTAACATTTTGTCACATAATGGTGACAAATAGTGAACAAAACTAATTCTCAAAACTTGTTTTCTCTTGCCATGTATCATACTTTATCTTTGAAATAATACTTTATATGAGAAAGCAACTTCACAATCATATCACATTTAAGATAGCTTGAATTAGAATAGTTTATATTTGAAATAGGAAACAAATCTGAATTTACATTAATAATAAATATGATCCAACAACATTAATGTAAAATAAACGGAAACATGCAGTATATCTCTACCATTGAAGGTTGTCCTTCACATATAGTCCAAGATATGAAGTCTTTACAGTTCCCAAGTAGGCTTTCTATCCATTATGCTATATTTTCATAAATATGGGAATCATCCTGCTTCTGCTGCTTTTGCTTTAACTTTGTATAGACTGAGTCTTTGCTCTGTATTTCCCTCTTATCCAGACCCTGATAGTCGTGACTTGTCGCTTTCTTGCCTTCCTTCCGTGGTAGAGTTGGAGCACGATCTTCTAGCGATTCAATGATAGGCATCTCCTCGTCGAGCAGTGGGGCACTTGTGCGGATTGCCTGGTAATATTGATGGTTAGGGTCTACGCTTTTCAAGAGGCTACTTTCGGTGGTACAGGTGCTGTAGGCGCTTCCTCTGCCACTGTCGGCGCAAGTTTCAGTGTCTTGGTACATGCACTCGTACTCATCCGTATCCTCACTGGGTAGCTTATGTACCGCAGGTTTGTTCATGTTGATGTAATCGTTCTTGATGCCATTGGAGACAGTGTATGGGGATATGTCTTCAGTACTGCACAGTTTTTGACTATCACCCAGTTTTGCAACGCCTGTATTTAGGTAAGGGAAATCGTCACTCAAGCTACACTGTTTTGATTTCATGTAAGGTGTTTCTGCGTACTGATAGATATTACCTGCGTCATCATCTGTATCGTATGGGATGAGCTCTGGATGAACTGGTGGTCTGTTGTCAATGTTTGGAGGAGGATGTCTTTGGAATCCTCTGGTGGTCTTCTTGGTCTTGCCCTTCATAAACCATAGCAGGACATTGACAAGAATCACCAATGAGAAAGCACCTGCAACCAAAGCTGTGATGAGAGTTGTGTTGTAGTGGTTCCCTGATTTATTCTTGAACATGGTGTCCCCGTGGTCATTCTGAATGATCATCATGGCATCCGCTGTCCCATTACCCAGGATAGATGTCACAAGGCATTGAATGTGCTCACTACCGTCCGTTTGCGTTACGTTTCTGACATGCAGCTCCCCTGCGTGACTGTCTACCAAGAACCGATCATTAACATCACGAGGGTCAATCTTGTTACCGTGGTAATACCAGGTGCGTTTGAAACCAATTCCTGGTATGCTCATGTTGACAGAACAGGTGAATGTTGCATAACTGTCTTCTGGTGTATCCTTGATGTGATACAGGGAATTGATCACCACTCCCATTTTTGCTTGGATGGTGCACGATTGATCCAAACTCACATCATTGTACATCACCTCACAGACATATTCATGAGTGTCATTCGGTATGACCTTGCTACCATTCATGATATATTTGGCCATCATCATCCCACTACTCACGTTGGTCTTTGTCTCCAGAATTTGGTAGCCGTTCCTCCATCTCAAAGACAGACCTTCCTTCATTGTCTTTTCTGACCGACAGACAAAGGCAAGTGATTTGTCCCCAGCCTCTGTTGTTGTTATCTTCTTGCTGCAGATTGGATATTCAGGTCTTGGGCGCTTTACAACAATCACTTCTGACATCACCTGCTCGTAGTGATAGTACCCCTCATACCAAATAAAAATACAAGCGTAGTTCCCCGCTTCTTTGATGCTGATATCATTAATGTTCAATGTGTATGTACACTGAATGGAATCATTTTGATACTGCTGCTCAAGGGAAGCGGTGTATTGAGGCTTTCTTGGAGCGGTGTTGTTCATCACCATCACATTGTTGCCGTGGTACCAAAAGAGATAGCTTCCATCACAGGTGAGTCGATGGTTGATGTTGTAATGACATTGAAGCTGGACAGTCTCTGAAGGTTGGGCTAGTACCTTTGCTGGAGAAGTGCTCAAGATTCCAGCTTGGGCAACTGTAATCAGCACACTAGAGATGAGAAAGAGGTTAACAAAATATTCCTTGCTTCTCATGATGGTAAGTTTGGCAGTTCACAATTAGCAGAATGGTTGATAGATAACTAAGGCTCTCTGACAATATGGAATGAGTCTTTTAAAGCCAATGCTGCTTTAGATTAGTCTATGAAGCTAGCAATGCCCTCTTGCACTTAATCAACAGAGCACAGTTGACTGTTCAAAAGATGTAGCTGTAACCAAATTGTTGAAGAGTACCTCTCTGCAAAATGGTAACAGGGTGAAACTCTGCATTTGTGGATTCAACATCAGTCATGAGCACAGTACATTATCATACCCTGAGGGAATCAGTTGTTTCCAGATCAAATTCACATGATACATCTGCACTCATTGATAATTTGCCCTTCCTTTAGCAGAACTGATTCCCAAGTTTGTTATCTGGAATGATATCACTAAACAGGCAGTGGGTTCAAGTCATCGACCTTCCATGACTGGAAGTGAGCACACTGATAGAGAGAAATCCTTGTATGGCGGCAGATAGATGCAGACTGAAGCAAGGGGGTCCTTCTGCTTTGCTTTTATACCCCTAATCACCTGTTGACTGTGGCCTTCCTGTGCGTAGCGAGGCAATGACGACGCAGCCGAGAATTCTGGCCGGTGACTGGACCGAGTCAGGAAGCGTGAGTGTGTTGCTGCGTTTGTCTCAGTCTCACTCTTGTGATTGTAGCATAGGGACTGCGCAGGAAGTTTGATGCGGTGAATGTGAACCAGCTTGCTAGTAGACAGTGGTACTGCAACTTTTAGTGAATGTCTAAGCAGTTATGAGTGACACACTTGTGTTTGTAAAACTTTGATGTAATTCCCCCTCATGTTATATTCGTGTTGTAGCTCCCTCTCTGTTGTCATATTGACAAGCTTTGTATTACATTGTAAACTGGTGAAAGAAATTGTGGTGGGTTTTCTCTTCTGCAGGTGATTATCAAGGAAGTCAGAATTATTAGGTTAAAATAGGCCTGGGTGGTATTCTGAGGCTGTTTTAACTCTGTTTTAAGTATGTTGTAGCAAATCGGTATTCTGAACACCGTTTTATCTCTCTTGTAACTTTTGTTGTAACTTTTTTTATCTATCTAACCACGCATTTTACTTTGCATGCCTGGCGCAAGTCGTGTGCAAGCGCGTAAAAATACCATATGTAATAACTGGGTATTCTGAAAACCGTTTTATCTTCTGTTTTAACTCTTTCCACCGGAAAATTCATGCTCATGAGATAAAACAGGGTGGGAGGTGTTTTAACTTTCTATATGGTATGTCATGGCGGCAATTTTTCTCGCTCATTATGTTTTTGGTTGCAATTAGGGGAATTAAGAGATCCAATAAACCTTCCTGGTATTCCCAAAACAACATTTTGAAAGATTGTTTGCCTCGTGCTGGAGAAATTTGACAATATCTGCGATAAGATTAGAGATGATTTGCACAACGAATTCTGTCACATCATCGCATCATTTAATTAAAGCAAGAAATTAAGTGCAAATTAATGCGCTCATTACAACGTGAAAAAAATTTCACGCATTTCACGTGCCCTTCCCAAGGAAAACAGTTCTCAGAATACCGATTAATGACTGCTTTAGTGGTGTTGTAAGTCGGTGACTTACAACAGAACTTACAACACAGTTAAAACGGTGTTTAGAATACCACCCCTGCAGTGTATGTGAAGTGCACATATACATATGAATGAATTTTCAAAGTGGGATCCTGTACAGGGGATCGGGAGCTGCAAAGAAAGAGAGAGAGGATGGGGGAGAGAGAGATATAGTGAGAGAGAGAGAGCACGTAAAGAAGATATATAAGGAGAGACATGCGAGGAAGATAAGACATAAATAAGGGAGAAAGAGAGAGGATGGGGAGAGAGAGATATAGTGAAAGAGAGAGAGAGAGAGAGAGCACGTAAAGAAGATATGTAAGGAGAGACATGAGAGGAAGATAAGACATAAATAGGGGAGAAAGAAAGAGAGAGGATGGGGAGAGAGAGATATAGTGAAAGAGAGAGAGAGCACGTAAAGAAGATATATAAGGAGAGACATGAGAGGAAGATAAGACATAAATAGGGGAGAAAGAAAGAGAGAGGATGGGGAGAGAGAGATATAGTGAAAGAGAGAGAGAGAGAGCATGTAAAGAAGATATATAAGGAGAGACATGAGAGGAAGATAAGACATAAATAGGGGAGAAAGAAAGAGAGAGGATGGGGAGAGAAAGATATAGTGAAAGAGAGAGAGAGAGAGAGAGAGAAAGAGAGCACATAAAGAAGATATATAAGGAGAGACATGCGAGGAAGATAAGACATAAATAGGGGAGAAAGAAAGAGAGGGGATGGGGAGAGAGAGATATAGTGAAAGAGAGAGAGAGAGCATGTAAAGAAGATATATAAGGAGAGACATGAGAGGAAGATAAGACATAAATAGGGGAGAAAGAAAGAGGATGGGGAGAGAGAGATAGTGAAAGAGAGAGAGAGAGAGCATGTAAAGAAGATATATAATGAGAGACATGAGAGGAAGATAAGACATAAATAGGGGATAAAGAAAGAGAGAGGATGGGGAGAGAGAGATATAGTGAAAGAGAGAGAGCACGTAAAGAAGATATATAAGGAGAGACGTGAGAGGAAGATAAGACATAAATAGGGGAGAAAGAATGAGAGGTGAAAAAAAGGAAAGAAAAAAAGTAGATGTGTGGGGCATGGATTAAATACTGAGATGTATCTTCTGTGAAAAATAACAAGAAAATGGCAAGAAAATGGATAAAGTAGAAAGAGAGGAAATGAGAAGAGACTTTACCAAAATTGATCACAGATGAAATCAGGAAACAAAAGAAGGACATGTTTGTTCAGTTTTTTTTCCATACCCAGATTGAATCAAATTTAATGACTCCGTCATGATCTTTTGAATGGTATAATCTGAAACGAAGAAAATTGAATGAGGGAAGGTACATAACTGAGTCCAGCTCTGTTCTGTGTAGGAATATACTCAGACACAAAGGCTTTATTTATAACGGTGGACATACATGTACTGAAGGTTAAGTCAGTTTCAACCCTACACCTAAGGAGTGAGTTTGTCAACTTAATATGGAGGACAAAATTTCAAACTTTTAAAGCTCTTGAAATTTTCCAATGCCTTTTAACATCAGGAAGATAAGAGATTGAGACTTTGCATTCTTTAAATGAGTGCACTAAGTCAGATCCCCTTTTACTCCAAACAACTTTAACAGTCTTTGTCGTTTTGATTAACCGCATGACCATTACCAAAATAGAGAGTTGGCTATAAATATACTTCCTGAACAAGAGTTTTATATACTGGTATTCATCTCAGAAATCCAGTAACCTGGAATGTCAGTAATTGTGCAAACATGAACTTCTTCATTTTCGAGACGTCATATCATAGGAAGTGACGTCTCTATCTTTGTCATTTACTTTTATAAGTTTTATTACATTTCAGCCACTCATGAGGAAACAAGAAGGTAATTTTTCCCTCGATGACTTTGCATACTTGCGAGAATGCTGAGCTGTTTGTTGTGGTTGTAGTTTAATCCTTGTCTTGGTTTTTGGTTGAAGCAAATGCAGGTCCTTCGGCACCTGATGGAGTTGTTCCATTCACATTGAAAATTAATGATGTACTGCTGTTTATCGTGCACCTATCATTGGCTTGGAGCCAGAAGGGTGCTTAGTCTGTATAAAATTATATGAATTAGTGCCCTTCTGGATCCGAACAGACGATATTTTAGAGAAAGTCTTCTTTTCCCTGATGACTTTGCATATCTGATGATATGTTGAGCTGTTTGTTGTTGTAAATGTAGGAATTGGTGAATCCTTGTTTTAGTTTTTTAGGTTGTTGCAAATATGGACACTTTTGGCCTTCAGCACTTGACAGAATTACTACATTTGCATTGAACTGTTATGGTAATCTTTTACTTTCCAACATCCATGCGACTGTCGTTATATTCTACTTTTGCTGTACTCATTTTTCTTGGATGTCTTTGCTGAATAAAATTATGATGATGGTAATAATTAAAGAAAAAAAAAAGGTGTGCTGGCTTTGTTTATTTAATTACACATGTATGTAGATATTGATGAATCTATGTGCAGCTGGCCCAGATTTCAAACAGGAAGTGACATCTGTATCATCTTCTTTTCTATAATATTATGTACAGTAGCCAAAGCATCACCATTTTAGTCGCTCATCACAAAACAGGGAAAATGATTTTTTTCTCTGATGACTTTGCATATTTGAAGGTTGTTGAGCTGTTTGCTGTGGTTGTAGGAATTGTTGAAACCTTGTCATGGTCATTTGGTTGTTGCACATGCAGACCATTTGGCACCTGATTGACTTACCCTTTTCACACTGAAAATTAAAGATGTGCTGTTGTTGGATATGTTTAATACACAGGTAATAGAATCAGTGTTTCGATTGGTGCTAACACAGGCCATCCGGCACCAAATGAAGTTACCCTATTCTTTAATAGTACATTTTGGTTTTCCTAGACATGTAATTAGTGTCATTGAATGTCTCTTCATAGAAGTGTTGCGGTCAGTGGTTTAGATACTTGACTTTGAAGAGAGCTTGAGTGTTAACATCCCAGCCCACCAATACTTCTTTGGCAAGACATTGTATATTTGCCCCTCTTGACCCAGGTGTAGCAAATGTGTCTACACCAGAAGAAATCCCTTGAATGCACATGCTACCATGCTCAAATAAAAGCAGTAGTACCGAAGAAAGGCTAGTAATGGACCATTTTTAAAACAACAAAAAACATTCCGATAGAAAGCACAAAAACTCTACTTTAGCTTTTGAGTTGGGGCATTGGGAAATGGCCCATTTATGTTCAAGGGGGGCAGGGAGGGGGTGGCAGAGATGGAGGAGGGGAGAGGGACCAAATAAGAGTTAGTCCCTGGAGACTGCGTTTTGTTGTATATTGGTCTACTAAATTACACTTTGATGGTCACCACACTCAAAACACTTGAAAGAAGAATGGCAGAAAGGATTACAAGGAAATGGACAGGAAGAATGATAGAAACGTAAACAAATTAAGCAATGACCAGGAGACACTTGTCAATTATTGGCAGCATGTGTTAGACGGGAAAGGCCACGTGGACATATCAACACGTGAAATACTAATTAAGATTACACCTTTTTCTGTTGTGTTTTCAGCCCTTATCATGAAATACTTTTGGAAAAGAGGTAGCATTGTATGAAGAATAAAATATTTAAACATGTTTCACCATGAACCTGTATTCTAAGGAGACTTGTTAACAGTGTACCATATTTTTAATCTCTCCATTGTCTTCAATGTTGTTGGTCATCAGCAGTATCCAGTTGAAACAGGTTCATATATATCTTCTCCAGTCCGGTTCTAGAGGTCATCTGACTTCTCAAGCCGAAGATTTTAATTGCAGATTAATTGCAGACAAGTCAGATTACGTAACAAAACATCCCGGAGTTGCCAAAGAAGCTGTAATAGCCATTAGATATTTCCTTTCCTGGATCGTAGGCCAAGAAAAAGGACAAATCATGCAGTGCAGGCATGAGTGATTTCTGAACTTATTTCATAGTCTGCAATTGAGTCTGACTGCAATAAGTTCAAGAGTTTTGAAAAAATACTAAGTATTGTATGTCAGTTCTTCAAGTGACCAGTATGGTGGCCCTGAAGTACGCTTGACAGCAGGTTATGTGCGATGTGAATTTCGCATCCCAAGTCCTGAACTTCGCATCCGAGGTCATGAAATTCATGACCCATGGCGCAAACTTTGCATCCCAAGTCGTGAAATTCACGACCTGCGATGCGAAATTCATGACCCGTGGCGCGAACTTTGCATCCCAGTCGTGAAATTCACGACCCGCGATGCGAAATTCATGACCCGTGGCGCGAACTTTGCATCCTGCACTCGTGAAATTCAGGACCTGGGATGAGAAATTCACGTTGCACATGACCTGTTTTTGAGCGTACTTCAGGGCCACCATAGACCAGAACTGTCCATTTTTAGATACAGACTATATTTGCAATGATCGTTCCAAAAATTTAGTTTTCTTATTATGGGCTTAGGATATCTGTATGTTTAAAGGTTATGTTCATTTTTGGTAGGCCCTCAAAATCTATTTTCAAATTTCTTTGCTTTTAGCCGGTCAGTACAAGAGAAATTAAGATGCTGTGAAGTTTTTGCTCTTCAAGTTGAAAGGCAAAAATATATTTTCCAATCTGTGTTTTAGTGATGCAAAACTCCAACAACGTTGACCTACATCACAAATTTCCTGTACACGTGTTAAACCAGTGAGAGTTTTGTTTACTCTACAAGCGTAACAAAGTGCTGTAATTATTCTGTAGGGAGCAGTCGGGCTGCAGGGGTCCTGTTGCATTCCTTTCCGATGTTTACACTAAAATTGATCAGAAATCGTGGAAGGAATCACATGATCTCACTCATGTGTTTTTATGCTAGGTTGAACAAAGTGAGACTATATTTCATCAGATTCGTGCCAATTTTCTTTTTGCTATTTCTGTACATGAACTTCATATGTAATGAAGACTTCATGCTGTAGATGATATTATTTCCTGGAAAGCAATTACTTTTATTGTTAGAAAATCATATGGGGTTTCTCCCTATGATGCTGTTATGATCATAATGATTTTTATTAACCTGTTGGCTACTGGAACCAGGTGGCACCCCTGCAATAAATTGATGGAAATAAAAGAATTCATTGTCAACAGGTTAACAGTTGTAAGCCTCAAATTTCTTTCTTTTGGTAGTAACTGAAGTTACCTTAAAAGTTTCACTGTTTAATTGAAACGTATCACAGTGGTAAACAGTGGCGTAGACAGGTTCTTACACCTGGGGGGGATGATATGCCGTTCACGAGAAATCAAGGATTTTTTTTTTCTGTCGAACTCACACTTAAGTATAAACACACGCCCTCACCCACCTGCACAGACCCCCTTACACACATTTTGATTATTATCTTGCGAGCGAGCGAAGCGAGCGAGCAAAAAATTACCATTTTTCTGATTTTCAATCGCATTTTCAAATAGAAATTCTATAATATGATGAGCGAGCAAAGCAAGCGAGCCCAAAATAACCACTTTTCTGGTTTTCACTAGCATTTTCAAACAAAAATTCTGAAATATGATGAGCGAGCGAAGCGAGCGAGCCAAAAATTAGTGCTTTTCTGGTTTTAAATCACATTTTCAAATAAAAATTCTAAAATATGATGGTTGTTTATGACAGATTATTAAAAATTTTTATTAACTGATTAATTCAAATATCATTTCTTCCTTAAAAAAGTGTGTGGGGGATATTTGTACACGCCATCCTCCCTCTGAAAGAAGTGGGGGGATATATCCCCCATCCCCCCAGGATTTACGCCAGTGATGCACAGATATAAATAGAAAATAATACGCACCGTGACAAACGAATATAGAATATGGACTGACACACATTATTGCATATTTGCATCATGCCATTTATCTTCTTTTTTAAAATTTTGTTGTTACACCACTTCAGAAAAACTGTGACGGCGCCGAATTTACCCAAAAGTAATATAAATAACTACATAAATCAGAATAATGATCTTTATAGTTATGATAGTAATTGTCATTTCAGTCACATTAACGATGATGATGATAGCTATTATTATCATAAGCATAATAATAATAATACATTACTAATCATCATCATTATTTATTATTATTATTATTATTATTATTATTATTATTGTTGTTGTTGTTGTTGTTATCATTATTATTATTATTATTATTATTGTTGTTGTTGTTGTTGTTATTATTATTATTATTATTATTATTATTATTATTATCATTATTATTATTATTATTATTATTATTGTCCTTCCCTAAAACCTGGGGGGGATGATTGTACATGTCATCCCCCCCACCTTGTGAGGTGGGGGGGATGCATACCCCTCATCCCCCCCGCTGTCTACGCCCCTGGTGGTAAATATATGTTCTTCACAAGATGTTTGATAGAGTGTAGTTTGAAAATTGCCATCAGAATACACATATAGTTTTTCAAAGCCATTTTCCTTCATTTTTTCTTATTTATGCAGACTGGTCCCAATTTGGAAAAGACTCTACAGACATGTCAACAAACTTCTTGAATGCTCCACTCGTGCTAAAGGGGTGTCCCATTTCACCAGACAGCAAAATGAACTTGTCCAGCTGCTGTGCTATGTGCAGAGACAGCTGCACCTCCATGGCTACAGTGTACCTCTCCACCTCCATAGTAAATGGACTCGTCTCTCCAATAAAGCATATCTGAAAGGTAAAACATAGATATAACTCCTGATCATCAAGCTCAGTGTGTTAAAACTTACTTTCCATTTGAAACCTTGAAGTGATGCAAGGCAATATTTTAGAAGCCTGATTGAAGGATGCTGCAGTAATTTGATCAGAAGATGAGCAAATTTCAATACTAAATGTTAGGTCTTGCAGTTAAAAGCTCCCAGACCTAGGCTAGATATTTTGTGTTAGCACATTAGGACTTTGCTTTTCGTTTGAGCCTTTAAAATAAAAAAATGAAATTTGAAAGGCAAAATATAGATTTTAGCCTTTTCTAAATTCATATATCGTTCATATCTTTGAAAAATAAGCTGAAATTAACAAATTTATTAACTGATGATGAATAGACACTATGTGAGATTAAATTGAATACATTTCTGATATAATATATGATGGAAAGGTTGCATCTCCTTTGTAAGTAATAGCGGTCTTTCATCAAAACTTAGTCATACTGAAAACACATTGTTTGCTTCAAAGCACTCGAGGACATGGAGCACATATTGTTTGGATCAGACTTCGAAATATGTACATGTATCTCTTTGGCTTAACTATATGTAAGGGTACAAAAATTAATGAAGATCTAGAGATATGGGCTTTCTTGACAGAAAGGTTGAAAGTTGAATACTGATCTCAGGAAAAGACAAAAAAAGATAAGACATTTACAGGAAAGTGCACCCTCGTTGCAAGTGGAGTGATTGAGGCAGTTCCCCCCCCCCCCCAAAAAAAAAAGGCAGCAGGAAAAAAAAAAAGAGAGAAAAAGGTGGCAGAACATAGGAAGAGAAAGAGCCGACAAGGAGTGATGATAAAGAAACGTCAAAGCTTCTGCGTCCTCCCCCCTAGGGAGTGCGCTTCACCTGCTCAGTATCACGTGCTCACTACCACCCCCTCTAAAATGAAATCCTGTCCACGCCTATGGTAAAGTGGAGATATCTTAAATCACATAGGGAGGGGATCAGGTTTCAGAAAGCTAGTCTTGTTGATTAGTGAACAACAGATAATGCTTTGTAATTCTATGAGGCAGTTACTTCCATACACTTTGAAGGCATACTGCACATTGTCAAGATATACTTGAACCCTTTGTGGATATGAGATTTCCTGATATCTAGCCTTAATTGTGACTTCCATCCTCATCTAGACAGTATCAAGATGATCAGATCTTGAAAGAGCCAATGCAGGGTTGAAATGTATGCTTATTAAGATGGTTAGATTATGAAGATTTCGTGCTTGAGCACTATCATGATAATTTCAAGTTATGATTCTTCATGCGACTTGACATGTACTAGTATCACATTACTGTTGTAAATGTTATCTTCTATAATACTTTGGGACTGGGAATGTTAGGCTTTCCATTTTCTTAGACATTTTTGTACATTTATTTCACTCTGGCCTTCATGCAAAAAAAGTTGTGTTCCAATGCTACTAAAAAATAAACGCAAGCCCCAAATACTCAGTTTGCAATGGTTAAAAATCAAAGTGCATCACTAAACCTTATCATAACTGATGTTAAGGAAATTCTGACATATTTCAACATCAAGATCAAAGACAGGAGCTGATCATTGTAAAGGGACTAAATAATATATTTAATAGATGTCCTTATTTGCACAGCATGAAATGGTTGTAGGACCCACCAAGTGATTAAGATGTTGACATTGTTCATATCTCATTACTGATCACCCTCTACTCTAGGATGTGAATGCTACATTAAGAATCTTCCAGCCAAAGCAGTTAGGTTATGGCACCTAGCAATTGCTGACCCTCGACCTCACCCGTCACATAGGAAAAGAAGATCCCAGCAACCATTTCCAGAATTGTCTACATCCGACCCCCATCACCCAACTGCATCCTCCAAGCAACTTCCAGAAGACACAAAGACAAGTTTTGAGAACACTGCTGCGTGGGACAGAGAGGCAGAGGAGGCATCACTTCAGGATCAGATAGTGGAAGCTTCGTTGCTAGGGATACTCTACACTCACCTGGTAGAAGGTGAACTTCAGAGGGTGCTAGAGCTTGCCGACTCTCTCATCACATGCCAGAACGTTGGGACTGTAACGGGTCCTGAGAGACGAGGCCGAAGGCTGCCAGACCTACCACGTAAAGATATGCAGGTATAATATCTCTGGACTTAGTTCATTGTACCATCAACAACATACCTCTTTTACATTCACATATCCAAATATATGATGCACCAATCTTTATTTATTATCAGATAACAAAATCATTTATGGTTTTAAGATTTGAAATATGAAAGGTGAGAAAATTGAATTCAAAAAACCAATGCATATATTCATAGGGAGTGCATGATGTATCCAACTGTGTCTGAAAAAGTATATTGAGGTGTTTGTTGGGTGTTTTTATGATTTTTGTTTTTTTCATTCCTGTTCATGTACCTTTAAAGCAATGCATGTTCTTGTTTGCGTAGTATGAATTAATGGTTATGGTTATAAAATTGTGGTTATCTGTCACATGTGCATCTTGTTTGTGATCAAAAGTTTTCTTGACAGTTTGTTTTTCTGAGTGTCTTGATCATCATGAATCACTTTCCACTGGGATTATTTGCTCACACACTCCTTTTTCTCTTTCTCTTGCATTCACTCTCATCCCCATCTCTCTTATTTTCTCTCTATGCGAGTCTTTGATCTATGTTGTCTGTCTCATTCTCCTTTTCTCTCTACCTTTGTAATCTTTCTTTTCATATCTCTCTATTACTCTCCTTTGCTATATGTCTGGGGGGGGGGGGGGGGGTTCTCTCTCTCTCTTTCTGCCTGTCTGTCCCTCTCTTGTCTCTGAATTTCTTACTTGGCTACTGGAACCAGGTAGCCCCTGTACAAAGTCTATGGGAATTGAAAAATTCAGTAGTTAACGGGTTAATTTACGGGGAATTTGTATTTCCGTTATCACTTTTCTCCACCCCTTTTCCCCTACCTTTCACTCACTCTCTCTCTCTCTCTCTCCCTCCCTCCCTCTCATTTTCTTTTTCTTTCTTTTACACACCATCTCTTTCTTCCCACTTGCACTCTTTAATGTAGCCCTTTTTCCCCTGTACAAAGTCTATGGGAATTTGAAAATTCAGTAGTTAACGGGTTAATTTACGGGGGAATTTGTTTTTCCGTTATCACTTTTCTCCACCCCTTTTCCCCTACCTTTCACTCACTCTCTCTCTCTCTCTCTCTCCCTTTCCCTCTCATTTTCTTTTTCTTTCTTTTACACACCATCTCTTTCTTCCCACTTGCACTCTTTAATGTAGCCCTTTTTCTTGCACTCCCTTCATCCCTACAGCTTTAACTTTCTGTCACCTTGTCTCTGTTACCTTGTCTGTCTCACTCATCTCTTTCTCTCTCCAACTCTCCTACCCACTTTCTCTCTTTCATGGAAGCTAGCTATGTCATTGTTTTTCGAGACAAGTGAGAGTTTGTACAACAGATGATGTTTTTCACTCATGTCTAGATTGAAATATTCCCTGAAAAACAAAATTGAATGACTAAACCTTTTTCTGAATCACAAGGTAATGTGAACATCCACTTCGTTCCTCTTTCCTTTTACTTGCCCGGCCAATGAACTGTAAATCATTCTATAGTTCCTGTAAATGCTTCAAACTTATATCACACACAAAGCCACTTTCTTGTATTGAAAATTTGTTTATATGTTTATATCAATATATCAGAAATCATAGAAAAATACAGTATAACATGTACAGAATAGCTAGTTATATGTACATGTAGCAACAACATTGCTTAAAATTTGCAGTCATGGGCTTTTGCACAGACCAAAGTGATTTTTAACCTGTTGCCTTCTGGAACCAAATTGTTTTTGTACAAAAAGTGTAAGGTACAGTTTATAAGATTTTCAGTAATCACCATTTCAAAACCATTTCAAAAGAGAATTATACAAAGGACTATGGAGTTCATCATGAAATATAATGATAATAATGATTGTAAATTTATATTGCGCAATTTCTATAGGAATATACTCAACTGTGCTTAACAATAAAGCATAAATAGGGAGAGCAGTTCCAGTAAAAACATTAATGAAATTGCCTATACTCATGAACACAGGTCTGTTGAAATATTTGAGGGTGTGTAGCATATGTGGTCAACTTGAGCCCTCAGATGTTGTATCCACAAAAACCCATCCACACCACATCTACCACATACCACACTGCCACATTCTAACACATCACATGTCAATGTATCATATCTTAGGCTAGACGGTAATCACATAACCACATATAAACTTCCATAATCACATGTCAGTAGGTCATATATACCAACACTGCATATGCCAATGCATTAACAATCAACTTTCTCTATTTTATTGTTCTGCAGTATAAAAGAAAACTTTCATCATTGAAAACTGATTTTCTGCATATGCTTTTGTACACATCGTTCCATTAAGTATTCTTCGTGTACTTTTCCATTCTTAATCCTCTTCTGTTTTCTTATCATTTGTCACAGTAATTGCACTTTTCCACCTTTTTTTAATTGCAGTATTTGTTTAATCATGTGTTAAGTCATTTTGCTCTTGTGCAACTCTGTAGTTTTCTAAGAAAAGCAAATTTTGTAGGTTTTTTAAAGGTTCAGTGTATTATCTGGATTCTCTGTTTTTAATGCATATCCCAGTTAAAGGTGTATGACATGTCAAGATGTCATTTGTGTTTTCTCTTATGGAAAAAAACAAACGTGCCGATCAATTCAGATCAGAATGTGTTCTCTGTTAGTACATGTCGGCAGGCTTATAGTTAATTAAGAAAGATTTGAGGGTTGAATTCGGCATTATCTGTAGCTTCAGAGACAAGTAAACAAGTTTTTCATTTCATTGGGGGATTAACAAAGAAGTTAATACCCTGTAATCTGATACATATTTGACTCTAAACCTCAGCTCATTCTAGTTATGATGATTGTACACATTTTAAAGAGCCTCTGGGAATTAAAGTAATTAGAAAGTTATTTCGTTCAAAAACATGCCCTTGGATGTAAATTTTTTTGAGGCGGATAATGGTTTCCTTTGCCAGAAAGTAATTTCTGAAATTAATAGGATTTAAAAACAGTGATTCATTGCGGCAGGATGGATCCTGTTTTGAAAGGTTGACTGCAACATGTATTCGTTTGTTGACCCTTTTTTGGGGAGGGGGGGGGAGGGGGGTGAGGTGGTATTTCATTTACTTTTTAGGAGGAATTTTCAAAACCACATATTTCAAAGAAAGCAATATTGATATTATAGGTTTGAGATCATTGTTGTGATAATATAAGCATACAGTCTTTGAGAATATGCAGAAACTCATTTCCCCCCTTCCTCTGCTCCATATAGGCTTATGTGAAACCTTGGTTGGGCATAACATCCCAAAATATAGCCTTTTAGTAATGCATGTGTCAGTGAAAGATAAGGGTTGGGAGGAGGGGTGGGGAGGGTCTTCATATTACAATAAGGCCTGTGTAATGACATGTACATGTATCTAGAGTATCCAAGGAATTCCTTGGAGTATCTAGGAATTTGCGATGGACAGTGATGACCTTACTGGATTTTTTTCTGGAGAAAGGGCGTAAATACTACATGTGTGCTTTCAGAGTCAAACTCTGAAAAAAAAAAACTAACCATCTCTAATGAAGAAAATACCCCATGTTTTCTTAACTGAACTGTAATGCAAGATCAACAAGCATGGTAACCAAGTCCAGTTTTCCTTTAAAAATAGCCACCAAGGATAGAATTTTCATTTTTTTCTTGATGGCAATGCACTTGGCAGTTGAGATAGCATGAAATCTTAGAAAGGAAGGGTGTTAGCATGAAAGAGTACAATATCGATAGGACTTCTGTTTGGTGCATCAATAAATTCAGAGTTTCCTGTCCGTCAATCTACTTGTATAAAATCATGATATTTGAGAAGGTTTATCATGCAGCAGATTTTGAACGCATGCCTAAACTTTTCATGAGTGGCCTCTTGTATAAAAAAATATGTATGGCAATAAATCACATGTAACCAAGCTACACCTATATTTGTGTATACAAAAACAAAATGAAATTGAAAAATGGATATAAGTACTGCTCAAGAAGCTATAATTAATTACTTCTGTTTAAGTGGGAGTGTATAGACAAAGGTATTTATATCATGATAAACATCCCAGATGTTATTTGATGTCCAATGTAACAATAAAGTACAGTCCTAGTCGTATGATTTTAAAAAAAAAAAGAAGAAATTACTCAGCACAGTAATGATAAAGAAAAATGATTTATGCTGATGAAAAATATACATGAATGTAGGCTAACATTTTTTTTTCTTCAATTTTCTTTCGAAATTTAAGGCTCCATATTCTAGAAAAAGGGCCCCCTTGAAGAATAGTATGATATTTTCTGAAGGGGCGACCCTTCAAAAATATACATGTAATCACATCATATCATATCATATCATATCATATCAAATCAAACAAAGGTGTAATGTGAGGATGGGGACACAAAGCATATTTTGCTTTTAATACAGAGCACTTATTGCACTGTATGTCTGGCTGTATGCTATTAAGAAAAAAAGGTATTTGGCTCGTTTAATATTGATTTCTTTCAACTGATTGCCTAAAGTGATTGACACCTCACTCGAAGCACGTACGTAGTGAATTAATTAGGATCTATCAGTGGGTGTGGGACAGTTGATTACTTAATCCAGGGATTAAAAGATAATCCCTATAAATGTATTGAATAACACCATATTTGTAAAATTCAGTAGATTTTGGCTGTGGACTCCGACCTACCGTAACATAGAATAGTATCAGTGAGCAGGAGGATTAGAATCATTACCAAAAATACAAAACAAATTGCCATATCTAAATCTGTATAGCTTACCTTTTTAGGACTACTAACTTGGGTTATCGTATTTGATTTCACAAATAGGACTAGAAATGTTCATAATTGTTAAAGGTTACTGAAGAAATTACCAGATATAATGGATGGAGGCTTACTGTAGAGCATGTACATGTATTTATGTTTAATAGTCTACAAATGTACTTTCATATTGTCTGTAAGGTTGGTTGATATCTAAAACAGTTAAACTCGTCGTTTTAATGAATTCATTTTGACTGAAAATAATATAATTTACTGTAATCTCATATGAATGATACACATGTACATACATAGAAAGAAGGGGAGAAGAATTATAAGGAATGTGTGTAATAGAGAGGAGAAAGATACAAAGACAGAGGAAAAAGAGATAACGAGGGGGAGGTGACCCTCTACTTAATGTCCCCCACTTCTTAAAATGGTTACCAAATACAGAATTCCATCTGTCTGTCCATCAAGTACATGTAGTTGATGAATATCTGGAATATCACCAAAAAAAGATCTCTGTTCCTCCTTTAATCCTTTCTCATCTCAGAAGCTGCCCCCTGCTTCACTGACTTCAACTCCAGTCTATGTGCCTTACCTAGCCAACCCTTGCCAACAGAGGGCGGTGCAGAGCCTTGCTCGCTTCATGTCCCTCTACTTCACCAACCGACCACTCTATGTCTTCCCACCATGCTCGGCGAGTCCTCTTCCTCCGCTTCATGTCCCGTCAAAGACAGGTTTGACATTTTATTCCAGCTTTTAGAAATATTTCAAGGTGGTGACTTTGAACATTCATGTATAACATTGTCTGTTCAGTGTACTGCAGTGTGCATAATCATTTCAGTTTGTACAATTTCAGGTCTTCTTCATTGTGTGCTCATAAGCACAGCATATATCAATCATGGTAATTCACTTTACAGGGGACTGTAATTCAGCATCACGTGAGAGAGGGAATGTATGGTACATGTAAGAACAAAGAGAGAGAGAGAGAGAGAGAGAAAGAGAGAGAGAGTTTTTTTTTTTTTAATTAATGTGCAGATCAGCAGCAGTAGTATCAAAGAGAGATAAAAATCAGTGTTTGGAAAGAATGCTTTATGAATATTAGACACAAGCTGAAAAAAATAAAGCAAGACAGGGGAAGAAACAGAGAGAGAGAGAGAGAGAGAGAGAGAGAGAGAGAGGGGAGAGGGAGAGAAAAGAAAAAGAATAAGTAAGCAGAGGTAGAGGATGTAGGTGATTATTCAAGAAGTGCCAGTGAACTCTGTGCACTCTCTAGAAGTCTTTAAGGATTTATATAACTGATGAGACACCTGCCTTAATACCCGGTTAAAGGTATAGCTTCGAGTTCTGCTAATGAGCAAAAATCAAGTTTTAGTATCAATTAAAACTATTTTTATACAGAAGCCTCAAGACTACAAGCATCCTTTGTTTTATGCACGGTATGCTCAAACTTTATTTGTAAAAATCTATAGAATTGTTTAAGTAATGGGTGAAAGGGATACTGAATTAGTTCTACAGGCATCTCAGTGTATAATGTGGGCATATGGGTTGATTCAGTGTAGTTTTCAGCTGTGAATGTGATGTTATGGGTTTGTTTACACTTTGAAGAAGACACTTTGATGGTGTAACCAACTCATGATAGTGCATGATGAATAATTCAGGACTTCCTTTGCAACACTCAAGTATACCTTTAACAATCTAGCTCTGCTGACAAACAAGCAAAACCATGCCGATCCTGTACCCTAGACAATTGCAAAAACACTCTGAATCCTCCACACTCCATGCTTGAATTAGACAGGTGTGTGAGAGATTTGCTGAAAAACAATTTTTTGGCATAAAAGGTGCTTCTTACCAAGTCTTAACAAACATCTCCGTGACAGTGCATCAGAGAGCAAAATCATGCTCTGAATGAGTTGTTTGTGCACACCGCAGACAACAGCAAACTCCCACCTGTTGCCACTTAATCCTTTGTTCGGTTTGTGACGAAACTACGTTGCCATGGAAACCAACGATTGTAGATTAATGAGGTATATTGAACTAGATTCACTCTGCCTTTTCATTATGAAAGATGAAAGAATTAACCCTGTCACATGCTTGTATACTATTGATTTTTGTCATTGAATGCAGATCAGACTGATATAGAGGCCTTGGCAAATCATAATCAAATCAAGAAGACAATTTTCATAGCCAGGACTTGTGCGATATTAAAATGAAAATTGTTTCATAAAGCACATTTTTTTGTCTAATATTCAAGCTCTAAGCCTCTCAGTGTTGTCAGTTCTAGTTGTAAATGAAATTCAGAAAATAGGAAATGATTAATGTTTATCGATCCAAGCCATTATCTACTCTAGATTCTGCATTTCAATCAGATTATAAAACTAGAACAGGATGAAACATTTCTAGGTATGATCATGAAGATATTGTTTCAGTTTCTAATACTCCCAGTTAAGTAGAAGCCTCACCTTGCCCAAATTAGTGGAATGCTGTGATTTTAACAAAATAATGTGATCATTTCCTATTTGTATATAGAACCAGAAATTTTTTGTTTGTTTGCTGCTAGTTTTTGTTGTTGTTTTATGCATATTTGAAAATTGATATATAGGGTTATACCAGTCATTTTCTTTTATTACCAATTATTTTTTTTTATGCTGACCAAAAGTGGGTTTGAAATTGTGTATCTTACAGTACTTACAGTTTGAAAATCCAGAGATTAACTGTTATGAAAGAAAAAGAGCATTTCATAGTTATTTTCTAACATAATCCTATTTTGTTTTTAAAACTGGTTATAAAAGAAAAGCATTTGCTTTTAATAAACTCATGCTTTGTAATGAGGTGGTTGCAACAAGCACATTCACCAGACATGAGTGCAAAAATGATCAGACTGTTTTCTGACTAGGTCTTTTCTAACTTGAATGTCAGCCAGGTATTAAGGGGAAAAGTTTAGACATGTCCATGCGACGTGCAACGTAGGCAGTTTGGAATTCGTATAGATAATTACTGCTCTCATTGTCCATCTAATTTGTGTTTTGAGCAGCTGATTAGTATTAGTTTGTTATTTTTTGTACGGGTAAATGGATGCTAATTATAAACAAAAACATAAGGAATAATGAAGTGTAGTGTGAGTGTACATATGTTATATAGTCACCTGTGGTGTTTATTAGAACTCACTTGTAATTGCAGTAGTTGATATTACCTTGAGATGTTATGAGTTGCCAATGCATAGAGCATAATTTTTTTAAAAATTGAATGCCAAGATTTTGTGTGTTACACATATTTCAACAATGTTGGAGTAATGGGATATGGTTCTCCCCTTCTGAAGTGAGACATACATGTATTGGAAAGAAAGTTTCATCTTTGTTCCTTGAGAGTTGAGAGAATAATGAAACAAAATGAAGCTCTGATATGTAGACATATTCTAGCAACTTTGAACCTTAACACCACTGCTTTTTTTTTTTGTCAGGTACATTTATCCTAATAATGATCTTGTGAATGAACAAATCCGGAAAATGGCAAGAAAACAAACACATGTTCAGAACAATAGGCATCTCACGATAGCGTGCTATGATTATCCATTCATATTTCCCAGATATCAAATATTATGCTGTTACCACTGTACCTCTCTCCTTTTATCCATAGGGATAGATGAAAGACAGATCCAGATAACCCATGAGGCTGTCACTAGTAGTGTCCGGCAGCAGGAACTGTCTGACAAGTGGACGGTCAACATGACACTGAACCTGTTACTGGTGTCAGGGCTAGTACCAGAGGCTGTCTGGCTTGCCCATGAGCTGGGTGACTGGAAGAGTGCTTTTGCCCTGTCGGCAGTCTATTCTTCACAGATTCAGAGCCGACTCAAGGCCAAAGGCTCAAGGTACCAGTTATGCATACGTCTTTAAATGCTTGTCTACTCATGTTGCTTATGAATGTTGTGTATGTGTTTGAAACTTGAAACTGTGTACCATGATCAAAGACATGATGAGGGTGTCTTCTTTCTTGGTGCTCCTACATGAAATACTTAGTCCTTTCTCTAAGTCTTCCAGTGGCCTTAAAACTATTCAAAGTCTCTATGATATCTGTATATGGCATAATAGACCTGTTTCAGTTGCCCATCATCCTGTCTGGGGTCCCACTCTATGCATCTTGTTCTGGCAAATCAATATGATATCTCAAGAACCAGAAACTGCTAGAGATGAAAATGAAACTTGTCTCCAATGATGATAATTTGGTAATGATCTGGGCAGATTTCATGATCTACATGCATTCTCTTGATAAAACCTGGTACAAGCTATAGTTAGGTTTGTTGTGGACTGTTTTTCCTTTGCTTCTAGAACCCTTGATGAATCCCTGTTCCTGCCACCAAACCTGTCTCCCACAAGCCTCCTAAGGGAGGGGCTCAATTCAGTACTCCAGACTCCCATCCTAGACCCTCAGGCTTCCCCTAAGCCAGGGAAAAAGGTCCAGAGGGCGGGCTCCTTCTCAGGGAGTCAGAGACGAGGATCGTATGGATCACTCCTTGATTCTCCAGCTATGCCCATCAGGAAGAGCTCCTCAGTGTGTAAGTGCAAACTTGTAGAAAGTTATTACAAATGCTAACAGAAAGTATGATCAGGTTGTGCAAATAGTGTTCATGCTTCTAATGGTCCAAAATATTCACACTTTTTAAATATTTTTTTAAAAACAGATTTTCGGAATTTAATGCCTGCTGTGAAACCAGGATAATGAATCAGATACAGTTATCAGGACATTTACAATCTTTCCTTGTTATCATTCAAGTCTTGTTAAGCCCTACAAAGATTAAAACCATTCCTAATGGATTGATGAATTTATACATCCAGGCTCTCTGGTGGAAGAGGATAAGCTAGCCCAGGTTATGCTGAGCCAGACACTGACAGACATCCTGACAGCAGCTACCCTTAGCAGGCAGGACCCGACACATTGGCTCCTGGAGAGTATGATGGAGGAGTGTCTCACTCTAGCCAAGGGTTTCACATCATTGGTACCTGAAGAGTTCTACCTACCAGCCCCACCGTACTACTGCCCTCAACCAGAGTACATTCCAAATGTAAGAAGGAACTCTACACATTTTATATTCTGTATTTCCAGTGTCTACTGTATTCTGTATCTTCATGTAGTTTCCCTTTTTGTCTCGCCAACCGGAGGTGAAGGCGAGACTAAGGGATCCAAATGGCGTTCGTCCGTCCGTCGTCCATCCGTCACAAATCTTAAAGTTTACCTGCAAGACTCTCTTATGACACATAACTCTGCACATGTTGCTGCAATAGCAACCAAACGTGGGTGATAGATGCACTTGGGGGACATTCATGTTATGGTGCCTTCAGAGGTCACATGGTAAAGTCAAAGGTCATTTGAGGTCAAATGTTAAAGTTACCTGCAAGACTCTCTTATGACAGATAACTTTGCAACTGTCTCTCACTTTTCAACCAAACTTGGGTTGTAGATGTACTAAGGGGATCTGCATGTTACGGTGCCATCAGAGGTCATTTGAGGTCATATGTTAAAGTTTACCTCCAAGACTCTCTTATGACACATAACTGTGCACATGTTGCTGCAATAGCAACCAAACATGGGTGATGGATGCACTCGTGGTACATTCACGTTATGGTGCCTTCAGAGGTCGCGTGGAAAAGTCAAAGGTCATTTGAGGTCAAATGTTAAAGTTTACCTGTAAGACTCTCTTATGACAGATAACTTTGCAACAGATAACTTTGGGGAAGCGGGTGAAAGGGATTAGCATTTCATGAAATAGCCCTGCTCAAATTTTAAGGGATGTTGCATTCTATGGCAGATTTTTCACAATGAGCTTTGGATACAATTCTGTTGCATGGCAACGGAGATCGCGATATTTCTAGTTATTTTCACAAGTGGGCAAGACACAATATCGCTAACGCCTTGTCTTTACATGACTTTCATCTTCCTTATGCTCTCTGCTGTTTGTCTTACTTTAATAAAATTTTGTATTTTATGTTGAACTGAGTTTAAATTATATACATTCTTCTGTTTGTTTTGATTTTATACAGTCATATTTCCTAATTTCTGTAGTTGTTGGTTTCTGCATGTGTATGATTTCATTCCTCTAGATGGTGAATATATCTCCTGTTGAGCTAACATTTACATTAAGTTGAATATGCATTTATTAGTTGTTGCACCATTAATTACCTGTTACATCTATAATTTCTTCTGAAAGCCTTTGTTTGCAAAGGCCTTGAGTAAGCTTTGAAATAATGCCCTTCTGTCCCTCACCAGAGGATCACCATATAAAAGTGCTCTTTCATAAGATTCTGTTGATTCCATTTTCTTACCAGGACTATGATCCTCCTGAGGTCCTTGAAGAGGATGACCGTAGACGAGAGATCAATGACTTGGTCCAGCTGATTCTACTGGTTCTCAATGCCTCTCACTGCAGCCTGCCTTGCGCGAGATGGTATGTGGAGCAGCTGAGAGAGGTCCAGGAGAAGGAGAAAGCATGGAAGGTGAGTTGATTTACTTTGATCTTTAGCCCAGGGCTGAGTGATATGGGAGATCACTTTAGAATTAAACTCTTTTGAATGTATGTTAGATTAGGAATCAAGATTTCAATGAGCAATCGAATCAGAATATGGCACTATAAAATATGGATACTTGGCCTGGCATGATCTCACTGTGTGTTCCAGGGGAATCTTAGCCTTAGCACTATCTAGTGAAAACAAGAAATTATTTTGGAGCATCAATTTAGACCAAGAGCAACTTTTTCAGAATTTGCATCCTAAGTAATTCAGGATGACTGGAAACAGAGACTGAAGAAAAATGTAATGTTTTGCTTTATTTATATATTTCTTATTAAAAGAAAAAACATTGTCTTTTCAGCCAAAGGAATCTTCCGTGGAAATGCCAGCACAACTCCAAGCTCACATGTCATACCCAGTGGACATCCTGTCTGGTTTGGATGATCCCAACAACAACCTAGACAGCAATGGTAAAGGGTCTGTCCTGAAGTGCTTCAGAGATCTATGCTGTCTCCTGTGGATGCTGTATGTGAGAGACAAGCTGTCTTTAGCTGTTCGCAAGTATCAGACCAGCAAAGAAAGATCAACACATGTTCAGGTAAGCTTCAGACTGATCAGACACAAGTTTTTCCTGTTCATCATCTCCACCAAGATTGCATTGTAGCACTAAAAATCCCTCATTATGTGATCAAATTCTAGGTTGCTTTGATCATCTCAGAGGAATAGCATTACATTGTAATTTGCTATTGTTACGATACTAAAGATTTTAAAGTGTAAGAAAACGAGGTATTAATATTTAAGATTTTTTATGTACATGTATTGTATGTATTGCATGTACTGTATGGATGAATAATTCTATCTACACTATATCACTAATACTATATGCTAAACATAAAATTGATATTACAAATCCATGAAATATTTGTTAGCCTTTGTTTGCTAACTTATATAAGATTTGTTTTTGAAGTATCACCTATTTTTTATATTTCTATTTTTATCTTGATATTTCTACAGCAAACGGCTGATCCTAGGGAAAGTGAGAAGACTGAGAAACTGCTGAAACCTGTCCTGGACTGGGCTGAATGCCTCTACCCTTTCTCTAGATTTCTTCAGTTGGAGAATGAAGTCAATGACATCCTCCTGACAGCTATAGCAGAGCTGCCTCTTACCAAAGAGACTGTATCAATCCTTGGAAGGCATTTCTATGATATCAATGACCTTCCACCTTTCCTTGAGGATAAATTTGGCCGTCTGAAGGAGAAGCTGAGGCGCAAGAAGGTTCCTGCAGATCAGAAGCAGAAGAAAAAGAAAGAAGGCAAAGAGGTCATGGACGGTGAAACAACACCTGTGGTCTTTGAGACATTGATGGCATACTACAAGAGGCAGAGCAAGAAGAGGATGCTTGAGCGGAACAACCGGAAAGCTTCCTTCAGAAGTTTAGATGACAGTGTGTTTGAGCCAGATGATGCTAACGAATCAAGAAGCCGAACTGCATCCAAGGAAGAGGATGATTCTGTCTTTGACTCAACAGCAGGGAGTAGCTCCACCCCTCAGAAGCAAGATGGAAGTCGTCTGAGTTCTGAAGAAGCAAGGTTGTTTCAAGTGGGTTCTAGGGAATTCGAAGGTAACTCAGCCTACCTTCACTTCTTAGAGACTTTCTTCTTGGTGACCTTTGGCAGACAAGTCCAAGAAGATGCTTTTATGTCCCAGACAGACCTTCCCTTGATAAGATCTTTCCATAAGCAGGTCCTTGATTCAGAAATCAAGAAGAATGCTGGTAGAGCCCAACAGAAGTCAAGTTTACCTGTTGTCAAGCCCAGTGATCTGCACTTTGGACAGGACCTTGATGTTACTATGGATCCAGATGAAAATAAATCAGTCCCTTCCAAAATCCGTGGACCAGGACTCTTCAAGAAGTTATTTGGTGGGCCTCTTGAAAGGGAGGAGGAGGTCACAGAAATACCTCGGTTGCCTCTTCAGCGTAGTAACAGTCTGACAAGTTTGACTGGATCTGTCAGTGATAGTCCAAAGAGACAGAGGGAAAGACAGACCTCAAAAAGCAGGAAAGCAGCCCAGCTGAAAAGAAAGAAAGAGGACTGTTTCATAACCATCACTCTTGCTGAGGGATTTAAGCCAATCAGAGTGAACCTTGGGAAGGAATTTGAACAGCTTGGAAAGCTTGTGGATTGGTTGAGCAAGTGGTCAGGAAGACAACCTTCAAAGGGATTCCAGAAAGTGGACAGCCCTGCTGAAGAGTCAAAGGCAGTTATCCAGGTAAAACTGCCCCAGCAGCTGATCATAGTGAGTATGTGGCTCCTTCAACACGTCTATGCTCCCAATACTTTGCATGTTGAAGAAACATATCATGTGCATGCATCATCAAGGCATCGGGATGGTCATGGCAAGGTGCATTTCACCTTTGCAGGCAAACGCAAAGCAAAGAAGGACTCAGCACTGTCAGGGAGACATAGGCATTCAGGAAGGAGGAAGAGAGTTTCATCAATCAGCAGACGAGATAAGACAAAACCAAGTGGTCATGAGAAGTCATCCCTAGAAGATGACCACCTTCCAAGAGAGGACATTCCACCAGTAGACCTGACAAGACCAATTAGTGTAGGGAATATACCTGCTATTGTTATTGAGAAGTCAGGTTCTAGTGACAATCTTGTAGACTCAGTAGTTGCAACAGTCACAACAACTGCATCGGCCAATGCAAATGACAATCATCCCCTGTTGGAGAGACCTCCAGATGAAGTGGGAAGTGAATGGAGGGAAGAAAGTGGAAGATCTAGTGATAAGTTGTTGGCTACAGAAACTAAAGAACCTGGAAAGAAGCGGAGACAGCTACCAAAAGTAAGTGAAGAAAAGCGCAGGAATTCCCCAAACATCAGTCAGTTACTTAAAGGAAAGATGCCAATATCAGGTGCAAAAAAAACTAAATCAAAAGTCAAATCGGTAGACAAAGAGGAAGGAAAGGCTCCAAAGAAACTAACTCTTAAAAAGAGAAGCAGCAGTGACCCTAAAAGGATGAAAAATCCTGCTGAATTTGAAATGACCGATATTGGTGGGATGAACAAAACTGGCAGTAGACTTAATGCAGCTGATGTCGTCCATGGAACACCCTCAGAACAAAATGCTCCTAGCTATGTAGGCACTGAAGATGCAGTTCACCAACAGCAGTCTGAATCAAGGAGCAACCTTCTTAGAATTAGTGATGATATTCTGTTCCCTAATCAACACCCTGATCTAGCCAGTGATCATGGCATCCTGACGATGGTAGCAGATGCAGTCATTGCAAGAAGACCATCTGTGGATATCATCAGGCGCAGTTCCAGTGGAGGTGGTATCCTCAGCGCTGAAGGCCACTTCTATCAGAGCTCTTCCAGCACCAGTTCTCCAGATGTGAGTTCTCTTGATGACTCTGATGATGCTGATGATGGTAACCTTGGCCATCATCCTGTAATGATGACAGATGAAGCAGCATCTGGAGAGATGGACTCTTTGATGAAGTAAGTAGATACATCCTCCAATATCTCCAGCTTCACCTCCACAACATTCCTGGGCATCCTGTCAAGTCTGCATGAATTCAACCCAAGCTCCAAATCCATAAGAGTTCATGTGCCTTGCAAATGTAGTCTACAAGCGACGCTCGTTGCTACTGCACCACCTCCTTTCACTCCCAGCCTTCATGTGATCACTGTACCATTGTAGAAATCCCAGGCATGCTAGTTCTTTGTTTAGGTTCATGATAGTGGGCCGTTCCAAGTTAAGTTTGTGTGTCAAAGTCAGAGGTTGGTGTTTGTAGAAATTAGCACTATGTGCAGCATGCCTAGTTCAAGAATGACTGTACAGCATTACTCTAATGCAAGCTTCATGTGTTGAAATTAAATGTTCTGCAGAGATAATTTAATTAATCCATATATAGCTGAACCCTCATTCTAATTACCCCAGACTTAAATTAATTGGAAATGTCCTTTTTTAATGAAATACCTTCCTTAGGCAAAGGGTTAATTGAGCATACTACTATCATAGTCTCAAAATACAGAAGTGTGCCTTAAAACAAAACCTGAACTTCACAAATCTACCATTCAATATCTTAAACAAACTGTGTATCTGAAGAGACTGTATTAGTATTAGGTATTGGTGTATGATACATTTTCTAATATCCCCCTAAAAAGTTTTTCTGTAGTCATTTTAGCTTGATATGCCTAAAGCATATAATGATTATATGTTTTGATGGAGGAAATTCATATTTCTACTCCAGGAAAATTTCCGATGTGAACTAGGTATCTATATGACCTAAATAGGAGAACCTTCACTCACTTGTAATCTCTTGTTTTGTTTTGTTTTGTTTTGTTTTGTTTTGTTTTGTTTTGTTTTGTTTTGTTTTTGGTACATATAGCTTCAAGAATACTCTATTCAGTTACATATACATGTACATGCCATGACACATTCCATGTATGCAAAAATTTCATCGACAATACATATACATATATTGCCATTACATACAGAGTATAGAATAATCCCTTGGATATTTTCTTTTTTCCCCAGATATTTCAGGAAGAAAGCTTTTGCCCGACATTTTTTGATAAGTACAGTGTCGATCAATTTGATAATTTATGCTCATGTGTTCTGCAAAGTGACTTATTGATTAGATCCAAGAGTTTTCATATAGTCTCCTTATAATCACCCTGCACATGCTAAAATTTCTATATTAGTGGTTACATGAAGTCCAGTGGAAATTTAATGTTTGCCATAGGCAATGAAATTAATTTCAATAGATTCTTTCCAAATGAATGACAACCACAAACTCAAATGTCTCAATTTTGTATACTGTGTATCTTCTCTACTGCTTAGTTTAAGCAAGTTTTATCAAGTATAGTTTAGTCTTGGAGACAAAGCTGAAATTACTTACTAATTTCACTATTAGTATTTTTTTTGGGGGGGGGGAGGAATGGGGCAATAAAAAAGGTTATTGTGCTTTAATAATTGGATATAATTCTCATTATCCTACTCCTTTCATTTCGTACAGTTTATAGTTTAACTCTCTTATGTGCTGGGACCTGGGAGTAATATTCATTTTCAATGTATCCAAACTTTTCAAAAAGTATGTACATGCAGATTTAACAGCATACAAGATTTAAAACATGGAAAATTTAACTGCTGAATATGAAACAAATTTACATTCGTATTAAGTGCTGTCTGTGTTTCTGTAAATATAAGAGTATTAGATGTGCTAAGAAAGTATCATAAAACTATTCTATTCATAGGAAATATCATGTGTATTTCCATAGCTCATTATACTATTTCTCATACCTCCTGTTCTTATGTTGTTTGACCAAGAACTTCTTTTAATTCATGCAGTGTTTAGTGCTCACGATGATAGCAATATTTAATAAGTAATTATTCATGAATGCCTATCACTTGCAAAAGGAATCTTGTGGGTTTTTTTTTTTCTTTTGATTTTGTTTTGAAAAATGTGTCTTGAAATGCCATAAGCATTTTGTAGCTTGCAAACATTGTAGCCAAGTGTGAAAGATCATTTATTTTTATATTTCATGAAAAGATAAAACAGTACACTTTACTAACCTTGCAGAGATTATATAAATGTAATGAATAGTACAACTATCTGGTGCCTCCTGTTATACTCAGCATTTTCAGTGTGCAACTCTTAAATGAGATATCATTATTTTTTTTCATCTGTACAGTGTGAATACCTGGTATACATTGTACATGTATATAAAAGTCACGATTGAATTCAGAGCAAAAGTAGTGTCCAAAGCAATGTACTGCCGTATCATGCAGTAGTTATATTTATGATTGGTAGTGTGAAAGAAGAAAAAAATAGAAACATTTTCATTTAGTTTAATGAAATCATTTCTTTTCATTCTTTGTCTCGTGTAAAGCCAATAAACAAGCAATTGTTATTGCGTAAATAGCATATTGTTTTTACTCACCATATAAATGTTTTTAATGTGGGTGAGTAAACAATTTCAAACAGTGCCTTTGCCATTGGGCATTATGCAACATGACTTTTTATTACTATTCATTTTAGTTATATTTAGTTTATTATTCCTGCTTATTAATTGATGGGTTTTTTTTCTGCTTTGTATGGTTTAATATGTGCAATATACATGTACATGAAAGACATATATTGATAGCATGATGAAGAAGTTATTCTACATTCTCTTCCATTATTTTCTTCTTTTTTTATTTCATTTAGAATATGAACAATACTGTGTAAATCATACAGAAATCTTGTAGGTGCTATGAAATTAATATATTGATCTTTATTATAAAAAAAAAAATGGAAGTATTGCCTTCAAGTTCATGTATTAGTTGTCAGTAGAAATGACGATATTTATTTGTTTTGCTTATGTGATATCAAATTATCCAGAATAGATAAGAAATTGTCTTGACCCATCATTAAGTTAAAAACTGTATTAGATAGTAAAAAAAAAATTATTTCTGAATAGTTACTAATAGGTAACTTACTATCTTTCCTGATGAAATATGTTTCAAACAACAGTAAAAACCTAAAGAACAGTAACTGAAACAGTATCATTTACATATGACAATGCACTTTTGGTATGTAAGTGACTTTGTGACTGGAAGAAGTTTTTAAATCTATCCCTTTCCAATTACATACATGTATATGTGTATGAAATACTCAATGCGTACTTGATTTATTTCAGAAATTGTAGAATGTACTGTATGTAGCATGTTATGATTTGAATAACCATCAAAGAAAAAATAAAAACATTTTCATGTAGTTTAATGAAATCATTTCTTTTCACTCTTTGTCTTGTGTAAAGCCAATAGACAACCAACTGTTGCTTGAATAGCATATCGCTTACCATGTAAATGTTTTAATGTGGATGAGTAAACAATTTCAAACAGTGCTGAAAATATATGTGCAGTGAGTACAATTAAACCAAAGCATTGCCAATTGAAGTTTACAAACATGCATAATATTTCACATGCATTCATGATTTTTGAAAGCAATAATTATATGTTAAATGAAATTTGTTTAAAAAAAAACAACAGAGTTTGCCTTTCATTTTTACTGCCATACGACAAGATATGCTCAAAATAGCTGTATGATTTAAGATATATTTTGCTGCAGTTTCTTAGTAGACCATAGATAAACTTAGATTGATTGCTATATGCCTTTGAATACTGTTCATGCTTGCATCAGGTTATTATTTTTTTTTAAATAAGTTGATATCTGTCGCCCACCCCCTCACTTTCAATACACTATTTCTAGCTAATAACTGTATGAAAACACCATTAGAAATAGTCATAGAATTGTGTAAAAAAAAAAAAATCATGCCTCCATGTCCTAACGAAGTCATAAGTCTGAGTAGGATTTAGTAGAAATAGGAAGAAAAAAAATGAAAGAAAATCTTTTTGCAAGATGAGACAGGATCTTTTTAGTTGATATAAGTTAATGCCTTAGAGTAGAATAGAAGTCATATTAACTTTTAAGTTTATTTCTTATAACTACAATATCATTAACTTGTTGGCATGCAAGATATTATTCTCCATGTCCTCATGCAAGATGATACTTTGATTTGAACAAGTATGCTAGAGGAGAGTATTTTACAATTAATGATTTGACTACCGATACTGTTTACCGGTAAGCATTTTATTTGCATTGCAATATTATAATCATGACTGGTAGCAAAATCAGCAATTTGTGCTGTATAAGGTGAATAAAACAATTAGTTATATTGTATTTCAAGTGTTTCTGATTCATTGCACTTGGTTTTTATGTTGTCACCATTATCTTATTTTTGTTTTCCTTTGTGTTACCCTCCTCCTCCTGCTACTGCTCTTCCTCCACAAGCACCTCCTCCCACCCCAATCCTCATACTCTTCCTCCTCCCCCTCTTCCTCTTCCTCCTCCTCCTCTTCCTCCTCCTCTTCTTCTTCCTCCTCCTCCTCCTCCTCTTCCTCCTCCTCTTCCTCCTCCTCCTCTTCCTCTTCCTCCTCCTCCTCCTCCTCCTCCTCCTCCTCCTCCTCCTCCTCCTCCTCTTCCTCCTCCTCTTCCTCCTCCTCCTCTTCCTCTTCCTCCTCCTCCTCCTCCTCCTCCTCCTCCTCCTCCTCCTCCTCCTCCACCTCCTCTTTTTCCTCTTCTTCTTCATGCTCCTCCTCCTCCCCTATTCCTCTTCATCCTTATCCCTAATACATCCTTATCCCTAATATGTACTAAATACCCGTAAAGATCATATTACTTTCAAGCAAAGTATAGTGAATGAATCATACCTTACTCTTTCATAAGATGAACATTTCTTTTATTTAATTTATTTTTTCTTTCTCCTCTCCTCTTTAACCCACCCAACACCCTCTTCTCTCTCTCTCTCTCTCTCTCTCTCTCTCTCTCTCTCTCTCTCCCCCCTTCCTCCTCCACTGCCTCCTTCATCTCTACTTCTCCTTTCTCCTCCTGCCCTTCTCTTCCTCTCCAATATTCTTTCTTCAGTTACATCTTACAAAATACTTTTTAAGAGAAAATAGAAATTGACCACATCACTATCAGCTAATGACAAAAATTCACTTTCTTACCTGTGTGTTAATAGAGAAAAAAAAAACGGCTGTAATTATCATTATGCGAATTTCACCTTCAGAGTGTTGTTTCATGCTGCTTGGGGGAGGGGGGGGGGGTTTATGTAGGGGTAGTGTAGATCATGTGTATTTTTTGTTGTTTTACCCTTTCCTATTTAAACTCACCATTTAACCCCTCATTCCCCCCCCCCCCTCTCGAGCGGTAAATGAAATATGAGTTTACATGAAAATAACTTTGTCCTCAATATTAGTCCCAACTTTCCTCCTGCAGAGCATTTCGTGAGGTATCTTGTCAGTTATTTTTAATGACAACTGTTATAAGCTACTGAAATCCTTGCATCTGACTGGGTGAGAGCAATTTTTGTCTCGCCCACCGGAGGTGAAGGCGAGACTAAGGGATCCAAATGTCGTCCGTCCGTCGTCCGTCCGTCGTCCGTCCGTCGTCCGTCCGTCCGTCACAAACGTTATGAAAGATAACTTGGCAACCGTGACTCACTTTTCAACCAAACTTGGGTTGTAGATGCACTAAGGGGACCTGCATGTTATGGTCCAGTCAGAGGTCACATGGTAAGGTCAAAGGTCATTTCAGGTCAAACGTTAAAGTTTACGTGCAAGACTCTCTTATGACACAAAACTCTGCAACCGTGACTCACTTTTCAACCAAACTTGGGTTGTAGATGCCCTAAGCGGACCTGCATGTTATGCTCTAGTCAGAGGTCACATGGTAAGGTCAAAGGTCATTTTAGGTCAAACGTTAAAATTTACGTGCAAGACTCTCTTATGACACAAAACTCTGCAACTGTGTGACACTGTTCAATCAAACTTGGGTTGTAGATGCACTAAGGGGACCTGCATCTTATTGTCCAGTCAGAGGTCACATGGTAAGGTCAAAGGTCATTTCAGGTCAAATGTTAAAGTTGACGTGCAAGACTCTCTTATCACACATAACTTTGCAACCGTGACTCACTTTTCAACCAAACTTGGGTTGTAGATGCACTGAGGGGACCTGCATGTTATGGTCCAGTCAGAGGTCACATGGTAAGGTCAAAGGTCATTTCAGGTCAAACGTTGAAGTTTACGTGCAAGACTCTCTTATGACTCAAAACTCTGCAACCGTGTGACACTTATCTATCAAACTTGGGTTGTCGATGCACTAAGGGGACCTGCATGTTATGGTCCAGTCATAGGTCACATGGTAAGGTCAAAGGTCATTTCAGGTCAAACATTAAAGTTTACGTGCAAGACTCTCTTATGACACAAAACTCTGCAACCATGTGACACTTATCTATCAAACTTGGGTTGTAGATGCACTAAGGGGACCTGCATGTTATGGTCCAGTCAGAGGTCACATGGTCAGGTCAAAGGTCATTACAGGTCAAACGTTGAACGGTTAAATTTACATGCATACCATATTACAATTATTATGTTCAGCATTCAAATCTGGTGTTCTCATCAATTTCAGGCATGCTTTTTACTAATTATTAACAAAATGCTGCCTTTAACCTCTATCTAATTAGTCAATTTACCCCTGACAGGTTATCCGCGTCTATCTTGCGGGTGCCAGGCAACATTTTGCACTTGAAAGAATATTAAAACTATACATAAATACTCAGTGCAAAGTGGCTGAGGGATCAGTTTTCTGTTCTCTTCAATTTTATGCATGCTTTTTTTTTTCCTGTGGCAGTATTCAATATACCATAAAAGATTTTACTCACTAACCCTTCTTCTTAACAAAACATAACTGTTCTCGTATTTCTTTTCTCTAAATTATAAGCTTATTATCACACTACATCATCTGCAGCCCTCAGCTACACTACAACCACAAACACTTTTCAACTCCACACATGTAAAATATCAATCATACAATGTTACTCATATCAGAGGGATGAGAGTAGAAGCAGGGAAAGTACATGCACGTGAAAATGCAGTACCATTTCATAAAAAACCCTTCTCATATTTTATCAAATGTTATTCCATCCCAGTTATTTCACAATGAGCTTTCGATACAGTTCTGTTGTGTGCCATCACAGATCGCGATATTTCTAGTTATTTTCACAAGTGGGCGAGACACAACATCGCAAACGCCTTGTCTCAGTAAAAATCACCTACAAGACACTTCATAAAATGCTCCCCAGGTCTCAAAGTAATGCACTGCTAACACATATGGAATGTCCAGTTCTCCTTGCATATTGTAAATGCCTGTTTGATATGCATGGGTGACAATGTCTGATGGATACATGTATGTGGTCACTGATATTTGTACAGATGAATGTTTTTGGACCGCTCAGAGTGCAATATGCTTTTAGATATTAGATAATCCTAGATAAACAAGGGACTTGGATGCCAGCCCTAGTCCCCACTCCATTTGCCTTTAATAAAAAGGCTAAAGTATACAAAAATATGAACAACTTTTCAAATGTTAAATGCAAAGTCCCCCATAGAGATGATAATTGATAAACTCTTTTTATGCCTCCACCCACCTCAGGTGAGTGCCGTAGGCATTATGTTTTCGGGTTGTCCGTCCGTCCGTCCATTCGTCTGTTCCCTCCTTCTGTCCTGTTTTCATTCTCGCGATAACCTAAGAACTATTTGACAGATCATCTAGGCATACATAAATCAAGGGCCAAAATTTGAGATTTTGACAACTTTTATCCTAGATCAGAAATTTTCATTGAAGCTTGAAGGAAGAATATGTCTTTTCCACTGGGTAATGAGCATTATGAAAAAGATTAAATTTACACCACAAATTTTGAATTAATCCATGATGTGGGATAATGAAGTCACATAAAGATTATTGCTAATGGGAATCATTTCCCTATCGTGGTTTCAGCTTTCACCAAATTATCTTCCTACAGATGTATTTTCATGAGATGTTTGAAAAAAAAAAAAAAACCTTTACCAGTATGTTACTTTTCCATTTTTTATCATTATTAAGAGGTGTTTAGTTTATATCCCCCTAAATTACCACTGAGAGAAAAAAAAAACTGAATAAAGAGGGGAAGGCCTGGAAAGTAACATTTATTTCATTCATTCCTAAAAGTGCATTTAAAATATCACATTAATGCATCATAAAGGAAAAACTAAATAATAAAGAAAGACAAGGGAGAAGAAGAAGAAAAAAAGAAAGATGGGAAGAAGTGGGAAAGGGAGGTTGAAAGAAACAGAAAGAGAGAGGGGAGAGAAAGACAGACAATTTGACACAGATAGAGAAAGGTGAAGAAAGAGTGAGGCGCAATACGGGTGTAACGAACGAGATTTGCGAGAAACACAAGATGATAGGATGAAGTTTGAGCACAGAGTTACGATGCATACACAGTATGCCTTCCGAAGTTTGAGTAAAATCCACGCCCTCTCAAGTCTAAAACAATACAGCATATTTGACAAATCCACGGTAAACAACTTTCATTGTCAGAACGTTTGAATTGATGGTTGATGCCTTCCAATTCTATTTCCCAGTATCTGAATATGGTATGAAAGAGGAAGTCTGTCGTTCTTAAAAATACAAACAAATGTACATAATACACGTAAGTATACCCGTAATCATCAATTCATACGGTAGAATATCGGGCAATGTATTCGAAATTTAAAAGCTCTCTGGCTCTGCCTTTGGTCCCACCAGTTGCGATTTGTGTAACTATGTAACTTGTGGAGCTCTTTTGTCTTTGGTTCACACTTGTTTTTGTTTTTGTTTAACTCTGTTGCTCATAACGTTACCAGTATGTTAGTCCTGTTTTGCCGCTCAGAGGACTTATCCAGGAGTATGCAAACTGTCCAAATTAACATTTTGTGTACAGAAAGTGATGTGATTGCAAGATTTATTGGAGGGGGGGGGGGGGGGTCCGGGTGGCCTTTTTTAGTCGCGTGAATTTGATGTTTTTCATCATAGTCATGTTTAATGCGGGGAAAATAAGAATACATAGAAAGAAAGAGGGGAAGCAGAGGAGAAATGGAAGAGGAAGAAAGAAAAAGGAAGAAGAAAAATACCCTGACACCCCCACCCCCCCCCCTTACTAACTTTAATTTTTTTTTTTTCAATGTATTTTGTTTTAGAAATGCCATGGAAGAAGATCAGGAGGATGGAAGGTCACCTTCAAAATCACAGTCAGACATTGACCAGAAATCACAGATACCCAGGGTAGGAGGGAAGAAAGAGAAGAATGGAGATATCAAGAAGCTTGTCAGATCTGAATTCAAAAGAATTATGGAGGTGAGATCTCCGGAAGTTTTGCTCTGTGGCTCAGTTGACACAGAGAATTTTTAATAGTTTGGATTAACAATATGTACAGAAGTTCGAGATTTACTAAAAGGAGAGCAGTTGTTGGCCATATAATGTGGATGGATGCGGAAAGTAAGTTTATTTGAATCTGATACAGTCATGACAGTGAGTAGAGGACTATGAATGTATCTGTAAAAGGAAGTTAAGATTGCAAAGACAATTTATAGCATACTGATTTGCCTTGCTAGGTACCAGGGATTACACTTGAGATGGTGCAGGTTAATATTCAGGTTGAACATTGGTTCTACTCTAAAGAAAGCTGGTTATTGTACTTGCTAATTGTCATTTGGGTAAAAGTAGAGACGTGCAAATATTTGTTTGTTTTATGGGGTGTTGCAAGAAAGTTGCAATCAATTGCAAATAATTGCTAATTTTGAAACAACTATTCTGATTGGCTCAGGGTCTGCCCTTTTAAGAAGACATGCATGCAACAGTGATTTTGATTGGCCAGTGACAATCAGTTGCAACTTGCAATCGATTGCAACTTTCTTGCAACACCCCATAATAGAGTGTCTTTTCGCATACACTGTTTCTTATTACTTCAATATTGAAAATATGTGTATGTGTCTTTTGCATAAAACAATTATTGTATGGTTTTATATATTTATCATATTTTGATGTTTTTTCATATGAAGGCACAACACCAGTCCATGATGAGCATGCTAGATACTGCAGGGACATTGATGCTAAATAATTCAGAACGAAGAACCAATGGACAACAGCATCAGGATACTGATGATTCCTTGTCATTCGGTGAGCTTCCAAGGGGCCAGAAGAAAACAGGCCAAATCCTGCAGGGCGATCATGAACCTGAAACGGCAGCTGGCTCTTCAAATTCAACAGAAGCAAAGAGAGGTCATAGTATTGGAGGGGACAGCCTCAAAGGCAAGCATACAAGGACTCACGACAGTGAAGTCCAGGTGGAAATGGGTGACGATGTTGCTTCACAAGGGAGTGATACCAATGGAGTGCTATCGTTGAAGCTTGAAGACCTAGCCAGCTCGAGAGAACCAGGGTTCCACCATGAAAGAGGACAACAGTCTGCCAGGCACATTCCAGGAATGATTAGAGGGTTTCCCTTGCTAACCATCCCAAAAGAGAGTGGTAGAGAGGGAGAGCACGGCTTGGGTGTGGTTGGGGGTAATGAATATGATTTGATACCAATCAGGGAACGGGACAGTGCAAGGCCTCCTCATCCTAGCAGGGAGGATATAGTGCTATTGAGAGTGTTACCAGAAAGCACGAGTGCTTCTTCACCACCGAGGAGTGGTCCAGTTAAACCTCCTTTATACAAGCAATCTTTTACTTACGATACTCGGACACCACGTGGCCCACCAAATTATGTCCCTTCCAGAACACAACCACAGATGACAAGTGGGATGCCTTTGCTCAGGATACCTCCAGAGAAAGATTACAAATTTCCTGTCCCTCACCATTCGAACATCCCTTACTCTGAAGTGGCCCAACCCAAGATTGTACATCATGGTGGCCAAACTCATGTACCTCCATACCCGATTGGTCAGTATGGACCACCTTGGCATACTCCACGAGAGGCATGGGGGAATCCACCTGCAGGAGGGACACAGCAGGCTTACCCTCAAGGCAAGATTGACATTCCACTTTTGAGAATAGATCATTCCAAACCTGCAGTATCTAAGCTGATGCATCAGGTTCCTGTCAACAGTCAAGTGCAATCAGAATATCATCCAAAGACCGAAAGAACTAGAATTAATCTTCCTCTCCTACGTTTGAAGGACCCTGAAACTCAACCTCCACTGCAACCAAACCTACAAAGACCTCTCCATCCCAAACTTCCAATTGTTTCACCAGAGGAGATCATTGCATACCAAAAGGAGAAAAGGAGGCAAGATCTGGAGAGGGAGGCGGAATTAAGGAAGCAGAATGGGGGACCCATGCAACTCTTACACCTTGAGCCAGAACCTACTATGGATGTACTTGCAACAACATCCAGGTAATGTGATGCATGTACATGTGTTCATAAACTGGTTCAACTTCTCCACTGAATAATATCCATATAATTTTCTTTCTTCCCTGAAGCTATCAGAGATACAGTGGAAACTCCGTATAAAGCGATTGGATATAACAATATTCGCGATATAACAAGGTAATATTTTGGTCCCAGCTCTTTATATTTTATTGTTTTTTAACCCTGATATAACGAGATTCCTGCTATAACAAGGTAATGTTGATGGTCCCAAGGACCTCGTTATACTTAGTTTCCACTTTATCTCATTTTCTTGAAATACTCATTTCTGTTGGGTTAATAGTAATCTTAGGAGTGGTTCTTTACTGGTCCAAAAAAGGAATCCAAATGATATCTCAAATTTTCATGGAAACTTTAATAATCCAGTCTTCTCCATGAATTCTCATTACTGTGCTAATTTGCTATTTTATTTTTGTTATCTTCTAGGCAGAGAAGAAGAGAGAGATTGGAAAGCAAAGAAAATGATCCAAGAACAGGACTTGATCATGGACAAAAGAGTGCTAAGATTAGGAAGTCAGATACCCATTCCAAAGATCATTTTCAAAGAAAAGGCAGAACATTGTCAAAGGCTGATGATTTAATTCTAGAGGAGGCTGTTTCATCGGAAGAGGAGGAACGGAAAGAGAAAGAGCATCCCAGAGTTCCCCCAAGAGCAAGGGTTGTCAAGGTGATGCCTAAAGAGGACCAGACTGTATCTTCTAGGCAGAGAGCTGGATACGAGGATGAAGATGATAAGCAAATGGGGTCTGATAACATGGTGAGACGTAAAGTATATTAATTTTGATTCCCATCAATGGTTAAATAATTCATGTAGGAAATAATTCATAATTTTTAAAATCTGATTTCCTTTTTGTATGTGACTTGTGATTGTGATTCAGTTAAGATTAAATTCTTTCTCATGGTATGGAAGTTACTGTTTATGATATAAACAAGAGTCTTTGACCCATGGAATACTATGCCAGAGATAACTCGAGCTGGCTTCTCTAGAAAATGAGGATTGTATCAAAATCAAATCGTGCTCAGTGGGTCGATATTGTTAGGACCAATCTTTTACCGAGGATAGATTAGCATACAGTTGAACTGCGTTATTTTTTTAAACACAGTACGCAGGAAAATTGTGTGCCATGAGAAAGCTGAGGAATCTTTTAATGTAATTTTTCAGTAATCAAAGGTGTAGATGCACTGATGGATGGCCAATATTTGTGATTTTAAGTTGTCACTTCGTACAATGAATTGTATTCTAAACCATAACCCATTAACCTTAGGAAACTGGGTGGTTCTTGTATTTACTATAATGGGAAGTGGGAGAATTTGGTAGTTTGTAGATTGAATTAGTTTATATAAAATCTTTGTCCTTTTATCTACATGTAGGTGGACCTGGACATCAAACAAAGCTTGTCAAGACCTGCTGTAACCATGCATGATGTAGAGACTCAAGTTTCTGCCTTAGGAGGTGGATATGCCATAAAACCAGGTAAGTTTACAATTTGTATTGAAATTATCCTATACTTGATTGTGAGAAGCTCTTTGAGAAGCTCATTCAGCATCTGCAGTAGAGTTGACCAAGAAAGTACATCCCCTGAAGAAGCATTTGAGGAAAAACACAATTTGGGCACATTTTCACAATTTTAGTTCTTTAGGCAGATTGAAGTAACACCTTGATTTTGGGTCACTTTTAGAAGCTCTTGAGACAAAGAATGATGGTCATAACTGCTCTGTCAAATTATGAAGATTTTAATTTGCAGTTGTTTTTGTGTACTGTTCAGAGCTTACATTTTGTGGGCTATATGTGATTACAACTACTAGACAATATATTTCTCTATAACTGTGCTTCACTCATTGCTTTTTCAGGATCTCATGATGAAGCTCTGCAAGACCCGGATGCCCGCCCTCTGTTGCCAACATCTGCTCAAATCCACTACGAGACTGTCTTGAAGCTCCAACAGCCCCCTCCCATGGTCAAAACAAGAGAGGCTGAGACACAAATGAAGGATGTGAGGGAAGCAGGGACATCGATGGAAGGCAGAGAAGGATTGGATATCATACAGGAGAGACTTGCCAGAGGAAGAACTGACCTGTCAAAAGAACAAGGTACTACTATTTTTCAGTGCATGCCAATGTAGCAAAAATAATTGTGTTCTGTGTGCTTGTCTCATGGCAACATTTTACCAGCAATTTATTGCTAGGACTACTTATTGAATTGGATAACTAGCATGTTTTGTTGTAGTTTAACCTGTTGAGTACTTAATTCTGTAATTCCCATAGACTTAATACAGGAGCCACCCAGTTCCAGTAGCCGTGGGTTAATGTTTTTTTTTTTTTTTTCAAACTTTAACGCCTGAAAATTTTGTGATATGAAATCCTCATGAATCTGATGCACATCAGAAATTTCCCTGCATTTTCCTGGAAGTTCATGTGCTTGCATGATATGTAAATATTATGCACTAGATTGATTTTGAATTCCTTTGTATTGATATAGGCAAGCAAACAGTGGAAGAGGTAGAGGAGCAGTATACCAGAGCAGCGACAGGACTCAACAAAGCAGGAAACATCATTGCGCCAGATATCTTCTTTGGACTGCGTTTCAGATCTGGAGAAGAGCAAGCATCCAGTATAGCTGGGCAAGCTGTAAGAGATCATGTCAATCCATTTTCAGTCTGGTTTCAAGCTGTATATAAATGTTACTTGGGGAAAATATCAAAAGTAGCCTTTGTTGACAGGATTTTTGGTGCTTTTAATGTAGATTTTCAAAGAGAATCATTGTAGGCACAAGTTTTTCTATTAAACAAATTAGCAAAATGGAGTGGTGCAAAAAGACACATAAAGAACACAGGATGCATATAGTTGTCTGTTTTGTTTGTGTTCCAGACCCATCTTTTTGTACTGTTTGGCTGAGTTTAATACCTTCATATCAAAGGCATATTGAATTTCATTAGTACCCCAAAATTTTTAATGCTTCTGAAAGAACTTGAAATACCTGTTTGGGCCTCTTGCAAAAAATGCATATCCAATGATTTATAGATTGGATTATTTACAAGATATTAATTGTCATATTTACATTGTACACAAATAATGCAAAATTTTTAGCCTAGATTGGTAGTAGATGAAACTAGAATGAATTTTTCTGAAGAAGTTCTATGGATCCGTGGCCATTTCTCATGCTGTAATGTTATAACTTGCATGGTGTGAGGCATTTGTATCTTATGATTGATTGTAGACGGGACAGCCAGGTTCATCAGGGAGAGATTTCATCCATGTTGCTGATATCAATGCAGAGGATGTTTTCAGAGATATACCACAACATCCTGACTCCAAGGACTGCAGAGGGAGGAGACGAAGAGGTAAGATAGAGAAAGTGACAACATGGATGATTTATTTTCATTGATGTTCTGCTATTTCAAGTTATTCCCAGAAACTTATCAAATGTATTTTTTGTAAATTTACTAGATGAGATGATGAACTTCTAGAGTATTGATGTCAATGGTATTAACATTTGTACATAATATGTACATGGGACATTATTCTTGTTACAAGTGTTGGTGTTGTTTGAAGGCTACCACACACCATATGATTGGTCTGTGATCCAATTTTGGATGCAATCCCTTGTGTATTTAATATGAAATTTCAAACAAGTAAAATTATCTTGAGGATAAAAATAATGATAGGAATACTTATACTGAAATTTTGGTTTACTGCAAGACATAGTCTGAGTAAAGGCCAAATTGGCTTTGAATCAATATGATAGGCCATCATAAAACTACTATGACATCACTGTGATTCGCAGTTGTTATTCCTTTTCTTCTACAAGGAGACTCGCATTAGCCCAGAATTTTGATTTTAGTATTCATATGACCATTCAGAACTTTGATTATTAAGATTTGACATGCATGAATTTCATGTCAAGTGCTATAACAAATTTTTCCAAAATTAGATTGCAGACCTATCATAGTGTGTGGTGGGCTTTAGTCAAAGGGGGTCAGAGGGATGTGGATGGACAACTTATGACTGCAGTATTCAAAATCCGTACTGGATCATTATATTCTTATTGCCATCGTGAGAATCGAAGATTAACTTAGTACATATTAGTTTTATACCAATTTGGTTACAATAGTATCAATAATGAGTGAAAATAAGAATTAAATTTTAAATCATATTCAACTTTTCTTTTAAAAAGCATGAAAATCTGATGCATTGTATTTCAAATCTACTTTCTAGAGGATGATGATTTGCAACATCCAGAGAGAGATGACTCATCTAGAGAGAAGGATGCCAAGAGGAGGAGAGAAGATGTTGACCAGGAGGAGGAGGAGGAGGATCAAGCTACAATTGCTGAGCTCCACTACAAATCTCTTTTCCACCGGGATGCAGTCCCTCAAGATGGTCTTGCTCTGCTGGAGGATGACGATGAGATGGATGGAGCCGAGAGGAGGAAGAGGATTGGGGATGAGGTCACAAGGAAGCTTCTGGAAGCAAAACTGGATAAGGCTGAGTGAGTGTTGATCTTGTTGTGAGAAACTACCTCGCACAAATGGACTGTTTAACCCTAGAGCATTCTTGAGAAAGGGGAATTTTGGAGTAGTTGAAATTAGACTTGAAAGGACATGCATTAGACCTCTGCACTTTCAGACAATTGGTAGATGTTGGTACACTTGTATTCACCATGATGTTGATATGCAAAATTTATTGAAATATGCTTTGTCCCACCGATTCCTTGTGAAAGACCTGATATTTAATGCTAGTGGGCTGCAGATAGAGTTTATTCAATTCAGAAAGGACAATAATATCCAAAGTACTTTGTAAGTTTATAGAGACATTATATAATAATGATATGTGCTATACAAGAATGGAATATTATCGTATGAGTTTTATTGTTATTATTCATAAATTAAATCACCTTCTCCTTTAAAGTGCGTTCAGATATGATGTGACTTTGTGCCGCCACATTGTGCCTCCACATTTTTTGTGTACAGGTCTATGGGGTATGGGGCGACAAATAAATGTCGCCGAGGCATGACACATTTTGGTTGCTGCCTGGCTGCAAAAAAAAAAAACGCGCACCAATCAAAGTCTTAAAAAGTTAGCGCAAAAATTGTTGTCATTAGGTTGTTTGCGTAAGTTTTGACAAAAATTCTCTCTTATTTGAGAGTTGATGCGTTAATGTGCTTTCATTAGCATAAGTGGCGCATCATATATCATTCATATCTGAATGCACCTTTAGCAGATAATACATGCTGTGCTACATATGAATTATCAAAGATAAATTAATTAATTAATTAATTATCCAAATTAATCATTTCTATTTTCTCTTTCTTCAAGGAGAGGCATAAAACTTGCATCAGAGATCAACTCATCTCGTAACCAATCTAAGAATCGTATCCAGCATCAGTTAGCTCAGATGAATGAGAGATTAGGAGCCATTGATGAGGTTTCGCAGTCTATGCAGAGGGATTTCAGTAATACCAAACTGGTAAGATGCTATTTTCTTATTACTAGCCATATTGCCAAGGTACATGTAATGCAAATGTTAGTATAGTGTTGAAAACATGTTGAAGATGCATGTACTTGCAATTTTTTTGTTGAATATTTTGACAATTTGAAGCACTGCTGCAACCAGTGTAATTATGGATGAATGGAGGTTTAAAATAAAACCTCCTGTGTGAATTCAGGCCTGTATGTAGCTGCAATATGCACTCTACCCAAATGTAATATTATTACTCTTGCTAGGAAACAAGTCTTTGTTTATGTCTAGCTACTACCTTCTACATGTTTTCTTCCGCATTTAAAATTGACCTTTTAAAGCATAAAGCTATGAGGGTGCAGCAATTTATGGCCTGTTCAAAGTCCTGGTACTTAACTATGTTTAATGTTATTTTTTATGGTTGACAACATGACTGTTATTTGGGTTTTTTTAATAAACTGTGCTTCACTTAGCAACACAAGTTTCAAGGATTATTGAATAAAAAAACCAACAACAACTAAGTCAGCTAACCCAAAATTGTCTGTACAGGTGCTTATCTCAAATAAGTGGTCGTCATATATGCACGTCTTGTATGTATACATGTATCTTTTAATAGGGTACTAGAGTAATGTGTGAATGACAACTGAAATTTGATTTACTATCTGAACATAAGACACGTCACTTCAGAAAGTGATCAATGCATATTCTACAATCGATATTGTCTATATCAGATGTGAATAAATTGCCTGTTTTGTGCTATTGCTTAATAACCTTGACAGTCTGATTCAAATTATGGAAATCTGTTAATTTTGTGTTTTTCCTTACTGTATTCCTCTCCTTAGCTGCTTCACACTGTTGAGAACCTGTCAGAAGCCATGGCTCAGGGACCAGCCGACTCAAGACCAAGACCAGACTACTCCTTCAAAGATTACAAAGAACCCCAAACTGATCAGAGCCCTGAAAATCCAGCCCCTTCATCTGATTATCGCCATGGTGATGTGGATGCTGGACAGAGAGAGGACGAGGGAAGAAAGGATGATGAGCATAATGATGTGATTGCAGAGGAGAAGAAAAAGGAGGATGATGAAAAGGAAGACGGAGCAGGAGATAAAGCCCTAGACAGGGAAGATGGTGATGATGCTGAAAGGTAATATATCACTATGTATTTTGGATGACCTTTTACTAAGTATTACATCTTTGGATGACCTTTTGCTCAGTATTCCATCTTTGGATGACCTTTTGCTAAGTATTCCATCTTTGGATGACCTTTCACTATGTATTCCATCTTTGGATGACCTTTTACTATGTATTCCATCTTTGGACGACCTTTTACTATGTATTCCATCTTTGGATGACCTTTTACTATGTATTCCATCTTTGGATGACCTTTTACTAAGTATTCCATCTTTGGACGACCTTTTACTATGTATTCCATCTTTGGATGACCTTTTACTATGTATTCCATCTTTGGATAACCTTTTGCTCTGTATTCCATCTTTGGATGACCTTTTACTATGTATTCCATCTTTGGATGACCTTTTGCTCAGTATTCCATCTTTGGATGACCTTTTGCTCTGTATTCCATCTTTGGATGACCTTTTACTATGTATTCCATCTTTGGATGACCTTTTGCTCAGTATTCCATCTTTGGATGACCTTTTGCTCTGTATTCCATCTTTGGACGACCTTTTACTATGTATTCCATCTTTGGATGACCTTTTGCTCTGTGTGCCATCTTTGGATGACTTTTTGCTCTGTATTCTATCTTTGGACGACCTTTTACTATGTATTCCATCTTTGGATGACCTTTTGCTCTGTATGCCATCTTTGGATGACCTTTTGCTCTGTATTCCATCTTTGGATGACCTTTTATTATGTATTCCATCTTTGGACGACCTTTTACTATGTATTCCATCTTTGGATGACCTTTAACTATGTATTCCATCTTTGGATGACCTTTTACTATGTATTCCATCTTTGGACGACCTTTTACTATGTATTCCATCTTTGGATGACCTTTTGCTCTGTATGCCATCTTTGGATGACCTTTTGCTCTGTAATCCATCTTTGGATGACCTTTTGCTCTGTATGCCATCTTTGGATGACCTTTTGCTCTGTATTCCATCTTTGGACGACCTTTAACTATGTATTCCATCTTTGGATGACCTTTTACTATGTATTCCATCTTTGGAAGACCTTTTACTATGTATTCCATCTTTGGACGACCTTTTATTATGTATTCCATCTTTGGATGACCTTTTACTATCCCCTTAACAAGTTACTCCATTTGCTGTAGGGATCTTATAACTGCTTTTAATGCATGCAATTTATGTGCCTTGTGCAGTGCATTCTGTGGACCTTCTAAAAACATTAGTAAAATATGATATCCAGATCTTAGTATGAAATAGTTTTACATCACAAGCAATTATATCATTATTCTCCTTTCCTTACTGAATCCATCAAATCCTGCAAAAAAAGGGGGGAGGGAGGGTCAAAATTTTAATAGTTTGTTCACCTTTGCCTTTGTTTGTGGCCATAGGACAATGATGACCGAAGGAAACCTGACCCTGGGTATCTCTGGGATCAGTGGAGTCAGTGACATCATTGCTGAAGTCATCGCAGGTGATGATGTGGATGCTGAGAAGTTTGGACTCACAGAGCAGCAGAAGAGAGTTGCCAAGAAGCGTGTTCAGACTAGGTGAGTTCATTGATTTTAGTGTACAGTATAGTTTGGATAAGATACCGTAATTAACGTTCTATAAACCGCACACGTGTATTAACCGCACCCCCAATTTTTGACCCCCTCTGGTGAAAAAAAAAATACACACATAAACCCTTCTTCTCTCACTCTGAACAACATTTCGTATTTCCAAACAAAATGGAAAATCAGACATGAAATGAAAGGATTCAGTAAACTAAATACCAGTTTAAAAAAAGAAAAGGAAGAGTAGTTCAATCCACATTCCGATTGTCCCGGCGACAGCTGCTCTTATATCCAACTTTCCACCATCATATAGCCACCGAATCCTGTTATAGTTGGCGATCTATACACACTCAAACACACGCATCATGATACACCGATGATGCTCATCTCGCACGCACTGTACTTTTGCAATGCAGACGAGGCTGGCTTTAATCAGGTGACAAAGCTTTAGTCAGGTGACGAAGCTTTAGTCATGTGACATTTTGAAAGTCCCCGGATGCGCAAGGACATGTCAGAGCAAGTTGAATTCCCTTGCAAGACACACGCATCCCAGATGCAACGCTCGTAGCTGGCATTGCTTTTTGGCAATGCAGACGAGGCTGGCTTTAGTCAGATGACGTCATTTTAGTCATGTGACATTTTGAAAGTCCCCGGATGCGCAAGGACATGTCAGAGCAAGTTGAATTCCCTTGCAAGACACACGCATCCCAGATGCAATGCTCGTAGCTGGCATTGCTTTTTGGCAATGCAGACGAGGCTGGCTTTAGTCAGATGACGTCATTTTAGTTCATGAGACATTTTGAAAGTCCCCGGATGCGCAAGGACATGTCAGAGTAAGTTGAATTCCCTTGCAAGACACACGCATCCCAGATGCAACGCTCGTAGCTGGCATTGCTTTTTGGCAATGCAGACGAGGCTGGCTTTAGTCAGATGACGTCATTTTAGTTCATGAGACATTTTGAAAGTCCCCGGATGCGCAAGGACATGTCAGAGCAAGTTGAATTCCCTTGCAAGACACACGTATCCCAGATGCAACGCTCGTAGCTGGCATTGCTTTTTGGCAATGCAGACGAGGCTGGCTTTAGTCAGATGACGTCATTTTAGTTCATGAGACATTTTGAAAGTCCCCGGATGCGCAAGGACATGTCAGAGCAAGTTGAATTCCCTTGCAAGACACACGCATCCCAGATGCAACGCTCGTAGCTGGCATTGCTTTTTGGCAATGCAGACGAGGCTGGCTTTAGTCAGATGACGTCATTTTAGTCATGTGACATTTTGAAAGTCCCCGGATGCGCAAGGACATGTCAGAGCAAGTTGAATTCCCTTGCAAGACACACGCATCCCAGATGCAACGCTCGTAGCCATTGCTTTTTGGCAATGCAGACGAGGCTGGCTTTAGTCAGATGACATCATTTTAGTTCATGAGACATTTTGAAAGTCCGCGGCTGCGTAAGGACATGTCAGAGCAAGCTGAATTCCCTTGCAAGACGCACGCATCACAGACGCAAGGCTCGTCGATGGCATTGCACTTTCCCAATGCAGACGAGGCTGGGCTTTAGTCAGATGACGTCATTTTAGTCATGAGACATTTTGAAAGTCCGCGGCTGCGTAAGGGACATGTCCATGCAAGTTGAATTCCCTTGCAAGATACACGACGCACCATGCACACAACAGTCCACACTCTCGTGAGTGTCAGCACGTGAAATATCATGCTGCTAATTGCAACGTGAAATTAACTTTTCAAAACAAGAATTTCAACCTGTAAACTTCTGTAAACTCTAAGTTCTTACTTGCCGAACGTTACCGGGACCTTATACCCGCTAAATAACTTGTCTGTATGGATGACTGACTCTTGTTATTCCTGGCGAATTCTGGCCCAGACCTGTCATTGTGTATTAACCGCACCCCCGACTTTTCACTCTTCCCCGCGGGGAAAAAAGTGCGGTAAATTACGGTATGTAATTTTAATTGCATAGCTGCCAGAAAGTGAAAGCTTGAACACTTGTAGTTTGATTGTAATTTTAGTCATCTGCATTTCTTACATTTTAACTACATGTACGATTCATCCAATCAAGCATGTATATAATGTGTATGTGAAATAAAGGCAAGATTGGATTATCTACAAAGTAGGAAGTGGCCTTTTCCTTATTCGTGCTAACAAAATCATAGCGTAGCACAGGCCAAAATGCGAAAGCTATATGCAACAGAGGCAGTGCTTGAATGGTTTTGCTTATGAAATGATGATACTTTGACTTTGAAACTGAGTATTATTTGTCGATAGATAACAACATGATTTTAATACTTGATTGATAGATCAGAGAACAATGAATTAATCAAATTAATGAGTTATCAACTAATGAATTAATTGATTGCTTGATAATTGGTAGTTGTTAAAAAGTTCATATTGCTTTAATAACACACTGTTCATACATTTGTATGCAATGTACCTTGAAATAACGTTTCTGCATCATTCAACATATTATGAAAGTGCAAGACAGTTATACTGTTCTTGTTTTTCCTCAATCTTTTGTAGGCATGATAGTTTCAATGAAGAGGACTTGACTGACATACCCCTGGCCAGTCTGACGGACAGACAGCTGCGGCAGATCTTCTCCCCTAGGTCCGACACTTCCCTTGAGGAGAAGACCAAACCCTGGCCTTTTGCTGCCAAGCCTCAAGGACGATCCAAAGAGGAAAGACAGAAGATCAAGGAGTGGATGGAGAGAAAGAGAGTGCAGCAGATAGAGGAATATAAGAAGAAGAGAGGAGAGAAGATCGAGAGAGAACACAAACCTTTCAGATCTAAAGGAGACTCTTTGAAACAGGTAATGTAATAGCATCATGCTACAAATATGCTGAGCTCTCTATCTATAAAGCTTGGATTTTTCTTCTTTTTTTTTTATTGGATTTAATACATTTGATTTTAGTAATTTTTTGAATATACTATCTTGTTTATTTTGTTGGACTTTTCAATGCCTTGTATCTTATTCACTCATCAGATTCCAACATCAACCAAAGAAATAAAAAAAGCAGAGGAGGAGAAGAAGACAAAGAAGCAGTAAGTAATCAGGTTTTCTGTTCAGTTTGTTAAAACATGTATCAAACTTATTGTCCTGTTCGTTTGTTTCACACGTTTTCTGTCACAGATTCATTTTGTTTATTATGTATTGGATTTGTAACATGTGTGCTTATGTTCATAGTTTGATTATCCATAAATGTTGTATTTCCACCGAAAGTAAGCTTGCCTGATTTTTGCGTACTTCAAATTTATTTATTTATTCATTCAAGTGTAACATTTTCTTTTGCTGAGATCCATCTTTTTTTTATGTGCTCTTGCTCCTCTCATTCTTTATTCTGCTACCGTTTTAAAAGAATTTCCTCTCACCCTGTTCGTAACTCCAACTTCTGCATTTTTTTCTTTGTGTCTGCTTCCGTGTATACAGAACCAAGATACAGGATCACTATGAAGACAGACTGGCACAGGCCAAAGACCTCATGACTGAAATCTTTGAGGACAAGCCAAACATTCCTCAGAGGCCCTTGATAGAGGAGCCAAAGGAACGCTCCAGCAGGCTTCGAAAGCAAGCGTCATCTTCAATGCAAGGCACAGCCACTCCGACAGCCAGACAAACTCCGCAACTATCAGCAAGAACTGTAGCAACACCACATCTCAGGAGTGGTGCTGACTCACAGATGACAGCAACTAGAGTGTTAGCTGACAGAAGCAATGTGGTTAGGAATGAGGGACGTGGGCATGATCAGCAAAGTGGAAGACCAATGCCCAAGGGGACCTACATGTTCATTGATAGTGAGGCATACCGAGGCCCAGCAATGGAAAGCTACAGACATGCTGATGGTCATCAAGACAAAGGTCTGGTGAAGGATAAGCAACAAGAACATCCTGCATACAGGGGTAGAACTGATGAAAGGCCATCTCGAAGATCTCTCCTGGCTAGTATGGAACGTTCTGTGCAATTTGTGGATCCTAGAAGATCCAGCGAGGAAGACCTGCAGCTAGTGCTAGCGGAAATGTCAGATTTAGTCACTCCTCGTAATGGAGATGAAGAACAGGAGAATGCTAGCAGCCACCATGAGTTTGCATCCAAGACGTACCACAAACCCAAGCCCTTCTCAGAGGTTGTCAGGGTGCAAAGACCAGAGGTTACCCGGAAGCGGGAAGGGACTCCCAGGAAACCAAAGACATACACTGATATGCTGCAGGAAATGAAGGCTGAAGTGAGTTCCAGCAGAGCACCCTCATCAGTAAAGGCGAAGCAACGACTCTATGGTAAGCTCTTTCCAATGTTTAAAATACCTATTTTGATAATGCCACACTCCTTCCCCGAAATAAGCTCTTTCCAGTGTTTGAATTACCTGTGGCGTATTATATTTGGATTATGCTAAACTTCCCTGAAATTATTCTTAAAGCATCCTGCACATGTATTTACTGTCACTGTATAAATGAATTTAGTGCAATTAGATTACCTTTCATGATCTTGATAGTCACCTTTGAATTGTTTTTATTTCAGATAGGAATGTATTTAATTTTTTTTCTGCTGCAGGAAGAATCTATTGTACCATATGGTGTGTAACATTTAGAAATCATCTGAACACTTATGCTCATTTTGGCGTAGAAAGGGTTGACTGGTATTTATTTTCACTATGGATGAAGGATGTACAGTTATTTAAAAAGACTTAGTTATCTGTTTCGACTGTGGCAGGTTCAACAAGATTACCAGGATGGAATAAGAACAGAAAGCAGTACACAAAGACACCCAAGACATATACAGAGAGACTGTCAGAGATGAAGGGTGCTCAAAGCAGAGTGGGTCAGGGGACACGATTAGTACCAAGGCTCAAGCAGAGGCCACGTCAGGAGGAGAGATTAGCCACAGGTGATTATCATAACTTTAATAGAGCACCTAGTATCTTATTCCAGTGTGATACCCTTTAGGATTCTCTTGTTTCTTGACCATCTCTCTTTGTTTTTGGTCATACACTTCACTCCTCTATTTATCTTCATGACTTTTACTACTTTTAGATATGTCTTGAACCCCTATACCATTATTTGCTTAGATTTACTGTCTGTTGTTGCTTTTATTTAAATGATTACATTGTTACTGTTAATGAAAATATTGAAAAACAAATCAAACTTACCAGGAAATCTTTTCTAGGACCTTTGCAGATTGATGAATTGTGTGTAGGGGTGTCATATTTGTTTGTTTGTTTTTTTCGTTTTTTTTTTTACATTTCTCATCAATAGATCTTTGTGTTGTTCATCATGTTCATAGGTTAAGCATTAGAAATAACTGTTAATCAGCAACTCTTTTCTCAACAGTCTTTGGTAAGGTACACAACCCTTAGTGAAAGAACCTCATATTGATGTGATTCATTGGATAAAAAATGAGGGAATGACCAATTATTACTCCCTTCATCCAAACACCAAGAAGTAAGTTTCATTCTGTGTATCTTTCAGCTACCATGACGATTGGACCCAGCAGACGTCAGCAAGTCGAGAGGAGAGGTATCACCCCAGAACCAGGACCTAGATCCTCTACACCATACACAGCCATGTTGGCTGAACTCAGTAACTCAGGCACTCATAGGGGCAGAGGTAGGAGTTGGTTGTGGATATGATAATGATCAAGAGTGCTACAGTGGAAACTAACTATATCAAGGACCTTAAGACCATGAAAATTACCTTGTAATATCAGGAATTGCTTGTGTCAGGAATTCCCTTATATCAGGGTATAGAAGAAAAAAATTAAAAAAAAAAACATAAAGACCTGGAACCTTGTTATACATTTATCAGGAATCTCATTATATCGGAATTCTTTATGATGAGCTTTCACTGTATTTGTTAAACTCATATTGTAGAACTTCTTCAAGTAGATGTCTCTCCACAGGAATTGCACGTGATATGCTTTGATGTGATGGTGAGAACAGGACTGGACTTTTCGGATCATTTGTACTTTTTTCATAAATGAACTTCAGATACAGTAATCATGCACTCCCCATGCACTTCTGAAAATTACAATCCTGAGCTTCAAAATGTCAAAATATATAGAAAGGGGCTTTGTGTACTCTCGAAGTAAGGTCTTTACCCGGTACCCTGCTCCTTGAAAGTATTTGAAAAAAAATAATAATAATCAGGGTTATCTTGGTATATGAATTTCATTTGAATAAAACTAGTTGGAATCATTCTGATATTTCATTTTTGTGGTGAATAGGTTGTGTAGATAAAGCAAAATGTAAACAAACAAATTAAGCAGTGCTGATGAGTCCAGTGGAAAACACAGATCATCATATCCACTTAGTGGACTGCGTGGTATTTTATTTGATCAATTGTCCGAATTTCCACATCTTCCTCGATTTTTACTTCAGGGAAGTTGGGTTCTTGAGAACTACCATCTTCATTATTACTAGGTGCAATAGGACAACAGGGGAGTGTTTCATCAAGTGTCTTGTTATTCATTTTTACCCACAACTGTTATAAGCTACTGAAATCCTTAGCATCTGATTGGCTGAGAGCAAATTTGTCAGTAAAAATCAGACAAGACACTTAATGAAACACCCCCAGGAGTTTCTATTCCTCTTCTCACTTTACAAATTGTTCTTGATATCTTCCCAGAGCCTATGGTGAGTCCTCGTATAAACCCTGGTATGAGAGCCAAACCCAGGGCCCATGAACCTGTGCCTTATGTAGACAGACTCAAACAGAATGCAGCAGAAGCCTCTGCCAGTGCTCCTCCAAAGAAATACAGGACAGCTTATGGTGAGCATGATTTACTATTTTCAGAAAGTGGAGTTTGAAGTGTTGTTCTTGATTAAGTCTTAGTAAGTAAAAATGTCCCCAGTACATAAGTTAACAAATTATGTTATGTGCAAGACACAAAACTACAAAAATGATGCTTTTTAATGGCAAAATTCACTGTTACCTCTTAGGCTTCAAAAAAAAAATTTTTTTTTGAATGAACCATAACCAATATTTAATGTAACAAGTGGAACGCCCCTGGCGGTCTCGCCTGCATCGCGCAAATTTCAACGGCAGTATTCTAAACTAGTCACATACATGTATATGTATGAAGAGGTGGGTATTAAAATGGCCAGAATGTAATAATAATAATATAATATAATGCACTTGTATTGCACCATCTATCTAGTAATACTATTCCAAGGCGTAGAGAATACAGTACATAGATCCTTAAAAAAAAATTATTAAATTTGATCTTCTGATAATATTTTCATCAAATTAGACCTTTCATCTCAACTTTATAAACTAAAATTATCCCACATTATTCCTGATACTTGATGACCCTTGTGGGCAAATTTCATGAAATTTGAACAAATACTTTTGAAATGAAGGTGAAAATGAAAAAATTAACCTTAAGGTTAAGTTTTTGAAACATAACTTTAATCATTTGACCTCAGATGACCTCTGATCCTGACTTAGTGACCTGAAATTCGTTCCACATGATCTTTGATACTTGATAAGCCTTGTGTACCAGTTTCATGAAAAGTGAACAAAAACTTTTGAAATGAGGGGGAGAAATCAAAAACTTAACCTTGCGGTTAAATTTTTGCTACATAATTTAAGTTTTTTTACCTCAAATGACCTTTGACCTTGACTTTGTGACCTGAAATTCCTTCCACATGATCTTTGATACTTAATAAGCCTTGTGTGCAAGTTTCATGAAAATTGAACGAAAACTTTTGGAATGAGAGTATTGTTGACGCCGCCGCCGTTGGAAAAGGGGCGCCTATATCTCGCTCTTGCTATGCAGGCGAGACAAAAACGCTTGCAATGGCCACACAATATATAATTTATTATCAAGTCTTGAGTAAAAGTATTATATTATTTTGCATGTTCATCATGGTAATGATTTTTATCACAATGCTCGATAGAGCATTGAAATAATACTCCCTCAAATCTCTTTGTATTGTACTGATACAGGTGCCAGACCTGTGCCGACTGGAACATACTACACCCATAAGGCCCCACCACTCCGTACCCCTTCTCCCAGACACCAACCGTACGAGAAGAGTACCAGACAGCCAGGAAGGGCAGATGACGAGATGTCTGATGTCAGTGGGCTCAGTCCGTGGAGTGTATCAGATGATGTGAGGAGGTTGTTGGAGGAAGATGATGATCTAGATGAGGTAATCATTGTTCTCTTGTACTTGCTTGCAAATTGCTGCTTCATATGCTACAGTGCAGACACACTAGATGTAGCAGTTATTTTTAGAACCACCACCCCCTTCCCTTTCTCAGCCCTCATCTTATGACTTTTAATGGACAGCTGCTTTCAGATTATAAAGGCACATATAAAACTTTTGTGTCAGTAAATAATATTCATCATGAAAGATTTGAAATAATATTCATTTTGGATATTTTCTTGGCATGTTTGTACAAGGCACATCTTGGATGATTGTTTTTTAGGCCCAAAATTGATGTAAAAATGTTTGTTTGTTTGTTTTTTAGTTCAAAGAGGTGCTTAGCATTGACCAAATGCTAAATGATTATCTGTTGCTGTTTGAAAATATTCATCATATTTCCTTTTGTTATTATTTATTTCTTTGTGTGTGTATGTCCTTTCTTTGTTCCAGGGCTTGCCAACCATTAGAGAACCTCAGTACGAGATCAGCGATACTGAAAATGAAGAATATGGTGACTATACTGCTGCTGTGAACATCCAAGAACTAGAAGAGATTGCATCAGTAGGCAGTGGTAGCATTATGAGTAATATTGACTGGGATGCAGTAGATAAAATGATAGAGACTGTTGAATGAATAACATCCAGGAACTAGAAGAGATTGCGTCAGTAGACAGTGGTAGTATTATGAGTAATATTGATTGGGATGCAGTAGATAAAATGATAGAGACAGTTGAATGAATTACATCCAGGAACTAGAAGAGATTGCATCAGTAGGCATTGGTAGCATTATGAGTAATATTGACTGGGATTCAGTAGATCAAATGAGAGACAATTGATTGAATGACATTCCATCAGCAAAGACATACATTGTACAAATTATTGTGTGCATATTGTTGCATTCATTTGTGAAGAAGTATAAATGATTTGAAAATTGTATATATACAAGACCTTTGTTTTTTTTAAACTCAGATTACATGGTGTTTTTCTTTTAAATCTTTTCGAAAAATATATTTATTTTAGTGCAACATGGTAAAGGTATGGGTGGATTAGGGAGAAGAAATAGTATTTATATTCAAAGATTCCTACTTTTACCAATACTACATGAACATCTTGTGCTGAAAAAATTTTTCATTTTCATATTTCTTGGTACTGCAGACTTCTAGTCCCCCCCCCTCCCCCCCCCCCGTTTTGTAGTGTAACATAGAGAATACTGCCTTTGGCAAAATGGAAAGGCACGAAAAACGTGTCCAGCAAAAAATAAAAAATAAAAATAATTATGCAATTTGTGATCCAGGTGCTTCTGTTTGTGCCCCTACATTTTGGTAAACTACAAGGTTATCATTTGTTTTTACTGCCAGTACTATAATATAAATCTTGAAATAATGTTACTTTTGTTTCGAAGGATATAGTCCTTTAATTGAAGATTATTCTGTGATGTTAAGAAATAAAGTCCGTTGTTTATGCAAACTTATACAATTATATTTTAAAAGTTCCTGATTGTCTAGTTTGAAATATTTTGTCAAGAGTTTATAAGTGCCTTCTACTTTGAAATACATCTTTATTTCTTTAATCTGAAATCCACAGTATTTTCCCCCTTTAACAACCATTTTAGTTTGATCTTCTTTTGCATTTCAGTTCACTGCAGTGACTTTGGAATATTTTGAAATACATGTATTTTGTTTTCATTACAGGCAGTTACATATGTGTGTGTTCATAAGTGTGAATGCAACCAACCTGTGGACGGTTATCTTTGACCATCTGGGATCTGGGCAGGGGATAACCAGCTGCCATTCTTTAAAGGAACATTCAGACCATTAATGCAAACTGCCATGATGAGAATGATCCTACAACGTATAAAGGGGGGGGGGGGGGTTGAATGATGGGTTGTTAATAGTGATTTCACATGAATTTCAATTTCTCTTTAAAAGCTACATGTACCTTACTTACAAAGCCGGTAATTTCAGTCCATAAGTGAAACACAAATACTTGAAAAAAAAACTAAACAGAAGTTAGACAAGACTTGTCTAATGTACAGGTATTTTCACCTTTATTCAGACTAACAAAGTATATTTACATTTAGCTGTATAACCAGCTCATTCTTTACACATATTTACATCAAGGAAAATGGAATAAAGGAAACTTGTGTGACTGTACATGTGCAATGAAAAAGATAAATATGATTAAAGATAACTGAAAATGTCTGGGCATATTAACTTTACAACTTTGTTTACATCAGCGCTTCTCAACCGGTGGGCCGCGAAGCTTTCTCAGGTGGGCAGCAAGGTCAGTCCAAAATATTTTGGAAAAATTCTTGAATTCAGCTATATTGTTAACATCAAATTGAAGTGAGTTTATAAATCATATGAAAATAACATCAATAGTTATGGATTATTGTCAATGCAATGTGCTATTTAAAAGAAAAAAAATATTTCTGTACATTTGGGGTGGAGGTATTATATCAATCTTTCATTTATTGCAACCATACATGTAGGTTTGATTTTGTAATGTAATGTAGGTAATGTAGTGGTCCAGGTAATTACGACACAATTCGTTCTCTATTTTATTTTGTCATGTTTTATTGATTTTTTTCTCGTTGAGATTCTGTGAGGTGGGCCTCAAAATATTTTCAAGAATGAAGGTGGGCCTCGAGGCAAAAAAGGTTGAGAAGCACTGGTTTACATTGTGCAAGTATTCTTCAAAGTTTTTCTATTTTTTCCTTTTCTCCTTAAGCTTTCACCTTACTCAGGTTATCTGAATGAAGAAAGATATAAACATTTCTCTTTTTTTTTTCTGACCAGTGTTTATAATGGTGAATTAAAACTACAAATATTCTAAAGCAAGAAAGAGTGATTGGAAAAAAAGGCCTCAAAATAATGCTGATCATGACAGAAAGACATTTATCCAGTTTTGGGCTTTTAATTCATTTACTATTGCATGTATTAGAGGTGTGACTTCATGATTTCACTTTGCCAAGTTCCCGATTATTCTTCTACAAAATTCTAAAGTTATGGTGGGATGGAATGGGAGAGATAACGAAGGCAGAAAAATAAATATATGCATGTACCTAAAAGAAGAGGGAATAAAGGGGACCGAAGGGGGGGGGGGGGGTTAAGATATATATCAGTTGCCTGGAAACAAATGTGTAAAGCTAGCATGTGTGAAATAACCAGATAATATCAGCATTCTAGGGATCAAACAATTCTAAAGGCTATACGATTCCACAAGTGCCCTAATTCATGCCCGCACGTGCATGTCCATGGACTAGTCAACATCAGATAGTTGCTTTCATGTTAACTGAGAGTGTAATTGTACTTGCAATCTCTTTATCAAAGTAATACATGTATTATAAAGCTGCTGTATTTTGAATATACTACCCTGGTATATAGTATATGGACGTTTAATCCTCGACATACAGAGCTAAATGTGTTTTGGTGATTGGTACATTTAATAAAGAAGAGAAAGAAAGAGATGACGGTAGGGTGGGGAAGATAGAAGGCTACACAGACGCGAGTGTGTAATTGGGTTTTTACAGATGTGTATCAATCAGATATGATTATTTGGGTAATTCCATAAATAAGGGGTCCAATTTGTGACATTTTTGGTGTCCCTGTTACATAAGAAACCCACATGTTTGTTGTGGCTCTGAGCAAAGACGCCAATGATGGAGTAAGATTTTAATGTAATTCTAAGCATGATATTGCATCCTCACGCATAGAATGACTTTAAAATCTCGCTCCACTATCTGCATCTCTAGCAAAAGCCATGAAATTATGTGGGTTTCATATGTAACAGGGACACCAAAAATGTCTCAAATTGGACCCCTAATTTATGGAATTACCCATTTACATTTGGGACCGACCCTTAACTTCACCATCCAAAAGATGTGCCTCGGGTGTGAACATGCGTCCAATCAGAGTCGGTTTGTAGAGTTGACTGCAGACATTACCGCTAGACCGACTCCTCTCCATGCAAATGAAGTCTTCCTTATAAATAGTGCAATGAGAGCACCAGCTGATGCTTCCAGTAAGTCCATAGATGACCACATGAACGGGATCACAGTCCAGGCATGATGTATGCAATGTTGTCTAGTACAGCACTCTGTAGAACAGACACATTTTTTTTTGAAAAGGGGGGAAATGGTTATAACAGCCAAAACAAAATGAGGAAAAATTATAAAAAGATATTGAATTTATGTGCTAACTGATACAACTGCAATGCATGGCTTATACAAGTACAAACACACAGAAAATGATGTCTGAAATTCACAATCATTGGAGGTTACTGCATGGAACTTTTTTGGGAGGTGCATTATACACAGGAACATATTTGGTCATCTCAAATTGTTAAAGGAGAATGCAACCCAGACATCAGTGTGCTTCCAGTGAATGAAGAAGAACAATTAGAGTAAAGAGTGAAAGTTTGAGGAAAATCTGACAATCTGTTCAAGAGTAATGAACTTTGAAAATTTGAGTAAATCCTTATTATTGGGATCCTTGAATTGGCAATTTTGCCAGTATCTGTGATGTCATCGTTGACAACTCTCTATTCATTTTGTACACAGAATTTAACATTTTCTTTATTTTCAAGAAAAATATGAATTCTTTTGATCTATTGCTTGAGTATGACATGGCTACATCAATTCTGCAAGCATTTTGGGAAGAATTATGTTGATTCCTAACTTGAAATTTCATATAAATCAATTTGTTTGAAATATTATGTCCAAAATTAATTGAGAGTTGTCCACGATGACATCACAGATGCTGGAAAAGTAGCCAATTCAAGGATCCCCATAATAGGGATTTATTGAAACTTTCAAAATGTATAACTCTTGAACTGATTGTCAAATTTTGGTTAAACTTTCACTGTTTACTCTTCTTGGCCATCTTTATTAATTAAGAGCACACTAATGCCGGGGTTGCATTCTCCTTTAAAGGATCACAACTTTACATTCCATACAAATCTTAAAGGGATATGACACTGGCAATCTACGTAAAATTAATGAACATGCATGAAAGTGATTGTGAGAGTGTCTCTAATCACTCGCATGAACTATTTCTGACCTCTAGCTCTACATACATCCCAGTGTATGTTCATTGCATGCTTTGTGTTGGTCAGTGGCAGTGGTGTGTTTACTCATTGCATAGAGTTCAGTGTGTGTGTGTGTGTGTGTGTAAGTTGCATGTAATACACACACTAACCTCACGTCAGTGGTGTCAATCATGATCCAGAGACATGCAGAGAGCCTATAAATGTGGGCTGAGAGGGAGGTTGGTTTACGTTTGTCCGGTCAACTTTGAGTATTCAAATTTTACAGCATAAGTCCAATGCAAACACACATGACAGCCCAGTGTCATACATGTACATGTATCCCTTTATAGATGCTTTCACAAAACCATTTTACTGATTTGTACATCTAGCAACTTGTAATTTGGGAAAAGCACTACATGTATTCCATTTCATGTATTCTTTGATAGCACACCTACCTTGGTTTTCTTATGGACTACATTGAGCTCAGGAACCTGTTCAGTAAGACACAGCAGAGGGCCTAGAGCACACAGCATGGAGTCTAACATGACAGACACACTACCATGTACTTCAATATCATCCTGTATAGAATTGAGAAATATAGGGAGATGCACTGCCGAAATGCTTGTGTAATACATAACAAGCGTTTACAATTCAAATGAACATCTTGAAGAGACAAACGCCCCTCCTGCCCCCCCCCCCCCCCCCAAAAAAAAAAAAAAGCTTTGAAAGCAGTCTCTGTGATTTCCTCAAACAAATGAAATAAGAAGTAAAATGATGAGTTAATATCTTTGCCTGAAATTTGCTTAGGAACTGAGAATGTGATCTAGTATGTTTGAATCACTCATACACATTGCCCATTTGGTTCCATAAATCATTTATATTGAAAATATCGGTGCAGTGGAATAGTGGAATATTATTAAGAGCAGGAATGCAACAACATACAATATTTCAGATATAACAAGGTAATTTTTTCCCCAACATCCTCGCTTCACCTTATACCAACTTTCCACTGCACAAATATATAAAAGATTGATATTAAGAACTTAAAGAATAGAAATCAAAGTTAACTTCTCAAAAGTTCACTCTTTCTTTGAAAACCTCCCAAATCTTGAGATCTTATTCACCTTGTGAGTCTGCAGCTTGCCTCCCACATCACTCAGAGACTCTCCCAGCAGTCTAAGGTAGGCAGCACAGTCGATGGGATTCCACTTGGGTGGGGCGATCTTCACTGGCGTACTCACTTTCTTCTTGGCAGAGGCCTTCTTCTTGCCTGACACAAGCTTCTTGATCTTGGGTTTGGCCTTTTCCGGTGTTTTGAGGCGGAAGGGTGGGGTATCAGAAGATAATGATATCCCCTCCTTGCCCTTGAGTCGCTTCAGGGGCACCTTTGTGTTGACAGTGATCTCTCTCTTGCGCCACAGCTTCTTCTCCTCCTCATCCAAGGTCTGCCAGAGGGCACCCATCCGACGGCTGATTGTTGAGAAATCTAAATTGCAAAAGGAAAAGGGTCAATGTGTACCTGTTACCAGTCCTTTTCTATGGTGGCCCTGAAGTACGCTCGACAACAGGTCATGTGCGACGTGAATTTCACATCCCAGGTCCTGAATTTCACATCGCGGGTAGTGAACTTTGCATCCCACTGTTGAATTTCGGATGCGAAATTCACGACCGGCGATGCGAAATTCAGGACCCGTAGCTCGAACTTTGCATCCCATTCATGAAATTCATGACCCATGACACGAACTCTGCATCCCAGTCGTGAAATTCACAACCCGTGGCGCAAAATTCGTGACCTGGGATGCGAAGTTCACAACCCGAGATGCAAAATTCAGGACCTGGGATGCGAAATTCACGTCACACATGACCTGTTGTCGAGCGTACTGCAGGGCCACCATACTTTTCCAGCATACTTCAAATCAACACACAGGAATATGGATCGTTCGTGCCAAGCCTTTTGCAAATCTTGAAAAAAAGAAATAAACTCCCCCTTGTGAACCAATGCTAAACTTTTTATCAACATACAGCTCAAGGTATTCTATCAGTGATTCACAAAATGTGAATAACATTACCTTGACATCAAAATGAATGAGAGCTATGTTTACATTTGCATGCTCTCAAATGCTCTACTCATGAAAACTGACCCAATATTCATCGTTCAGTTGCAAAATAATAATGAAGCTTTACAAAAGATAATTAATGGATGCTTCCATCCTAAAACAGCTGAAGTATCTGACTCACCTAGTCCGGGATTTTGTGAGACAAATGTTGATCTGTAACTTCTGCACCATAACATATACCCAGAGAGCTTGGTCTTCCGCATTACATACTGATAAGAGGGGGGGGGGGGGGGGGAAGAGAGAGAGAAGAAATGTTTTAGTTTCCTCATTTCTAACTTTATTTCACTGCATCTCATTCAACTGGCCTTCATCAAAGAAAACCAAAACCATATCCAAAACAATGACTTCAACAATAGAACAATGACAAGAAATAATAATTAGGAAAATATTAATTCAGGAGCAATAATGTTGACTTGTGAAATGCAAACACATCCCCACCAAGAAAATGTTCAATTACCAACAACTATATTCTTAGTAAATTAATCGCCATACCACTGATTAAATTTTAAAAAAAAACAATAAATGTCAACTAGTGCAGTATGAAAATATCCACTCATTTTGCTTGGTAATAGTCTAAAAATAAAATTAACTTGAAGAACCAGGAAAATGATTAGTCCTCAAAATGTGAGAATCTTTCAGCGCATTGTGTACATATAGATACAGTATCTACTTGTTCATCAAGGCTTCTAAGTGCAATAATACAAAACAAAACTTGGCAAAATTAATAATGTTTTATTGTAGAAAAGTTTTTCAGGGTTCTCCACAATGAAAGCATCGCTTCCCTTACAATGGTGGACTTCCCTTAACAAGAGAGATATTTTGTCAGAATTCAGAATCTAGAATCAATTGCCTTGAGGGGCATGATTGAAACTACTTGTATAGCCCAAGGTGATCTTGAAACTTTACTGTACCCAAGACAAAGTCGAGGGGCATGGCTCACTCTCCAGATCACCTTCTGACATTAAGGTTTGTAAGATTCTGGTTTGACTATTCATATTTTACATGAATTTAATTTTTTCTAAATGAAATTTACACATGTGCTTATCCAATCAAGAACAATACTTGGAACTCACCTTGACATTACCATGTTCATCTCTCTCCAAAAGACTCGTTTTCTTCTTCTTTTTCTTCTTCTCCTTCTCCTTAGCCAGTTTCTTCTTCTTCTTTTTCTTTTTGATCCATCCTCCATCATCAAAGTTTTTGTCTTCATCTGGAGCTAGCATATAGCTGGGATAGATTGTCTCCATATCTGAACCAAAAGCGGTAAGTTGCGAGATGAGATCCTCCGCACGAGATGACTGAATCTCTCCTTCACTTCTATCGTCTTTCTTTGATTTGGATTTCATGCTGAATGAGAAACTCTCTGGAGCTTGCTTCTCCAAGCTGTAATCAGGCACAGGCATCTGTGGCATCATAAGCCTGTCCATCTCTTTGCTTTTCTCTTTCTTGATGCTAGTGTCGTAGTCATCATCCAGGTCATAGGCCCCTCCCAAGCTGTCTTCATCTTGCATGGATCGTGAGAAGCTGTCATCACCCTCCTCATCAGACGAACCCTTGACATTCAGAAACCTGTTGCGATCTCCTTTAAACTTAAACATCTTCTTCTTCTTCTTATCCTTCTCTTTCTTCTTCTTCTTTGAAAATGAATCCCTAGACACATCAGAGGCTTGAGGACTTGGGACTGGTTGTTCTTCTAGGGTCTGTAGCTTGGCTTTCAGTTTCTTTGCTTTTGCTGAGCTTGTTGGAGTATCGCTGTATCCACTATCGGATTCTGCCTTTAGGGACTTGATCCTTGACCTGTCTGCACTTTTGGGTACTTTTGTGAAAGGGGGTATCATTTGCTCTTCTTTGAATTTTCCTTTATCACCACCCTTCTTCTTTTTAGAGGGCTTTGTGTCTTCTGGGCTCTGTTTACCACCACCTGACTTTCGCTTCTTGCCCGGTGTGATCATATCTTGGTGGGTCACTGTCTCCCCATCAAGAGTGAGTACTTGGTCCTCAAAGAACAACTTAGCTTTGATCTGCTTGTCTTTCTTCTTTGCTTTGCTAGCCCCCTTGGGAGAAGACCTCTCATCTGTTGCATCACTCCCTGGGGATGTGTCAACCTTTGTCTTCTTGGGTGACAAAATAAATTTCATCTTCAGTCCACCATCTTCGCTCCAATCTCCAGTGGGTGACACACTCGTGGTAGGTAATGGTGAGAATTCTTGCCTGTGTTTCTTTGAAGATTTCTTTCCAACTGCCCTGTCTGGTGGCATTTGGGGCAATGGTTTAATTTTCAACTTTTGAATGGGAGGAGTTTCTGATAATGTAGGTTCTGGAGATAATGAACGCTTCCTTTTTTTACTCTTGCTAGCCATGTTTCCAACGATAGTAATAGTGCATTAATGAAATTTTTGTTGATCCTATTTTACCCAATTCTGAAAGAAAAAAAGCATGAAAAAAAAAAAATTAGAATATTAGAGAAAGAACTACATGTAGACCTAGTACTAGTTGTATGACAAAATTACCATAAAATAAGACCTCTTAGTTACATTCACAGTTAGTTCACTTATGGACAGTTTGAAGGCCTGAACAAAATAATTCATTAAAGTGAGCTTTTAAAAAGTTTTTTATGTTACATGGAGAAGGGCATCCCAGAAGGTGCTGAAATGTGTTTAAATTCATTTACAATGATTGCAACTAAAATCAGCATCCATAAAATGTTCATCACTGTTCATTGTCAGCGTCATCAGACAACACAACACTTAGCCGATCTGGGCTCTCAGTCTCACCGTTAAGTTAAATTTTTTTCTTTTCTTTCATTATTTTCCTTTCTTTATTTTTTTTTTACAATTTATCTTGACATGGCATGGGGAAGAAACTCCTGCAACACTGTGACACAAACTGTGACACTCCAACTCAAACTCAAAAGAACCAAGCCACGAACAAAATTTTGATAGTACGGGACCGAGCTTAAGAATGCAGTAGAATAGATCTCTAGTAAAGCCAGGTCAGAATATAAAGCGCTTTTAAATTTGACTCTTACTTCACATTCTACTTACCTTCGTCATTAATTCGATGTCCTGGAGTTATAAGATTCTACGACGCCGGAATGTAATGAGAGAAATATCAGAAAAGGTTCAAAATCTTCGTCAATGAGTGTATTGTTCACTTTGGCGCTCCTTGAATTTGGCGACCAATGCCTAGACGTACGTAATTGCCAAGACCAATTAAGGTGTCGACAAAACGTACAATCAAAAAAGGAAAACAAATATATATAGATTGTCTACTGTTTAAAGCAACAGTGAACTGACCCTTATTATGATGTATTTACAACAGCGCCAACTTACGGCTACTCAAAACCAGAGACTCTTAGAAACATTATATCCTTTGTGGCTTCTCGTGAATTTCCTTAGTATGAATACAAATACATTTTAACAGATGTAACTCAAAAAATAAAGCTCTCATTGAACAGAATAGAGCATGCTGGGAGCAAAAGGGAACAAAATCAGTAGTTTAGGACTGAGAGGGCGTTATTTCAAAATCCCATACAAGGGTGCCAGTTCGCTCTGGCTTTAATAAAATAGTAGTTGGCTTGGAATAACACATAGAAAATGAAACCCAAAACGAAAGATCTCTCTAAATGGTGTACTTGCGGGAACTGCCATTTTTTCGGATTAAACTGTTATGTCAGAGACGTATACACAATCCAATGACTGGCGTAAAATGGACAGGATGTTGCATAATGGCTGGGTTTTAAACACCAAGAGCCATCGATGCAAATAACAGCTATCTTGTTACTCCAGCACCTCAGACAGGTGATTTTATATTTGAGTAGTTCTATGTCAACTTGTCACCGTCCTTTCGAGCTTTGTGTGACCAAGCGAGTTAATTCACGGGTGTGCCCAATATATAGGTTGTCACTATCCATGCACGCTATGAGAGAACATCCATTCATTTGTATACAATGAAATTATTAGAGATGCACAACATTGGTTTTCTAGTGAATGTATGAATGAATAAATAGCATGGCCCATGACAAGCTATTTGGTTCAGATATTTCAGAGAGTTTCTTATGTTATGCAATATTGGGCATAACAAGTCTGGTGTTACTTGGTCAGACAAAGTTCGACCAATTATTCAAAAGGGCGGAGACCAAGATGACATAGAACTGCTCAAAATATAAAATCACTTGTTTTAGATGCTGGAGTAACAAGATAGCTGTTGTTTGCATCGATGGCTCTGGGTGAACAAAACCCAATCATTATGCAACATCCTGTCCATTTTATGCCGGTCAGTAGATCTCTGACATCACAGTCAATATAGCAGCCTCCCACAAGAAAATGTCTATCAAGAAAAGCGCAGCATTTCGAGAGACTTTTTTTTTCCTTTCTAAGTAATCAAATAGGCCATAATTTTAAAATAGTTTTAACTGTCTCACAATATTATTTGCAACAAGACTATCAGCTAAGATGTTTGGGGTTTCATTTTCCTCTAAAGTATATAAAGGAAAAGGAAATTGGCTAAAATACTAATGGAATAATTTTAAGAAACGAAGTAGTAGATGACTAATAATTTGCATTAAAAATTTAATAGGATTCTTTGTAGCCACATGCCGTAGGACGAAAAGCATACGGCAAAGATATTGCTCGCTAATTTACGGACCAAAATTACCATTATCTCGAAAGTCATATTTCATATCAAAATGATATGAATTAATCTAAATTTGTATATGGCGGAAGCATGTTCTAATTGGTACTGTTTATCTTGTCTTCGGCGACCCTAACACAAGCTACGCTATTTATTTATTGCAATTTTGTATGTATATTGTTATTGACTAAGAAGGAAATAAACGTGAATTCAATTTTTTTAAATAATTCAAATGTACTTCTTTAAAGAATGCAACCATGTGTCGAAACGGTTATCAGTTTACAGAGAAAGTTGTTTTTTTAAAGATTGAATACTGAAACAAATTTTTCAAACTCTCGTCGACAATTCTCATTCTTAGTTGGTTACTGCATCATAAAGCCGAGATATTCAGCTTTATGGTGGTATATACCACATACTGGGGCAAGATGTCCGGATCTTACTGTTTTAACATCAACTTTAACCTTAATTTGGTACACTGTATCATTATCACGCAAATTATCGGGTTTCGCACTGAGTAAATTATCATCACGGGCGCGTAATAGAGTGGTAGAATTTTAAAAAAAGTTTCTCAAATTTTCGTCGATATTTTTTTATTCCTAGCTGATTACTGCATCTTACACATGAGCTATTCAGCTTTCTGGTGGTATATGCGACACATCTGGGTATTATGTCTCGATCTTACTGTTTTAACTTCAATTTAGGCCTTTGCTGTCATTATCTCTCACCTAGTATACTGGCTTCCCACTCATCAGTGATTATCACAACGGGCGCGTATATTCGTTACAGAGTGATGGAATAAAAAAGGTTTCTCAGTCTTTCGTCCACATTTGTTATTCTTAGCTGATTACTACATCTAATAAACTCGAGATATTCAGCTTTCTGGTGGTATTAAAAATTGTCGACGAAAGGTTGAAAAACCTTGTTATTCCGTCACTCTTAACGCGCCCGTTGTGATAATTTACTAGGTGCGAAGCCCGTACGTGGTAAGTGAGAGATAACGATACCAAAAGCCTTGGTTGATGTGAAAACAGTAAGATCCAGACATCTTGCCACAGTATGTGGCATACACCATCACAAAGGTGAATATTCCCGCTTTAAGATGCAGTAATTAGCTAGGAATAACAAAATGTCGACGAAAGGTTGAGAAACTTTTTTATTCCATGGTTCTATTATGCGCCCGTGATGAAAATTCACTCAGTGCGGAGCTAGTGGCAATTATATGAGAGATAATGATACCAAAGGCCTTATGGGTGGTAAGATCCAGTCATCTTGCTCCAGTATGACTTGTGGCATATACCATCACATAGCTGAATATCTCAGCTTTTAGATGCAGTAATCAGCTAAGAATACAAAAAAAATGTCGACTAGAGATTGAGTATCCTTTTCATTCCACGGTTCTATTACACGCCTGTTTTGATAATTCACTCAGCGGAGCCCGTAGTATAATATGTGAGAGATTCTGTTGCCAAAGGCCTATAAGTTGATAAAACATTTTAGGCATGTGGCATATTATATGCATATACCACCATAAAACTGAATATTTCAGCTTTCAGATGCAGTAATCAGCTAAGAATTAAAACTGTCGACGAAAGATTGAGAAACCTTTTTATTCCATCACTTTATAAGCACCCGTGACGAAACTTTACTCAGTGCGATGCCTGATAATGTGAGAGATAAACCATAAAGCTAATTATTTCAGCTCTTAGATGCAGTAATCAGACAAGAATTAAAACTGTCTACCAACAGGGTGACCTAAATTGAGAAACCTTTTATTCCATCACTCTGTAACGCGCCCATTATGATAATCTACTCAGTGCGAAA
>CM057157.1:9925495-10065219 GCA_029962745.1 Echinometra lucunter | reverse complement strand
AAGGGATTTTGGTTCCATTTTTTCTCGGCATTTGCTGTGTTTCCCCGGGAACAAAAAAAAATGCGTCCATATCACTAAAAACTGCGCTTTATTTCAATGTTCAGAATTCTATGATAGACACATAGTATCAATGTTTCCTGAAGAATCCCTTTTCTCAAAGGAGTCTCTTTTCATCAACTTCTGTGTGTTTTCAATGTACACCTGTCGCAAAACTTTTAAACTTATACTATATTATGTGTGATAAACACACAGCGATTTTATATTACATAATTATCAATCTCTGGGTTTTTTTTTTATTTAGACATGCAAATTCAGTCGGCGTAGTATACAAAAAAAATCAAAGGGTAAAAAAGGTCGTTTTACCTCCTTGATGCAGTAATTGTCAAGAGGTCTCTCTCTCTCTCTCTCACCCCCGCACACACTCCTCACAGCTCCCTCTCTTTCTCACTTTCATACTTTGTGTCCCCCACCCACACCCCCTCTCTCTCTCTTTCGATCGATCTTGTTATATCTCCCTTCACTCCCTTTCACTCCCTTTCACCCCCTTTTATCTTCTTCTCTCTAAAAGCGTAAATAACATGCAGTCAGTTAACAACAGCGTGGATATAATAAATGGTCACGACTCAGTTTTACGATGATTTCTGTCAGATAACTGAAGGTAGTCTTCTATATGGAATATTAAGTGCCCTTCATCGACAATCCATATTGATTTGTTTATATGCAAGCATAGTCCCTTTAAAACCTTCTTACCTTTTTACCTGTCGATTTGCTCATACCTGGGTTTACACGCGGTGCACTTAGGGCAAATGCACAAAAATACACAGTAGGAGTATTGGAGGATTTATTGTTTCATATTTTGTACCAAATCAATAGTGACAACAATGAAAAGAAATATAAATGCCACTGAAACAATGATAATAACAACTAGTTCACCTCCGCGTGCAAGATCTGCTATGACAAGGCACTGAAATTGAAAGCATGAATGATAAATGCTTTAAGGTCAAGAAAGTAACAACGAAAGTTTCAAGCAATTATTTTGAATTATTCTCAGTTATTTTCAAAATGAATGAAACCTACACTCTTATTTCTACGGAGTCAAATTTGACTCGAAATGGAGTCAGCTGGGAGTCCACTCTGTTCGGAATTAAAGTGACTCGGAATGGAGTAACTTTGACTCGAATTTAGTCGATTCTTAGTTGACGCCACACCATTCCGAGTCAAATTAATTTGGAAATCTGAGTCACTTTAACTAGGAATTGAGTTGACTCTCATGTGACGCCATTCCGAATCAAATTTGACTCCGCAGAAATTAGAGTGTAGGTAACCTCACATGAAAGTTTAAGCATATCATTCTGTACATATCGAATCGTTTGAAAGTGTTTACATATCTTGCATTTGTATTAACCTGATTTTCCCTCAATTTCCACGTGATTTTCTTTTTCATACAGGCATACGATTTCATCAAGCATGCCCAAGGTTGGGACTACTTTACAATCAATCTCAGCTGTCTTCAATACATCTTGGACAGACATACGTGGCTCTGTATTTGCAGATTTAATTTGTGCTTGTAATTCAAATCTCTGTAATCAGATCATGAAATGACGTTGACTCCCACTCTGTGTGCTTCAGATATCGCCTTTGCCCTCCATCCTTTTGATATGTTGCTTCTAAAGTTGCATTTATCTCCAGATGTGTATGGGGGAAATGAGAACGGAATGATGAGAAAAGGAATAAATCTATTACAATTAGATATATACTGACGACGCCAACCACCGAACACACAAAAACATCACATCAATCTATATACTCCTACAAGGTACGGTTTGTGAGTGACAAGGTCGCAGTCTGAAGAATGAATAGTATTAATTTCTCTTGATATTAGTATATATTCCATAGTTCTTTTGCATGCTTTAAACCCAAATTCTTAACCACTCGGTCTGCCCACACTGTGAGCGTAAGGCAAAGGTCGAATTTCCTTTCCCTTTCTTTTCTTTTCTATTCTTTTTTGGAGGGCGGAACGCTGGAGGGGAAGTAGCACGGGGCATTATAGAGTAAAATTTCAAGATGATGTTGATTTCTATAGTAACGACTGAAATTATGTTATCACGGCTTCAGTAATACATAATATCTGTCTAACGATTTCAGGTGGAGATGGGAGTAAAGATTAATTTCGAATAAAGAGGTATAGAAATTGAGCCAGCGAATGTGATTGCATTCGATATTTTTCTTCGTCAGATCGTTTACATTTTTCTCATTGAAATCACCAAGAATAGAAAACGGTCAAAGATAATTATGATCAGACATTGTCCTTCGAACGATGTAGAGAGAGAGAGAGAGAGAGAGAGAGAGAGAGAGAGACTGAAAAGAGAGAAATGAATGATTTAGAGAGGGAGAGGGAAAAGTTGAGAAAGAGAGTAAGACATTATCATTCTAAGATATTGGTTCATATAGTCATGAACCTGTGCACCCAAGTTCATCTTTTGGTTAGACTTGGTCGGAATGGATTTCTTTTTAGTCCATGGCAAAATCGATAATCCATTTTCTCTTCATTCAGACTGAAAACCATAAGACGGGAACTCACGCCTATTTATCTCACAGATTTTGTCAAACCTGTCTTCCATTCAAATACTTCTCATCCTGTAAGGAACGTCGATTGTTGAATCTGTTCAAGATGATTTCATGTTTGTGAAATGTAACATCGTTAAAAAATGCACCCTTTTAACCTCCAGAATTTTAAATACTCAAAACTCTAGTTTGGTAGAATGCTTAATCCTACATACCCGTAGATGGCGCAGTCTGTGAGGAAAGTGTATGATGAACTATGAACGCGCGCATCTTCATATTCTCGAAGTCCACACATCAAAATTCACCCCGCATCCCCGATATTTTTTTTATACATGTATTAGCAGAAGTAACGAGATACCTCATTTCTTGTTAACATCATCACGTAGCGCACATGTCTCTGCATTTCAGTGCAAGTGTGATACTTTCGAACCAAATCTGATCTGAAACACAATCTTTGACGTTCTTGCACCGCCAAAAAAAGATGGAACTTCACAAATCGGTACCTCGACTTCTGATGGTGATAGCAGCTCTGGTGATGGTCGCGTGGATGGTGGAAGGCGCCGTGAATTCGGCGGGGATGCCGGGTGATGATCCCATACCAGGTGAAATACACTTCGTAGCTTTGTTTCCCGGGGGATCCTGGGAGGGGCTGGAGGTCGCAGGTCGTATGGCCGTAGCTGATATCAACGCCAATCCAAATTTTCTCAAGAATTACACCCTCGTCATGCACGTTGACTACACGAATGTAAGTGCTTTGGGGTATTTAAAATTTTGTATTGAATAGGGGAAAAATAAACGTTTTTGATTGTTTATAACTGAAAAGTTGAGAATCAAGAATCAGGATCAGGTTTCCACATTGTAAAGTAAGGGAATGTCAAGTTTAATTGGAGTCTATTTTATTGTATTTTCAAATGCTTTGGATGTTGATTAGATATCAAACTTTTTTTAGAGAGACTCATGTAACATTGTTCAAGAGCTTAAGAGTTCAAGAGTTTTTGTGTTCTTTTTTCATTTTTTCATAAAAAAAAATAAATTTTGAAAAAAAAATCAAACATACATACGTATTCATAATCTTTTTTTTACAATGACAGGATACGTTTACATAATTTGAAATATGAAACAAAGTAAATCTACAAAAGAATATATACAGTATAAGCTCTTATGGAAATGGAGGAATCCACTAAAAAGCCATGCTTGTGGAATGTGGATCCCTCAAATAATAACAAAATATTGTAAACATAACTTGTGTTCAATTTATTATGAAAAAAATTGTTATTATGAAAAAAAGTTGTTGTGTTCCTGTCACTAATTCAAATCCACCTATGCTATTGACAGTCGCGACGCAGTTGAAATTCCAGAGCACCTGGTTTCACCCAGAGTCATGAATCATTCATTAATGGTGGACGGCAATCAGGTTATCAGAAATGACAGGTGCAAAGCATAATGGTATTAAAGTGTTGTGAATCTATTACTGATACTTGCAGATGTTGCAGCATTGATTGTCAGGAGGTGAGAATCTTAATCTCATCTTTAATGCAATATTCTCCATATAAATTTGTGCATCTTTCAGTGTCACAATATTTATTTATCGACAAATCTAAGCCTGAAGCAGGATTTAAATTTTGAATTATTTGTGAGGAGAAGCGTCGGTTTCTACGCCTCTTGAGTGTTGTATCGTCTTGGTGTTTTCTATAAACAAGTTTCAAAACAACGCTGCAGGTGAGCTTCTTTCAGAGTAGGTCTTAGGAAGTATCAGAAACTACATGTAATCCACGACCACTGCCAGTGGCGTAACCCAGGGCGGCACTATAATTTTGGTACATGTCTCTAAATCTTAAGGTTTTGAGTTATGGCGATCAAAGGCGTCGGTTTGTTTACGTATTTCGTGTTGTAAAAAATTTGTCTTGCGTTTTAGTTTTAATTATTTATTTATTTTTTGTTAAATGAAAGCAAGCAAGTTTCAAAACAACAGTGGAAGCTTCTTTTAGAATGGGTCTTTGGAAGTATCCGATACTACATGAAATCAACTACCGCTGTCAGTGGCATTTCCAAGGCAGCAGTATTGTGAAGTTTGGTACATGTCTCAAAATCTTTGATTAGCCAAAAAGGAGGCTTGAATCTCACGTTTTAAGAGTACGAAATACAATACCTCTGACAAGCATATATTTTTTTTTTTTTTGGGGGGGAGGGACTTCCACCACCCAACCCTTTCCCACTGACAAGGAATATCGGGAGAATGATAAGGTCGCATAATCTTGTAAGAAATAAACCTCAGGAAATTAAAGCCTTCGAAGTAACCTTTTGAAATGTAAGAACATGACAATAACATAAAGTGAACATAATTTCCTTAGGCAATACATTAGGGCATTCAAATTGTGCCTGAATCGCTTTCTTGCTAGTTCTAGCGATGTTAATAATGTCGCACAATCTTCTGAGAAATAAGCCTCGGGAAATTGAGGCATTCGAATTAAAGGCATTGACTAACTTTGTGAGTAGCTGATTTAAAAAAATTCTCAAACTAAGATGAAACATGTGTATGAGTACTCGTATTTGTACTCAAAAACCCTGAAACCAACCATAATTTGGAATGAAAAAGTTTAAGTTAGACGCAAACGGCGATTTTATTATCCTTCGTCTCACGAGACAATCACTAAGAGGGCCACTTTGCTTGAATTTGAAAACGCCGTTATGTGCCTCTCGCCGCGTGATACGCCAATACACACAGTAAGGAAGGGTGAGTCATACGCGCATGCGCACTCCTTATGTCTATTCTGTGCAACCGACCCATCGTATATTTTTCAAACATTGGTTCACATTTTTTATATTTAAAGATACTTCCTGTGGATATTATACTTTGAAACTTTCAGACTGGTATTTTTACACTATAACCCTTATGTTTATCCCATTTTCAAGTAACAAAACAAGATTTTTTTAAAATCATAATAATGTTAACCAATGTCTTTAACCTTTTGAAATGTTGCAACATGACAATAACATAAAGCGAACTTAATTTCTTTAGACAATACAGTAGGGTATTCAAATTGTGCTTGAATTATCGCTTTCTTGCTCGTCCTAAAAATAAAAAAGAAAGAGAAAGAGATAAAGAATAAGCTGAGAAGGTGAGGAAAACCTTATCCTACCCTCGCATTTCACCCCATCTAGAAAAACTATAAAGTCCCCTCTCTTGGGAAAAGAGGCTAAGCTACGCCATTGACCAAAAATGAACATAATGAAGGACATGTATGCTAAAACGCTTTTCACATTCTCAACGTTCTAATAAAGTCATTCTTTTCCAAACAAAGGCCACGAGTCTTTGATATCATGAAGCGGGAAAGTAAAGAACGAACACCATGCCTGTTGAGATCAAAGATGGAATAAATGTAAAGCCTGTGTCATGTTTATCCGTTCGCGATACCGATAACAAAATTTTTCTTAATTAAAGGAAACAAGACGCTTAAGTATATTTTAAGTCAAAGCGAAGACGGAATAAAACAGGTCAGCGAAAATTGAACTAAAATCGGACACGAAATACGACATTTTTTTTGCACAGACATAGCTATTATAGATATCATCATTTTGTGGGAATCTCTCAATATATTTTGTACACTCAGAAAACCTGTTCATTTGTGTTTGCATATTTTCTTCAGCCAAACTCCAGCCCCGGTGGGGAATGTCTCATTGAGGCCTGTACAACATCCGCATACATCAATTTTTGAAAATTTCTGCAAGTAGGAGTGGTTTTGATACCCTTAAACAGGGAAACCTGTCTAACATCTCCGATCCTTATACCCTTGACCATGTTGACGGGGATTTTATATATTGCATGGTATTTTACCCCCTATTCAAGGATTGTATCATCACCTCTATTTTTTTTTTATATTGCTATTTTAGATCCTAATCGTTACGTGCATGATGATAGAAAAAGCATTGACGCGTTTTCATGTACGTGGATGATGTACATGCATACAGGCCTCAATGAGACATTACCCCCCCCCCCCCCCCCTTCGAACTCAATCTTTATAATGTAGGAGTGTTTTTCTCCACAACATATTTGGGATGACAATGAAAACGCGTGTTCTTCAAGAAAATAAAGAATATGTGAAATTCGGTGTACAAAACATATTGAGAGTTTTCCACAAATCTTCACCAATAGCTTAGGTAGTGTCGAAAACAGAGTTTTTTCATATTACGTAGCTTTCTTATTCCGTGTCCGATCTCGTTCAAATTTTCGCTGATCAGTTTTATTCCGCCATAGCATTAATTTAGAAACTACATTTGTACTTCTCCTGAGGGTATGTTATCCTTTAAAGATAGATACTGTCTACTATATGGTGTGTACATGTGAGTATGTTCATGTCTGCAGGGCAGCTCTAGAGTGTAACTTGAATGGAAACTCTTTTTATTGTTTTTTTTTTTTTTTTATTTATTTACACACTATTTCAATAGGGTGCCCTTTTAGCAATATGCTGGAATTATAAAAGGCCATCTGCATAAAAAACATCAATCAATATAAAAATAAACAAAAATGAAAACATACGGATATATTGTATAAGCAAACTCGTAAAATACCAAAACAATTATTCAACTTCGAAGAGACAAAAGTAACATAAACTGATATATGGAAATATGTAAATTACTTCGACGATAGGTAAGATTTAAATGCTTTTTGTTGCTGGAAAGAGTAGACAGGTTCTTTATGTTCAACGGAATAAGTTGTTGTCGTTATCAGTTTAATGGACCAAGGCCATTGAAGACAGCACATGTAACTAATTAAAAGGAAGGAACGTGACAAAAAGGATACTCCAGTCCGTACAGTTGATAATAACATCGACGATATAACTGGGTTAATACCAGGGTAGCTTCAGGAGTAATACATAAATACTGCTGTACTGCGAGCCTTCAGTTATCATTACCTCAGCATTGGCAGATAACCTTTTCATATACCTTGAGAGGGACGCTGGAAAAACACCTTGTTCAAGGATGTAAGCACCCTGTTAGGATCGAACCTAGGACCTCTCGTGTGAGAGGCAGGAGCCTGCACCAATTTACAACCATGCTCCTAGGTAGTATCTTGTTTCAGTTCGTTAACAAATATGCGGTTGCTTCATCGTCAAATATGGGTAAACATGTATTTGAAGCAACTGCGTAAAGAGAAATATTGTTGTTGATCTAAGAACGAAATAATCTGGGTAATATATGTGGTTTCGGCCTAACTGGGATGCAAGCTTGCCTTGGCTGTATGATTTTACTACAAGTAGTATAAATCGTTCACTGAATGCGTTTTCCAAAATATTTTGTGTTTCTTTATCATGGCAAAAGGCAAATAAAATCTACCTAAAAATTTGTGTCTGCATGCAGAGGAAAAGGTGCTCGATCTTATTTCTACGGAGTCATTTTGACACGGAATGGAGTCAGCTGGGAGGCAACTCTTTTCAGAGGCGTCGATCCTGGGGGGGGGGGGCAGTTGCCCTCCCAAAGAAAATTTTGGGGGCAAAGATATCATTTTGCCCCCCCCCCCCCCCCATTAATTTCCCAACAAAAAAAAAGAAAAAAGAAAAAAGATAAAAGAAAGGAAAAGGAAGAAAGGAAGTGAAATGAAAGCGTAAAACAAGAAAAAAGAAAGAAAATGGGAAACTGGGAAGCGCTCGCTCGCTTCGCTCGATCGCATTTAAGTATCTTAACCAATGCCGATGATAAATACTATTCTTATGAAAGGAAATCGGTTTGCATCTTGTGTTTCTATCTAATGTTATACTATTCTTCTACTCATAGGAAGTAATATAACCAAACAAAATATCACTCCTAGAAATCGAGCGGCCAGTTCACCTAAAAATAGATAAACTTTCAGGAGACAACGGCCTGGATAAAAAGAAAAAAAAAACGCAAAACAAAAACATATTTTCGTTAACTCGCTCGCTACTCTCGCTGGTAAAAGCTAGATACAAGATGATTTCGGGCAGCAAATAGCTTATTATAGCAGCCAGATTCCAAAATATCATTACATTTGGGCAGCAAGGTTGTTGGCAAAGATTTTGGGACGAATCCATATAATTTTGCCGGGATCGGTCGTTGACTTTGCTCGCTATGGTAGAAACAGAATGGATTTGGACTGCAAGCGAGGTAGCAAAAACAGTGTCATATTCGGTGGTCTGATGTATTATTTAGATATCATACAGGCATGACAGGTTTATAGTGTATTCTGATGATAATGATGATAATAATATTCTGTTCTTGTATAGCGCATATCACATTTTTATCACATTATTATGATGACGAAATAACACTTCTATCATATGGAAAAGGGTATATTTTTCCTCGCTCGCTGCGCTCGCTCGTTTCATATTAATGGTTTTGAAAAGCAAACGAATTCGGTGAGATGAGACCGAATAGATAATGTAGATGTTTCATTGGCTTACAGCATAATTTGCCGAAGGGTTTACTACATCTACCATTAAAAACAGTGTGTGCTTCCTCGCTTGCTTCGCTCGCTCGTAATATTAAAAAACAGAGTGGTTTGGGGGCAGCAACGATGGACCAACGATGTGACAAATTAGAGTTCATATTTGGCAGCGAGGTAACCATACACATATATATTAGGTATCATTTATGCCTATATGATAACTAAACCATTCTCTCATTACAAGAAATTTGTTATTTTTTTGCTCGCTCGCTTCGCTCGCTCGCAAAATTGAAAAAAGCAGGATGGTTCACATAGCAAGTTGCCTAATTTCCCCAATTTGAAAATGCTTCACGTTGATATAGGCCTATGTTTATATATATATATATATATATATATATATATATATATATATGGGGGGGGGGGGCAAGACGACCAAGCGGAGATGAACCCACGGCTACTATTTGTACACACACACACACACCCTCACTTATATATATATATATTTATATATACATACATTATATATATATATATATATATATATATATATATATATATATATAATGTATGTATATATAAATATATATATATATAAGTGAGGGTGTGTGTGTGTGTGTACAAATAGTAGCCGTGGGTTCATCTCCGCTTGGTCGTCTTGCCCCCCCCCCCCAATCCGAAAAATGGATCGACGCCTGACTCTATTCGGAGTTAAAGTGACTCGGATTTCCGAATTAATTTGAATCGAATTCATTCGATTCTCAATTGACGCGACACCATTCTGAGTCAAATTAATTCGGAAATCTGAGTCACTTTACTGACTCGGAATGGAGTTGACTCCAGCAGACACAATTCCTAGTCAAACTTGACTCCGCAGAAATTTTAAAAAGTACTTTGACGAGATATTATTGTTGTAATTTAACTCAGATTGTTTTTATCATTTATCTTTTCTTCGAAGGATGACTGTAGATTTTGTAAACGGAGAGGTTCTTCATTCAATTTTTTTTTTTTTTTTGGATAAAAAAGAAACACCGCGATTTTATTACAAACATTCAGAAAAGCTTGCAAAAATGTCATGCCGGAGTGTTTCCCCGCGACATTTAGAGAAAAGCGCTAATTATCATTATTCCATCTCTGGCTGGTTAACTAAAATTACAAGCGCAAATGCAACAAGTAGGTGAAATTCATAGCTGGTTTATACTGAATCAATATTTGTGTGCTGCCTTATTCACGCATGTTGAGGGACGATCCAAGATTCAGCTTGAAAATTATAGTTTGTAGTATTGGTAATTCATGATTTTTCTAGCAGAAAAGTATATTCTCATGATGAATCATAAGTGTTTTTGTGTATGTGTGTGTGTGTGTGTGCTTTATAACATGTTATACACACACACACACACGCGCGCGCGTGCACGTATATATATATATATATATATATATATATGTGAGACAATTGAGAGAATAATAGCGTAGCATGAATCAAAGTTCCCCAGAGCTGTCCTACCATTTTGGAAATTTATATATATATATATATATATATATATATATATATATAAGTGTGTGTGTGTGTGTGTGTGTGTGTATATATATACGTATATATATATATATATACGTATATAAATATGACTAGAATATTAATATGGTTGACGGTGGTGGTGATAATGATGACGATGATAATAATAATAATAATCATAATATCAATATCCTGTAAATGTCATTAACATACAACAAATAATGCTAAAAACTAATTCGTGATAGGATGATATGACACCAGTAGCAAGAATAATATTTTTTCAATTCTTTAAGGTTTCATTATCAATATGAATCCTCTAGTATTTGATTATGCAAATGTATCGTTACCTTGGTCATCTGATTTATTCTTTTATAAAAATTCTGGGCATTTTTAAAAATCTCCTTATGCCTAGGAATTAGCAGCAAAGCTACCAAAGTAATATGACAAAGATTCCGCTTGACATATGCTTTTATATTTCATGGAAAAAGTCTCTTTAAAAACAGATAATAATCTGACTTTTCACATTCTAAAATCCTTTTGTAATCCTTTCCAGAGTTTGGATATTCAGCCAGACTTTGGTTGGAATGTTTAAACTTTTGTTCATTTGAATATTAAAAAGATCAAGAATATCTAGAATTATCCCAGATGATATTGCTGCTCTTTAAAATATTTATAGATATACATTTCGTAGATAAACGAATTCAATCCGGATAATGGTTGAGTGAATAATTTAGAGAATAAGACTAAGAACTGAAGATTTCCTCCTGAAAAGGTCAAGGTGTATATGCCAAATTTCACGCAAGACTTGAATATCAGAGGTATTGTAGTCCTTCTGAGTAACATATTGAATTCGTAGTCGTGCATAGCTAGTATGACAGCATTCACATTAATTGAGTAGCGAATCCAGGATTGTCAAGACATGCAAGAGGAGAGAACCAAATAATATTAGCGATATATAGCAGTACACCCTACAAGGCTGATTTCTTAAACGAGTGTAAGTACACACAACTAAGAAGGGTTTACTTTTTTCTTTCTTTCATTTATTATGTATTCACTTATTAACAAATATAAAAATACAAAAATATACAGATAACATTTTCAACATCAACATCAAACAAAAAGAACAGTTTACAATAAATATATACAAATATGCAAATATATATGCTTAATCACTCTTGAAAGTCTCTCGCTATCATATCGATGAGATGTGACTAACCCCTTAATGTCATACTCGCTCTAGAAATCAGACTATGCGATCTGTATAAAGAAAGGAAACCTGCAGATGATGGCCTGTTCCTTAAAGCTTTTTTTTTTCTTTTTTTTTCTTTTTCTTTTTTCTTTTTTTTTTTCTTCACCTTCGAGATGTTTTTGAAAGGTCTGTTTTTCCTCTCCCGATTATTCAGGATTAACATGGAAAAAAGCAGAGAGAATCGTGCAAAAAGACCTAGATGATAGATTGCTGATGTCTTATTCGTTTCTGGAATCTTTACCCATTATCGTCGTAATCCGCCGCCGTTAGGTTAAATAACGAGTCAAATGGTTATATGTGACTAAATTTATTCTTGCCAATTTTGATGAATTTAGTTATAGACTTGTTTAAGATTTCTTGAAGCTATTATCATGATTATTGGAATACTGAAGTTGCTTTAAAGAGAAGGAACCCCAGGAAGAACAGATTAGTTATGTAAGCTAATCTGGAGCGGGCTATCATTCGATCATATATTTCCTTTTGTTTTGTATTCTACCATTGATGTATTGTTATATCATATTATGTTATATTATATTAAATTATAGATTTTAACCTGTATTTTTATGATCGTAAATAAAACCAACCAACTAACCAACCAAAAATCTTGGGATTTAGTCACGCAACATATACTAAATTTGTCGGGTTTCGGTGGATCAGCAAATAAAAATGTTTGATTAAGATTATAATGATTTTTAGAAATAAACTCAGTACAGAAAATATCAAAATATGTCTATGACAACGATGATACATGTATTTCACATGTAAATAATGATAATAACAATAACGATGGTAATAATGAGAAAAAAATGATAATAATGATAATGATAATAATAATAATGGTAAAATATTATCAATGATAATACAAACACACATTGTATATAATATGGCCCAGGATAAGGAGTTAGAATCAGGCAGGGCCAACATGGATATTATACATAAATATATATATATATATATATATATATATATATATATATATACATATAAATACATACATGTATATATTGACTGGAAACTGCTACCATATTTTATCGATAATTACCGTTCTGTTGGTAGTTAAACCCTTTCAAGGCCCATTTTTAGGATGAAATTTATGTGTTATTGATATACTTTGTTTCTCTTAATGTAAGAGGAACTGATGCGTTGACTGGCCGCTCATTCCTAAATAAATTAAGAGTCCCTCTGAATAGTATATACCTAAGGAATGTAGATTAAGAAAAATCCCACACAAGCACACATAACAACGATCGATCATAGTACGTAAGCTTAAAAGGGCCTCGAGGAAGCGACTTGTACAACTTGCCAAAGCGCCTTTTTAAAGACATGAAGGCGAGAAGGTGACTTTTTGCAACTCGCCAAGGCGCCTTGTTTGGTATAAGAAGGCGAGAAGGCGACTTGCTGCATCTCGCCAAGGCGTCTTGTTTAGGACATGAAGGCAATGCATCAACATGATCAAGACAAGTCACCTTCTCGCCTTCTTGTACGAAACAAGGCGCCATGACGAGTTGCAAGCCCGTCGCAACGAGTCACCTTCTCGCCTTATTGTCTTAAACAAGACGCCTTGGCCAGTTGCAACAAGTCACCTTCTCGCCTTCATGCCTTTAACGCACCTGCATAAGTAGCCTTCTTGGGGGACTTTAAGCTTCTCTAGACAGACAATAATACCTCACCTACTCAGAAATGATTACTTCCCGATCGGTGGTCACATGCTCATTGCCATTTTTTCTATCCCAGTCTGCTTTTTTAAATAACAATTCCATATAGCAACAAAAGGCCGAAGTTGTAATGCCATTTATCGGTGTTATCTCGCATTAGATCAATTAAAATGAGTTACATGCCTCAGAATAACAATAATTTGCGAAATTCATGTATATGATATTACAATTGAGTTGTTAACGACAGAATATAATATACTATATATTTTCTGTATATTATACAGCAAATAAAAATGTGAAAACCTCTGAATAATTATATAAAAATGGAATTTAAATAAAATCATGACGGTCAATGATCTAATTTGATTAAGCAAATTGTATCCCAAATACACGATGTAAAGAATATTGAAAGTCAAAGCGCATAAATCTGCCACGAAAAATGAAAAATTGAAAGACTTTTAGGCCTACGTATATTGCAGGAGAAAATTGAGAATAGTTATTCCCCAAGCTGTTAAGTGTTTTTGTCACAGTTCGCTCTTGGCGATTCATTGATATAATATGCCACATACATGCATCGTGGTATTAAATTAATTTTACCATACAAATCTTAAGTTGAAAAAGATAAAAAGTGTACTCTTTCACTTATTTATTTTAAGTCCAATTCACTCTTAGAAAAAATTGTGCTGATTAAAGCCTTTTCCTGTCCCACATTTGGAGCATTAAAAAAAAAATTATTTGTCGTTTTATTTAAACAGGGTAGCCCTTTCAGTTAAAAAACTGCTCGACCAAGGGGCCCTGTATCAAATGATAAAAAACATATTTACAAACATAATATACATAAGAATGAAAACATAAATTAAACAAAAAAATTAAACAAAATACAATGTTGAAACGAACGGAAACAACCGATAAAAAGAAAAAAAAAAGATGAGAAGGAAATTAGAATTTAAAAAAAAGGAATCTAAAGATTCTTCAAAGAACCATTACTAGCATCTCTAAAGGGTTCTAAATGGGTCTTCAGAACCACTATTGGTTGTACAAGGAACCTTGTCGAGTTCTTGAAAATACGAAGAACCCTTTACAGAACCCCTTTTTTCTGGAGGTTCTAAATACGGGACAAAAAAGTTTCAACTGGCACAATCTTTAAAGAGTGAATATAAGTTGATATCCAATAATATGGATGACTTGAAATAATTTTGTTAGACATGAAATATCAAATCACGGTAATGAAGTGGATGAAACGAAATTAAGAAACTAGGTCGAGGTTGAATCGTACACTCGGTCGATTCTTATTCGTCTGTTTGGTGTTCCATTTCCGGCGAATCTTGGCTGATAGGTTACATGGTATTTTGACTTATTTTTTTAACGAGTTGTAATTTTATGGCATATACTGTGTATGAAGATAAAGATTAAAAAAGGAACGATGTTGACAATCCCCGAAGTATCCTTTAACACACTTATGTTTGTCAAATGGTGTGGCATGGTATAGGGGTAAGCACTAAACGGATTAATCTCAAATCATAACCATTATTATTAAAGCTCTTGTATAGTTCATCCTGTTTAAGTTATAGTAACATATGATTAACCTGGTTTGTAATTTGGTCGTCATAATACAAGCAGTTATTGATTTAAGTTTGGCCATCCACCTTTCATTAAAAGAAATGATAGTTTATTTATTTTACATAAAATATTTCTATGTCTCATCAACAGTGTACTTGTACATATCAGTATCATATGTCAGATTCTCTATAAACGTGAATACATTCCTAATCGTGGATGGTATAGAGAGAGGTGGTATTGGGATGACGGCGATAGCATCCAGAGTGTTAAAGTGAGTATTTACGAAAGCCCCGCCCCCCCCCCCCCGATCCAACCCAAAGAAAACGTGCCTCTGGTGGAATGAAAGGAGTGCCTAGAGACGATCTGGTGCACATTTCTGGGTGCCGTTGCATAAAACTTGCTATTATAGTAACTTTGCCATCAATGATAACTTTTATGGAATACTGGATTTTGATTGGCTGTTGAGCAACGTTACCATGGTAGTTAATATTGATGGCAAAGTTACAGTAATAGCAAGTTTTTATGTAATGGCACCCACATATATAGTTTATAAAAAAAAAAAAATGAACAACCACCATTTCAGCCAGAAAAACTGATCTGTCATATATTCTTTAAAAAGTTCAAATCTTTCCAAGAGTCATCTATATTCTCAACCCTGTCGGTAAAGAGAAGGGTTAAAACTGATCCGGCTCCATATAGATGCTTATTTTGAGAGTGTATCATCTTCTGATTCTAATTAGAATCAGATCTGAACAGCCTAAAGTTTGAGAAAAGTCGGAACAAAATCATGAATAGTGGTGCAAGTATGTCAGGCTGCCCATGCGTTAGCTAGTTGGTAGAAGTTAATAGCTTTCAATAATTTTTCTAGGCATGAAAGATTTTGCGATCGCCATGCGCTCGGAAAACTTCGGTAAAATTTCACAATGTTACTTCATTCGTGGTGCACATCTACATGTATCGGATGTGTCAAGCCAAAATTGCGTCATGGCCGGCCTCGGCCTCTCCTTCAAAATTAGATCAGAGTAAACGCTAAGAAAATAAACCTGGCAGAATAAAATCAATTAGATATGTGAGTTATATCCTTCGGTGAAGTCGACCTGCATGCATAAAAAATGTTCTGGTTATACTATTTGTGTTTCCTGGAGTACGCTTGTCTGAGCACTGTCCTGGTGTACCCTATAAAAGCAGAAGGAGAAAGGTCCAGTGGGACATGGCGTATCAAACTATTGTGGCCCTGAAGTACGCTTGACAACAGGTCATGAGCGACGTGAATTTCGCATCCCAGGTCCTGAATTCCGCATCCCGGGTCCTGAACTTCGCATCCCAGTTCATGAATTTCGCATCGCGGGTCGTGAATTTCACGCCTTGGGATGCAAAGTTCGCGCTGCGGGTCATGAATTTCGCATCGCGGGTCGTGAATTTCACGACTGGCTTGCAAAGTTCGCGCCGCGGGTTATGAATTTCGCATCGCGGGTCGTGAATTTCACGGCTGGGTTGCAAAGTTCGCGCCACGGGTCATGAATTTTGCATCGCAGGTCGTGAATTTCGCGCCACGGGTCATGAATTTCATGAACTGGGATGCGAAAGTCACGTCGCACATGACCTGTTGTCGGGCGTACTTCAGTGCCACCATATCAAACAGTTTTTGTTAAGTTTTGGGCGCAATGTTGGGCAGAATCCGGCGGCGCCGCATGCTTCAGTGGTACTTGTGAACAGGAGGGGGTACATGGGCTTCATTCATTGATGATATCGCCACAGCACATGTATTATGATTAGGCATATCCTTTACTCAAGAAATTACATTTGAAAGAAGTGTGTTCGAAGCAGGTAGAAAGGGAAAAATGACGCTTTTCTGTACCTTTCGCGTAACAAAATTGAAAATTACATTTTAGAGTACGTTCTATCACCAAAAATTGGTTGAAGTCTTTGGGAATGTAGAAGATAAATATGTTGTCTGTAGCAAGTTGAAAGCAAAATGTACTAAATTACACGCCCGATTTCATTGTTCCATGACCTGTTAATGTTTGAACTTTCTACACTTGATGAAAAAGGATGGGTTCTTTTTTTCATTATGACAGGAAATGTACTTACCTGGTTGGTTAAGTCTTTATTCAATGGAAACGTAATACAAGAGGAAGTGTACTGAAATGTTCGAGTGACTGCATTACTTCATGTGAAACAACATGTCTAGTTTTAGCTGGAATATATAAGTAACCTCTCCAGATTAGTCGTGAGTAAAGATAGTTTGTGTTCGATGTGTTCGTCTGATTCCTGAAGCTTATCTGTCGAAAATACAAGTGGAAAGGTCATTCCAACAGTTGATTTGAAGTAAATTTACACGTTCGCGACAACTGAAAATACTTGATCTCTTCAAGTGATTGTCATTAATATGACCTATGACCTTCGTATTCTGCTCAGCAGCGACGCAATTGCATTCTGATTTTTAAAGATAAAAAAAAAATGAAATTTTCAATCTTTTCGCTATAATTTGATCATTTCCTTGAAACTGTCAATGATGTTATTCTATGCCCCGACCAAAAATGATACACAAAATAACTATTTTCATGACTGTATCAAAATGCTAAATGTGATCTTCAATTAATGTACTCGAGTTTTTTCTTGAACTCAACCCAGGACCAAAATGTCAGGGCGACAGATTTGAAAATGATAAATTAAAATAACCTTCCCTATGCTGTCTTCATTATCGCTCTCTTGATTTTCTGGTAAAATAATATACATTGTACGCTCTCTTATACTGGTTATTATTTGAGCGAGCCTAATAATGTTAGCAGTCGGGAAGCTTGCCTGATTATCTACGAAGTTTGTTGGTAAGTCAATCTGACAGGAGGTCAGAGAAAGTGAAATGAAAACCGCCGATTTTCAACCCTTCTGTTGCAGTCCAATTAGAGTTAATATATGAAGTTAACAGAGTTTTCTCTGAGAAACTTACGCGTTATCAACCGACAGAATTTTTTATTTACCGAGGTCCCAGAGGAAAGAGAGAAGGGAGCAGCCCACATAATTAAAAATCAATGCAGACTCTATTTAAAATTCACAAAGGCGTATTCTCAAAACGCTCAGTGATACGAATTTTTCACAATGTTGGGGTAACTGTCCATTCGAATAACTCACGAAAATCTCAAAACAGTGTGATAAATCTGTGTTTACCTAACATATTTTTTCTTTTGCACCGAGGATACATGCTACTTTTTTACCGTTTTAAAAATTACCACTGAAAAAAGGGCATAACGAATGATAAGGAGATTTGACATTTTCACAAAAGATTGGAATCTCAACTTGATTGAGCTCACCTGAATTTTTCAGTTTTTGTTGTTGCTTTTTTAAAATCCCTTTTTCATTTAGAAAGCGGTCCAGCTATTCTGGAAGTAATACCCAGTGAAGCGTTATCCATTTGCCAATTAGACTAGACTAGACTGTAATTTTTGTTCCTGCAGTGTCGGGGAAATCAGTGGAGCGACTGCGACATAGCGGCCATTTACTGATTACTCCCAAAGAATTTGCCCATTAGCACATGGTATCAATAGCATAATCAATTAATTTTACATTGGTATAAGAAACTAACACTGGTTCGTTTTCATTCCTCTAAATGTTTTTCCTTTTTCCTGTTGTTCCGTTTACGATGAATAGAGCCGACCAGAGCATTACTAAAGCATCTCAACGTCAAAGAGTACAGTCATTTTGCTGATTTTCTTTTCGTGGTGTAGATCGCGTAGAACATTTTGCAACCGATTAATTTATCCCGTAATTCCCAAGTGGGGCGCCATCCATTTGCCCATTAAATTAATTTTGAACTGATACAGTCTAGTTTTCCATCGATGGAAGGGGATTGTAATTGAGAGCATATTATTAAGTTCGCCAGTCTCTGATTTTCTATCGGGAAAAAGAAAGCCTCTTTTTTCCATCGTAACCATCATGTTCATGGCAAAAAGAGTTGCTGTAATAACATCAACCTTGTCTTCGTCACGCAATGAACATAAACATTTCATAAATGGGAGTTTGGAATTGGTTACGGAGAATAGTCATTCCGAAAGGAAACGGATATTCCCTGCAGCAGCGTGAAATAAAGTGCTGAATCGAAATATGAAACGGATACTATTCCCGAAGGATTGACGTTTCAAACCCAAACAAACGGAGCTTGAATTGCATGTAGGATGAAAATAAAGAGTGGGGAAAACCAATTTTTCAGAATTGTGAAAGTCGCTCATTGTCTTACTCTGAAGGAGACGAGACTTTTGAAAACAGAATCATCTAAATTAAACGATCTTATGGTAAATGTTGTGAGAAAGACTTGACTTGCCGCATTCGCGTCTTTCATAACATTCAGATTTCGTAATAATTATTAAAAGATTTGGGTGTCTGTGCCGAATCTAAATTACAAAACGTTTGCGTAAGTCTACAACTTGTGCAAAGAATATGTACGCTTTGAATGTTCGCATAAACACACCTTTGGAAGCAAAATTAGCATTTGCTTTGACATTTAAATTTTCATATCGGATCATAAGCAAAAACTTTACATGCGTTGTATTTTAGTTTCCATACTTGCTAATACCGAAGAATGAAAAGGCGATAGATTGTGCGTGTGTGTGTGTGTGTGCAGCGCAGTGCAAGGATGGCTTAAGGTGCCATTTGCTCAGCAATTCCATATGATTATTTTTTGAGGGAAGTTTCCTGTACAATGATACTTCTAAATACGATATTTTTCTGAAAATTTCAGAAAATGCTAAATCGTTTTCTGGATTTGAATCAGGAAAGATTATGATTACTCACTGGGCAGCTGTAGAATGATTACGTTCAACCGTAAGGGATGGACATAGTTTGGTTTCACCGCTAAGGAACTGAGAGAAATATTGTAATTGCCCATTCGTGACAGAGGTCCACATTTTGTGGTTTGGCCTAATAACTTTTGATGCAAAGCCCTAAAAATCATACCAAATACATGAGCAGAAAGAGCAAAAAATTCTACACAAACTTTGCCCATTTTGGTTGCGTCAATATTCGTTGTTTGATGCTGAAGATTTTTTAAAGGAAAATAAGCATTAAAATCCTTAAATTGGCAATGTGATAGAAAGTTTAAAATCACCGTTATCTCCTGCGAATTGGCAACTTTTTGACTTCTCATTTCATTCACCAAAATTCATTTCAGATACATGATGTTTTATAAGAAAATTGTAGCAATAAAATAAAAATGTTCGTGTTGCCAATTTGAAGAATAAAAGCTGATCAAATTAGACTTTAAATAATTCTTGTCACGAATGGGTTAAATGCTCCATCCTCTTTAGCAAATTGCGAGAATGCAAATTCAAATCATTACATGGAGCTGTTATATTCATGTTCGGTTATACGGTATATTAGATAGTTTATGCTCCTTTTGTATAAAAAGGGGGTTGAACCATACCCACACTTGTTTCTTAAATGTCAAATGGTTCATGCACTTTGGGAAGAAGTAGACATTTGCATTTATTTGACATTGGACTGGGGTCATGGGATGAGATATTTCTTGGGACATCAGAGAAATCTTCAAGCATGAATCTGTGTAGTACTGTAAATTTGTTAAAACATTGTTTTGTCTGGGGCAGGCAAGATCTAAGGGAATAGTTCAACCATAAGAACAAACATTAAAATTGATTGTTTGATACAGGGAAAATGAAAAGAAATCAGCAATGAAGAGAGGCAAATTACATTTAGATTTGCAGAAATGGGAGGAGATAAACTCTTCTCTATCTTGAATAGGTCTCTTTTTAACTGTTTCAGCTGGAACACGGTAGGAAGTCAACAAAGTCAAGCATCGGAAGAGTGTGGGTTGTGTTGTGCGGGTGGTTGCGTGAGTGTGTGTGTTTGTGTGTTGTGGCTCTTGTATATCTTGTATATCATGTACCGAAATGGCAGGACTGAGGGCGATATCCAGGTGTGATTTGGGAGAAAGTGACTGTGTAGGTGTTATGTGTGTGTGTGTGTGTGTGTGTTTTGGGGGGAGGAATAATGATGTTTTCCTTGGGATGGGTGATACTTTGGGATGTTTTTTTTTTCTCATCGATTTCTTTTTTGATTTGCTTTGTTTTGATGAGTGTAAGCTTCGTAATCTCAGATAGTTTTAAATCATTGTTGAATATTTGATACATGAAAGGAAAAGTGTTATGCATATTGGTATATATATTTTTTTAGGGGATCCTAGTTTCAATATATGTATTTATTTATTAGTTTGTATTGGATTTGGGTCTCCTTTGTTTGTTCTTTTCTTGTATTTTTTTTTTAAATAAAAAGACATAACATGTATTTATCGCCCTCCACAAAATGTACAAGGGAAGACTTTTTGTTGGGGCGGGGGGGGGGGGGAGTGGTGCTTCAACATTGTTTTTTATAATAACTGATTTCATTGTTTCTCTTTTAAGTTAAATATGATTCATGCTTATATTAAGTTAATGAAAAAAGTCAAAATTTGAAATGCAAAATATTATATGTGATTTGAAAAGTTAAATTGAAATGTTATATATTTTTGTTCATGAAATCAGAATAAAATAGTATGGAAAAAAATATCTTGTATTTAAAAAAATGGAAAAACAAAAAAGTATATCTATATAAGCGAGGACATTAAACAAAGAAAAATTCCTGAGAGCAATGGTCCTCGGGTGTAATATAGTAGTTATCGGATGTCAAACAATAGATTTGAGCCTTATTCCGTTAGCTTTCCTAGGTTTGGAACCCTCACACAACCACCAATGTCGAAGATATGGAGAGGATACGGAAAGCTGATGCTTGTTTATTTCGGTCAATAGAGACTACAGGAAGAGCACGTCTTCATCACGTATTGTCTGCACCCTCAATCTTGATCCACTCCACTCTCGTGGTCTTTTTGCACAATCAACGATGCTCTTCAAAATCTATCATAGCACTATGGATATTCCACTCCCTAAAAGTATCACTCCAGTTCCCTTCATCGGCAGACGAGACCACCCCTTAAGCTCACCATACGTGATGCTTCCGTGGATGCCTTTAAGTACTCCTTCTATCCTCGTACTGTGAGAATCTGGAATAGACTACCCTATGCAACTATCAACACACCTTTCCTCACTACTTTTCAGGCGGCTGCCTTCCCAGCTTTCAGAAGTTTGCAGCCACCTGCTGGACTACGGTTACTGTAAACCGAATGGTCACGTTTTTACTTGCACCCTCCATTTTTTATTGTAAATACTCTCCAACGTCACTGTCCGCCATTGACTGCACATGCACCCCATCCCAGTTTAGCTTCAAGAATGAGCCGCAAAAGGGTTTGATTTTTTCAAGTTTCAAGGTTCAAGGTCAGGAGAACAATAAAGGAACAATAGCTGTCCTTGGGAGTACAGCCATGCGAAGACATTTTCACATTGTTACATTACCTGGCACTTTCCGTTTGAAAATTATATGTATAATTCCATTAAATGTTTAGGATTTAACTGAATCTCCGAATCTGAAAGATACTCTTTCCGAATCTGAAATGTACCCAATCCCATTTTCCTTTTCAACTATGAAATCTTAATTTCATGAAAATAAAACAAGAGATTCTTTCTAAGTGTGATGATAGAGAGAATAAGTGATAACTAATATCGAACTTATGTGGTTGATTGAATTATCGAAAAATGGTAGAGTTGGCACGTATGGGTTTTAATGAAATTCAATGCAATAATTCGGCAGTGATTTACTTTGATGTGAATAGAAGTACACCTTCAATCACCATGATCACTGAAAAATCAATTTGGTCGAATGATGATGGAGTAAGCGCAATCAATTTCGAATTACTCTGCATGACGCACTTCTTAGTATCCTAAGAACGACTCATTAATACCAGTATGAAAGCACTTAGCGGAGAGTAATGAACTTTATTATGACGGTGACGATATTTCTATGGGGAAATCATGCTACATTACTGAAGAGCATATGAAATGTCATCCACGCCTACCCCCCCCCCCCCCACCACCACCTCTACAAATCAGACAAAATCTTCACTGTGGCTCGACGACCATTTTCTCGCTTCAAGATCAATAACGATTGTGGCGATTTAATTTGGTTTTGAAGTTATTGCTAGTAATCACCTCTATATTTTGTAGGCGTTGTCTAGTAATTCACTTTTAATTATTGAATACATCATTCAAACACGATAAAAGAAAAGTAATTGGAAGTAATGCACATGACATTGGCCAGTGACATACTAATATGTATTTATATAAGTGGCTCACCTTTATAATTCGTTTATTAGTTTTTTCACCGGGCACATTGATATATAATTGAGGTTTTCGTTGGGAGGATAACCAAATTACATTACACATGTTCATTAAACTGCATTCATGGGGATAATTTAGAATTTTTTCACATAGAGTCACGTGATCAGCCAATATGCGAGATCATCCCTCAAATCTTAACAACCTTACTGGGTCTCTATCACGTGGCTTGTACGTAAGCACGTGCTCTTGGAGTGACGCCCTAGATACCCAACCACAAAGTGACGATACTGATAATTTAAATTACTACACACCTTAATTCTCTTTTGTCACTAGTAAGCATGGGTGTCGATCCTGGGGGAAGGGGGGGGGGGGAGGGATAAATCTCCCGAGTATATTAGGTAAGGAGATTGCCTGTATTATCACTCTCCCTCCCCCATAATTCACGGTCAGTAAAGGATGTAATGATAAAATAATGAGTGAATGAATAAATGAATGATGATGATGATGGTGATGATTTTGTATAATTACCAACGACCCTTAGCTATGCAAAGGTATGAAAATTTCCTGAAAATAGTTTGATATCTTTTTTAAGGAGAATTTTTCAGACTGTGAACTTTTTTGACAGACTGTATACATAGAGAAAATATCTCAGACGACATTAGGCTACCATGTTAAAATCCCCTCTTAAGATCTGTCTATCATGTTTCTATATATTTCCTGATAGAATCACATGAAAAAATTCCATACAGGCTATTTTATCAACGACAGGTAATTTTCAGGTTATATTTTCTTTTGGTATAAAATAGGTTAGGTCAAATTTTACCCAGTATTGAGTGTTTGGAAAAGTAAACCCAATTTTTGAAAAATTCCTGTTAATAGATTATTCATTTACCGGTTTTGAATTCTATATCGCATGAAAGAGTAATAAACGTGCCTTTTAATGGTGACTCGTTTAGGTTTATAGGGCCACGCGTCACTGAACACCAGTGTTTTCAAAATTTGTGCAGAATCCCAGGTGGTTAATTTAAAAAAATACCATAATAGGCAGGGTTTGGGTTGAATGGCTTTGTCAACTGTATTAGTATCTCTTTGTAGACATCAGTCAGTAAAGAAAAGCGTTCATTGTGACTGAATTTACGTCTTAGCAGAGCATTATGAACACGAACTTCCAACAAAAAGCACACCCCTGAAAAAAATCCAAAGCAAAAATACAAAACACCACCCCCCCCCCACCCCGATATTTGTAAAAATCAGCAAAGTCAAATCTTTATACATGAATATTGATTTTGGGGTTTTCCTCTTTTATGCCCCTTGTCTTTGCTTTGCATTGCTGCGGGATCTTACCATGCTTTGATATGCACAGGTTCTTTGGTAGGCAAACGTTAAGATTCAGCTAGACATTCTTCTTACAAATGTTTCTCATCTGAAGAGGCTTTCTTAAGCTTTCCTGAAGCATAGGTAGATAACCCCTCTTTAATACAAATTTTAAAATCATCCATGAAGAAAGTTGGATCACTCGGACCGTTTGACAAAAGGTTTGAACAGCATCATGATCATGCCTGCTGAGTTTTGCAAGGAGGTGAACGACCTGGGATTATGCACGAAGTTTTAAAAACAATGGCGTTCAGTGATGCGTGACCCTAGAAACCTAAATAAGTTACCATTAGAAAGCTTCTAAATTAATCTTTTATATGATATAATTTTTTTTTTACCAGTAAATGCATATTCCATAAAACAATTTAGGATGAAAATTGGGTTGCCTTTTTTTTTCCAAACACCCAGTATGAGACAAAATGGTAACAGCATGATGGGTGAAATTGTACTCTTTAAAAAATATATAATACGGAATGCAAATTATCCACATCAAACATACCTCTCTGCTCAAGCTTCATTAGAGTGTGGTACTGGTACACTCTACTGTATCTGTATCTTGATCAAAGAACCTTATGATTTGACTTATTTACCAACAGAAAATAGGTACAATGCGATGATACTTATATATATATATATATATATATATATATATATATATATATATATATATAAATGAAGGAATTGTAATATAAAAAACAAGACGTAACTGTGTTTCATGTATTATTTATTGGCTTAATGATTGTCTTTATTTAATGCACAAGCCGTTTATATTTTATTACTGACCCAGTCTTTACTGTAAGAGGAATGCCTACTAATTTTGTCCAAAGTTCATGAAGATCTTTCCTTTCCATTCTGCTTCTTCCCCGATGTGATGATAAAAGAAAGAGAGAAATGAAACAAAGAAACGAAATTATTACGACGTACATAGTGTTAGGTTTATTTTGTCTTCCCGTCTTCAGGGTATTCACCCCCTTCACTTATCATCTTCTGGATACACCTGCATGTCCCCAGAGAGTTTTCTTTTTAAATGAGAGTCTACGAACCTCTTCAGAATGATGTTTTGCATACTAATAATACGATTTTCTAACTTTTCTTCAAGCAAAAACTCGTTGTTCTCAATTAAATTACACTCGGTAAGTAAGTGTATCTCCCATTGCCCTCAGACCTCTTATTTCAAAAAGGCGAAACCGATAATATCATTCTTTCTTGATTCTTTTCTTCATCTCGTTACTTTAGAACCCTTCTCCAAGTCGGATGTTAGAATCCTCCAGAAAAACTCTACCCTTTCTTAATGGTCATTATTGCTCAGCTGTAATGTCGTTTTGAAGTGCGTTTCGCCAATAAAGCTTTTTAGAGTGGTTTCCGCGAGCGGGAGACCCATTAATCTGTAACCTACAGCGACTCTTTGATAAAGTCGATTTGGCGACGTGTTTTCTTTCACTCTTCATTTTGTAACAAAGTTATCTGATTCAAAAGAAGAATACTCTTTGAAATTACGAACAGCCTTTGTATGTTATACATCAAATCATGAACTGTTGGGAAGGTTGCATTCTCCAAGTGTATACTTTTTTCAAGATTTTTGATACGCTCGGTCGGAAACTTGAAAGTTTGAACATTTGTAAAATGTCTGTTTGAATTTTTTTAAAACAAAAGCATTATGCTCTACCAACTTCAGGTAAAAAAAAAAAAAAATTCATATCTGCAAAACTTCTGTACATGTTTTGCCTTGTCATTTGAATCAGGACGAAATGCGACTCGAACCCGTTTGAATTTGATTATGACTACAGTAAAGCCCCTGTAATTACACATGTACACAGTTATAATGTGCCCTCGTACTTTTCATAATTATGTTACATTAAGTCAAATTGAAAACGTCAATAAACGTCTATCTTGGAGAAAAAGATGCATTCTGTAATAGTGGTGGAACAATCCTGGAGATGAAATTATGTCAAAATTGATATCAAGAAACATAGCAATAACCAACAAGCTGAAATAATTTTTCAGTTTCCATCTTCTGATTTGTTATCTCTCTACTTTACTTTATGTTGGCCATACCTCAAGTATGGAATTTTGGCAAGGGACAACTTCACATTACAGCAATTTTAGGCAGATTAATTCAACTCTCAAAGAGCCCATGGCTTTATGCCGTGGCATACAGGATATCTCTCACACAGTGGCAAGCCTCTTCAAAATCATAAAGGTTTCAAAGTGCCCGACTTTATACCTTTGTAACTTAGATCAATTTATGGTTCTACTTAATGACGAGCTTCCGAATATTCTCGCAGATTTGTTTGCTACTAACAATGCGGTCCATAACTACTCACCAAGCATGCCAAGACGAACTTTTTCAATCTTCCTTGTACAACACGCATGAAATAAAGCTTTTCAGGTCCAACATTTTGGAATAGCCTTGATCCAAGCCCGAAGGTTATTGAAAAACTACATCATTTTAAAAACAGAACAAAAGAACTGAATATCTCTTCTTGAACTAATATCAAACAATATACGAAAACAAACCTCCATTGCCCATATTCATGATATCTATGCACTGCGAAAAGGTAAACCCTATATAAAACCCTTATCTAATGGCCAGTATTAACTAATAATATTCTTTTCATGATAATATCTGTGTATAATGTAACCGTAATTGTATATCTAAGTTTAGTTTATATAAGTTCATTGTAAGTGCCTTGAGCACCCTCTGGGTGGATATGTTTGCGCAATATAAATGTCTTTATTATTAGTATCCTCATTAGTATTATTATTGTTATTGTTATCATTATTATTATTATTATTATTATTATTATTATCATCATCATCATTATTATTATTATTATTATTATCAATGTTTTTACTTTCAAATCTTCTTCTCGCATAATAATGTGTTCCATGATAGCGGATTTCTCTACTTTGCGTCTCTTTTCCTCCCTCCTCTCTATCCATAACACATTTTCTCTCTCTCTTTCCTCTCCTTCCCTCTCACCAACTCCACATAATCTTATTAGATTACTTTGCCCTTAGTTTGCTGTTTCCCCATGTTTCCTTTGTTACCCTTTTTTTTTGGGGGGGGGGGGGGGGGGGAGGGGGAGGTGTTTTATACTTCTTCAAATTAACTTTCCCAGTTCCTTTTCTAGGCTAAATTGGGACCTATTCCGGCAAATTTATAGCTTGCAGTAAGTTTCCACACACTTTTATATTTTGTATGCATTTACTATTACTGCAAATTAGTTACTGCAATGAACTTTATTACTGTTTGTTCTGTGTCACTTGATTTATATGCTTTAAAAATTGTATTATTGAACATAACGTAAAATGTGAAAACAAATATATTCAGAAATCGGAAAAAATCAGACAATAGTATGCTAAATACCAATCGGATTTCTTCTATAATATAGCTTAAAGTATGAAATTGTGGAATATATGCTCGAGCAATGTTCAATTTACACCGCATCCACCCGCTTTTGTTTCAATACCATTATACAGATTATTACCTGAACAATGTTCCAAAAGGATTTTATATTTTTATTTTATAATTCTGCAAGCATTTTGGGGAGAATCATGTTGATTCCTGACTTGAAATTTCATAAAAATCAACTTTTATGAAAATTTATGTGACATCACAGATACTGGCAAAGTTGCCAACTCAAGGATCCCCATAATAGGGATTTACTGAACCTTTCAAAATTCATAACTCTTGAACAGATTGTCCGATTTTGCTCAAACTTTCACTGTCTACTCTTCTTGTTCTTCTGCATGGGTTTCATTCTCCTTTAAAATGTTCTTGGATATTCGTTGTGGATTTCATCTTTCAAAGGGATTCTATCGGATTCGCTAGCCCATTTAAAAAGCAGAATAAATCAAATTTGATCATGAAGGATTTTTTCACCTGTTTATCTCCTACAGCCAACCAACCCAGGCAAACCCAACCAGGGTCTAGCAGCATCGGCTTTCTACAGCTCTATATACCAAGGTCCCCCTAAGTCATTCCTCATCGGGAGTTTCTACTCGGAAGACTCGGGAATCTTATGCGAGACCGTCAAGTATTGGAATGTTATCCAGGTACACCAATCTAGTATGATAAACTTTCTGCACGGTGTATGAGTAATTTTGTTATTTTGGTAGAGGATAACCCCAAGGTTGCAGCTATAGTCTCAACCTGAAATCTGCGCACAGTAAAGATAATTAAGGAGTGGGATTTACGCCCATTATCAATTTGATGAAATGCATGGTGCACGTCTTATCCAAGGATGCACGCACTTACCTGCCCTTGTACCTGCCTCGGAAAGTCTACGGAGTTGGGTAGAAGTCACATCTGCATTGTGCTTCGTAGTGCCCCATGACTGGCATAATTGGTGACAATACTGCCATTTTGACATTTGCAATTCGTTTTGTGTTTTTTCAGAAAAAATGCTTTGAACTTTCGTTTACATTTCGTATTACGAATCTTATTGCGAGGATCGTGATTATGATAAGGAAATGACAAAAGGGCTCAAAAGGGCTCAAATCTTCATTGCTTGTGTAAAATGTATAACGTACCTCATTAATGCAGGTTGATGAATCGATTCGAACACACATATTGATTAGAAATGGGGGGAAAAATCGCCATTAGCTGTCCTTGCTCACTTCGGCAGGCTATATTGGTGATTACGCTGCTTTTCCCTCATCAGAACTGGCGTGTAGTAATTACCTTTTCGAGCCAGAGTATAACTCCGCCTCTGTTCCCCCCCCTTCTCTCTTTCTCTCTCTCTTTCTCTCTCTCTCTCTCTTTCTCTCTGTTTCTCCCTCTCTCTGTTTCTTGCCTTCACCATTAGTTTCATTCCCTGGTTTTTCATTCCTCTCTCCTCTAGCCATTGCTTATTATCTGTCCAAGATTATGGCTTTAGAAGTTGCGTGGTGACCGAGCAAATTTTAAAAGAAAATTTTAAGTTATAAAAGCAACGCAGTGATTATTTACCTTGATATAAGTACCTTAAGTTAGTAACTGAAAAGTAATTTTTCGATTGAAAAACTTGTCATATACTCTTGTGACGTACACTAGATAAAAGACTCGTAGTTCAACTTGTGTGATATGGTTTCAGATTCATTTGTAACAATCAGACAATGAAAAAACAACCGGTCCTTGTAGTGTTTTGCTATGCTGTTTTCGGTAGGTCGTCTTCGTTGATATAAAACTAATTTTCATAAATGTTGCAGGAAAGCCTTCGCAAAGCATTGACGTCAATCGGTAAATACTTTGTGATATTCATGTGTGATTCGGGTTTCCTAAAATGTCAAACGAGAGAAATGTCGTATTAATGGATATAATATGTGTCAAGATGTAATGTTATTGCTTTCTGTCACATTCAGAGTCCATTGCAAATGACAACTCAATTCTTGACATACCATTTATACATTTACTTTTATAATTTCGTTACCTTTAATGTGAAAAAGGGTGCTCGATCGCACGAAAGTTGTTTTCTAATGCCCTTAAGGAGAATGTTCTAGTAAACGAAATGAATCCTTCGATCGTTATTCATTTCCCAGTGAAAAGTGATTCCATTTAAAGGACTGTTCGGTCATTTTGGTTTAAAAAAAAGAAGGGGAGGAGGAAGAAGATACGAAGAAGAAGAAGAAGAAGAAGAAGAAGAGAATCATAATCGCATATCGGATTTATCGGGGTTTGATTCAAGCACATTGCTCACGACCACCTTTGTTCGAAGAGGATAGCCCAAACACATCCACATCGGGTTGTTTCCGTGCGTGTTTATATTCAGTGGACAACTCGCCCAGAATAATTCACCGATACTGTTTTCATGAATTTAGACAAAATATTATTTCATATCTTTTCATCATCGGCATTCCCTTCACTTTAACCCCTTTATGAGAATTGCAATTTAAATGACAAAATAACACTGGGTAAATATACATTACGCAAATAAAACCTGATCGTATAGCTGGGGACTTGAGAAGCATGTTTGCCGTGCGAGTCCCGGCTTACGAACTTACAGTAACCCCAGTGGCTTAATTTGTTTGCTTGTCGAAGCTGTTACTGAAAACCATACTGTGGCATTTTGATATACATGAATTTCAGTATAGACGCAATCACAATGTTCATCGCGCTGCATGAATTTGACGATGTCTCATTTTATCCAATGAGAATTACCTGACATGTTTTGAGCAGTGATTTTCATAAAAAAATAAAGATACTGAAACAGATGGTACAACGGCCAACGACGACACAATAAAACAAGGAGAGTATTATTTCTGAACCCAAGAATTCATGCCTACCCTTAATAAACCATAATGTATAAATATACAGGATGAGTCAGAAAAATACAAACTTTTGAACGTTTTGCCTAATGTTTCATCATGAAGCTTCCGTTGGCTCTCTCTTGCTTTATCTCACTTTATTTTATCATTTATTTGTAAACATGTATTGATATAAAATTTGATCAACTTTGCCTTTCATCTTCGCCTTTTAGTTTCTGATTTTATGTAACATAAGTCATGCGTTATGTAGTATACTTTATGTTCAAATGTTTTTTTTTTTTGTTTGTTTTTTTTGCCAAATTTGTTGTTTATAATCGGTTTTGTTAAACATGTAAATTACTGAACCGGTAAATTCTACACAGTTCATTCTTTTGGCTGCAAAGTGCAATATCAATAAAACATTTCCAGTTCAATTCAAAGCTTCATGTATAACTATGCAAAAGAGTCATGTCCTGAACATCTCGAAACCGTGAATTCCCACCCTCCCTATCCTCCGCTCAGAAGCGCCTGAACCGTTAAAGAGACACGGGATTTGGGGTATGGGCAGAGCATTGTTTGTTCGGAATGCCACCCCCCCCCCCCCCTCCTTTGTCCGTTCTCAGCGTTCCGGTGCGAATGCCTTTGCTAATAATAATTTATATATTATATATAAAAGTCCAGTGCTTGTAGCAGCTGTCCTCTTTCCCAGCCTTGACTAATCAGTACAATACAAAGTTGAATTTGCAAGACCTCTTTTTCGTTTATACTACCACACTAACTATTTCATCCAACAGATATCCTTCGGTGCTGCTTCTCCGCTCCTAAGTGACCGGGAGAAGTGCCCCTCCTTCTATCGCATACCGCAGTCCGCCGCTCAGCAGAATGTTCCGCGCTTACTGCTCCTTAGTATGTTCGGTTGGGACCGCGTTGCAATCATCCGCCACAGCAACGTCTTGTTTACCGCGGTAAGTCTACTCATTGTACATTGGTTTTCAGAGGTTTTTGCAGGAAATATAAGAAAAGGGTGTAGTTTCCCCCCCCCCCCCCAAAAAAAAAAAAAAAAAAAAAAAAAAATTGTAATCATCAAAAGGTAGGAGTTAAAAGCTCTCAAAGGGAGAGGAGAGAAGCAGTACTCTCGACAAAATATCCCCCTCTTCTATCGCTTAAAATTAGAGTTGGTCACGGCCCGTTTATAGGGACATCCTTAGACTAACAACTTATGAGCTTCAGTCAAATGCTATTAATGATAAGTTGGACACGATTATTGATCTCGATCCGTAATCTCAGCGCACCTCAGGCACCTAAATATACACAAGTCTATCGGGTGAACATCTAAAAGTGTTAGTAAATGGCAAATTTAGACCTTGTTTATGTTTGCCTCGACAGCTTATTATGATTCAGGTATTTTGGCCGTCAGTGTAATAGCTTGACCATGCATAATTAATGATATTAATTGTTCCCATTATTTCGTATTACTGTAAGGGCACAGGTGAAGATATTTCATCATAGAAATCGCTACCTTCAGGACTAGGATGCAAAACAGATGCTACTTGTTAACTGATTCTTGCTTTATCCTGATTAAATATATTTCAATAAAAATAAAGATAAATAAAATAAATAAAAATACTTCTTTTCATCATATTTTAATTTATAAAAAAGTGTGAACGACACTATTTCATATAAAACTCCTTATTCTTTATAACACAATCTATATTTAAAACAAAGACTCTTTCGTATTATTTTTCCCCAAAAGTATGCACTGATAATGCTGAAGGGTCTCCATTCAATATTCCATGAAATATAAAATGAAATGAATATCATTTCAAGGATAATTTATTTTGCAATATCTTCCGAACTGATACAGACTATGGAGGACCTCCGAGACAGACTGGTAGATAACAATTTCACAATTGTTGCTAACGAGCTCTTCGACGAGGATCCTTCATTTGCTCTGAATTATATCAAGGTAAGATATGTACATTCACCATGTTTACCCTTCTAATTATTTTTTTTTTTCACGCAGCGGTATATTTTCAATAGCCTCTCCGAGATGATTGAATTTCAAGGTATTCTATTCAATTCAAGGATGGTTTTACTTGTGCTGCAGAACTGATATTACTTCCATATCAAGGAAGAATTATGTGCGTAAACCAAAGGATAATACAACTTTTAAAACCCAAAACGCTTCCTGTATTAGAACTTCTTTTTTTTGCCCCCCCCCCCCCACCTCTCTCTCTCTCTCTCTCTCTCTCTCTCTCTCTCTCTCTCCCTCTCTCTTTCTCTATCTCTGCCCGGGCTTGAACTTGCCTGGATCTTTCAAATTCTGTAAGATTTTGTTTCTCACTGTAGGTTGTTTTGGGGTTTTTTGACAAGGAATGTGTGTATCTGCGTATAATATATATATATATATATATATATATGGCGAGAGAGAGAAAGAGAGAGAGAGAGAGAGAGAGAGAGAGAGAGAGAGAGAGAGAGAAGTGTATGAATGAACACGCCGCTAACACAAATTTAGGTTCAATATTTTGCCCATAGGCTTCTTCAGGAAATAATGATAATCAGTACATGTGCCATGACTGACAATGACAATGACAATGTGATTTTTATTTCCTGGTGTCACCCAAAATGACAACAAGCGCAAAAACGAAACATGAAAGAGAGAGAGAGAGAGAGGGGGGGGGGGTCGCCGATCAGCATCCTGAACATGGTGAAGTTCTTTCTGATGGACTTGGCGACTTGGGCACTTAAAGGGTGGTATGTGAGGACGAAGGGAAAAAGCGCAGCACTTCTTTCCTTTCTGAGATTTTGCAGGGTTTCATGATGGGTTCGAAAGGTGGTCCTGTTCTGTTTTTAGCCTCTTGGACGACCTCGGTCATGTCGGTAGGGTATTCCCGGTGTCGAAAAAAAAAGCCCACCATCTCGTCTATACGATGCCCGTACTCCTCATCAGAGCTGCAAAGTCTGCGAATCCGCGTGAACTAAGATATGGAGATAGATCGCTTGCAGGACGGCGGATGAGAAGAGTTGAAGTTGAGGAAACAGTGGGCAATAGTTGGTTTATAGTGAACTCCAGTTCTGATGCGGGTCCCATCAACATGATCAAGAGTAAGTTCGACGTCCAGAAAAGCCATCGAGGTAGTAGAACGGCGTGAGTGAGTTAAGGGGAAGCGTCGAAGTCATTGAAATGAAAGCAGCCCCTCCCTCGAGCAAGTTGAGATGCCATTTTACTAGTCATCATGTATATAGCGCAAGAGAAGGAGGGGTTTGCATCCATTGAAAGTAGATAGGATCTTGTCTCCATGATATAGCCTATAAACAGGCACTGGACAGGCCTAATCCACAATAATTTTGGTTATAATCATTCCTTAATTACTATCACCTTAAGGAATAAAACAATCCAATGAAGACCAGGAGGGTGGTTCCACCCCATGTTCATTTCAATGCATGAAAATCAACAGAATTGATTTGGATCATGTTAATTATCAATATAATGAAGCTACCGAGACGGATGTTGTTGGATATCCTTTACCATAAAAAACACCCTCACAAAAACACTGCAGGTTTGCTTTCAATTGCCATGCATTCAACAACCATAAATTGCACGATAGCGTTTTCTCTTAGGAATGGATACTGGCAAGTAAAATACCAATTTGCATGATTATCCTGATTTTTTTCATTTATGCCGTATTCTAGCTTGAAATGAATAATGGATGCAATCTTGCGAATGAACGACCGACCTCTCAAGACATGGCATAGATCGAGATGAATGAATGAACTTCATTTTCTTTTTCTTTTTTTTTTTTTGCTTGTTGACTTTGATTTCCTTTAAGCGAAATCTTTAAACTTGAAGTCCGTCTTTCTTGTAACAAGGCCTTTATACACCATAAACAAAAAGAAATGCAAATTGATGAATCAATAACAAAACAAAAAACAAACCCCCCCCCCCAAAAAAAAAGAAGATACGGAGCAATTATTTACATTTTTATTTCATTTTATTTGTTCCTTTATGTAAAAAAAATATCATACATATCGGATTCGAATATTGCATGTAAGCGACCTTCTCAATATTCTTTTTTTTTCTATATTTGAAATTTTTGTAATTTTTCTTCATGTCATCCTCCGTCAGTCTTTGCCGGTGTTTCGTCCCTATTTTTTTTTCTGGTATGTGATAACCTGATCACTGACCCTTATCATTGCGTTATTCTTTATCATTCTTCTTTCACAAAAAGAACAATAATTGATGATTATATGATGGTAATGATAATAATTCATTTCTCATTTTCTTATGTTCGTTTAACGGTTCTCTTCCTCTCTCTCTCTTTTTTTTGTTTTTTGTTTTTTTTGTTTAACAGCGCCATGAGCGCCGAAAGGCGGACCTGTGCGCTATAATAGTAACCTCTATTATTATTATTATTGTTATAAGAACAATGATAATAAAAGTAATAGTAATTATGATAATAACAATAATGATAATAATAATAATAATAATAATAATAATAATAATAATAATGATAATGATAATAATGATAATAATAATAATAATAATAATAATAATAATAATAATAATGATAAGATTAATAGTAGCAGTAGTAGTAATAATAATGTTATATCATTGTTGTTGTTATTATTATCATCATTATTATCATTATTATCATTATTATTCAGACGATCGCTATCATCACATTGTACCGGTTTAAAACGAGTTTCGAAGAGTGGAGTGTGTGTGTGTGTGTGGGGGGGGGGGGGGGTGATGATCGAAATCTTTTGCCTTTGCCGAAATTCTAGTGCGAACTCACACGCGAGTACACATACACCCTCACCTACCTGCACAACACCCACACACATACTCTCGGGACCTTATAATCCTCTCTCTGGTTTTTAATAGCATTCCAAATTCAATTCAATTCACTTCAATTCATATCCATTCCCCCCCCCCCCCCCAAAAAAAAAAAAAAAAAAAAAAAAAAAAAATTCAAGACAATTTAGAAAAGGAATCACACATATCAATGAAGAATTTTCTGAGAAGCTCTTTCCAGTTTTCCTTATGCAAAAAAAAAAGAAAGAAAAAAAAAACATAAATCAATAATGGCAAAGGCTTCTTTTCAATGTCAATTTTGTTGTGAAAAAACAATGATAACATGATTGTAGATTCATAATTTTAAACAAACTTGTTCCGACTCGTATATGTCAGTTGCAAAAGCAAGGCATTTGTTAACGCCATCCCCCCCCCCCCCCCTCTGAAAATTGGGGGGATACATATATACTCCATCCCCACGATATTACGCCAATGTCACAATGCATTTATAATCCTACCATTGTCACAGCGCACCTATAATCCTACCAATGTCACAGCGCATTTATTATCCAATCAGGCAGCCACTTAACCTTACGTAGTATTTTGAATGTAGATTACTGTCTAGCTGAAGGACGTTGATGCTGTGGAAGAAATCTAGAAGGGACCCCCTCCCCAGAAATACAACCATAAAAACCACAGCGAATTACGATGTTCTAAATTTTAAGAATCTTACCAATAATGCGAACAGAAAATTAATGGAAAAGAATTCATTAGAATGAATGGTAAATTTGTAAGATGATTGTATTATCACACAATGAATAAACTCTTTAAATATGTATCCAACATAATTATCTCAGATTTGAAGAGAATTACGAAAATAGAAGTAAATAGTATGATAGAAATGTTAAACAGCTTTTGATAAAATGTATTGTTTGTATTTCTTTATATTTATTTTTGTAGCCATACAGCAAGCAAAAAGGTCTTTGCCCTTCAGAACACTTCTGTGGTTGTCATCAAGATCATTATCTAGAAAAATGGTGAACCGCCCCAGATGATGTATTTGGGGTGCATGGAGTAAATGGCTGTTACGTGCGGCAGTTATGTTCACGGCCTTTTGGAGTGCAGAATTCACCGATGATTCCCCCCCCCCCCCCCACACACACACACAGACACACATATTTTAAAGCTAAATCCATCTCCTGTATTATGTCTACCTCCTGTTAAACCTTCAATTCACCTCTTTTTGTTATTAGTTTCATTTTTTGTAGTAAATTTTAGCACCTGAAATGTGTACCTTTTGTTCTTCTTCCCTCTTTTCCCCTTGTGCCAGTAGCTCCCTTTTCATGATGAAATAAAAATGTTTAGATATAATTGAAGGATGGAAAGGCACCACTTTGATAAATACGCGGACGTCAAAAACTTTAATAAAGATGATTTATTGAACATAAAAAAACAGCCTCACGATAACAAATCTTCAGTACCACATAGCGGTTGCTGTCGAATGTAACTAGCTTACTGAACGTCTTAAAGATGCTACATTGTCATTTTCGGCAATATCATTCCTCAAAAGTCAATAAACGCTTTTGCATTGTCAAGTTTTGATGGCGTAATGGATTTTTCGCTTGTCAGTTGAAACATACCGCATTGCACGATCCCCATTAGTTCGACATTCTCGTTTGTTTCAAACGAAAAAGCCTACATCAATGATTCCGCAGGTAGTAGTAGCAGCGAGATGTTCTACGATACAAAAATAATTATTGATAGGTAACTAGCATTGGAGCGCTTTGAGGAGAAAATGTGAGGACGAGATATAATGACGGGATGAATCCATCAAATTAATCTTACAAAGTTTATCATTCTGTTAGTTTTAAAAACAGAATAAATACCTCGATTAAAAGCTAAAAAAGTATCGGCTGTAAAAGATTGTATCTCACAAAATTGAATCTTTGAAAGAAATAATTCTTGGAAGAGCTTTAGCATAATCTTTCGCTATGGTATAGTTTAAGATCTAATCTACGAGCATTAAAAAAGTAAGATCCGCATTGAAAGTTCTTTTTTTTTCTGCAGTGATTTTTTTCTGTTGTATTTATATGAATTTCATTGATCTGTTAGTGAGTTCCCCTATAGATATCCATTCACTTTGACGACTTATACGAATGGAATTAATCATATTTCTACATAAACGCTCATGCGCATTCAGCATGGAAACATAAGGAACTTTACCCTTCCTCACAATGGTGCATGCTCACCAAATTCCTTCCCTGCCTTAACACCACTCTATATCATTATAACACTTCTCATGATTGTTCACGTCCATTTGTATCTCGAATGCCCCTGACATGAAGTTATAACCTTCTTGCTAATTGTTAAATTGAATATATTTTCCACAAAAACATCAATAAAAGTGTACAAAATTTTCTGATAAATCATAAAGTTGGGATAACAAAGGTAGAAGTACTTATCGACAGGATCGAGGTTATCCACTGACAAGTCGGTAAAGTTATGTTATCCATCTTGTCTCCAACAGAATTGGAGCTCTATAAAAAAATCTCGAGAATACTTTTTATCGTCTTTAAAGTGATTTCTTTTTTAATTTTGTTGTATATGAACTTTCTTTGCTCATGAACTTCACTTAATTTAACAGTTTTATTACATATTTATTAAGTAACTTGAATTTTGTCGTATCCATGTTATAAAATAAAGCAGTTATAAGGTAAACCAATTTTACATAAGGCCCTAGCACTTAGAGGCCGTAGGCAGTTTACTCCCTTCAACACAACCAAGGTAATATCAGCCTCTTCCGTAATTTAGTATTCTGAGTACATGAAATTTCGAGGACAAGATTCTGGCACCACTCACTTGCAATGCTTGTTGATTTTAATACGGATTATTAGGCGATCTTTCTCGATATAGGACACGGCACTTCGGCGTTGTTATATCGACGAAAATTGTGAAACTGCTCCATTTAAATTGGTCGGTACCTTTGTTTTCCTCGCAGCTGCGGCTCTAAAGTAATATGCTAGCTACCTTCAGACCTAGAGACACATGAGAGATGAAGACTGTATGATTAATATTAGCAAGAAAGATGAAGTCATTTATATAGTTTTTACGATTCTCACAGAGGTAATTTCAGGGTTCAGATTATAACCGACCATGCCGAACCGTAATCTGAATCGCTTCGAGTATCTCGAAATGATGCCTGCAATTAGAGCACTTTACAGTATAAGTTGTTCAGGTGTATAAAGACAAAAGCAATACGGTATCCCCCTTTTTTTTTTTCTTTGATAATGATAATTCACAATATATGTTGTTTTTTTTAAAATCAACTTTGCCGAGCAGCATCTCGCACTGTAACATAGCCGGATTCATGATTATACTGATTGAATGGGAAATTTCATCATTTTTCATATGTAAGATGGAACTTGATACCAATCGACTATGACAAATCTGAACCAGCAATGTCATGAATGACATAAATGATTTACTCATAAACTGCAGTTTGTTGATCCATACAATAGATGATTATTCACCTAACGTCCTCATTAACAGAACATTATTTTATCAAAATTAAAGAAGAGTGATGGACATAAGCGCTGAAGGAGCCATGATGATGTATGTAATCATCAGGGGCCGTGGAAGCTTGGGGTCTGGGAGGCTACAGCCCGCCCCCTCCCACACACACACACAGTTTTAGCAAATATATATAAAAATGGGAAAATATAAATTGTAAAACCTTTATGTCTTAAACTGCTCATATTCTCGCAAAACCATAAAACCCCAATGGCTTCAGGGGGGCTTCGCCTCTGATCCCCACATGTTTTGTTGCTAGTCCCCCAACTGCAAAAAATAAATGAATAAATGAATAAATATAAAACAACAACAACAAAACGTTCCACAGCCCCTGATTATTACTGTTATTTTCATGATTGTAGTATTCATTACAAATGATTCTTCTGTTTTATCACATCAGGAAAAAGATGCTCGGATCATTATCGGCCTTTTCTGGGAAGCAGAGGCTAGGAAAATCTTTTGTGAGGTAAGAGTAAAATTAATGTGAGCTTTCATAGCAAGGATTGTTGGGGAATTGGCACCCATCCTCCCCCCCCCCATCCTGAATTCACACACATTTTTGACGTTTGTATGGTTTAAAACATATCAGATATAAATTATGAATACATAGGATATCATTTCATTTTGAATGTTGGTGCTTATTTAGTTGTACATAATGTCGTACGAAAGTGGCAATGAAAACCAGAACTGGCCTTTATCCACTCCAAAGTAGCCGACACTTCTTACTTATTTGTGAAGATTCTAGATTTACTCGTCCAAAAAATAAAGGATTGTTCTGTTTTTTTGTTTTTGTTTTTTGTTTTTTGTTTTTGTTTTTGTTTTTGTTGTTTTGTTGCTGTTGTTTTTGTTGTTTTTGTGGGTTTTTTTTTTTTTTTTGGGGGGGGGGGATATTGAGGCTATAGTTATTTCGGTATGATAATAATGATAAAGGTCGCATCATCGCCGCCTAACTTTTAAGGTTGCGGAAGATGAGATCGATGTCATCCGGACGGCGATTAGGGCCTATTCCCTCAAAACGTGCTCCCTTGAAATCGGCCTTCAGTCGTCCTCTTTGTTTATGTTCAGTGAAATTACATTAACATGATTAATGAAGTAATTACGCCATCGTAAAGTCATTAGACTGATTTTACCATTATTGTTCATGCTGTGCTAAGTGGCGTATGACTTTTTGTGGTAAGGGGGTGACTGAATAATGATTTTACCTTTCTCCGGTCCGTTGTCTGTAAAGATGAGGTCTGATGAATTCTGATGAATTTTTTTTTTAAATAATACAAATCGAGATGATATCGCGCCCAATTCCTAAAGATCAGTGGAAATGTTTTATATGATAACAAATGAAAGTAATCACATAAAATAATAATTGCGTGATTATAGACACTGAATCTACAGTCAGAGCTCCAGCATTTCAAAAAAATATTTGGTTCTTAATAGAGTTCTGAGACAACGATTCTCACAAACTTACTTTCTTCTTTGTAATCTCTTGCTTCGCGTCAAGGCCTTCGCCTTCAGTCAATGGTTTTCGCTCAATTGTAATTACCTTAATGAAATTATGAAACTATAGCGATAGTCAAGTCTTATCTGTGACTGTGGTGTTAAAGTTAAATTAGAAAGCAAATCGCTCTATATCATGTGAAGTAAAAGGTCGGAGATCAACTTACCTCAAGTGAATGGAGATCACTTTAATATCGATTTTTATTGGACATTTGATGACGCCACTCGGGCCTTTGTATTGCTTCAGCCATTTCAGCGAGGCAAATGTGCAGACCTTTTGTGTTCTATCTTCCCTGTTGGCTAGGCAATTTTTTTATTCAAACAAAAATGCAATCAGTCCCATTGCCGTACTCAGGGGGGCAGGGAGGCAGTTTCCCCCTTTTTCATTGCAAACTTTCCAAAACTACCACCCAATGTGCATGCGCACCAGATTGTTCAATTTCAATTCTAAAAATGCAAAAGCTCCCTCGTGTGGGAGAGGGGAATATCCATCTTCCACACCCTCCCCCGCTTGGTCGCTTTGTTCCCTCTCTTCGCTCCCTTGCTTTCATGTTCCCTCGAATATCAAACATATTCTTGCCCTCCCCCAGGAAAAAAAAAATCCTGCGTACGGCCTTGATCAGTCCTATGTAGTTTAGGATGTATTCTGAAAACTCACTTAGGGAGCGCTCAAGTTAAATCATGCGTCATCAAAATATGCTCCTCCCCTTTCAAAATGACTCAGTTATTTAATTCGGGAAACAAAACTGTTATCACAAAAGTGACCCAGCTTTGCAAGATAATAGCAACAAAATTTAGTTAATTCTCTACTTTCATATGTAAATACAACGAATCTCATAAGGCATAATGTGCCCAAATCAATGCTAATATAAAGAAAATTAAGGAATAATTCTCCTTTCTTTTCAGTTCATCCTTAATGTATTAAAATACTGCACTTTGTATGCATGTTATACATACAAAATATGGACCTCGAAAGTCGGACCTTAATACTGTGGCTGCAGCGGTTATACAGCTCCGGTGTACAATGTTTGACCTTTGATATCATGGTTATGCATACTTTTGTTAATTTAAAATCTGAATACAAAATTCCTTTATTACTATTGTGCATACACTCTATGCCAACATTATTATTACGGCTAATTTGCTATTAAGCTAGATGTGTAATACCTATTTACTTTGCAATGCAATATATACTATTCACTATGTCTTGTTCTTTTTATTGTTGTTGTTGTTCTTTTGTTCTTTTGTCCTTTTGTCCTTTTCCTCTACTTTATTGTTTATTTGTATTATACTACGGATTGATACATACATTATATGAATAACTGTTATTTCTCCAGTACCTGTAATATTATCATAATAAAATGAAATTATGATATTATTATAAAAAAGATAAAATGTTAATATTTCTTTAGGAATCCAACTACTCATATCTGCGTACACAGATCTTGCAGTTATCAAAATCAAATCTGAAATCTTGAAATTATTAAGGTCAAATCTCGTTTGCCATGGAAGAGTTTGTGAGGATAATTTGCACACATTGTGTTATTACACCTGGTACCTTCTTTAATTTAATTTCACCCCCTTTTCTCCCTCCCCCCCTCTCTCTCTCTATGTATATATTTATCTTACCCATCGTCTCCCTTCTCCCTCTTTGTGACTCTTTTCCTGTGCTCGCTTTTCACTTTATTCGATTTATTTACGTATCGATATCAGCTCTATAAGATATTCTTTAGTTGTTGTTTTTTCTAGAAATTGAGGTCCACAACGAAAATGGGGCCTGACATGTTTGAGAAGATCTTATTCCTCGTGAACACTCATAATTCATTTAACGGCAATTCTAAATGGACAAAATAAGAAATTATTAAAACTTGAATCTTAGTTGATTTCATTTGAATAAAAACTGATTTAATCCAAATTCAACTTACATGATCATACTCTTTCAGCACACTCAGTTACAAGACAACATTCGAATGTGTAGAAAAAACCCACAAAAGAAGAAAGTAAACACCGTTTTTCTCTAATCACCATCATCATAATCCTAGGCCTATCGACTAGGGATGACCGGCGAGCGGTATGCCTGGATCCTTCGAGGTATTGGGTATGTGAATCGCCAGTTTCTCACCCAGGAAGACCCTTCAGTCTCCTGCTCTGCTGAGGAGATGATTCAAGCTGGTCAGACGGCTATCATACCAAACTGGGTCTTCCATACAGACTTCCCTGGTGTCACTATCAGCGGAGAGGTAAGAGAGAGAGGGAGAGTCCAGGACTGAGTAAATATACACGTAATTCGCTTGTACCACTACTCCAGCAATATTGCTTCACGGCCAATGCTCCATTACTGACCCCAGCCCTTTTAATGCGTTCAAAGAGTAAGTGCTGTCATGTACTTCATTATGTTTTTCCCCTCAAATAGGGTGGATAGCCCTTTCAGCAGAAGATGATTTTAAAGGGACCCGCAAACATTAAAAACAATAACATATCAAGATTTACAGCCAATGAAACTGAACATATACAAGAAGAAAATATAAACAAACAAACAGCACACAATATGCAACAAAAAAACATAATTCTAAAAATTATTTAACTGTGAGAGTGTATGAAATTAAAGCTTTCCATATGATATTCCATAATTTTGCCCCCTGTACACACTTAGAACATGTTGAATGAAAGGTTCAGTTTTGCACCCTAATTAGATGCAAAAATGGCAGCACCGTTTGGGGTGCAATCTTGCACCCTACATGAAAAAGGTGCAAAAATGCACCCTTTTGTACTTGTTTGCACCCGGGAATGCCCGTCTGCAACCTTAAAGGTGCATACTTGCACCTTTAAGGGTGCAGAAATTTTTGCATTCAAAAGGGTACAAATTTGCATCTTCCCTAAGCATACTAAAGGGTACAACTCTGCACCCTTAATGGTCCATAATGCTTCTTTGGGTGCAAAGTTGACCCATAAAGAATCTCCCAGTGTTGCATTTGAAGGGTGCAAAATTATTCTTAGTATGTACCTGAAATATCTTCTACCGTATAAGTCTTTAAAAATGCACATAGCCCACCCTGACTCTTTAAATTAGATGATTTAAAATGTGATATGAATGTAACTGGGTTTTCCCTTTTGAAAACTTTAAACATTACCTGAACAAAGTGTTTACAAGATCGATTTTATCAAATTTACGTGAGTAGAATATATGCATATACAACACGAATCGATCTATTTAGTAAATGCGTGTATCTCTAAGATCTCCATATTAGTCTTGTTGGCGTTGCACCAAACAAGAGAACATTGTGAACTGGTGAATCGACGTATTATGACCGTATTAATCCTTTATCCTTCCTACAACAACTACCTAAATCTGTAAATCTTTCCTAACCTAGTTGGCATGATGACGCCTGGACTTCATGGAAACTGTGAAATTCTTGAAGATTATTCCATCCATATCCATAAACCTATAAGGTGGTAAAGTACAAATGGTTATGGTGTCCTAATGGTGTCCTAATATGGTGTCCTAAATAGTTGTCTTCAGAAATAGGTTAATATTATATGACCTGACCAAACAGTGTATTTTTCACAACTTCGCATCATGATTATGTCTTGTCTAATATGTCTTACTTATATCCGTCTTACTTATATCCGTCAGACCCAATTATTACCAAGCAGTGCATGATGTGGCATAATGTGGGGAAATTTTTTTTCTCATTATTACTTAGAGTCATAAGATGTCGTTTACAAGTACTTAAATTTCTCTCTGTGTATCTCCCCGTTGGCGCAAGATATTTGTCTCGATCAAAACGATGCCTCTTTTGAATTGTTGACTCTTGACATTTAAAAAAGCTGGCTTTAGAAGGACAAAAAATAAAGAAAGTGCGAAACGAAAACCTGGAGGAATCGGATTTCATGTCACATCTGAGAACAACCTTTTGTGAAATTTAACACAGTGCATTTAGATATATTGCAATGTCTTATGAATTAAACCATGACACTGGTTGCAACTTTCTCAGCATTGTCTTTACATTAAAAAAAAAAACTTTGATTCCGGAAGAAAACGCGAATGTTGAAAAAATCATTCTTACATTGTGTCATAAAAATGAATATCTATTGTTACCGAATACTTGAAGAGCTCTGTAAACTACTTTACATTTTAATTTCCCTTATCCCAGACTGCTGCAGAGAACAAAGCTCGCTACAGCGAACTGGCCGGCGAGAAGTTTATGTCTTTTTACACATATCCTTATGATGCTATATGGGCTATGGCTGCTGCTATGAATTCTTCCATTGAAATTCTCGCCCAAGGTATGTAGTACGAGGTTATTTCCTAGGACACAGTTTATTCATCAATCTGTACTCTAAAAATATTGGGTAAAAATGTGCCATAAGGGTAATTATGTGTCCAACCAACTTTGGGCATTTCTTTGGGCATTTCTCTTTATCCAATTTGATGGAAAGTTTGCCCCATTCTAAAGTATTTATTGCTTATTTTTACCCTAAGTGGACAATATGCTTCCCGCATTGGGTAAAAATATTGCCAAAAGTTGGTTGGACATATAATTACCCTCGTGCTGGTTAAAATTTACCCAATATATATTTTTACAGTGTGTATGTAACAAACCAATGTTAACCAATGCTCACTCTAGATGAAATAGGGGGAATGTAACATAGAAATTTCATGTAAGATATCAAACCCTTTAAAATCTTTCTTTTTTTTTTCATGAACAAACAACATGACTGCGAATAGCCAATGGTCGAAAATGTTAATACAATCTATAGTATATCCATAAACAAGGGATTGAATGTGATTGTTATATAATTATATACCTTTAAGTTCGCACTTTACTTGATACTATAAGACAGTGCTTCTCAACCCTTTTTATCTCGAGGCCCACTTTGGCTATCAATTTTTTTAGAGGCCCAACTTCATTTTCAAAAATATTTTGAGGCCCACCTCACAGATTCTCAATGAGAAAAAAAATCAAGAAAACAAGACAAAAGAAAATAGAGATCGAAATGCGAGGTAATTATCTGGACCGCTACGATACCTACATTACATTACAATATCCAACCTATATGGTTGCAACAAATGAAATCTTAATGTAATGCCCCCACCCAAAATGTACAGAAATCTTTTTTTAAAAAAGGTTTAGCACATTGCAGTGACAATAATCCACAGCTATTGATGTTATTTTGATATGTTTAATAAATTCAATTCAATTTGATGTTAACAGTAAAGCTGAATTCAAGACTTTTTTTCCAAAATATCTTGGACTGACCTCGGGGACCACCGGTTGAGAAGCGTTGCTATAAAACATTTTTATACATGGTTGATAAAACTGGAAAATTCCTTTAAGCATGAATGACCTTCATTCAAGTGCGTAACTTTCAGTGTTTCACATTGGTCGTTTCATAAATATTAAGAATGTTATACTTGGGTGACTACATCTGAGTTTCGAGATTAAGACAAATATTGGGCACTTGTGAGGTATAACTCAAACAATCTCTTTCATTCTCTATATCCGTAATGCAGTTAATAAGACTTTAGACGATTTCAACTATGATGATGTGGAGATGCATCAAATTCTGATGGATCAGCTAGATCTTTTAGACGTTGAAGGACTTTCGGTAGGTCATCTTTGCTGTAGATTGTATTCCTACTCTAGTAACCTGCCCTATTTTGGCAAAAGGAAGCAAGTAACACATCAACCGAATTTGAGATATTGATGTTTTCATACTTTACCTAGTGTGCTCTTCTTCCGGACCAAATTTTATGCATGAACACTAATCTTGCTAAGAGATATTTTAGGCAAGACATCATGCTCTTGCACTGACGTCAGTGTAAATGACAGATAAACTTTGCTCTTTCACTTTTGTCACTTGCTTCTTTTTGCCAGAGTAGGGCAGTAATGTTGGTAACAGTTATTCATAAGCTTTAGAAGGGCAGTGGCGTATCGAAGAGGGGCAGAAAGGGGCGTATAAAAATCGGGCGTATGAAACGCAAACGAGAGAAAGAGAAGGGGGCGATGGTAAGAAAAATATGGGATATGCACCCCCCCCCCCCCCTAATTCCAAGCAGAGTACATTAAGAGAGGGGCTTGGAAGATTTAAAATTGCACAAGCAGATTCAACAGATTCTAAGGATTGGTCGTTTAGCTCTCCTGCATTTGATACGTATCTCAAGATTTTCGTAATCCTGCACACGAAATGAAGGATGAGTACATATGGTATTAGAGAAAGGGTTAAAATTCCAAAATTGTCAATTATGATGCTATGCTCCCTACCCATATAGATTTGAAATCTCAAAATCGTTTTCAAGAAGCGTATAGCTTTCGACTGAAGTGAATTCTGTTAGTACTTTTAAGCTTATTATTTGGGGGTGCAGTTCACTTTTTCGTCCAGGCGCCTCAGTCCCTAGATACGCATGTATTCATTAAAGGAGAATGCAACCCAGACATTAATGTGCTTCCAGTGAATGAAGAAAAACAAGAGTAAACAGTGAAAGCATGAGGAAAATCGGACAATCTGTTAAAGAATTATGAACTTTGAAAGTTTCAGTAAATCCTTATTTTGGGATCCTTGAATTGGCAACTTTGCCAGCATCTGTGATGTCATGGATAACTCTTCATTCACTTTGTACACAGAAGTTAACTTTTTTTTTATTTTCAAGAAAAATAAAATTCTTTTGATTTATTGTTTGAGTATGACATGGTTATATAAATTCTGCAAACATTTTGGGAAGAATTATAATCATAATGTTGATTCCTGACTTGAAATTTGATATAAATCCTTTCTTTTTAAAAGTATGTACAAAATTAATTGAACGTTGTCCACGATGACATCACAGATGCTGGCAAAGTTGCCAACTGAAGGATCCCCATAATAGGGATTTATTGAAGCTTCTAAAAAAAATCAAATTCATAACTCTTGAACATATTGTCCGATTTTGCTCAAACTTTCACTGTTTACTCTTCTTGGTCATCTTTATTCACTAGCAGCACACTGATGCCTGGGTTACATTCACTTTAATGATGTTGGCAATCGTGCTGAAAATTTTCAAAAACTGACAAAACATTACTCTGTTGATAACAAAAACTTAAGCATTTTAATTGTTTATCATTCCAGTGTGTATTGTTTCACTCTTCGCTTTATTTTTGTAGCTTTAATTAGGGAAGTATGCAATAACATGCTAGTAAAGAGGAACCTACTGGCTAACATTGCAAGAGATCAAAATGAAAGAAACTGCAAAAAAATTCAGCATGCAACAAAATGCATTAAGAGTATCAAATATTTCTGTACATAAGATAAAGAAATATATCGAAACTTCGTTCACTGGAAATGTGGATCACACTAATATGAAGTGTCTTATTTACGTCACGTCCATCATCATTTTTGGTTGATCATTCTGATGACGTCATTGCTTTATCCGTTTTATCTTCAAGGGTCCATTAGCATTCCTAAATGGCGATCGACTTGGACGATTTATCATTGAACAAGTTTGGGGTAAGAAAACACTTTAAACGATTTTTTTTCAATATACCTTTTACCTTCCTATGAAACCAATAATGCCTTACCTCACTACATCTTTGATATAAAAAAGGATTTTCCCTTTGTTCAACTGCGTTAAAAATTTTGTAAAAACAATTCCTTATACTCCCTTGAGATCTCTCTCTCTCTCTCTCTCTCTCTCTCTCTCTCTCTCTCTCTCGCATGATTTCCCTCTCCGTTCCTTTTCATTGCCAGTGTTACACTTATGTCCCTTCAATAAAAGCTTCCTTTGTTGTCTTCGTCGCCATTTTTCATTAGACTATACACAATCCCTTCACAACACACCCACATTCACTATCTGTTATCTATGCCCCCCCCCCCTCTCTCTCTCTCTTTGTTTCTTCCGCTTTCACATTTTTGTTTCGCTTTCCTCATTTGCTTTTCTTTCTCTTTTTTTTTTTCTCTTTTACTTTTCTGTGCCTCATCTAATGCGATGATGCATCTCCTTTTTGCTTCAGACGGCGAGCCTAGAGCGGTTGGTTACTACTACGACAACGATAATCGATTTGACTGGTCCCAGGAATATAACATCACATGGATAGGTAAACTTAGCTATTTGTATGTATGTTTATTCAATAATTTTTTTTCAACTCAGTTTGTATTAACATTAGGGGGCTCAGTCTTGACCATATAGCTTCGTATATATTCCGTTTTGTGTGTGGGCGTGTGTGTGTGCTGCGTGTGTGTTTTTCTCGAAATCACGAACTATATTATGTATGCAGATCACTTGCACAAGAGGAATATAATCCAAATACAAACATAATACAAAGACACGCTCAAATTTCACATTTCATCACGAATGTATTAATACTTATTCAAAATTGTTTATTTTTGGAACCTAGTCGACAGAAATTTTGAATAGCATGTCAACTCTTCTTCTTATCAATATTAGGGGGAGCGTCACATGTCGGTGATGAAATGACGATAAGGATATGTTTCATGTTTACAGACACCAAGGGGATCCCAATACATATGGGAATTTTAGTTTTCTTCTTTCACACAGTCACATTGCTACAAAATGTGGGACTGCCTTTTGACGGTGTGAAATCTAAAACTTATGTAAGCGAGGATTAATGAACAAAATGGAAAAGAAAATGCACTGAAAGGTCATGACGTAGTTAAATCGATAACAGATTTGCATCTAATGACGAAGCTATTATTTTTTCTCTACATAAAGCAGTAAGATTTTGTTGGTATCTTTTCGTCAGAAAGAAATTGTGAGTAATTTTCAAACACTATACCTTCCAGAAAACTGCAGTCTACTAAATCAGCGATGAAAACGGCGATGATGCACAATATGTCCAGGAAAGTGATTTAAAGGAGAAATTTCTATTTTCACCACATTTATCCTTCACTTAGTTTTCAAAGGTTTCTGTTTTCAGGAAATCTTCGCATCCATACTGAGAATTGTCAAATCATGCTTGTAAATGATCGCATTAAGCTGATCATGCCTACGCTCGACCGAACGATTCGCGGGCAAGCCAGGTTTAAGAAGCATTTCAAACCCATTTCATTGTGTATTCGAGCGGGAAGAAGAAGGAAAACGACGTCTATTCGATACTCATTACACGCAGAGTATGACAATAAATAATAGCCTGTGAATCCTTTTCACCAAAGATGAAAGCACATTTGTAATATGCTCTTGACCTAGACATCACGACGAGACTCTTCTTTCTCTTTAGATAAAGCCCCCCCCCCCCCCTCCCTCCCAACAAACAGAAGTTGTTATTGTGATTTCTCAGTATTGACTTAAATACTGGTCTCTCGTTATCATGGTTATCATAATGGAAACTGAAACCTCAAGAGAGGTTATGATATATTTCATGTAAATATGATGATGATTATCTTTATTCAAATTCGGCAAAGATGGAATCTTAAAGAAATAATCAAAGGGGGTTTTGCATAGAGGTAGAAAATCCAATTTTGTATTGCACCTTGGATGCCCTATGCAGTGGCACTATAGCAGAAAATAGAGAATAGATGTGGACAATGGAAAATCTGGAGAAATGTGAACTAGAGATGAAATCAGAAATAATTATAGAGGAGATGGTTGGCGATTTAGAATTTGCTTTACTAAAATTATATGTCGAATTCGTAATCTCATTTCGTTTTGATCATGTTAACATAATCGCTGATGATTTTTTTTCTTGAAGTAACTCGCCCTGCAATCACATGACAACCTCACAATCTTCCATGATGAAATGATAACTGATATGTTGGGCATGGAAGAGGACTGAGATGGCATTTTCTGACTTTGTCATTCCCATGACATTTGTGTTAGCTTCTTTAATATTCTCGAGCAGCAAGAATGTCCTTTGGCAAGATATCTATCTATATTTTCCACGATCAATTCAGGTGAGGTAAATGGGCATAATGGCAGAAATTAACAATGATTGATGCATAGTTTACATTTAGCCTGTGATTGGTCTACGGAGCCCGTTTCCGGCTCCTCAACTCATTTACGTACGGCCTGGGTGCGCAGGCAGGAGACGACAGCGAGATTTTTGCACGGATTCACGAGATTCGCAGCCTCTACGATTCCATTTCGCCGGAGGTTATACAAAATATATGAAAAATCGTATGCCCATAGCTCATAGATATATCCTAGGTGGCATTGAACAATCCCTTCACGGGCATCGTGCGAAAGCCTTGCACTGTTCGTGCAGCTAACGCACGATAATATTTCGGTGGACTCGGACACTCAAAAACGGCACTGAAGCCTCGAGGGCTTCGTATGATTTTCGTGGGGAGGCTCCACAGCAACTGCATTGAAATTTATAAGATTTTAGTACAATCTCCGAGCAGCCTCTGTACGGATTTGACCTGGCCTGTGCAGAGGGCCAATACAAAAAATACATGTAGCACGATGGTCGTAGTCATAGATAATGTGAAAACAGACACCGTAGCCCGTAGTCACCTACGAGTTACCCTCCAAATAGCACGGAAAATAGTGAACCACTTTTACATTATTGCGCCGGGACAAATGTAATCTAGGTATAGCTCTAGTCTTTTCGACAATCTATTAGAAGAATTAAATTTCTATTAACTCCTTTTCCTATAAATTTTTACTCCTCATATGATTTTTTTAAATATTTGCATTGCTTTCCTTTTTTTCTTTTCTTTTTTGTCCCAATTTTAGGAGGGAGACCACCTCATGACGAAATATTTTATGAAAGTGAACTTCTGACCATGCCACGAGCTGTCTACGCTGCTATAAGTGTGTTATCTTACATGGGAATCGTTCTAGCTTTAGTTTTCTTGGCTTTCAACGTAGCACTGAGAAATCAAAGGTCAGTTTTTCTTCCGGTAATTTGTAATTTCCACATGACTGAACGACACCTACTCTGACAACGATCAATCTGCAGTCAACATCCGCATTTCTTATACAATAATCAAATTTTTAACTTCTGAACACAAACTTTTTAACTGTTCCTCATCCTCGTCCCAATCCTTAACACAAACATAGAATCTGTCAAAACTAAAAACTTATCCCTGTGTCTTTGACGGCATTAATCTCGTTTCAGATGTTTTCTGAGCAAATGTCGAATTATAATAGCTTTTAAGAGGGAAAGAATGATAATGGCAATGTATTTATGATGTCTCCCCCTCTCCTGTAAGCAAGACACAAGCATATTTATAGGTGCCGCTGAAATGTGCAACTGCAGTATAGTACTGACTACTGAGCGAGAGATAGAGAGAGAGAGAGCTATGTAATTTGCGGTTTATAAATCGGCGCATATCGACGTTTATCTTTTGTTGTGGGTTGTTTCTTTTATTAAAGAAGAATACTAGAGCTTTTGTTTATCATTCTCACTGCAATCCGATTGCAATAATTACATATAAGGCACGTTCACACACAAAAGGAATCGAAATTTGAATCGCGATTCAAATTTCAATTATATAGCCATCGTTCACACACGGGGGAAAAGCGGGATTCGGATCGCGATTTGAATCGCGATTAGAATTTCGATTTTTTTTTTTCGACCATTCACACACACGAAGAAGCAACAGAAACGGGCAGGAGAGCCCACATACTTCTCCGCTTAACTGCTGTTATACACGATCTGGAAGGGGAAAATACACATCGACAGTAAAAGGGCTACAGAAAGTACAGCAACAAACTCATTAATTGAATAATAAATGATTATGTACTATTATACAAAACATTTGTTTACTACACGGGATCAACGGCGCCAAGAGAGCGTGCAGTGCGTCCATGCTATGCAGTGCATGCACCCCGTAACGTAACACATACTGCATACACTGCATAGTGCATGCACAGCGCATCGATCGCACACGCGCAAAGAATGATGGGATACATAAAACCGATTTTTCTAATCGCGATTCCGTTCACACGCACAACGCTCGGCAAATAATTTCGATTATTGTGAAAAATCGCACTTCTTACTGTGAGTTGAATCGCGATTAGAATTGCGATTATTAGTGAGATTATTCTGTCCACACACAAAATAAAATCGATTTTCTAATCGCGATTAGAAATCGATTTTTGAATCTCACTTTTTACCTTGTGTGTGAACGCCCCTAATGAGAGAGCTGAGAGAGAGAAAGAAAGAGAAAAAGAGAGGGAGAGAGTTCACTCACTATCTTCCATATTTTTTTGTGGGTATGTCTAGACAATATATGAACAAGTCATACAGAAATACCTTGGGTAATGAAGATAACTTTTCCTATGAAGTTCATCCTTCCACCCCTTTTGTTTGTCAGAACCATCAAGCTGTCCAGTCCGAACATCAATAACATCGTGATCATTGGTAGTCTAATGACCTTCTCATCTGTGGTCCTCATGGGAACCGACGCCCGTATCGTCGGCCTCGAGAAGATGGACGTCATATGTCGGGTGGGTTCAAACTTATGACAGCAAATGGGCTTAGGTTTGCTCATGTTTCAAAATGACTAGAACCATCAGAGTACTTATTAGCCCGACCCGACCCCCTTTACAAGCTCATGACGCCACTTGTGAGTTGTCCTATCTTGGTTTATAAAAAGGAGACAGTTTAATACCCCACCCCTTCATCGTGTATCCCTGAATGTGACAATTTAAAATGTGACACATTTTACGTACCATTTTTCTGCTCTCATCATGCCCATTTAGGCATACACTCAATCATCAATAACCATAGAATTGATTATAAATTGTGAATTGTTTGCCTTTTTAATTGCCCCAGCGAAGTTGTTATGGTGATAAGATTAAAATTAATCTTAAAGGGATGAAGCGAATGATACGCTCAGTAATCACTGTCTATGAAAACGACGAGAACAATTTTACCAGGGAGAGCTAAATGCTTAAAAATCTAATGTGGGAGTATTCATGAGCTAATGATCACTCCATTAAAAAGAATTACTGCTGATCATAGAATTCTTCTAAAAGTATAGCAAATCTCCATGCACTGCTGGGTTATTCTTTTGCAATTACCATGCTGATGAGCCGACATCCGAAAGTGAAATTCATATAGCAAATCTCCATGCACTGCTGGGTTATTCTTTTGCAATTACCATGCTGATGAGCCGACATCCGAAAGTGAAATTCAGGCTTTGCCGATAAGCTTTGATAACAGACATGGTTTTAAATTGATATTATACGCAAATACCCAAAAGCTATAAATATCGATATAATTATAATCTATAATTATCTTTCCTCCTTATGTTCCAACTATGAATATATTTTATCAAGTCATATTTACATGAAATTGTGTGGCGCACTTTTGAATAAATGTATACCCACACTGAATTCTAAATGGACTTATAATCTGATTATGACCTAATCATATCTTTTGGGCGGTAACATCCATTTCTGGTCTCCAAACTAATAACGTTGAAATGTCGACAAAGTAATAGAACCAAGGAAAAATATCAAGACTCGATGTGGATGGTGATTTCATATTCATCCTGTAATTACAGAGGATTGGCAGCGAATTAATTAGTTGTTTTGATCTTAATTACCTCTAATCATGCTAATATGCTATTAATTTTCATCCAGGCTCGACTGTGGACACTCTCACTGGGCTTTACACTCGCGTTCGGAGCCATGTTCTCAAAAACTTTCAGAGTTCACAAGATATTCATCAACAAAAAGCTGCAAAAGAGGGTGAGTCTATAATGTGAACACCAAACAATGTTCCTATAGCCGATGATATTTTCAAAATGGATTTGGGGATATGTGAATGAATAAATAGATAAATGATAAGCAAAGTTATCGTAGTGAAATATACGATAAAGCTATTTTATTTCTCAGCCATTAGGGTATTAAATACGTGGGAGGGTGTGAAAGTTGTGGGGGAGAGTGTGTTGTAATTATCCAATTTTGTGTATGGTTCAATACCCGATTCGAGGGACGTATTTAAAAAGTTATGAATTCTATATCCCTGTGCAGAGATCTTTTTTTTTCCTAAATGAAAATAATCGTATAGTGTATTTCAAACGAAACATTTCAGGATTTGTTCAAAGGCCTGACTATATAATATAAGTGTGTCTTCTCTTGTGCATAGTGGTAATGAACTTCATTTACCACTGTGGATTTGACATTCTATTTCAATCATTTAAAAAATGAATAATCACAATCTGTTTTCTGCCAGGTAAAGCTAGTTAGGAGCGTTATGAATAAGAATACTTTTTTGCATATCAGTAATAAAAGAATAAGGAGCATGAATGAGGCTGAAAGTGCTCAGAAATATTTCCCAAAACAATATCTGAACATGCATCGATAAATGACGAGATAGTCTTAAAACCGTCAATATTTTGCTTTAAATATCACAACGTCTTTATTCTACTATTCGTAGAAAGGGTTTACGGTTCACCATGTGGTAAGTCCTGAAGGACTTTAGATAAAGTGGATAGAGATGGAGGTGAAATAGAGAGGCGAGAAAGCAGGAAAGTTGGAGGGTAGAGTATCTTCCTGAAAACTGGGGGAAGTCCTAAAAAGGACTGTAAACCAGAAGAGGTGGGAGGATTGAGTTGGTGAAGAGATGAGGAGGCTTGAGTCGGCGAGAGGTAAGAAGACTTGAGGCGGGCGGAGAAGGAGAGAAGACTCGACGTTCCGGGCAGTCTTTATTCTATTCCATATTTGTAATGGTGCACATAGCAAACTTTGATTACGTCAAGCATTCCGTATCTTACAGTTCTAACACATCTAATATGAATTATGTTTCTCCCTGATATTATCATAATCTTAACGTTTTTTAATGCTTTAGTTATAGAAATATAAATGAATGAATTCATTAATCCTTAAGCTGAGCTGTACTCTGTGTTTTGTTTTTAATATTAACAGTCTGTGAAGGATTACCAACTCGTAGTAATGGTGGGAGGATTTGTGCTTGCTGAGAGTTTCTACCTTCTCATGTGGGACCTAATCAACCCACTTCGGGCTCAACTCATACAGTTCACTGAAGATGTAAGATGGCACTTAGTGTTCCCAATCTCTTCAAACCGATTATCTTTTGTCTTTATTTTGTATTATCTTTACAGTTTAGATTATTGTTTACTAATTCACATTTTTCAAAAGCTGATTTTAAGGTTTCGTGTAACAAAGTGTATAAATGAAATTGTGATTTTCATATCATCAAAGGAAAACTTAATTGCTAAAATGGAGATCACAGTTTTGAAATTTTCCGAGCGAATGTGATAACAATGTATACTTATTCAAAAAGAAGAAAAATCCTCCTGACACCTCTCACCATTAAAGAAAATAAATTGAAGTTGGAAAATGTAAGGTGGCTTATAACTAATTGTTTTTCAATTTATATTTTTATAAGCAATTTTCCGCTACATGTATTTTTCCACGTTAAACATGTTAAAGTTGCAAATAACTCAATACATACATGAAAAAGTACATTGAAACAAATACATATAATATTTCAAAGGTACACCAACTCAAAATTGCTGGATTAAATTTTACTTTGCATCTCCCTTGCATGGTGATAGGCATCAATATCAGAGGACCGTGTGATTGTCCCTGAGCTTCAGGTCTGTCGGAGGGTTGGTCTAAACAGTCTCTCATGGCTCTCAGGCATCTACATCTTCAACGGAATCCTGCTCTTGTTTGGTCTTTTCCTTGGTAATAACACCTTCTTTATTTTCAGCTCGGTTTTTTTTCTTTGTTCCATCCTCTTCTATGAAGAAATTCTAATCCAGAGATGTGTATTATCTTAAATCAAAGTTAGCTGCGGAAAATCGGAGAAATTACTGAAATTAAATATCTATCATTTATTGAATTTTATTTAAAACAGAGGGTAGGTACTTTTGTTCAAATAATCTGCTTTCCAAGTACGCTCTCTGGCCCTCTAGGACAACATAATAACACACATGTATCAAAAGTGCATTCCAAGGAATGCATGATTATATAAAGTTCTAAAATATAAAGACATGAAATATTACATCATGTAGTATAAAGGTAATAGCTTAAAGGATGCAAGCCCCTGTAGAATGTTGACCTATTTTACCTATTGCGACTGACTTTATTTCGTCACATAAATCGGTCTGTGGAAGCGTACAATCTGAAATCATATAGGCCTATAAAGATTTATTTTCATAACCAATTAGATCAGCTACGTCATTACATCCACATTTGCGGTACTAATTCAAGATATTCTGCAACTCCTGCCGACTTCAAAATAACATTATCATGATTATTGCATTTCTAGACAAATGGTTTTCTCTGTTGCTGTTTATTGACTGAAATCATCAACGTTGGAAAAATCCTAAGTCCTTTATGATTTATTTCTGGTTTTGATTAACTTTTTCCCCATTTATTTTTCCGTCTATTCTAACTGAAGTATCAAACTCTCAATAGTTAGGTGTTGCTTAATAAGTACCTTTCTCTGGCTCGTTGTCAAAGCAATAACATTCTACTGTCTTCTGCAGCTTTTGAAACAAGGGCCGTCAAAATCCGTGCTTTGAATGATGCCAAAAATATCGGCATTTCCGTGTACAATGTGTCCATACTGTCAGCTGTCGGTGCGTTGTTTAACCTTGTAATGGATCCTAAGGACTATACGCTGGTCTACATCGTCACCGGCCTGTGTGTGATTGTCAGTACCATCACCACACTCCTTGTCATATTTCTACCAAAGGTTTGTATTCATTCTTCTCAAAGACTGATTCATAGTCAGATAGGCCACTGGTTCTACATAGTTCTCTGTCACGTTATTCCATCCGATGCAGTAGGTCCTAACACCAATGATAGGTTACTACTTAATGGTCCCATATTGACCCTGAATCAGTCCAAGTGCGTTAATAGTTGATGCCAGGGTTCGTGCAGCCTCCATACGAATTTGATGTAGGACCTACGGACCGTATAAGACATTTTGTAGGGTGAAACTGTAGAGTGTGTTGGACCAAAGTGCAGTTTGGTCATGTAAGTGGAATATACATGTGCAAATAAAGTACATGGTAGTTGAACAAAAGTACCAGAAATATAGATAAAGTGGAGCTCTATAGTTTAAACAAAACAAAAATGGGAAATTTTGTTGGGGAGCAATAGGCCATTGAGTTTCTGTCCAAAACTTGTCATCATTGCATAATAATTGGTGATCATATTTCAATAAGAGATAGTACTCTGAGATTAAGAGTGCCTTTTGATGAGAAAACAACTTATTTTTTAATATATTGTTAGATACTGCATGTCAATATTCTGCTTTTCTGATTGGTCAGATATTGTGCATGAAATGGATATCGACCACTGCGTCAGTGGCAGGGCAATAGTATGTATATTGACTGCTGTCGAGGGCATGGCAACTGTGCTTTCTGAATGCTGATAAAACTTTGGCCCGTCACCTTCATCTCGCGCAATGGTATGGTATCGGGATCACAGAGGTCTCTAGTTTATAGCAGAAGCGCGCAAAATGGGATATTTTGGAGGGGAAATGTGTAGAAATGTATTCATTTGACAAATGAATCTTTTTGACATACACATATCTATCAATATTTAAAAATGATTAGGATAAGTAGTTCCTCTGACAGTACCTCTATTCCTTACCAGGTGATTGACGTCTTGAAGTACCCGGATGGATCACCGGTTTCTACAATGCCCGAAGAATTCTCCACCAATGTGAGCACTGCAAATGCTAACGGTGGCGAGCAGAGAAAGAAACCCAATTTTACCACAGTTTCATCGAGGGTCAGCGATGGGTAAGTGTAATTTTTTTCACTAACAAAGTAGGTGATTAAGGTATATATGCGAAATACCACCGTTCAAGCTTTGATTAGTTTTTCCTGTTTGTGATTCTGGGCGGGGGGGGGGGGGGGGGGTGGATTAAAGTACCTGAGCTCTATAGTAAGTAGACGCAATACATTTCTTTCTATACAGCTGGTTTCATTAGTAGCTTTGTAATTATGTAGCAGTAGCATAAAAAAGGATTGTTATGACATAAATGAGTGCCTTTAATGTATTCAGTGTTACGCTATCCCGTCGGGAAAAACCAAGTCACTTACCCTTTTTTCTTTTTTCTAACAAACCACTTGGGTACTCCAGCTTATATCCCCACATCAAAAAGGCTGTATACGCTCATTCGCATATGCAGATTTCCGTGCACTTATCATTTATGATAACTGACCTTAATTTTTTTCAACATTTTCTTTATTTTTCCTTCCTCGAGGGGGTCGGCATCCAACGGGCCCAACAACGGATATCCAAGCTCACAGGAGGCCTGGAAAGAACCTGAAAGCGCGGAGAAATAAAGCATACCAACGTATGAAATAATTGTTAATAAAATGATCCGTTATCACTGTTCTGCGGACGGACCGTGCTGACTATTATCTATCGTGCTGGTTAGTGAAACAAGCGCGCAATATCAGGGTTCTTATTGTTCATCTGCACCGACTTGCGGATTGTAAAGAACTTGGAACAGGACGATTTAAGGTAGCCAATATCTGTATATCGTTAATGACTTCGATCTCACTGGGTATCGGACATAGGATGGAGCCGACCTCTGACCCCTCCCCATTGTTTTTAGGCCCAGGAAAGAACCCATTACCTCTTACCCTGTGGCTGTGTTGGGTCGTGGATCTTATATAAGATCCATGGTCGGGTCGAGCAGCAGCCCAGTCCAGGGACAACAACAAGCGTCTACCTCTAGAGGGGATTCCTCATCCCCCTCCAGCCTATACATCGATTTCCGAATATGCCACGGAATGAACCATTGCGAATCTGAATTAAGTTTACAGAGGTTTCAGCAAGTAAAAAGAGATGCAAACAAAATTATAAATAATCTCCATACAGGTTTCATGCTTTGCAAAATTTCAATTCAGTGTGTTCAAGCAAATTGTTATGGGGTTTTAGTTTATCCTGTTCCAAAATAGACAAAGATTACTCTGAATCCAATCATTATCTGATTATTGCACACGTTAAGTGTTCTCATCACAGGCGTACACCCGGAACTTCTGCGGAGATTCTTTTTAGGTATGGAACACCTGATGTGTACTATGTAATGACTTATTACGAGTTTACGACGATATCTAAGACTGTTTATTGATAGATATCTTTTAAAAGCCTCACGTACAGTTTTTACTTATGCATTTGAACCAACAAAAATGCTTTGTACGACGAATTGTACAACGTTACCTTCTCTAAAATAGGGCGCAAACTTGCTCCTCGAACGATGCAGGATTGCAGACTGGCAGAGGCGTCGATCCTGGGGGGCAGGGGGGGCAGTTGCCCCCCCCCCTCCCCAAGAAAATTTCGGGGGGGCAAAGCTATCATTTTACCCCCCCCCCAATAATTTCCCAACCAAAAAAAAAAAAAAGGAAAAAGAAAAAGAAAGAGAAAAGAAAGGAAAGGGAAGAAAGGAATTGAAATGAAAGCGTAAAACAAGAAAAAAGAAAGAAAATGGGACACTGGGAAGCGCTCGCTCGCATTTAATCTTAATCAATGCCGATGATAATTACTATTAGACTTATGAAAGGAAATCGGTTTGCATCTTGTGTTTCTATCTAATGTTATACTATTCTTCTACTCATAGGAAGTAATATGACCAAACAAGATATCACTCCTAGAAATCGAGCGGCCAGTTGACCTAAAAATAGATAAACTTTCAGGAGATAACGGCCTGGATAAAAAGAAAAACGCAAAACAAAAAACATATTTTTCGTTAACTCGCTCGCTACTCTCGCTGGTAAAAGCTAGATACAAGATGATTTCGGGCAGCAAGTAGCTTATTATAGCAGCGAGATTCCAAAATATCATTATATTTGGGCAGCAAGGTGGTTGACAAAGATTTTGGGACGAATTCATATAATTTTGCCGGGATCGGTCGTTGACTTTGCTCGCTATGGTAGAAACAGAATGGATTCGGACTGCAAGCGAGGTAGCTAAAACAGTGTCATATTCGGCACACAGGTGATCGTATGTAGATATCATACAGGCATGACAGGTTTATAGAGTATTTTGATGATAATAATCATAACGATATTCCGTTCTTGTATAGCGCATATCACATTTTTATAACATTATTATGATGACGAAATAACACTTCTATCATATGGAAAAGGGCATATTTTTCCTCGCTCGCTGCGCTCGCTCGTTTCATATTAATGGTTTTGAAAAGCAAACGAGTTCAGTGAGATGAGACCGAATAGATAATGTAGATGTTTCATTGGCCCACAGCGTAATTGGACGAAGGGTTTCCTACATCTACCATGAAAAACAGTGTGTGCTTCCTCGCTCGCTTCGCTCGCTCGTAATATTAAAAAACAGAGTGGTTTTGGGGCAGCAACAATGGACCAGCGACGTGACAAAATAGAGTTCATATTTGGCAGCGAGGTAACCCTATACATATATATTAGGTATCATTTATGCCTATATGATAACTAAACCCTTCTTTCATAACAAGAAATTTGTTATTTTTTGCTCGCTCGTTGATATAGGCCTATGTTATATATATATATATATATTTATATATGTATGTATGTAGGTGTGTGTGTATGTGAGGGTGTGTGTGTGTGTGTACAAATAGTAGCTGTGGGTTCATCTCCGCTTTGTCGTCTTTCCCCCCCCCCCCCCCCCCAATCCGAAAAATGGATCGACGCCTCTGCAGACTGGAGGTGAAGAGCTTGGTGATTAAAACTTGAAATTCCGTTTGAGTTTAGTTCCAGAGCTAGGGATAGCATTAGCGTTAAGTCTTGGATTGAAGTGGAAATTTAATTTCTGTATCTGCATTGGCGGAGCAACGTTTGACTGGGCATGCACATGTAATAATCAAAAAGAAACTAATGAAAGTTCTGTTACAACTGAGTTTAGAAGAAATTAGGAACTTGTAAAGAGTTACACTCATTGAGTGTTTTTTTTTCTCGAAGAAATGGGTCCGTGAATCCTTGTTTGAGCTGTTTTTTTTTTTTTTATAGTTTTTTTATTTAATCTTGTTAAACGGAAGACAAGGTACAACCGGTCTTAAACTATTATATCACTGTATGGAGAGATGCCCTTCATGAGCGTTATAACGGTGAATTAGCCTGGCAATGTCGGTTTGCCGCTCAATGTCTGAATGAGCCTTCGTAGATACTGGCCCATATAGGGAGCACGTCTCGTACAACTGCTGGGTACGGCACTGAACATCATGTTCACCTATAAAGGTACAAAAAGAAGAATTGAACCCAACTAATTCAGTTTTGCGGCATAAGGGATACTTCTCGTGTGCAGGTTTCCGCACTTCATTTGCTTTCTTCTTCTCATGACCTTATTATCTTGGATGAATATAACGACTGACTTTGTTAGAGATTTATTTGAACAATCATGTAAGTAATAATATCATATCAAGCAAATATATCTGTGACCTAAGTCGTCTCGGTGCCTTCATTTGTTGCTAATTTGACCTATGTGTAAATATCATATTACAATTATGTCTTGTACAGGGATGGCCGGTAAATACCGGTATTTACCTGCAAATACCGGCACACCGCCTTGGCAATTTTGACAGAAACGGGAAATAACGGGAAATATTCCAAAAACAATATTTTTCGATATAAATAATCTCAAAATGTTTATATTATTGAAAAAGGAAAGATGATACAGTGCAAAGAAATGGTGACATTTTCTTGGTTGGGGATAAATTCAAGGTTAAGCAACAGTAAAAGTAGATCATGATGGTTGCCTTAATGTCTAGTTAATAAAGTCATTTTCAGATAATCAATCAGGCTGTATGTTCATAAAATATGAAATTGCACCCTTTTTGACCGGTCAGTTTTACAAAGTAATTGAGAGTATTATTTGATATATCTTAAATTTGAATTGACATGCCTTTAACCACGTAACGATGATGAGTACATGAGGTGCTTCTCTAAATTCAAAGCAAAATCTACAAACTTTATCTTTCTTTACTTCTTTATTGCACACTTACAATGCTTTTTTTTTCATGTCATCCGCCGGAAAAGACCGATTGACTAATGTATTTCAACTATTTCTCCCAAGAATCCCTGGCTATATCCGTCTTGTAATTTCTATGGATAGAATCCACTTTCCAGCATTAGGTGTTGCTTCGTCTGGTAAGCCTCGGGCAAATTTTCAGTTGTCAAGAGCAAGCTTGATTCAACCATTTTGCTTGATTTTAAAATGTAAATTCATGTTGTTACGATGTAATCTGGGCTCCATGTACATATAGTTGTCATCGTTACCACTGCCATAATCAGGGTAAGTATGGATAATACAAGTGGGCCGAGTCCACGCTATGTGGTCAATTAGTGCCCCATACGTTACCAAGTGTTATGTGTAATTAAAAAGGGGCAGGTCCAAGTTATGTGGTCAATTAGTGTCCCATTCGTTATGAAGAGTTAGGCCTATGTGTAATAAAAAGTGGGGCAGGTCAAAGCTATGTGGTCATTCCCATACAATACCAAGTGTTATGTGTAACTAAAGTGGGGTAGGTCCAAGTTATGTGGCCATTTAGTATACCATAGCTGCCAAGTGTTATGTGTAAAGTGGGGACAAGTCCAAGTTACATGGTCATTTGGTGTCCCATATCCGTTGCCATTTTATGTCCCATACGGTGCCAAACTATGATATAAAATTAACTTGAAATCAAAAGTATCATGTTACTCTGATTTGCATTGTATACGCTCTAGAGGGGCCTGAAAATTTGAATGTATTTTAAAGTTTTAAAGTCATGTGCAATTCGGCATTATTGCAGCAAATAACCTAACAATGAATGAATGAATGAATAAGAGAGTTGGAGAACATAAGAAAGGGGTAGATACGGAAAGAGTATAAGTGGGAGAGAGGCGGAGACAGTATAAGAAAAAGCGAGAGATGGAGACAGTATAAGAAATAGGGAGAGACGGAGAGTGTATAAGAAAAAGGGAGAGACGGAGACAGTATAAAAGAAAAGAGGGGGAGAGAGAGTATAAGAAAGGAGAGAAAGAGAGAAAAATAAAGGAGGAAACATTTTGAATTATGAATAGAAAGCAACAAGAAGATAGAGAGATAGGGAAAGCCTGCTGATATCCTTGTACAAGCCTGATTTTGTAAATACCTACACTTTTTTAAAACCAAAAGTGCCGCCAAGAAGATGGCATAAGTTTGAAAGCCACATCATCGACGACAATAGAGAGATAGTATGAAAGAGTTAGAGACTGAGAGGGTATAAGAAAGAGGGAGAGGCGGAGAGAGTATGAGACAGAATATGTGAACTCGACGTATGATTATGTCAAACACGTTTTCCCCATGATATATCTTGAACTAAGAAAGAGATAAGCTGCACCTTGAAAGATAGTGGAGAAAATATGAAATTTTTGGGTACAAAACACATGGAGAGTTGTCCATAACAATCTGCCATTATGGAACGGTATTGGCAATCTGAAGATCCCCTTAGAATAAATCGAGACCATTCAAACTTTCATAACTTTCTCATTTCATTACCGATTTTGATTTAACTTTTTTTGCCTTGCTTCCCTCTAATTCACTCTTTTCATTAGAACTGACTTGTCTCCAGGGTTTCCTTTTCTTTTAAAGTTCACTGTAAAAAAAAAAATACCTGTAAAAATTACGGTGGAAAGTCGTGCAGCAAGTTGCCACCCATTTACCGTAATTTTAGGGTTGGCCCGTTTTATTCTACTTTACCGTTAAAATAACTGTAATTATTACGTAATATACAGTGGTTAACCACTGGTTAGCCGTAATTTACAATACAGTCCAACCGTAAAAATTACGATAATTGGGTGGCAACTGGCTGCATGACTTTCCACCGTAATTTTTACGGTAATTTTTTTTACAGTGTTTAGACGCAATAGACGCAATAGATGCAATAGAATACACATCAACTAAGCAGACAAGCACTACTAGCTTCTTTCATCATTTTGTACAGTAGGAAAGAATAGGGGGTGTAACATAAAGAGATACGATCAATCTTACTATCAATTGTAACTCTTTAGTACATGGTTTGCTATAGACTTACGACTGATATCAGTCGTAAGATTGATTATATTTTTTATGTTACAGGGCCCAGGTCTGGGAATGCTCCCAATATATTTCTGTATAAAGGCTAAGTATTTTATGGTGCGCAACAGAAAAGTCTATTGCTTTCCGTATGTTCTTTCTTCTTTCTTCGAAAGGAAATTACAAGTTTTCAGACATTATGCACCTTGCTAATTTGCTATGCTGATATTTGTTGTAATTCTACCACTGTTCCCAATTAGCTAAAGAGCCGGAAAATAGATTACATCCATTAAATTACCTGTTTTGTCTTGTGATTTTTTCAAAGTGTGTGCTTATTTACACATTTAATATATGTGCATGTATTTGTAAAACCAGTTAAAAGAGTCAAATTTATTCGAAGGAAAATTTATGAAATTTGATAATTACAATCCCTGAAATAACGCTCTGAATTATTTGTTGGATTGCCCTTTTTTTAACTAAAGCTTCAAAATCATGTCTGAGGTGTTAAAAACCTCTGACACGTTAGAACGCTAATATTTCAAAAGATACATTAACTCGTTTAAAACCGAGCTTGTAACATTGTAAAGTTGTAAAATGTCAATTTATTTTGAATAAGTTTGGTGAAATTTCCTTAACATTCTTGAAATAAAGCTCTGAGTGATTTCAACTTTTCTTAAATTGAAACCACGAAATCAGTTTGTAATTCATTCACAACTCAACAGTTGTCATTTTGCATGGCAGCTGAAGAGTGGGGATGTTTGTGGGTGAGTGTGTGTGTGTGTGTGTGTGTGTGTGTAATTGGGTTTTACAGAATCCAACAATCAGATCGATTATAAATCACGAATCATTGTCATTGATGATAATGAAATCAAACGCTTGACATTTACAGATATAGGCTGTATCTATGTCCTCCCCCTTTTCCTCATAAAAGATAGTCTATAGTTTTGGGAATGTAAAAAAGTAACTTTTATTATTTAAATTCAGTGAAGACGGAGGCATAAAAGATGAGCTTTGGAGATAGAGGGAAGAGGAGTTAGAGAACATGAAAAATTCGAGTGAAATAGAGCGTGGAAAGAGAGAGAGGGGAGAAAAGAGGCGATAGACAAGCTCAAAGAGAGAGGGAGGGAGAGAGGGAACATGAGTCTAACGTGTGAAGAGCGAGAATGATAAATGAGAGGGAGTGAGAGAGGGGCGGGGGGGGCAAGGGAGAGGAGAGATTGGGGTATACTGCTCACAGAAAAAGATATCAAAACTTTAGCGTTGAGCACTGATGATATCATTTTAATATTAAAAGCAGAATAATCACGGTTGTCAATATCCTGATATGATCCACCACCGTCACAATAATATTCATTATGTACATCGAAGAAAGTAACTGAAAATCAGTGACCTTATTGATAATGATAATGATAATCATCATCATCATCATCATCATCATCATCATCACCATTAATTTTGTTTTACCAGGGAAGCCTCATAAGCTTCAGTGCTGTTCGATCTGAGGAATCTGCAAATTATCATTGCCCCAGCAATCGCCAGGTCCCATTTTACACCTGGGTCGAATTGGACAATTTAACAAATTTAACCCAAACTAACACTGAAGAAATCTTTATTTCCAGAGAATATTCCAAGACCCATAATTATAACCATTTACCTCCAGTTACGATGTTTATAAGCTGTGTCTGAGCGATATAAAAAGGATGTCTGTCTTATTTTGCTCACAATTCTATCACGCATTATTTATCAATCATGACATGAAATTCCAAGCATTAATGTAGGTTTCATCCTGTTTGATATTAATCTTATTAGTCCTGTGGGGAAAACTTGCAAAAACCGTGCGGCAATCGTTACCATGATCTACGTCAGTATGTAACTTTGGTTATCATGTGATTGCATTTCTTTTTGAATTGTTAGCTCCGTTTAATCCAGAACAATCCAGATCAAAAGTTGCTACTAAATCATAGCCTAAATGGCTCTTGTGGTCTGAGGCCACATCTCAACTCTATGGGCTGTAATTTTTAAACTTATCATCCAGAGGTTTCGTTATGAATATTGATCAAGATTCAGTGCTGCTCTCAAACCCAAAACCTTTACATGGGGGAGACTAGCAAATACTCTTTCCAACAAATGTAAAGGGTACCTTAAGCTAATCTTTCCAATACTCAAGTACAGTAAATAATTTTCAAGAAAGAAATTTCATCGAATTATTCACTAAGCTTTCCCTCATTTTTAATATAAACACACTGATCATTATATTTCAAAAAGTGAATACGAGTTTTCTCTACTTTATTACAAATTGAATAGTTACTTCGAACAAATTAGTAACGGTACAATAATAATTTTTATAAATAATTCCATTTAAAAGTTTGCATGAAATTCACGTAGCTCTCTATCAAGAGTGCATTCCTTCATTCTTTTTCAGTTTTATTTATTTGGGGGGGGGCGCTAGTGAATGCTCTTACCCACAAATTATCATGGGTAAAATAAGCTAATCTTTTCATTTTTCAACTATACAGACGGCTGAGCGAGTCAATTTTAAAATTAATTCAAGGCAGGAAAACTGTTATAACCATTACTGTTATATTCCACATAATCAAGAAACTTACTGTGGGATTGGTCAAAAGTTATGTTGATGTCACTAAATCTCCGTCTAATTTGTCTGTTTACTCAGTTTGTCACTATGTTGGAGCTACTGTACTATAAATATGCATACCTTGTATTTGTATTCAACTTTTCTTAAACATGTTAAATAAAAAAAAATGATATCAACAACACAATGAAATTTTTGATCGATGATAACTTAAAGGTTAAAACTCGAGTCAGACTAAGCATGCTAAGGCATTCACATAATTGGAAGTTGAAAGATGTCATATTTATTCGAAGGAAAATTTATGAAATTTGATATTTGCAATCCCTGGAATAACGCTCTGAATAATTTGTTGGATTGCCCTTTTTTAAAACCAAAGCTTCAAAATCATGTTTGAGGTGTTAAAAACCTCTGACACGTTAGAACGCTAATATTTCAAAAGATACATTAACTCGTTTAAAACTGAGCTTGTAACATTGTAAAGTTGTAAAATGTCAAATCTATTTTGTTATATTCCACATAATCAAGAAACTTACTGTGGGATTGGTCAAAAGTTAATCACGTGATTAAGCCTAGTCTTGCCCATCAATCACCCGAGAACAAGTTCGTTGCACCCGATGGTGATAGAAATTGTGTGTTGCTGATCTCTTCAGTCCATACAGTCACAACGCATTATCAGTATTTTGAGTATTCGTGCGAAATGAAAATGCGTTAATTGCATCCTATGAATGCGGACTATCGATTTCCTATCAGTCGCTCGACCAGCGGCGCGGCAATTACAACTTTATTTTACGTTAATGTTGCGTATGTATATGTAGCCAGCTACGGTTATACCAAAATCGCACTCCGTACTACCGTAGAGAAATAAATATCCTTTTTCTTTCTATACAGTTAAGTAGTTTCAAATATATAAAACAAAAGCACCCTTTAGGTTTCAGGCAATGAGACAAACTATCACTTTCTCGGCGAATGTACGCTATACCTTTCCATGACTTCCCTTCGGAAAGATAGCTGCTTCCAGATCGCCTCGAAAGTGACAGTTTGTCCCATCACCTTCACCACCGTTGATTATTTGCTTACCATCAGTGGGCAGCGTTTATATCCATAAGGCACTTCTACAATTTATCATAGCATGATCAACTGAAGCCACTTTGTCGCGTTAGCGCAAAAACGCCCTTAACAGTCGTGACGTATTTGAAAGCTCTTCTTAGTTCTAATGAAAATTCATTTATGAGACTCTACTGTTTTGGAGATATAGCATATTTTTATAGGAGTTATTCCATAAAGGGCGTTTCTGCACTGATGCGACGAATTTAAACACAGTGGACAATACTGCAGCACTGGAATAACTTAAACAATTAGCCTATCGATTTTGCTTTGGATTTATGACAGCTATCATTGTCTTTCTTAGGTCCGTTCCCCACCAAACTCGCAATATAGCATGTTAAGGATGTAACAGGATGTAACAAGACAGTGGTCAGTCTTTCATTTACGGTCGAGAAGAGTTTGCTCCTTTCGCGCCTTCATCAGATCTTGATGCAAGCGGTGTTGACCCAGTGGAAGCTTGGATTCCCCCTCTCTTTGTGCACGTTTCCCCAAAGGTGTAAAGAAACGGGTTCATTGCAGAGTTTATGGGTATGATGAAAACCACGCTCCAAGCATACATTTCCGTTGACACCGTGACCGCTCCTGTTTGAGTCAGTATGCCCAGGATTATGATCGGCATCCAGCAACAAAAATCGGTGCCGACAATGAGGGCCATGCGCGCGGCTAGTCGCAATTCTTGTTCTCTCTCTGGAGAGCGTCGAGCCTTACGTGCGATTCTGCGCGCGTAAATAAAAATCGCGACGTAGGAGAAGAGGATAATGAGGAAACACAGGAGATTTAACCCGATGAATATGATGATGGCGTAATACGCATATTTACCGTCTGCTGTGTAATCAAATGTGTAATCGACGTCTTGAGTTACGTAATCATACATCTCGACATTCAGTTCCAGGGTGGTGCTGCGAATAAGTGGAAGCCCGAGGCAGACGTCAGAGTAGATGTAAAAATATTCCGCCGCATTCACATTTAAAACCGATGAAATAATGGGAGGCAAAATACTGATGATGCCTGAAAAGATCCAGATTATGGCGGCCCAGACTTTAACGGATGAAAGGGACAGATGGATGGGTCCGAATGGAAAGACGATTACAAGGAGACGATCGATGCTAATAAGAGCAAGAATGAGTACAGAAGCTTCACCAGACAACACACCCAGGACACCGACGATCTTACATGGTAAGCCTTCCCTCCAGGACGAAGCATATATGAAGTAATCATCCCCATACGCTGTATCTGCAGCTGCCACAATGAGCATGTACAATCCCGTCAGTAAGTCAGCTGTCGCAAGGTTCATGATAAGAATTGACTGGATTTGTGCCGTCTTTCTTTTTCTTTTTTGGTCTTCTCGAGAACACAATCGCTTTACCAGGACAAATGCGTTACCGAAGAAGGCACAAGCACCGAGGATCCACATGAAAACACCTAGAGCCTGATATTCCAGAAGGCCAGAGCATGACGAGAATCGTAACGGTTCGTAGTCCACGCATTTCCCAAGATTTGTCACGCGGCAACAGAGGCGGAAGTCTGTGACGTGCCTAATAAGAAATGGGTGAGTAATATGACGGAGTCAGTCAAATTAATGAAGTCAAAATAAAAGCGATTTGGCAAGATGTGAATTGATGAGAAGTAATCACGCATGAATTTTATAACAACATTTCCGTTCCAGTATAACTTATTCTTTTATGTTTCATCCACTCTTTCAGGAACATATGGCGGAACAAACTTTTACAAAGAGTCCGGTTTGGAATTTGATAGTTTGGTTAGATAGCTGTCGAAGTCATTAAGGTAATGTATATAATTTTTTTTTCTGATCTTTTAAAAAGTTTGTTCAAAATTAATTTATGAGATACACTAATAAAAATGAAATGGCTAACTTCGCTGCTAGAATTAATACGGGATCACTGAACTAGCAGGACACGAACACATCATGGTCTAGGTCAAAGCCGAGTTTTTGATGTATATGCCGTTGATCACGCAACGCATTGCTTCGACTTCTTGCAACCTTTGTGAATCGTAATGGCTGATAGGACAAAACGGGACTATTTTATATACGTAGCAGCAACTGGACGTAGGTAGCCCACAAGCTAGATCCTGCAGTCAACCCATAAAAAAAAATCACTGCAGCTAGGTAGTCTATTTATAAGTGCTCACAAACCATTTCAGCATTTTAAAAGAAAATACCTGTGAACAGATGTGATTTTTATTTTACTCTTTCGCGAGATATTCAATGATGGCAAATGCCAATCGTTCTCTTTCTTGTAGTCTCATCTCATCTTCTTTTTATTTCCTTTAATCTGATAAAGTTAAATAATATATCTAAGAAAGTTCTTTATTATTAATATATTTTTATTATCATGCATGATCATTATCATGTCTTCGGCGTCCCCAACACAAGCTCTCCCTTTCGGTTGTTCGCTCCCATCTTTGCAATAATAATTATGCATTTATGTATGTGATAACACATCACAACTTTAGAACGAATAAATGTGAGGGGGTGAACTCTCTCGGCAAATTTAGAAACCGGAAAGTTGATACTTTGGGGGGGGGGGGGGAATTCAGCCCCAGACGAAAAAGTGCCCGTTCCTGTGGAACGCAGGTCCCTTTTCCTGACGATAGCTCAAAGTTTTATCCTTTCACTATACACCCTGTAACATAATTATCCAGATTTGCAAGAATTATTGATACACATGCAACGTCATTAACATCTGTCATAAACCTCAAGTTGCGGCAACAGTGAACAAAATACTAACACTTTTGAGTATTTACTGCCATTTCCCAATTTTCACTGACATAATAATCTAACAGCCATTATGTTCCATAATCTCACCAAACTTTGCTCAACGTCTTTTCTTTGAGTTCAAACATAAAAGGCTTTGGACAAGTTGACAAGCAGTACTTACAGGGAATGGAGTCCCTCTAATCCTTCGAAGTTCTCCGGTGAAAAATCCTCCACGTCATTAACATCTGTCATAAACCTAAAGTTGTGACAACAGTGATCAAAATACTTCAGTTTTGCCATATGGTTAAACCTTCGATACAATACATGCAATAAGATAATGCAAAAAATGTATTATTCAGTTCTCCTCTACCTGTCGCGTACGTATACTGTGCAGGTTTTTTGCTTTTAGCAATAACCTCAATTGATGAATGTTGGTAAAGCTTTAAGCTTGTGAAGCTTTAAAATGGGTCAGTATTAAGACTCCATTAATAAAAATTTAGAAAGTAAACTTTAGGGAATTCTCAAAAACTGCCAGCCTTCACACAATTTTTTCAATAATTGAGCCTTAATATTTACTAGTGTTGTTAGTGAACATTTTGCAATGCTTCATCTTCGTTAGTTTGTTTCCTCATTTCTTGTAAAATCAATACAATTGTCTTTTAATTTTTGTTTGTTGTTGTTTTTTGTGTGTTTTTTTTAACAAGTGAATTAAAGGCAACAGACGGTAGCGTACAATCCTTGCTGACGTACAACGAGTGCAGTCACAATCTCACTTACAAAATCCTGAGTTGAATCAAGTGATAAAATGCTCCCGGTTCGATTGCATAGATGAGATTCTCATCAAGGGTCCTGTCACAAAGGAAACAAAGAAAATTTCACGAAAGAATGCATTAACCAAGTTTAGGTCTAATCAAAGGAGAATGCAACCCAGACAGCAGTGTGCTTCCAGTGAATGAAGAAGAACAAGAAGAGTAAACAGTGAAAATTTGAGTAAGATGCCTGGGTTGAATTCTCCTTTAATAACATGAACGTTAATGGTGCCTTATCCCATGGCATACTACAAATTATCTTTTGCGTGTAATCCTTTACTCCTCCCACGAGCATAGTGCGTGCAGACAGTATCTTACAAAAGCGAGTGCATGCCGTAACAAAACAGCTAGGGCGTACTTGCTCTTGTGGTCACGTATCTTAACAGTATTTTTAATGTCCTACACAATTATGATATGAAATTAATACTCATAAGTAATAAATGTAATAACAAACATATTACAGAATATCTACTTAATCATATTGCTAAAGCTTGTGTTTTGAAGCCATTTTCGTCACAAGCTACATTGGATTTCTGAACATTTCTTGAAATGGGTGTACTTACTTTTTTGGTTATTATAATTATATAGGCCTATACACGTATTCTAGCCCTATCAGCTCTCCCTCTCTCTTCTACTCTCTAACTTTCAACTTTTCTACCTCGCTAAATCACCGTCTTGTTTATTTCTACGAGAATTATGTCTTTACGACTACAGAACTCGGAACTGATCGACAGGATAGCATTATTTCCTACATTTCATACGATTTGTTAATTTAGGCCTAGTTAATAGCCCTTCATGCCCCTCACTGCTTAAGTCTCTCTTCCAGTACTCGGAATTGATCAATATTCATACAGGTGATGTTAAACAATGAGGATTTGAAGAGACACCCCTTCCTCTCCCTGCTCTTACTCTCTCTCTCTCTCTCTCATTTTCTCTTTCTCTTTCTCTTTATTACCCTCTTCAAATCCTTATTGTTTATACACTAAAAATGAAAGGTTCAATTTTGCACCCTAAATGCAACACTCGCAGCACCTTTTTGGGTGCAATCTTACACCCTACAAAAAATTGCAAAGATATTATGCACCCTTTTGTACTTGATTGCACCCGGAAATGCACCTTTAAGGGTGCAGAAAATGTTGCATTCAAAAGGGTGCAAATTTGCACCTTCCCTAAAGAGTACAACTCTGCACCCTTAAGTGTGTTAAGGGTGCAAAATGTAGGTCACTGCACCCTTAAGGTGCATAATGCTTCTTTGGGTGCAAAGTTGTACCCATAAAGGAGCTCCCAGTGTTGCATTTGACATGTTTGAAGGGTGCAAAATTGAACCTTTTATTCTATTCATTACCTGTATGAATATTTACCATTGCACATTTTCTGTTCTTATCTTGTACATTCCATTTAGCCCTCAGGTTGCACTGTTTAGTTTCAAACTAATTCAATAACTACTTACAGTGACCGTAGGTTCTCCAAACCGTCGAAGGCTCCGGCTTCGATAACCGTCAGTAAATTGTACGCCAGGGAGCTACAAAATTCATTTTAGGAAATTGTAAATAGACACTGATGATAAATATGACTGCAGACGAGTTTTCTCACGATGACATTAAAGTATAATGAATCAGTTATCACTTTTTTTTTCTTTCATTCATTTTTGTGTTCGTGTTTGAGTTTTCTTGGTTGTGTGTATTTTCAGTTTGAATTAAAATTCAGTGAAAATAGTAATTCTACTATTAAATTCTCAAAATAACCTTCAAAGCGCTCAAGTTGGACACTGAAGCAGATTGATAATGATGATGATAATAATAAAGATAACAAAACAACAAACAATGTTACTTTTAAGAAAGCGGTTCTTTGGGTTTAATCATGATTATCGAAGTAATAAATTCACGGGTGCATATACTTACAGGGTTGTCAGTTCTTTCAAAGAAGCAAATGAGTTTGCCGATATTTCCTGAATATAATTTTCATCCAGATTTCTGTATGAAAATATAAGGGACTAAATTGATTGATAAAAGAGGACGAAAGCTAATATCTACTGTACTCCACGAACTATCATCCGTGCTATTCACGCCTGAAGATGCAGGGAAGAGGTGTGCTCGTTAATATGGTATCGTAAAGACCTTAAGGCCGCCCCCTAATCCCCGACTGTCCCGCTGTCACCCACAAAAAAATATGGATAAGATATAAGAATTACCACCTCGGCAGTTGGCCGCCCGAACATGAGGTGACGGCTGCTCGAGTAATTGTAATTCCAGTAATTTCTCAGTAAACTGTACATGTACCTTTCACTCACCCTTACTTAGCCAGCTTTACCCATGAGGATGAAGGTATTTCCCACCTAAGTAAATTTTGCTACTTCCCGAACATTAGGCGAAATCCAACATCGATTTAACCGAACAATGTCCAAGTCCTACACATATGCGTACGAAGGGTTGATATAGACCCACGGGCAAAAGGCATCAGCCCCACCCCTCCCCCCCCCCCCCCCCTCCCCACACACACATTTCCTTCGCGAAAATGTCAGTATATCAGTGATCTCACATGCAACGTTTTCACCACTGCAACTTGTTACAATTCGTGTAGGAAATTCATTTGAATTGACTACTCGGTTATCACTTATTGACTCTGAACATACAGCACAATGACCATACATTATTACTTTTCATCAATCAAAATTTTAAATGCCAGAAAGAACACGAAAGCTTATGGTTTTCCATAAAATGGTCGTTTAATGTAAAACTTAAAACTCTCCAGCTTTTATGATACTTACAGGTATGTTAAAGATGAAAGCCCAATGAATGTTGCATTTGTGATGACTTTCAGTGTTCCTCTTACCAGAATCCTTTGTATAACAAAATAATGTGTATGATTTGATTTATTTGATTTATTTATTCATATATACATCATCATCATAATCATATCGATCATCAGTTACATGGTATATTCATTTAAGTAATATATACATATATGAATGGATCGTCGTAAGCTCATTAGAGCTTGATGGAGACGAATTAAAAAGAATATTCTTCGGAAGGCAAAATGAATTTTCATATCACAACCTATTCGTATCCCATCGAAACATGTATTCAGAGGTAAAGTGTGTACAGTACTTAAATGTGAATATTCTGTCAGTTGATTCAGATTTAGATTCTTTATTGATCCATATTTAAATCAAACATAGAAAACAGGCCTCCAATGACAGTCCTTAAAAAAACACTGGTATAAAACAAAGATAATTGATAGACAATTCAGGCACATGCATCACGTAAAAATCAATGCAGAGAAAATAAGACGGAAAAGTGGAGAAGAAAAGAAAGAGGAAAGACGACAAAGTGAAATAATTAACTGCTAGAAAAGTGTCCAACAATAATTATAAGCCACCCAAGAAACGCATTACATTTTCAAGGAAAACATAAATTTAAAAAAATACAAGGAAAATCAGGAGAACAAGAGAAAGGAGAGAAACGGGTCGAAAGGAGGCGAGAGTGAAGAGCAAGAAGGATAGTAAAGAGAGAGAGAGAGAAAGAGAGCATAAGAGGGAGAATAGAGAGAGAGGGTTAGAGAAAAGGAAAGGTGGGCTCGGTGAAGAAATAAAAAAGGAAAGAAAGAAACAAAGGTTGTAAACAGAGGGGAAGCGAGAAACAGAAGAAAAGGGAAAAGAAAAAAGGGGGAAAGAACAAGGAAGAAAAAGAGCAATAAAGCAGGGATAAGAGCTAGCTGAGAGGAAAAAATACATGTAAAGAAAATGCACGATTAAGAAATAAAATTTGAGGACTAAAATGCATGGAATTCAGAGCATATTCAGTATATAGATGAAAATAAACAATTTTCTAAATTTCAGCCTCGAGACATCAACCATTAAATCAGATTTTGGGCTATGTTTGTAAAAGGAGCAACTATACATAAAACTAAGTTTCATGGGGCTTGCACCTTACAAGCTTTGCTTTTTTAGCCTGTAGGGCCGTTGTACTGTTTTTCAGTAAGGTCACTTTATTTCGTTCAGTTCCCAGTAATTCTTTTCTTTTTTTTTTACAATGTTGTTTCATTACATTATTTATGTAATTACGAGATTAATGAATTTACAAATTTTGTTTTATAAATGTTTACTGTGAAACAGAAAAATAAATCAATATCAAATCAAATCAAATCAAATTGCATCAATAGTGCGGCAATGCTGATAGATGGCTGCCAAGACCCAAGAGACAAAGCATTGGATGTTTCAAAACTCTTGCACCAGATGTGGTACTTTTAACATAACTTCAGCTCATGTGTGGACTATTCTTTTACATAGATACTTACTGGTAGGGTGCGTAATATAACATTCTTTGGACCACCGAAGAGAGTTGATACATTTTACCAAAGGGTTATTTTCCCCGAACTGCGCAACGCTGAGGGAAATGATCACTACTTGTGTGCCAAATATACTGTTGTCAGAAAATAAACAGTGTGGGTACACCTTCACACACAAACACACACACCCGCACACACACACACCGCACACACACGCACACCTCTTCGCATGGCTTTACTCCCAAGGACGGCTATTGTTCCTCTATCGTTCTCCTCTCCTCGGAAGGCTGACGGAATAAGGCTTAAATCCATTGTTCGACATTCGAGGACTATTGGTTGACATCTGAAGACCACTGTTTTCAGCAATTTTTCTTTGTTCGCTGTCCTCGCATATATATAAATATATATATATATATATATATATATATATATATATATGCAAGAGCACCCACACACCCTCATAAACACACCCCACACACAAACAAACACCCCCCCCCCCCCACCACCACCACACCTACATACACGCATACATAATATGCTCATTATGTCGATTCACAATAATATAAGAATTGATGAGGAACCCTGCTGAAAGTATTTTTTTTTTACATCCAATTCCTGCAACACTGTAGGCATACTTACAGCTGGCGCAGAAATGAATTGGAAGAAAACGCACCATCCTCAATTTCAAGGAAATAGTTTTCGACTATGTCGCCTGGACTCGGAGCAGCAATAACTCTGAGCAAAGAAATGAAAAACAACGAGAAATATTCCACGGAAAGTGAGCTCGCAGTAAAATGAGAAAGTGGGCACTTATTTTCTGAGGGCTTGGTCCAGTCACGACATAAGAGATTCAAGAAGTAGAAGGTTCCAACTTACATTCATCTTGCCATTCGCTCTCTGCAAACTTCGTTTCCGTGGACACACGACCAAGCAAGCTTGATGATGAGTTAACAACCTGTCCATAAAACTGAACTAACAGAATAGTTCTTTCCCTATCATTCTTTCTCTTGGTTGTTAGTACGTCACAAGAATGCCGGTGTAGCGGCGGATTTGGTTCTTGGCGGATTTGGTTCTTGATGACAAAATCTGCCGGCGGATTGTGTTCTGTAACAAAATTTGCCGGCACATTTTGTACCGAGCCAACTGGCGGGTATTTTACTGTTTGGCTAGGCCAGTATCGTATCTGGATGGTGTGACGTCACGCAAGAGGACGTCTTTGGAGTTAGCGAACATTGAAAAAAGGAAATTTCCTTAGATTTTATTGATTTTATTAAATTTCTTATTGAATGATCAATTAACAGAATCTTGGGAACGATATCTGCCGGCAGATTTTGTCACACCAAGAACCAAATCCGCCGCTGGAACCAAATCCGCCGCTACACCGGCACACGTTACAAGTTTGTGACCGAGACCTTCTCTATTGTGGATCCTAGGATTCTTTCTGTACGTATTCATACATATCGTATTATACTGCCACCCCACCCCCCCCCCCCCCCCCGACTCATCCAAACTCTAAAATTCAAACAATTTGTTTTCTGCTGTCAGTCCATCAGACCTTCCATTCTGTTTGAACAATATAATTATCTTAAGATTTTCTATCAAATTCCATTTCTTCCAATAGGCCTATATCTATGGTATGTTTTGCATTAGCCTGAGAGAACGACGTCATTAAATGTATTTTCGTTGTGACTTACAAACTGCTTACGTAGCTAATCTCCGATGGGTTCAGTTCCATAGTGACTCCATCACTGAAACTACTTGATGCGTTGGTGATGATAAGATCTCCTGTAAAATCTACGAGGGCGCTGGGAGAGAAATAGTAAAGACATTATTGCTAGTTCGGAAATGATATTTATTTCGATACATGCAGACTGGAGTGCTTCATATTGTTGGTGATAAGAAATTTCGAGAGTTTAGCCCCTAGCACCACACCCGGCCCCTCTGGACTATGGCAAGAATAGGTCGTCCCTGCAAATTGTCATTGGTATATGTCAATGAAAAAATACTATCTGACTCTCCATACTTACAGTTGCAGTATCCGAGGATGAATGAGTGGTTCCTCTCCTGCACTTTGCACGATATCCTCAAAACAGATCATACTAAGGACATCACAAAGACATGTCGCTGGACATGGGTCAACTGTTGTAAGATATGATCAGTAATCATGAGACAATAATCACTCTACATTAGAACTATCCACCCACGGTACCTTTGAAACAGTCCCAGAACACAAAGCGATAGCCGAGAGCATGTGGAGAGTGGTCGAACTGTTCAGAGGCATCAAGGGTTTCATGTAAGGGCGGCGCTACGGGGGGGGGGGGGGGGGCAGAGGGCGGCCGCCCGCTGTGAATTATCATGTGATAAAAATAGAAGAAAAGAGGGTTGATGAAGAAGAAAAAGAAGAAGAAAGAAGAGTATGGGGAAGAGAGGGTAGGGTCATGCAACTATGAACGCCCTATTGGTTCATTTAAAAGATATCTTGCCCTATATCAAAATACCCTGGCGCCGCCCCGGGTTTCATATTAATGCCCGAGCCTATACGTTGTATCATTTGTTTCAAATACTGGTGACGAGGATCCTTGTCGTATGAAGTTCATTTACCATTATATCATACCCTACTGGTCTAAATTATATTTTAACAAAGTATAATTTAAACGACGAACTGGCTACTCAGCGTAGGCCTACTACTTTCTAATGACCATCACACGTGGATGAAAATAACGCGTAAAGGGAAATAAATGCTCAGTCACACGACACAACTTATCATAGTCTTGATAAGGATCAACATCACGTACCATCTTAATTTCCTGAATTTTCATTTTTATTCTTGTAGGCAGCATGGGCATTTGAAGTGTTGCCACTTTGTGAGGGCACCAGTCCAAAGACAGAAAACAATCTATCCATCGGGTGGGGAGTTTGAAAAGGGGTCATATCACTCTCTGAGCATGTTCCGTTTCCCTTACCTCCCGTTCGTATTCGTATCGGCTTTATATCTTCAGATGAACTAATTTTTGCTTTTCATCAAAAAAGAAACCCGTATATTCGATTTCAGCATTTATACCACAGATCACAACATTGATTATTAAAGGGGTAGTCACAACGAGTACTGCATGTCTCTATGTGTTGCCTGCGACGGATTCGCGAAACATCCTTGCGTCGCACCTGCACGTTTTTTTCTTGATTGTTTGGGTTTTTCAGAGCAAGTAAGAGCACAGGACACGCAAAGAGTCTTTTGTATTGTGGCCCTGAAGTACGCTCGACAACAGGTCATGTGCGACGTGAATTTCGCATCCCCGGTCCTGAACTTCGCATCCGAGGGTCATGAAATTCATGACCCGTGGCGCCAACTTTGCATCCCAAGTCGTGAAATTCACGAACCGCAGCGCGAAATTCAGGACTGGGATGCAAAGTTCGCGCCACGGGTCCTGAATTTCGCACCGCGGGTCGTGAATTTCACGACTTGGGATGCAAAGTTCAGGACCTGGGATGCGAAATTCACGTCGCACATGACCTGTTGTCGAGCGTACTTCAGGGCCACCATACTTTTGGACATGTCCAACGATCTGTGTGTGTGGCTGCCCGTTTTAAGGCGACTTGTGCAGCCATCATACTTCTTGCAAGGGCTTCATGCGAACACACAGCCTTTTTTCGAAGGTGCACTGTCACGAAGCATGAGGCGCCATACCCTGATATATACGGAGCCGTGTTATCGCACATTAGTTGCACGGTGCCTGTACATGGGCCGTACGTTCTCCTCATAAAGTCCTGCAAACAAGGGAATATATTATATTCATGAGGAGGGTGCCAGAAAGGTTCACGGCCAGCACAAGGACCGGCGAATCGCAGGCGTTTGCCCACAGCCGACCGCAGCCTCCATACACGCACATGCAATGACGCACGTGTGGGTGTGACCGCAACACAAGTTTGAATATTCATACCAAACGCTATAACGAATATTTGCAAAACGGATCGTAGACAGATCGTACCGCTTGTTTTTAGAATGGAACTTCTTAAGACAGCGGAAGTTCGAAATATACTTACGGCATAGATCAGTTAAGTTTCTCTCATTTCGACATAGTTGACTGCTCTGACAAGATCCCGAGGGTTGGTAACACCTGTCAGAGCTAGGACAAGGTGCCCTGATATTGGACGACGGCTCCTCAAAGATCGCAGATGCACAGACGTACATTCCTGTTTATAATATAATAGGTGAGGCAGGTGGACGGTTATGAAAATCAACATTTGAAAAGAAGGGGAAAGAGAATAAGAGATTATTTTGGAATAACAGACAGATTTCAAGGAAATTTTACTAATGGAAAAGGTTTGGATGATTTGAAAAGTAGAGAAGTACCTTATATTCAAGAAATGTAAATCAGGTTTGGAAACTTATTGGGGGAAAGTTTATGGAAACATACAGGTCATATTATCTATATTCAAGGTAATCAGAACAACAAAAGTTATTTTGAATAAATCAGAATATAGTTGTGAGGGTGTTTGTTTATTTGTTTTGTTTTATTTTTGTTTTGTTTTTGTGTTTGTTTTTGTTTTGCTTTGTTCGCATATTTTAACAAGTTAAATAAACGATGAGCAGCTTCCTTGCTCAATTAGATATCATATTACTTCACCTGAGTTAACTTTGCGCTAGTATGGGCTTTTGCACACCTAGCCATTGCATCTGGTCATCATTCTTATCGCAAAACGTGTTGGTAAACTTGTACATTTATTATACTGCATATTTTGAGAAGTTTGAAGTAAACGATTTATCGTTATGGTAGAAAAACCCAAAATTATTCGAATTCATTGCGAAAAAATAGACAAGTCGTCTGGAACAGATAATAATGAATAGTGAATTAGGTTGTTTGGTTTGCTCAGGTTATTGGACTATAGTTTAGGAAAATTTGTTGTTTGATGTAATCTGTTCATTATTATTTAGGATAATATGTCTTTCAAAGGATCATCAGCCTGGCCCGCACCCACAAATTTATCTTCAGTAAAGAGAACGATAGACTCACCACAATACAATTCGTCATCACCCAGAGGACAATTGATAACACCATCACAAACAAGCCAAGGTTCGATGACGTCATCAGAATTGATGCACGGGTATGGCCGATATGACTCTGCCACGGTAAATTCAGTTGTTTGGTTTGTCCCGACTATGAATATTTAATTTCAATAAATCAAATACCTATTATATGAGATTACTGAAATATATTTTACAGATGCAAGTTTATGGTTTATGAAAATGGGAAAAGCAAAATAAAGCACTACGTAGTTCAATGCTGTTTCTTTGTTTGCGTACCTCAAATAAGAATTATGCAGGCTTTCAAACTCGATTGTTTCACAAATTCTAATAAATTTGTGAATTACTTGTTGGCAGGCAAAATGTTCAGAACATTAAGGTTTCATTGCCAGATGTGGTGTGTACCGGCTAGTGCTCTAATAGTTTTCATCATTGTAAAACTTTATGCATATATGGTCCAAATACTGGCTATAAAAAAACCGACATGTGCCCCTGAGAACAACCCCCCCAAAAAAAAAAAAAAAAAAACACACACACACACACATAGTCCCTTCCGTCCTTCGATACCCCCCTGGAAATTCCACTGGTATTTTAGGTGAATATAGCATGCAGCCAGTATTAAAATTGTGCCGTGCATTTGAAATCGCCATTTGTGAATCACTGTCCTTGCCCACTTCAAAATCCAGACGAGTGGAGTATTCAGAAAATGATTAGAAAGGGGATGGACAAACGGAATATAGTTCTCATGTTAGTCTCTCTCTCTCTCTCTCTCTCTCTCTCTCTCTCTCTCTCTCTCTCTCTCTCTCTCTCTCTCTCAATGTCACGTATTGTATTCTTTCAAAGTAATTTTGAAGGAAATATTATTTCTTCCTGTCAATTTTTCCTGCATAATTATTACAAATTAATGATAGCCTAATTACATGGGCATAAACTGGTACCAAAATCAAAAGGGCGCAAGCTCCCGCAAAACAAGAAACTAAGAGTAGAGTACCCCTGTTCTAGTGCAAATACTCACTGCAACATCCTTGCGGTCCACACTGTACGTCGAGTTCGTAACTTGGACATCTTGATCCGAAGACATCCATGTTACGTGATCCTGTTACCTCTGAACAGCAATCGGCATTCATAACTCTGACGTCATCTTTGAATCCTACATTCATCACCAGTAACGAGAGAAAATATCAGTTTGAATTCATATAGGCGTTTAAAGGAGTGAAGGGACCGGCGGATGGGGTCCCTCTACCCCCTTCTACCGCCGCATGATTTTAAAACGCCAATGTTCGGACAGTGGAGAGCCCCCAAATCCTTATATTGAAATGGGAGCCCCCCCCCCCTCCCCCATTATGTAACATGTGTAATTCGACAGTCTAAAAACCGAATACATGTAGATGATAGTCGGGCAAAATGTGACAGCCGCGCCCCTCCACTCCCCCACCTCATCGCAAAAATGTACCAGGACGAGCCTAAAGGCTTGTTCACATACGCAGTGTCAACCCCCATGGTATATAATTTATACACACCAAATTTTCTTGGAGTTAATTAATTTTATTTAAGGAGGTTCTACTAAAAACTACCAACGCAAAAGTTAGCTTTTGTGGCTCCTGATGGCGTAAAGGTGTGACTAAAAACTAATGAAATTCTTAATTCTTTTCTTCTACGTTATATATTTATATGTATTTATTCATGTTCTAGATCAATTTTAACATAAAAATGAGAGTAAGCTTATGTAAATATCATTCAACTTTTATTCTGTTTCCTTTATTATTGCCATTTCATTCTCATTGATACAAACAATATTTTGTACCTTTCCTTGATGTTATATATTTGCATCTATACTTGATTTCCTTAAGTACTCTTTAACATTATAAATTCATTGTCGTTTCCATTATTCTCCAATTTCTTTTTTTTTTCCATTCTGTTTCATTCTGATTTCATGAACAAAAATATATAACATTTCAATTTAACATTTCAAAACACATAACATAATATTTTACATTTCATATTTTGACTTTTTTCACTAACAATTATAAGCATGAATCATATATAACTTAAAGGAGAAACAATGAAATCAGTTATTATAAAAAATGTTGAAACACCACTCCTCCTCCCCCCCCCCCCCCGCCCCAACAAACAATTTCGCCCCATATGTGAGCACACAAACACACACACCCTCTCACCCTCACACAAAACCCCACGGAGGTTTGTCGCGGGGGGGGGGCCGCTAGATCTGTGATTAAGCCTTAATATGGGTATGGCGGAGAGATTCATGCTCCGGTGATTAAACAGAAGTAGTATTTGTCTTGCTTTATGAATTATCGAGGTAAGATCATACGAAAAGTATATAGACTCATAAGGTAGGGACATGTATACTTTGATCTGAACGTGCTCTTGTCTGAGGCAAACTCTCATCTACCATGTCTACAAGGTCACGTCTTTGAAAGTTTTGCTCAAAACAAACATGGGGCCAAACCAACCATGCAGAGAAGGTGTTATTCGAACTAGGAGCACAGCGTTAACTTGGCTCTTGCTTCATCTATGTTTATGTTCGTCTGATCAATTTCATTATCATCATGAGGTTATATACTGGAAATCGGGGTTCCGAGCGAATTCTGGAGAATATTTTGCAGAAAGAAAGAAATCAAATTGTGTACCAAAACGATTATGTATATAATGTTATTGTCTGAATATTCTTATAAAGCAGATTACTCATAATATAAGTTTCGACTGCAATTTTATGTCCGCGTCAACTTTGGGTTTCGGTAAATTATATTACTATTATTGCTATCATTTATTCATTTGACAATTTCAGAACACTAAAAATACATGAAAATATACAACAGAAAGTCAATGATAACAGACATGAAACATATAGCAACTCCCAGAGTGCAAAACTTTGCTGCCTGGGAAGGAGACAGCAAACTTAATCACTTTAACCAATGTTGCTATACGGTGAAAGATTTATTGGGGGGGGGGGGAAGCCGTGTAGTAGTAACAAATATTTACGTGCATTCTGAGCAGAAAATGGATGCAGTTCACGACTAAGCGGAAACAAACAACTTATCCTATAAAATAGACTGAATAAATTTGATCAAAATTGTATTGAACAATATCTAGCCCTATCGGCATTGTCATGATTTTGTTTACGCTGCTTTTTGTGATATCTGGTATTCGGCTCAGTGAGTTTGATATAAAGGAATGCTATATGAAGAGATATTTTGGTGACCGTACTTATCCTCTCGCTGTTGTCATATACTTAGTTAACGCCATCCATAACATATAGTTCGACTTCAATATGCTGGCAATGCATAGAAGATTGTTTGGGAAGAACAGGGGCCTGTTTCTTGAAATTCCCATAAGTGTAATTTCTGGGACAAATATAGAGATCCGATCATGTAGAATTAACACACGTTTCAAAGGGATGTCCGCGAACTTGGACTTCGTGAAACAGGCCCCAGATTATTGGAGTAACCCACTCTGTAAGCTACAGGGCCCTGTTTCATAAATCATGTTATCAGTAACACCTGTATGCCTAATTTCTATGACGAATTTGCTCTCAGCCAATCAGATGCAAGGATTTCAGTGGATTATAACAGTTATTGCAGCTTGTTATTGATAACAAGTTTTATGAAACGGGGCCTAGGAGTGAAAATACTCCTTGAGGTATGATTAAGGATCACGTCATTCTGGAGTGGATATCCACACCTAAAATAGAGGAGAGAATCATGACAGATACTGTTTATATAACAGGTACCATTTTTAGCGCGGACGTCCACCTCAACATAAAAGTGATCCTTGATCTGACTTCTTAAAAAGTGAATTTCCACTCTTGTATCATTATGTTTATAGAGCATTGAAAAGGAAATTACCAGTATAAACAAAAAGAACCTGTTTAAAGAGAACCAAAATCCTTGGGAAACATTAATTTGTTTAATGAATAGAGAGGATATAGGGAAAAGCAGTTTTTAAAAAGTTCCATCAAAATCGGTTACAAAATGAGGAAAGTATGAAAGCTCGATTTACTTTCTATGGCAATCTTATCGTGCTTCAAAATAGCGGGTTTAGAAGGACAACCGTCTCAATATGTTTTGTACACAAAATTTCATATTTTCTCCATTATCTCTAAAGATGCTGCTTGTCTCTTTGTGAAGTCAACATAATTTGTGTCAAATATACATTTTGCGATGATATATCTTGTGATAAGAAGGAAACAGGCTGCACCTTGAGAGATAATGGGGGAAAATGAAATTTTGTGTACAATATTGAACATACTAAGAGTTGTCCACAAAACCTGCCATTTTGAAGCAACATTGCCAATTTCAGGATAGCCATAGAAATTAAATCGAGACTTTTCAAACTTTCATAACTTTCTCATTTTGTAACCGATTTTGATGGAACTTTTTTTTTCAAAATTGCTTCTCTCTTTCCTCTCTTTTTGTTAAAATTGATTTCCCCTAGGTTTTGGTTCCCTTTAATCTAGGGATTAATAACAAGGAGCGACATATTTTTAGATATTGTTCTTCAGCTATTAAAATTCATGGGTAGTAGGCCTAAGGCCTAGGCATCCAGGGGAATATGACTATGGGGAGACAGTGCAGTGATAAGGATGATAATGATGATGATGACACTACTTCTACTACTACAATAATGGTTTATTTATTCCAAAAAAAGCATCGCAGCAGTACCTCTAATAGTACTACTAATGGTAATAACAATAAAGATAATAGTAATGATAATGATAATGACATTATTGATGATAATAATGTTAACAAAAATAATGACAACAATAGTAATAATAATAATAATGACAATAACAATAGTGATAATAAAATAAAATAGTAATAATAACAATGATAATAATAATAATAATAATAATAATAATAATAATAATAATAATAATAATAATAATAATAATAAATAATAATAATTAATAATAATAAGAATATTTCTTTTAATGCGCATTGTAGGTTCCTATCTTTTGAAGAGGTCTGTTCAGCGCGTCTCGGGAAGGTGACAAAGACAAGAAACATGGAGTACACTAGGAACGTTTTAGGGCAGTTCAAACTGCCTATTAGCTTAACTGACTTGGGATATTTTTCCAGAGTTCTGGCACAGTATGTACAAAATCCCTTTAAGCAGAAGTACAGCAGATTTTCAAAAGGTAAATAAATAGTAAATGACTTTACCTGTTGTTGCAGTAACTGTTGTGAATAGAAGAAGAAAAGCTATGATGTCCTGACTTCGGCATGGATCCATTATTCAGTATACCTTTAAAAGAAATCACTAAAAAAACTCAGATCCATACAGTCATGTTCATTGTTAAGATGGTTAATCAAAACAGAGTCATCAGCGTTTCGAAAATCTTCCTTATAAATTATTCTTAAGTATTATAATCCATGCATTCAAGTGAGATGGCCCACTGTAAAATACCTACATACAGTGCCCTATAATAATGACGCAGTTATCCCCTTTTATCCATCCTTCTTTAGGTCAGGGTTTAGGTTTAGGTTTAGGTTTAGGTTTAGGGTATCACTCCTAATCTGCAAATATAATTTCATCAAAGTTAATTCAGTCACACTTAGTTCGATGCATACAATGCAGGATTATGTTTGCTTTAGCTAGCGTATTAGAATAAGAGAAAGCCAGTGGCGTACAGTGTTCCTGTCAGTGGCGTAATGAGCATAAAAACTATTGGGGGGGGGGGCAAGTTACCAAAGTAAAAAAATCAACCTGAAAATTATGTCATTTCAGCAATATTTATTTGTCCCCCCCCCCCCCCATCAGTACGCCAGTGGTTCCTGTAACTGAGGGGGCATCCAGGTGGCGGTATCGAGACATTTTTGCTGTTGATGAAATGGGAATTGAAGGCTAGTATAATTCAGAGGGGGATTTTTTGAGGAAGCCGTTTTATACATATTCTTTTCACGCTTCCTATTCCTTTTCCCGTTTTGTCACTTAAATATTTCTTCGCTGTTCGATTTGGGGCACATACCCCGTTACACCCTACATGATCTACGCCGCTGACACTACTTTTTTGCCCAAGAGAATGGAATTTTTGGATAATTGACTTGCTTTCAGTTCAATGATACATTTCACTAAAAGATGTAACCTCGCGGTATATTTTTCAAAGGATATATAGGTCAACCAGTACTAGCATTTCCAAAGAATTGCAAAGTAGGCTAATTGTGAACGACATGCAAAATGGTATTCTACACCACTCGTATCAAATATCATTGACGTTTGTCTGATCAGAACGTTCCGGCGCCTCTGATTGACGGATGCATGATATAATACTGCAGACCTGAAAATCATCAAACTGGAGATAAAGTTTTCACCTCCTGACTTTTACTTTCTACTCGTTTCATATACAGACATATTTACATGAAGGGCTAACAGATATTACGTCTCAAATTCCATGACGGTGGTTTTTGTTTCTTTTTTTCCTACGCTTGACCTAGCTGGTCTGAGATTTCTAAAACTATGCTGGTATGTTCCTCTGGCACAGGAATGTTCTAATTGAAGAAATGTACAACCTTGAATGTCACAACGTCATTTTTCAATTTGCATGTGCTAGTGATCAAAAGCTGTCAGCCTAACGATTGGAATGATTTTCTAATGAGGTTTATATCAAAACGATTTCATCGATGGACAACATGCCCAACATGCATGCATGTTTGTGGTGATTGTTTCTCTTATTGCCGTATATAAAAATGACACACATAAAACATATAGGCCTCCATACAAAAAAAAAAGAATTTGGATTGAATTGAATTTATTTTATCACGGTAAAACTCATTCATACAACAGACTGCTCTTCCACGAGTCCGTGTGGTCATCGATAGTGGTCATAGCCGGGGGTCATAGATACAAAATATGAGAATGGTGGTAATGGAGTAAGCAAAACATACCGCTAGTAGTCCATATTCAGCTGCAACATTATATTGCTGCTGGTCTTCCATGGAGCCAGTTTACTAGCATAATAAGATAGTTAACTTACATATATAGCAATTTACCCAAAAATAAAACACCCATGCAAACGCATGACTAAATGCAGCCATGTGAAACTAACATTACTCCAACATCAGCCCACTATCATAATAATCCTGATTTTTGTAATACACGAGTGCCTACAAATGACTTATCAATTTGAATGACAATAGACTCAAAACTATGCAACGCATGAGAACGTGCTGTTTTGGCGTATACCTTATTATGCATGTTATGTATAAAGAAAGGTAATTCAACAGAAGTTTCTTTCCAGCACTGTGGTTTAATTATGGGGCAAACGGAGAATATTAGACAAACATAAGGAGCTTAGAAAGAGTTATAAAACTCGTAACTTACTCAACTATTGCAGTAGCATGTAGCTGCACTTGTAATCGTACGGAATTGAACGCTGTCATAAATATCGCTTAGCCACTCAGAAGCAAACGGGAATTCAAATCGTTTTGCAATGGAACTTAATTGAAAATAGCTTCACAATGAATCTCTAGAATATACTTGTAAACCTTCATAGTCGCGGTTCAGTACAGTGCATCAAAGTAGCCAGCCGGGTAGCCAGTTCAATAGTTGGCGACCTGACGTCAGCTTTACGTCACAGTGTTCTCTCTCTCTCTCTCTCTCTCTCTCTCTCTCTCTCTCTCTCTCTCTCTCTCTCTCTCTCTGAGTAATTTTCAACTACAGAAAAAAAGTATCTTTGAAAAAAAAAAGTCGGGGCGTGGTACGGTGAGTCTCTGGCGAGCCCCACCTCGTGTTCAAATTCTGTTATTACAATAGCCATGATAGCCTGTACCATGCACATTCGCGCCGGAATGGAGTCATGTTTATGAAGAGAAACCTATTACAGGCATGACAGACCTTTGAAAAAAGTCCTCGAAATATGACCTAGTTTAAACCGCGGTCAGTTTAAATAATGGAAGAATATACACAGACGATAATAATTCATGCCTAGTGAATGAATAATGATAAACATGCCTATACCATCCCCACACCCCCGCCACAAACACGACACACGCTTACAAAATAACAGAAAGCCCAAATCTTTTGGTCCGTTGTTTCTGATCAAGAAAATTGAAATTATAAACAGTTCCCACGTTATCATTTTATATTCAATTTCAAGCGAAAGCGAAAACAGGATGTAAAGGTGCGTGACCATTCAGGAGTGCCATACTGCATGGTGTTTATTGTCCGTCTCACTAAAAGGGTTGAATAAGAATTCAAGAGATTAAGAGATTATCAGGTATATAGGCTCAAACTTGGACTAGGCGCGGTTATAGAGGATTTTTAATTATTTTTGTTTTGTTTTTTATTTTTCAAATTATTTTTCATTTATTTATTTCATTGAGGGGGGGGGGGTACTGGGGGGCTTGGAGGATTGTAATGTATATTAAAATGTATGAAATTAAAAGTGTACCTATATCGTCCCCCCTCCCCCTCCGTAGAACCGCGCCTGAAATCGTTTCAAAAGATATTGCCCTCAGCCTTGTTTAGATTTCCAAAGCCACAGAGTGAATAACTTTTGAGTGATATATTAATGTGAAGGTTTTATCCAGCATGCCGGCATACTGTTATTTCAAAATTCCACCAACATGGTATTTTTAAATCAAAGAAAAAAACACATTTCTACATTACTGATGGCTCCCAAATCCGGTCAGATGGTAGATCAGTAAATGAGCTATCAGAAAATATAGAAAGCTCTCTATTTTAGCTGTGACTCTAAATTCCCAATGCGACTTATTGGTCGTTTTGTGGTGGAGGGTCACATGTGAGATATCATGATCTACCTTGTAGTTGCACGAAAAGGAAGAAAGAGAGAAAGAAAGGAATGAAGAAAGAAAGAAAGAGGGAAAGAAGAAAATAGGATGACAGAAAGAAAAAGAAAGGAAGACCGAAAGTAAGAAAGAAAGAAAGAAAGAAATGAAGGAAGAAAAAAGAAAGAAAGGAAGACAGAAATTAAAAAAAAGAAAGACAGAAAGAAAGAAAGAAAGACCTATTGACAACCAGAAGTAACAGTTATTTATTATTTGCTTGGAGATGAAATTCATGTCGTTTGTTGATCTTTGTGCTATAGCGCCATCTCCTCTTCGTGGTTCGATAAAAAGGATTCATTTTGCGCATGCGTGGAAGCAAGCCAACTTTGTTTAAGAAACGTGTTTTCTACCAGGCCAGTTGATTTTTTTAAATATAAATAAATTTCATTGTGCAAAGTCCTTTCCGATTCCTTTACCTTTACTTTGCTGTGGTGTGTGAGCAGGGGCGTCGCTAGACTTTTTTGAATGGGGGGGGGGGGGGTGTAGAGGCCAGACTGCCGACAAATAATGCCACCGATTGCCAACGACCAACGTCGATAAATTCAACCGTATAAAGCCATTGAGTCATGTTCAATTGTGCGCCTCTATCATATTTTCCTTTTGAACTATATTTGTTCAGCTCACTTGCCGAATGTGTTTGTTTTCCGAAAACATCCTGTATCTAAATATAATACGAGCGCAGCGAGCGAGGAAAAATAAACACTCTCTTTCGTACTTAAGTGATAGTTCTTCATCAAACTACATGGTAGGCTTAAAGATATCTAAATTATATATTTGGTCACTTCTCTGGCAGTGTTGTAGTGCCTTGATGCTGGGCCTTGGCCTTAAGGCGCCTTAAGGCCTATTTTTCCAATGCCTTGGCCTTGGACTTCAATGCCTTGGCGTTGAGCATGCCTTGGCCTGGGCTTGAGGGTTTGAAGCCTTGAAAATCTCCAGAAAATACAAAGCATTTTCAAGACATTTAGAATTTTTGTACTTTTGCAAGAATAATTGTGAATGTTTTGGTTTTATTGTGCAGTAAAAAAAAATAATCTATTTTTCATGGTAGAAGTGACAATTCTTTATCCGAATACACGATGGTATTAACTATGAGATATCTAACTTATACAGATACATTTGATCACCTCACTTGTCGAATTCGTTTGCTTTCCCAAATCCATCTTGTATCTGAATATTATACGAGCGAGCGTAGCGAGCGAGGAAAATACATAATCCTTTTCATGGTAGAAGTGAAAGTTCTTCATCAAAATACACGATTGGCCTTTAAGATACCTATTTTGATATATTTGGTCACATCTCCCACCTAATTTATTTGCTTTTAAGACCATCCTATATCTAAATATTACACGAGCGAGCGCAGCGATCGAGGAAAAATATACATACTCTTTTTATGGTAGAAGTGATAATTCTTCATCAAAATACATGATGGGCCTAAAGATATCTAAATTATTGATTGATTGACTGATTGATTTTCATTTCCATATCAACAAAATTTATAATGTAAAGCAAATACAAAATTCAGAAATGAAAAATGGAACCCACTGGGAAGCAGAGCTTGTTTTTGTGGGTTCCCTAGAATAAATATAAAATCAATATAATAATTTTCATTTCAATTCAATTCAATTCAAATTTATTTTCATTCTTCAAAATGATACAAATAAGTACAAGATAGATTGATTCAATTTAAATAAACAATAGCATGAACAAAATTCAATATTGGAAGAAAAAAAATACATATTTGAAAGTAATTTAAATATAAATTAACATACATGTCAAGTTAAATCAATATAATCAATATCATTAATTCCATTAATGGAATTAATTCCATCAATTCCATTAATGGAATCTAAATCGTAATTGAACTATGATTCATAAAATAACAAAAATAATAATGTCTCTTCCACGTTTACAAACTCTGTATTATACTTATACAACAGGTACAGGATATGGATGTGTTTATGAACATGTATATATATATATATATATATATATATATATATATATATATATATATATATATATATATATATATATATATTTGTGTTCATCTCATTTGCCGAATATGTTTGCTTTTCGAAAACATCCTGTATCTGAATATAATACGAGAGAGTACAGCGAGCTAGGAAAAATATACATACTCTTTTTATGGTAGAAGTAATACTTCTTCATCAATATACATGATGGGCCTAAAGATATTTAGATTATATAGTGTTCATCTCACTAGCCGAATGTGTTTGCTTTCCGAAAACATTCTGTATGTAAATATAATACGAGCGAGCGCAGCGAGCGAGGAAAAATAATTATACACTCTCTTTAGTGGTACCAGTATTATTTCGTCGTCAAAATGCACTAGCAAATAAGCCGAATATGACTCTATTTGGGCTCTTTACTCTCTCTCTTTTTTCCTCCTTCCTCTTCTCTGTCCTTTCTCTCTCTCTTTTTCTTTTTCTCTGGCCGACAGCGATCGCGAATTTGCCGACAAGAATTTTGAATGGGGGGGGGGGGGGTCACATCCCACACCCCCCCCCCTCTAGCGACGCCCCTGTGTGTGAGGCGTATAGGCCTACCCCTCGCCGAAGACCGTCCCTCGGATAAGACGTTAAATGGAGGCCCTGTGTAGAGGAGAGTCCCCATTTGCACGTTAAGAACCCACTGCACTATTTGTATAAGAATAGGGGGGAAACCCCGGTGTAGTAGTCCACACCTCTAATCAGTCATATCGGGAGGAGAGACCCGAGTGTCACAGTGATTCAGTTCGCTATTCGCCTCCATAAAGGCACAGGTGACGGCCAAACAAAATTTAATAATGATAATAATAAAAAATAATGAACCACACCTATAAACGCAATGTCTGATATTCTTCTTGGTTTGTTTAAGTGGTTGTTGTTTAGTTGTTGATTTCCTCGATGACGACGATGATGATGATGATGGTGGTGGTGGTGGTGGTGGTGGGGGTGATGATGTTTTGGTGACATGTCGGTAACTTCAAGAGTTCAAGAGTTCAAGAGTTTATTTTTTCATTAAAAAAAAAACAAATAACCAATTCTGAAAAAAAATCAAACGTACATAACTAATAATATTGTTTTTATAATGACAGGATGTTTTTACATAATGTGAAATATGAAAGAAAGAAATATGAAAGAATATATACAATATAAGCACTTATGGAAATGGAGGGATCTACTAAAAAGCAATGCTCGTGTGGATCCCTCAAATGATAACTTGTGTTCAATTTTATTATGAAATATAATTTTTTCTCATATGTATATATATTATATATACATATGAGAAAAAAAGGAGAAAACAACACATTAAATGCAAATTTACTATTGACATTTATATTTCATTTCGGGTTTTTTTTTTCTTCAAAACATAAATTAATGTGAACTCATACAATTTATATACTTGCTACGACTCGTTTGTCAATTGTGAAAGAATAAAGATATACATCGAAGAATAACAAAAGATAAAAACACATAAAATCTGGTATAAGACATAACAAGAAAAATCAGCAAAGGTAAAAACAAACGAGAACATAACTTGCTGCACAAAATATGTACACTGAGAAAGAAAAGAATAGGGAGAGAGAAAGGGAGGGAGGCTTTGTGTGTGGGGTGTGTGTGTGTGTTTTATTGGAATCAACATCATTTGGACATGTATAACTCTTAAACAAAACACTTAATAAGTATAGGCCTACTGCTGTAAAAAAAGGGGGGCAGCAAAATATATTGTCACTGTACAGCCACCAACAAGGAGTATATATTTCTGTTGTTTTTTTTTTTTCATGTTGCTATTTTCTTGATTTTGTAAATCACTTGGTACGAAAAAAAAAGGAGAGAGAGAGAGAGAGAGACTCGGCATTCATCAGGTTTAATTCTTTATTTTCATTCCTTTTATTGTTATACAATTTCATTTTTATTTCATTTTATTCTATTTCAACGTATTCTTTTTATCCTTCAGTAATAATGGACCATGCCTCCCCTTGCAACATCAGTCGGAATTTTTAAGGGAACATGGTACTGTCACCTTCACCTAGCTGATTAAAAAATGGGGAGGTGGTCGATGGCATGACGCTGTTTGCTGAGAATTAGGACATTCAAAGAGTGTCTTGTCTTCAGGGCTTCCATCGTATATTAAAATACTTTGTTTTGTAGCCGTTTTTCTTACCTCTCAACCGGGGGAAGAGAGAGAGGGGGGATAAAGAGAAAGAGAGGTTTGAGAGGAAGAGAAAGAGAAAGAAATGAAGAAGAACTAATGATTGAGAAGAAGAAGAAGAAGAAGAAGAAGAAGAAGAAGAAGAAGAAGAAGAAGAAGAAGAAGAAGAAGAAGAAGAAGGAGAAGGAGAAGGAGGAGGAGGAGGAGGAGGAGGAGGAGGAATGACCCAGTCAATCTCTTAATTATACATCTGCTCGATCGCTCTTCCATCTCCATATTGGAGCAAGTGTCATCGACTACACCCCCGTCTTCTCGACTCCCTTTCCGTCCATAACTCGACGGCCCTCGCATCTTTTCCAGCGATGATGATAAATGGGTGCATGTTACACACAGTTATATAAATTGTACAGTAGTTGAATAATGGGTGGCGGGGGCCGGGGATATATAATTTCTGAGAACCGGGTTCATTCTTTAACGTTGCCTCGCCTGGCACAATTCCAAAACAAAAAATCGATAACAGTTACGTTCACACGACCGTCCCTAAGCTTAAAGTTTACTTGTGCCAAGGTTTCAAAGTGGTAGGCCTAAGTTTGTAGTTTCGGGTCATGATCATGTGGACATACTTGTATAATTTTAAAACTTTCGTAGTTTTCGTAGTCATAGTTTCAAAACCTTCAGTGAGCTTAAATAGTCTACAATCCGGTGTTAATTTGCTTGTGTGTTTTGATACGAGAACAGTTGAATTTTTAAGTTTAAATTTTTATTATTATTATTATTGTTGTTGTTGTTGTTGTTGTTGTTGTTATTGTTATTATTATTATTATTATTATTATTATTATTATTACCCAAGTTCACTTACTTTCTGTTTCTACTATAAATGACGCCGGTGGCCCGCAAACTAATTAGACTCGTGAAAGGGGGAGGAGGTGAGACCCCGTGGGAGATAGCTTAAAGCTCAAGTAGTGGTCATTAACTCTTTGTACGCTCAATTAATTTGGAGGAGAAAATAATGACAATCGTTCTTTGAATAAGTACTTAACTTAGCACACTAGTTGTTGTTGTTTTTTTTTTTGGGGGGGGGGTCCACTGTACCTGGAGGAGACTGTTATGTTTTATTATACGAACATGCGCACTGGTGTACATGAAACGCACAAGGGGTATAAAGTCATCAAAACATATTGTTCAGTAGTAAAATAAGAGACATTCAAAGTACATAACATACCGTGCTTTTGATTTGATGTAGGCCTAGTATACGTACGGTACGTCTGAGGCTGAGACGTCCGGGTTAACGGTTTCGGATAAACTTGATCACGCATTTCACTCAATTATACCACCTTGCCTATTATTTAGTATAGTGAGTGCTGACGTCGTCCAGAGGAGTACAGACTCAGGCCAAGAGGCTTAGTCTGTCTCGACATTATCCCAGATTTTGACTGTTTTAAATGAATCTTTATCGGTTGTAATCTGCAGAAACGTGTGGAGGTAAAGCAATGGCTCGAATGTTATCCAGAGACATAGCTGACATTGAGGTAGGTTGATTATTACATTAGTAGATTCTATACTTTTGCGATAATTGTTGTGGAGACGATTGCAACGTGTGCATGGTGCGTAACTAATGCATAAGCAGGTTGTGAAGTCGCAGCTGTGTCTTGGCTGTGTGTAAAACAATTTTTGCATTAACACATTCCTGTATATGGTGGATCATGGACATGGTGGTGATGTATTGCCTGTTGGCATTTTCATTAAATGGAAAACCACCATTCATTCACCCTGTATTGATGAAGTAGTATTCAATCGAAAAAAAAAAAAAGAGCGGAGGCATTAGGTGTGCGGACATGTAACAAAAATGAAGTCGCCTTTTTTGTCTTTGACTTTGGATTAAAATAAAAACTGCATTGAATGATGCTAATCATCAACATTTGTTCTCTGTAATGTTGTGTAACACTTGTAGTACAAAATTTTAAGAAATATTACTTGTAAGCTTTTTCTAATGGCTGTTTAAATCGACTGTGCAGATAAATAACCTGTCCAGACACACAACCACTGGGTAACTTTTCCCCTCCCCTCTTACTAGTCTTAGGCTTAAACATTGTACCCAAGTACATGTATGTCGGTGTACCTTTGAAGTTGCATTTGATTAACATGTATGAGTATTTTTATGTCTCTTTGTTTACTTGTTATTTATTATTGTGAAATGTATATATTCATGTTGTATGTAATTTTTTTATGAGTGGAACGAAACTTGAAACATGTGATCTTTTACATTTTATGAGTGCTTGTAATGTAGCCCGGGGGGGGGGGGGGGGGGGGGTCCACCATGCTCAAACGCGTAAAAAGGGTTGTTTTTCACAGATAGGCGATGTACGCCCGTACAGTGAAAAGGGTATCAAAATTGCAAAAATCAGGGGAAAAGGGTATAACAAGTTTGATTTGAAAATACTTGTTTAGGGCGGGGAAAACATGACATGATATTTGTTTAGGGTATTCTGAGATTGAAGGATAAATACTTGTTTAGGGTCTATTTTGAATGTCCACATAACAAGCATGGTGTCCACTTTGTAATGACAGTGGCCCCCAGGGCTTGTAGTTGTGTTACATTCCATGATTCCTATTCCTAAATGCAACAAGCCACCCATGTGTTGCAAGTGCTGGTTAGTGTTGTAAAATAAAATGAATGAATGAAATAAACCTAATTCATTTTTGTGATGTGCAGAATCTGTTGGCCCTGAATCCAACTGTTCCTTCCCATGCCAAAGTGGTTTTGACCAAAACTACTAAGGAAAACAGAAAGTACTGGAAGCGCAATGGACCAAAGTCATGTGCTGTAAGTATAAGTTTACGTCATGAGGAATCTTTGTTTATGTATTCAATTTACCTCTTATTTTGTGATCAGTTACTTGATGATAAAATATCAGTGCAATAAGATGGTGGCCTTGACTTACATGTACAGTGAAGAAGACTAAAAAAAAAAGAAATTTTTCATTCATAAAATACAATTTGTACATAATCTTTTCTCCACAACATCGAGAGAAGCAGAGCTGTGCATTTGTAATAAGTTGACATTTGTCATTTTTGTCAAGTTTAGTGTGCATTTTAAATAGGTTTTTTTTTCCCCCTGTGTGTGAAAAGACCCTGCAGTCGTACACTGCAGTGCATGGAGACTGAGTCATATATTGTTATGCACAGGTAGAGAAAGATAACAGGAATTGGTTGAAGAAAAGGGGAGAAAAAGATAGAGAGAAGGTTATAAGTTTAAGTTCCTCTGCTTGAATGCTGCATATCCATGCACTGGAATTAGGGAAGTACTGTAAATTCATGTTTAATGCCAAAGTGAAAATTGGATGTTCCACAAACTTGTCCCGCAAGTATGAATCGTAAGGGCAAAGTTCAGGCAAGTGATGTCGTAGTAGTAGTACTGTAGTAGTAGTAGTAGTAGTAGTAGTAGTAGTAGTAGTAGTAGTAGTAGTAGTAGTAGTAGTAGTAGTAGTAGTAGGTAGTAGTAGTAGTAGTAGTAGTAGTAGTAGTAGTAGTAGTAGTAGTAGTAGTAGTAGTAGTAGTAGTAGTAGTAGTAACTGTAGTAGTAGTAGCAACAGTAGTAGAAGAAGGCTTATTGGATAACTTGTTAAGCACAAGGCTATTCTGTCTCAAGGCTCGCTGTATTATGATGAGAGAGAGAGAGAGAGAGAGAGAGAGAGAGAGAGAGAGAGAGAGGAAAAGAGATGTGAACAATAAGTGCCTTACTATTACATACAGGGTGCGAGTCCTCTTTACCCATCCACGCATAAAAAAATTTTATTGCTCCAAGTGTATTTAGGCTTTGTCTGTTGCTGTGACTGTAAATAAAAGAGTGCAAGACCATTATGGAAGGAAAGGTTCAGTGGAGAATTTTCTAGCAGATTTAGGACAGTGTTAACCACATTAAGTTTTGTTCAGCTTTTAAGTATCTCCCTGAATGTTGGAATGTGGAATAGTGTGGGCCAGTGTTATAGCTCCACTGGCTTAGTTGTTTGTGGTGGGGAGAAACCACCAACCTCCACTAAACTGTTGTTTTTACACACATGTACATCAAAACACAGGACTCCACTAGACATAAATGTGCAGTTACATGTATGCTGGTCTAATGGTCAAGTCTATTGATTTTAGTAAAAACTTAGCATTTTTACTCTGATGCCACCCAGTACTTCAAATGTCCTTGCTGTAACACTGGTGTGGGCAGTGCTATGATACATGTATGCATTGTAATCTGCTGCCAGTATAGCTCCAACCTTACTTTTTGTACAGATCTATACTTTCAAGGGTTGCTTGAATAATGTGCTATATTTTCCATTCAGTACCATACATGTACATATGCAAATACCTGACTTAAGAGTGATTATGACAGTATGACTGCTGGTATTTGTCAAAGGATAAAAGAACAACCATGAAAAGCAGTTTACAGCATGTTTGCTCACTGATAGTGAAAAACATTGAAGGGCTGCTGACCTTTTCAAGGAAATGACTGGTTTCTGATTTAAAATTGACTTTTTATGAACAGCTCTCATTTCTTGGTCTAGACAGCCTAACTTCCAGCCCCACAAACTTCTCTCTTTTTTTTCAGATCAAACATCAAAGCTTTTTTAAGTTTCGTAAGTGTAGAGGAAAGACATCTGGTAAACTGTTTGTCTAAGTCCTTTCATTTGATAAGTGAATGATTTGGTTTTTTTTTTTTATTATTGTAAAAGCTGTTTGAGGGAGGGAATTGAGCCATGTGCACTAGTTACAACTTGTGTAGTGTTTACATGTTTATTGCACTTTACTACTTGACATTTTTCCACATTGCTTTTATTTTATTATTACAGACTTGTCAAGTCTCACGCATTAGGCGTGAGACTCCCGCATTGATGGCTCTTGCTCATCCAAAAAAATCTCTTTCTCACGCCTACATCACAGCCTATCCCCATTATACACAACGCCTGACGATCTCACGGTTCCCTGCTTAAAATCTCACGCACTGCTGGTCTTTGACCTTGGTATCTCTGTTATTACAGCTCAGCTTTGTTGCAGATTATCACCCTCAGCCCCATCCTCAGCCTCCACAGATGTAATTTCTGCTATACATGTACATGTACATGTAGTGATTTCATGTATAATTCAACAAATAGAAAAAAAACACCTTTTTTTGCCTGGAAGCTGATCTAATCCTAAAGTGTAGGTCAGAATGAACTTGACCTGCTGACCCCAATTGTGGAGATGTGGTCTCAAAGGAGGATGAAACCGGGACTTAAGAAAGAAAGGGATTTAGAACGGAGAAGTTCAGAATATGGTAAAGAAATGGATTGAGCGAGATAGGCAGGGAAATAAAAGGAATGCTGGTTGGAATAAAGAGGTGTTTGAGAAGCTGCATGTAAGTTGGCTCTGTAAAATGAAGAAATAGAGCAATGTGGATGGATTTTTCTTGCCAAAATATATGAAAAGGTCTCGGGTCAGATTGCCCTCATTGTGCTTCCAAAGATTTGCAAGCAAATTTAATAGATCCTAGTCAAATATAATGCATCATGTAGCACACGAACATGTTATTTGATACTGGCTCATCAAGAATGTCAAACATGTAAGCCTAGACTATATTTTGTTGATTTAAACCAGGATCTGAGATAGAGTTTCATGAGCATATTATAGTCTGTTCATACATGCTCTACAGAAGAAGCTACAGTAGTAACAGGCGTCCTTCCGGTGCATTTCTTCACGTGATTTGACTTAACATGCAGCTGGATTCACATCCGTAATTTGCTTGTGAGAGAATCCCATTGAACATGTTTCTTAACCCATTCGTGACAGGAATTATTTAAAGCCTAATTTGATCAGCTTTTATTCTTCAAATTGGCAACACCAACATTTTTATTTTATTGCTACATTTTTCTTATAGAACGTCATGTATCTGAAATGAATATAAATTGACAGAAATTATGATGAGAAGTCAAAAAGTTGCCAATTTGCAGGGAAAAACAGTGATTTTAAACTTTCTATCACATTGCCAATTTAAGGATTTTAATGCTTATTTTCCTTTAAAAATTTTTCAGCATCAAACAACGAATATTGATGCAACCGAAATGGGCACAGTTTGTGTAGAATTTTTTGCTCTTTCTGCTCATGTATTTGGTATGATTTTTAGGGCTTTGCATCAAAAGATATTAGGCCAAACCACAAAATGTGGACCTCTGTCACGAATGGGTTGACATTAATTTGGTATAGGTAGAGCTATATTTCTAAATTGTTGCTCAGTCTATATGTATATTGGATATGAAACCAATTTCCTCTCTCTCTCTCTCTCTCTCTTACTAAATAAGATATGAAGAATCATTTTACCTATTTATTTTCTGCTTCTCTCCACTCAGCATCTTAACATTTTTTAGATTTCAGTACATACAGTACACTTCAAGGGAAATTATAGTTCTGAGGCGAAGTGTTGTACACACGGAACACACATGCAGCACCGAGAATTGCTGACAATATTTATCACTCGCACAAAAGTTGAGAAAGTTTGTTGACCCTTGCGCTGATGTAACTCAAAACGAAGAGATACACTTTCTAAGTAGAAGCAAGGGGAGTTGGCGGACATCTCAGAGCCCCATATATTGTGACTGTTATATCCCTTTTAATGATTATAAAAGGAGCCTTAAGTGGAAGGAAAATATAGCCTACCCTCTGTTCATGCATCCATTGGAGAGACATGATGATAATTGCGATAGAATAGATAACAATTACTATTCAGGCTTTTATAACTGTCAAGGTTGATAGGGTATTATACCACTTATTTGTGAGAAATCATATGGTATTCAAATGTAAGGTAAGATATATTATCCTGCATAGGATGTTGTGAATTGCACTTATATGCTTTTAATTGGGGCTTGCTCAAGGTGACAAGGCTGCTATTCCAATCATACCATCTCTCTAACCACAGAAGCCATCTAATATGATCTGTAATTCTGTATGGACAAGAAACATCTGTAACTATTGATTGTTAGAGACATATGGCTTTGGTATTTAGAATACTGTTATTCAAAAACTATGGAAAGGGGACTTTTTTAAACCCTTGAAAATATAATCTCACCAGGGTGCCAATCAGATATTTGGGGAGGGGGGGGGGGGGGGGGAGGGGGGGGATGAGACACTTGCAACATCTGCATGTAGCATGCTCCAAAGCCATTTTGATCCTCTTTGTTTACAAGAGAACTACATGAAATTAATGCATTGAGAAACTTTAAACTCAACCTTCAATATGTAAAATTGCTAACCCTTGTAGCGAATTGAAATAGTTTTGCTGGATATTTCCCTTCTGATTTGTTATTTGCGATCACCTTACAAGATTTTGGGTGTGTCGCCTTAAGCTCAGACCCAATCACTTTCTTGGTCATGTGGGTCTGGGGTCCTTCCTCCGAGAGCAAATAGTCCCTCCATTTATTCTTTCTAAATAGTATATTATTGTTGTTAAATGTATATATATATATATATATAAAGTCAGATAACCTGATATATCTCCGCATTCCAGGAACTACCTTTTAAAGCATGAGGTAATATTCTACTGTATCATGTACATGTACATGTATATAATTAATTGAAATGAAAACAATATACATGTAATATGCCCGCGAAATATCAAGTTATCAGACCCTCACCCATCACGTAAGGGTACTGTAAGTCTTTGGGATTGAAAATATGTTCAGGCAGGACTTTGTGTGTTTATTATATAATTGAATTTATTGATAGATCTGTAATTATAACAGTTCAATTCATCTCCACTGGTTAGCACATAAAACAATTTAGAACAAAATTATACATAACAGTCAGATGTACAAGTGTACCTAGCAATGTGAATCAGATATCAGAACTTTCAGAAGGAAAATATGGTACAGACAAAGTTTAGAAGAAATTACAAACCAAGTTTGCACAGAAAAGAAACAAAAGAAAATGAAATTTGCCTCATACTGACACCCTCCAATAACAAGAGAGAGAGAGAGAGAGAGAGAGAGAGAGAGAGAGAGAGAGGGGAGGGGAAAAAGAAGGAAGTTTGTGTATTTTATGATTAATTCAGGTCCCCTCCCCCACTCCTGTATTCTATTGCCTCATTGTAGAACTGTTGTACAGATGAATGACATTCAGGATAAAAGAAAACCTGAATCTCGCCTAAATACATGGGACACATATTCGTAGTCCTGATCTGTTAAAAAAAAAAATCATTTAAACTAAAGGGTGCGTTAAATCGTTCCTGATTGCAAGAGACTTTTTGAGCATCCCCTCCTCACATAACGATGTTATTGTTGGGAGGAGTGGAGTCTCATCAATCACTCACTGAGCCATTTTTCTTGGTCGTTAAGCTTCCTTTTGTTATCCTGTGACAGATTACCGTACACACATATCACGTTGAGGGGTAGAACACTTTGGGATTACAGATTTGTATAATAGGGTCGAAATGATATTATCAATGTAAAACCTTTTCTTTTTTTCCTAAAATAAGAAAGAACATCCTCTGATTTGCCTTTGTACACAATATAAGTGAGTTCGTTCTGCTGCCTCTTTGCGACATTTCTCTGTCTTGCCATGGATATCATCTTCAGTGGTTTTTATACATTTCTCCCAGACATGTGGTGACCTCGACAATAACTTTGATGATGTGAAGCACACTACCTTGAGTGAGAGGGCAGCAATGAGGGAGGCAGCCCGCTGCTTGAAGTGTGCTGATGCCCCTTGCCAGAAGAGCTGTCCCACCCAGCTGGACATCAAGGCATTCATACAAAGCATTGCAAACAGGGTATGTCATTGCCGTAATACATAGTGTTCCAAGTTTGAAATTTTCACATCATAGATAATATTATTTTGTCATTTTCATCATAATGATCATTCAGCACTGCAGTATGTCATTGCAGAACTATAGACAAAGTAGTTGTGCACTTCAAAGATTAAAGTCTGGACCAGACTTTGCTTGAGCCTGAACACCAGGAACTCCTTCAATTACAGTATCTCTCAAGTTGAACCAGGGCCCTGTTTCATAAAACTTGTCAGTAACAACTGCCACATTTCTATGACAATTTTGCTCTCAGCCAATCAGATGCAAGGATTTCAGGAGCTTATAACAGTTATTGCAACTTGTTTAATAACAAGTTTTATGAAACAGGGCCCAGGTGTACTGAACTACCTGTTCGGAAGCACTACCTTACATGTACATGTATGGCTGTGACTGGTGTATGGATATCCAACCTACATGTATTTGACAAATGAGTAAGACTGAAAAAATGAATTTTAAACTACCTTCCCCATTTGAGTTTACAGTTATGAAGCACAATAGCAGAAGTGAATATAGACAGGTAAAAAAGGAGAAGAATTGTATGTTTGATATTGATAGATAAAGAATTAAAGCCTTACTTGAAAACCAAGTGCACTAAAAAAAAAAGAAGAACTCTGTTTCCTCTCCACCTTCAACTATATCTTTCCAGAACTACTATGGTGCTTCCAAGGCCATCTTCTCAGACAACCCTCTAGGTCTAACCTGTGGCATGGTGTGTCCTACCAGTGATCTCTGTGTTGGTGGCTGTAACCTTTATGCTTCGGAAGAGGGTCCTATCAATATCGGTGGCCTCCAGCAGTTTGCTACTGAGGTGAGCTGAAGTAGGATACCAAGAAAAACAAAGGGAATGAATGGATTGGACACATTAAGAACTTATCAAGAGTTAGAGAAGGATCGATAGCATCATATTAGGTCAATCAAGGAAGTTGTTTCCTGTTTTTAAATTGTATTTTAAATTTATTTTATATTATTCATAGACAACTGAAAGACAATCGTACAACATTTTTATCAGAGTTTGAATTAAAAAAAATAATAACCTGCCAGTACTCCAGGCTTGTTTGTCATCAGTAATTGTTGGAAACATTAATTTGTATTTTTGGCATTACACATAGAAAGTCCATGCAGGCTGCAGCAATGTCATAAGAAGTTTTGTGAATCTGTTTTCTAATTAGAAATTTGTAGATTGGAGACATGTTAAATCTTTTGCAATTACCCTTCAACAATTATAGGATTATTTGTTGATTATAGAATTGTTCCAATGATTTCAGTTTCATTTGAATTTTTTTTTTTTTTGCTTCAATGTTCTGTAAGATCAGTCTTTTCAACGTGTAGATATTTTGTAGATTTTATGCTTTGTCTTCTCTAGATATTCAAGGAGATGAAGATACCCCAGATACGTGACCCCAACCTCCCGCCTCCTGAAGACCTCCCTGAGAGCTACCATTCCAAGGTAGCCCTTATAGGGTGCGGCCCTGCCAGCATCAGCTGTGCTACCTTCCTGGCCCGCTTAGGGTACACCAACCTGACTGTCTTTGAGAAGGAGGAGTATATTGGTGGTTTGAGCTCCTCTGAGATCCCACAGTTCCGGTTGCCCTACGAGGTGGTGTCCTTTGAGGTCGATCAAATGAAGGATCTTGGAGTCAAGGTAGGTGATATTTTCATTTTCAGGACCCATTTGGTAATGTGTTGCACTTTAGTTACAGGTTTTATGAGGGTTAACATAAATAAACACTACCGTTTCATTGTCAGAGAACAAATGGAATCATCGAAATTCCAATAATTTATGTTATATGATTAGATGCGAGGTTTTTTTTTTGTTTGTTTGTTTTTTTTAGAATAATCTCATGAATTGCATTATCAAAAAGTGTAGTTTGATGCTACGGAACAGTGATTTTTATCAAGATGAGCACCCCCCCCCCCTTAAATAAATGGAGGAAAAAACAACCATATTAAAATTGATTTCCTTGTGGATTCTCAGTTTTTGATACATGTTTATGAAAAGCTTAAAGGCTTGGTGGTGACCTCATTAGTCATCGCTCCATCGCCTGCTTATTTCAAATGTTGGTTCCTCACATTTGTTTTCATTTTTTGTGAACAATTATTTTTATCTTATCATATTTTGCCTATCCACTGCCTGCAGGTTGAGTTGAAGAAAGGACTTGGTATGGATGGCATGACATTAAAATCTCTTAGGGGCTCAGGGTATGAGGCTGTCTTTGTAGGGATAGGTCTTCCAGAGGCCAAGAGGGCACCCATCTTCCAGGATTTGACAGAGGATCAAGGCTTCTTCACCTCCAAGGATTTCCTCCCCAAGGTCTCTGTTGCCAGCAAAGCAGGTACATGTGTGATGCACAATGAGGGTTGGGTCTGGGTGGGATGCAGTGAATCGAGGGCACAGTTTTTGGCATTTTCTTGTGGTGAATAAAGGGATGTGAGCAATAGTGATGATACAGATCTTATTTTGATTTTATCTGCTTTCTTCTAGTCCCCAACTAACTCTGCATTTGAAGGTTCTCTTTAGGTATTCTTACTATCTAATCTTGTAAAATTTCTGTACAAATAGTACTGCCATTGTAGTATATGTAGCTGTCTGAACTCTTTAGGAACTCTATAGGTACCAGCTATAGGTATTCAGCTCTGGATAAGGCAAGATTTGGAATGATATAGTTGAAAATATTTTCCTGGGAACATCATATGCAACAGCTATTTGTACTTGATCGGTGGTTTGGTTCTCACTCTAGCCTGTGTTGTTGCTTTCATTCCATTTTCCAGGAATGTGTTCCTGCAAGTCTTCCCTGCCCAAGCTCCATGGCAATGTGATAGTACTAGGAGCAGGGGACACAGCCTTTGACTGTGCCACCTCCGCCCTCCGTTGCGGGGCAAGAAGGGTCTTCATTGTGTTCCGAAAGGGCTTCACAACCATTAGAGCTGTACCCGAAGAGGTGGGGACCAGTCCAGTATTTTTCTTGCACATTTCTTGCCATACTTTAATTTAAAAACAAAAAACAAAAAAGAACCTAATGATAATAGTAATATAAGTAAAATAGATAAAGATCACAAATTTTTTAAGCTGTTGATATTAAATTTAGCCAAGTGTTTGGATTATCTTTATTAAAGATTCTGAAGAATTAGAAATGTGATGTATATCAAGTGTATGCTTTCCTGCTCCGAAACTAGTTGCATTTATGACAATTAAATAAATAACCTCATTTCTACTCAAATTTGAAAAGCACAAGCTTTAGGGAAATGCATAAGTTGGTGAGTAGGATGATGTTGAAAAGGTGGACAGACATGGGCAGCTACACTTTGTATTAAGGTTTAAACTTAAGAAATCTTTGTTGACATGCATCCTGTATTAACCTGTTGCCAACGGGAACCGTGTAGTCGGTTCCCAGAGAACAGTTTACATAGATCCATTTCAATGCTTAAATTTGCTTTTTGTGTAATTTGTGTAGTACCATCGGAAATGTTATTCAATCAACTACACATTCCGTGAAGTTACATGTTATTTACCTTTCGTTTCCTTCTTGTGGAAGCATTTGAAACAAACCTATCATTCTTTCAATCGACAAAATATGCTTACGGTAGGCTCATGCAGGAACTTCAAAGAGTTTACAGATTTTCAGTTTTGCATGTACTACTTACATTTATTGTAAGTGCACTGAAACTACTTGGAGCAGCACACGGCTGGACATGCTTGGGTTATCAAGCCGTTTGCGTTCTCATACATAGAACAACATAAAGCCACTCGCATGCTCGTACATGGAACAATGTAACAATGGAGCTTTCACACTTCGTTGAATTAATCTCGTTTGAGGGGTGTGTCAGCACCTGACAATGCCGTCCCATACCGGGTAAGAGTAGCATTCTGTAATAGGAGTCAATATGGCATTATGTGATTATTCAGAAGTTCTTGATCTTTTCTACCATCGCATTTGTTTTGGAAAACATATGACAGTTACAGTCAAAAGTCAAATGTCAGAATAGAACAATGAAACCACTACTATTCAACATTCTCCATGTCAATGCTTGTCTTTGTCAGTATGCAAAAAAATATTGGTTGCCTTGTGAATATATATTTTTCTGGCCTACCCAGTGTGGACATGTGAAATTCAAATAGCGGGATGCCAACAATAAATTGTGCAAACTGCCAATATTACATGATCTGAACCAATTGTAAAGCAATATAACAATGGAGAAGCATAAAGTCAGGATAATAGAATCAAATATCTCTGTCTGTATGACACATTGCAAGCATCTGTCTGTTGACTTGATCGGGTTTACGATTGATAGCCTCAAACACTAGACAATGAAGCAATTCAATTTGCACAGTTACATTCACCTTTGTTGTGTCATTGTCAACAGTCCAAAGATCAGTATTTGGACTACAAACAGGATTCTGTTGTCTGTGCACTTTTCAAAGTCATCAATTCTAGATCATTGTGTCTTGACTATTCAAAACTAAATTTAGTTTCAGAACTAGTTTCAACTGCATATTTTCACAAACTGCAGGAAGAGAAGAGATAAATTGTTTGTAGCTGATTTCTTCCAGTTGTTTCATTAAGTGTATAATTTCATTAAAATAACATGTCCTGTCCTAACATGTCGTACAGTCCTATCCCAAATGTCGTACTATCCTATCCTAAATCATTTTACAGAAAATTTTTATTACTGTTCCATGCTGGTCTTATTCTCTGTTAGGGTTAGGATATGAGTGTAATTTAAATGGACTATTGTGACAAAGGAATATACCGTTAGCTTCCCAATTACATGTAGCTGTATTGGTTGATGGAAAGAACATCACTCCATAACTTCAATAATAACAATAATCCCTGTTCTAGGTGTCCCAAAATATACTCTATGCTCTTGCAACAAGTAATGCCCCTTTATTTCATTAAAGATACATGTTTAGGGTTGTAAATAGTTTTTAGGTTAGGTTTTAGTGTAGGGTTTAGGTTTAAGGTCTGGTATAGTATGTGGTCCAAGGTTGAAGGTAAGAATTTGATCAGCATACAAAAACAATCCTGTGCAACACTGCGCAAATATTCAAAACATGAACGAAAAACACCTTAAAACCCAAATTCCTACCTACATGTACCTACTTACTGGATTATGTGTGGTATTTGCTGTATTGCTAGTCTTGGCATCATATCATTCTTGTTCTGTTCTTGTTCTAGATGGATGTTGCCAAGGAGGAGAGGTGTGAGTTCATGCCTTTCCTCTCACCGCGTAAGGTGATCATCAAGGCAGGGCGCATCGCAGGCTTGGAGCTGTGTCGTACTGAGCAGGATGATGATGATAACTGGATTGAAGATGAGGAGCAGACAACCCGTCTCAAGGCTGACTTCATCATATCAGCATTTGGCTCCACTCTGCTTAATGAAGAAGGTTAGTTGATAGATGTTCTCCATACTAAACGTTCTAATGCTAGAATATTTTCCAGTGCTTTAACCCGTTGAGCACGATTTGATTTCAGTATAAAACACATTTTTCATAGACCCCAGCCCGAGTTATCTTGGGCTTAGTGTTCAACTGGTTAATTTGCAGACCATTGAAATTGAGTATTTGTGTCATAGTTGCTTTGTGTGATTAACTATAAATGATTTGAATTTGTTAGGTCTGGTGAGATAGAGAGTATGGCATTATATGAACTGAATATCATTGTCATAATTTTATGCATCCTGTATTTATGGAGAGTTATTAGAAATTGTCTGACTTCTTGAATTGTCATTTCATCAGTCTTTATGATTATGATGGGAAAGCTGTACATATTGATGAAAAATTTCATTTCATTTCCAATATGTAGTGAAGAAAGCTATGTCTCCATTGACATTCAATAAATGGGGTCTACCAGAGGTGTCGCCAGATACCATGCAAATGAGTGAGCCATGGGCTTTCTGTGGTGGAGACTTGGGAGGGGTTGCCCAGACAACGGTTGAGTCAGTGAACGATGGCAAGACGGCAGCTTGGTTCATGCATAAATACCTCCAGGTAATCATTAATACATTTTCCTACAGGTACCAGGTGGTTCCTCTGTGAAGTCTATGGTAGCAAGATGGTTCAGAATTCAACAGGTTAAATGGCTGATCTTCATTTCATGCTCATCAGTTCAGTGTACTAAATTATTTGAATTATGCTTAACTCTTACTTGTGGTTGTTTTGCAAGATTGTTTTGCACACAAAAAACAAAACTGCTTTTGAGGTTTTGAGCAGAGATGTTACCAAAGAGTAACACTTTTATATGTAATGAATGAAAAGTGGGGCTACAAAAAAAAAAAATTAAGTTTGTTTAACAGTGAGTCAATATATTTTAATTTACCTGTGCCTTTATAAGATACACAGATTTGAAGTGCATTATGCCAAAACACACCCCCCCCCCCCCTCCCCCCGGTAAATTATGTGAAATCCCTTTTTTGGAAAAGCGGAATATCCTTTATATTTGTAAAATATTAAAATATTGTCAAGTAAGGAACCTGTTTTTTTAATCCCTCTGTTCACTTTCAGTCTCTACATGGCATACCAATCTCAAGCACCCCTGCTTTGCCCAAGTTCTACACCCCTATCGATCTGGTAGACACCAGTGTGGAGATCTGTGGTCTTAAGTTTCCCAACCCCTATGGATTGGCTAGCGCCCCTCCTACCACCTCGGCTCCTATGATCAGACGTGCCTTTGAAGCTGGTTGGGGCTTCTGCGTCACCAAGACATACTCCCTAGATAAGGTTAGTATGATTTCTTATTAAAGATGCATCCACAACAAAACTTCATACATCATTGAAAAGGGTTGGCATCACAGTTTGAATTCTAGACTCTTTGTTTGTTTCTTGTGCAACCTTGGAAGACTTTTCATTAAATTAAATCCTTGTTTATTTGATGTGTTTTGTTTGTTTATTTCATCAGATTTATATTAAATTTCCTGGTGATGACTATCAGCCTTTTTCTTTCACTATCTCATTTGATTATGCAGCATCATCAGAGTCAAACCTTTATGTTTAAGATTGCCTGCATATTACTACTCACTGACAGAACTTTGTATGTTGTGATAGGTCAGTATCCAATTACTATGGTGGATTTTAAGACTTCCAGATGCAAGCTGCCCTAAGGCCCTGTCAGTTTCTTCTCTCCCCCCCCCCCCCCCGAAAGTTTCGTGGCACCTGTGAGTTTACATTTCAATCACCCTTTTTTCTCCGCATGGATATCAGGACTATGTAACCAACGTCTCGCCTCGCATTGTCCGTGGGACCACCTCAGGTAACATGTACGGCCCAGGTCAGGGGTCCTTCCTCAATATTGAGCTTATCAGTGAAAAGACTGCAGCGTACTGGTGCCAGATTGTGACTGAGCTGAAGAGAGACTTCCCTGATCGTATTGTCATAGCCAGTATCATGTGTAGTTTCAACAAGGATGATTGGACTCAGCTTGCCAAAATGTCTGAGGTATTCACTTTATCAAGTTTTCTAACAGTTTCTATTGGACTAATTGGTTCTCACTAAGTTGTAAATTGTTTTCTAAGTGTTTCTTGGCAGTTCAACCTAACTTCAGCATACAGAAAAGCATAATACAATGTTCTAAAGTGGATAGAAGTTACAGAGAAGCTTTGGTTTGGGGAAAGATGAAAAATAACTTGTGAGCTTTGATTGATTTGAAGTCAGATTTGAAAAATATCATGAAAGAAGCATTCCCTGAAAAGGAACGCTCTTCAAATGTCTCATATTTGAAATATGACAAGAAATGGTCATATTGTTTGGACAGAACAATTCCTTCATGTGATGTGTGTATAGTCCCGTATGCTCATTTCTGTGTGCAGTGCATGTCTTTATCAGCAAGATTGGGTCTATTTCTTATCACTGTAATGATTCTAAGACTTCACAGTATACATCTATTCTTATGTAGACATGATTGACCTTTACCACTTGCTTTGAGAGTTTTTTACACAATGCAATCACATGACCAGGCCCCTGTTTCATAAAACTTGTTATCACTAACACCTGGCACATTTCTATGACAAATTTTCTCTCAGCCAATCAGACGCAAGGATTGCAGTAGCTTATTGCAACTTGTTATTGATAACACGTTTTATGAAACAGGGCCCTGAACACAAATTTATCTCAAGTACAGGGAGGGTGGGCAGGGATTGTATTTGGTAGATGAAATTGATGAAGATAAATCAGTAGAAAGGAAAATAGATTTTGCAAAAGAAGAAGAATGCAAAGAACTAGCCAAATATGAAATGATACATGTACAAAAAATAAGAAATAAATCTGGAAAAAACAAACAGCATGTAATAAAACAAATGAACACTGTGGCACTTTGAATATAATTAAAGCTTGAGAGAAGAGGTAGCCATTGTACATCTGCATAAAATCAAACTTATTTTGTTCCTTGAACTTTCAATCATATTAAAGACATTCAGTCGTGGGCTTTCATGGGGAGTGGATCATAATTTGCTGACACCAGCTTGCAGATTTTGTGAAAAACAGTGGAAATACTTGTAACAGAGCTACCTTTCTGGAGCACAGCAAAACAAGCTTTCCCACCATAAACATTCTTCAGCCTGCTTCGGGCATTCTCGGCCAGGGAAAGTGCGATAATGACTTTGCCATATGGGGCAAAGGGTGGAATATCCAGAGCATTACATAAGGTCTGTTGGTCATAAAACTCATAGTGATGGACAGTACCTGTTACTGGGTAAGCTCCCATGGTGTCATATTCCCCATGAAAGCCCATGACTGAGCGTCTTTAACCTTTGACCCTTTGCCCTCCACACACAGGCTGCCGGTGCTGATGCGTTAGAGCTGAACCTGTCATGTCCCCATGGTATGGGTGAGAGGGGGATGGGTCTCGCCTGTGGACAGGACCCAGAGCTCGTTCTCAACATCTGTCGCTGGGTGAGGGCAGCAATCAAGATTCCATTCTTTGCCAAGCTGACACCTAACGTGACCAACATTGTGGACATTGCTCGTGCTGCTAAGGATGGTATGATATCTTTTCTTTTTTTTTTCCTGAAAAGAAAATGCATATAAATATTGTTTTGCAGCATGCTCTTTCTGTTGCTGTTACATGGTAGGCCATAACACTTTTTGCATCATTGTTACATAGCACTTTGCTATACATTTGTCTCATGATTATTGGAAATTGAATAGTTTCATTTGCAGTTACTGTCTTGACTCTACCTGTGAGACCTTCCTGGTTCTTGTCAGATATACCAGTAAGTCTGTTGGAAACAATATGAGTTTTGCGGCTGCATCGGCCAATCACAGCGCGCGGTGCACGCTCCAGCGGGCACCAAGCACCAGCGCGGACCCTGATTGGCCAGCGGTTCCGGCCAATCACAACGCGGCTCACGCCCGAGTGGAGCCAGACAATAGCTCCCGACGCTATATAACCCGTGCGCAGCAGCATCTTTGCTCATTGCCTGACGAAGTCTAGCAGCTTGCAGACGAAACGTCGCTTTCCTACTACGTTTGCTACATCGTGAGACAACTGGTTATTTCTTCTACTCAATATAAGTTTTATTCACAAGTATCCTAAAGGAATTCATCATTTGTAAGTTTTTGCCTTTACATGTAAAAAGAAATAATGAGTTTGTTGGTGATCTTTTTTTCTCCTTCAGATTAAATGTAATTTAATTTTCTAAATCCCTAAGCCTGTGTTTATCCTCCAAGCTATGTTACTTCTGTCCAATATAATAAGTCAGTCAAATATTACTTTTAGTTATGTTTGTTATATAGGCAATGCTGATGGAGTGACGGCAACCAACACAGTTTCTGGTCTCATGGGACTGAAGGGCAACTCCAACGCATGGCCAGCCATAGGCAAGGCCAAGAAAACCACGTACGGAGGGGTTTCAGGCAACGCTATCCGACCCATCGCTCTCAAGGCAGTATCAGCCATCGCCAACAATCTACCAGGCTTCCCCATCCTAGCCACCGGAGGAATTGATTCGGCTGAGGCTGCTCTACAGTTCCTCCATGCTGGAGCAAGTGCTGTTCAGGTATGGCCTTAGACAGACTTATAAAGTAGTACCATGGATACCATTGTACTTTGACAAAATTACCATCAAATCATGGTAATTTGATGGTACTTTTATGGTTTTAATGGTAATTTTGTCAAAGTACCATGATGCCCATGGTATTTTTTTATCATGGCAGACTTGAAGGATTTTCTTTTTTTTTTTGTTTAGTGGATACAGTGAATTACCAGTTGCCTTGTTCCGCTTTGTCTAATGCCTGTTTGGTCTCATTCCACATGGTCTAATCCCATTTTTTCTACAACCAGTTCATCTAATAACCATTTGGTCTAATTACTGTGTACGCCAATATTTTCGCATAGAGATATTTTCGCGAATCACAGGCTCACAGACATTTTCGCGAGTTGTTAAGTTCGCGAGCGCAAGAGCAAGACTTGCAGTAAACTTTTTTGTACATGAATGAGCCATATCGGCAGGCTCCAGAGGATTTGCTTTTTGATCATGTTTTGCCAATGCCATCAAACTCGTAGCTTGCAATAAACAAAAAATGCTCTCATAAAACCCCTGATTTCTTGATTTATAACGCGTTTTCAGCGACCCTCTTACTTACCACCCCACTAAAGCCCTGCATGCTTTGGAAAAATGGCACCGATTCCATATTTTGGAAGCAGAATTGGGTTTCTTATAGGGGTTTTAGAGGTGACCATGTACGGAGCTTACTTGTGGTGAGTGACAATTTCTGTGTGTTATGCTGAGGGTGAAGGACTGCTGCAGTGCACTTTCCACATGCATAGTGCATAGTTTTAGGCAATTACAACTGTACTATGTGCCGATGACGCTGCGCTGAGAGGTAAAAAGCAAATTTACGTGCGGATATTTTCGTGTGTTGTTAAATTCGCGATAGGTGAGTGATTTGCGAAATTCACGAAAATAAAACCACCGCAAAAATTTCAGCTCATACAGTACCACCATTTAAGGTAATGCACTTCAAACACATTGATAAAATGTATAAACATTAGAAGGCATCTCATTGGAGCTCAAAAAAATATCATCATGAAAGGTTCTTGAAAGAAACATCTGCAGGATTTGCATGTTTTTATTGTGAACAGAATAGGTCTCCTTGCCCTTTTGTATTTGCTCCTCAGACATCTCAAATCAATGAAATTTATGCCAACTGGTGCTCACACTGCTTTATAACAGACAGGCAAATGGTATAAATGACTTTCCAGTCAGTTACACCTGTTTAGACCCTCATTAGTATTTGAATAGCTCAGATTTACTTTTCATTTCCACATCTGCAGTGACAAAATTCCTATTCATCTGAATCTACATAGTTTTACAGCTGCATGCATATGAACATGCCTATGACATTATTGCTGTGCTTGGCAAGGATTTGGTCTCTCTGTTGAATATGCACTTGTTTATGCAAATTGAGGCTCTCTGAAATGAGCACCAAAGCTGCTGCCATTTCCAGTCTGGTTGAATGATTCCTCTTTTTTGACCTTCATCCTGTCATTTTAATCCCTACATTCGTCTTTTTTTCTGACAAAAAAGTACTTAAAAAACCTGCAAGATTTATATATGTATAGTATTTCTCATTTTTCTTTACGATCTTCTACCTTTTTTATGTGGATTAGTATGAAGCGTTCTTACTAACCAACAAAATCTTGTATTTCTTTTTGATGGGGTATATAAGGAGCGTGTGCCTCTGTCGTAGGTGTGAGCAGTGAGCAAGCAGGGCTGGTATACAGCTGGGACAGCATGTATGGAATTAGATTGAAAGATTACATCACCGTTTACCATTAGTGAATCATCACAGATCACTAGTTAACAATACTTACCCAGTCACAGGAGCTACGTCATGCATAATTTTAATTTATTGGGAGGGCTTTGAATTCGCGTGGTTAGATGCTGCCTACCAGCCCTGTTTATTATCATAATTATTCATGTCGGCTGTTTCCGCCGGCTTGAATAATCATGATAATGTGCTATGTGGGCTGCATTTTCGACTCAAAATCTGTAAATATTCATGCTTAAATTCTGTGAATGATCATCAACTATTAATTGAAGATTTAAGTTTTTGTTTTGTTTTTTTCTTCTTCTTTTTTTATGGCACGCGTTTGACCCTAAGTAAATGTAGGGATATATTGGAGAGAGAGGGTTGCATTAGTTTTGCTAATGCAGACTTCAGAAAAGAGAAAAAAAAATAATTATACAAGTGTGAACAGGTACTACAGGGAAGGCAAAAAGTAATTCATCTCCACCTTACTCCACTTTGCAGGTCTGCAGTGCCATTCAGAACCAGGACTTTACATTGATAGAGGACTATGTGACTGGATTGCAGGCATTGCTCTACCTGAACAGTTTGGATGGTCTTGGTGATTGGGATGGTCAGAGCCCCCCTACTGTCAGGCATCAGAAGGGCAAACCTGTCAGGGTGGCTGATGTCATTGGCAAGGTGAGGTATTGAACAGTGAATAGAGATGATGATTATTGATGATGATGATCATGACGATGGTGGCAATTTTACTGATGATGATTATCATGGTGAAGATGATGATGATGATGACGATGGTGAAAATGGTGATTAAGATGATGATGATGATGATATTGATGGTTATACTAATGATGATGTTGATGAGAGTGATGATGATTATCATGATGATATTGACAGAGATGCAAACTGTTCTTTTTCTGTAGCATTTTATACTGTTTTTAATGAAAAATACTGCAGGTTTCATGGAAAATACTTTTTCCCAAAATGTATTACTACACATGTCTATTGCAGAAAAGGTTATGAAAGGTTTTTTCACCCAAATTACCCTTTTTCATCTCTCAAAATACTGTAGTGCTTTGTACAAAGTTGGCATCCCTGTAATGATGATGATGATGGTAATGATGATGTGGATTATGATGATGATGACAGTAGTAGTGGTGGTAACCATGGTGACCATTAGGATTGTGAAAGTGACTAGAGAGATTAATATGGTGAGGACTGTAAGAAAAGTATAATTATGTTGGTGATAGCATGAATGAAAATGTCTATATCGGGTTGAGTACAAACATCACATTTATGTAAAATTCTTAGGACAAATACATCACCCTAGAGCTTAACAACCCTTCTTTGTTTTTCTGAACAGCATCTTCCATCCTTTGGCCCATACCTGGAGGAGCGGATTAAGGTGGTAGCAGCTCACAAGCGTAGCCTGGATCTATCTGGAGACGACCAGCAGCCATCATCTCAGAGACCTGGCAGAGAGCCTAAGAAACCCATACCAACCATTAGGGTAAGTGAGGAGACAGGATGGTTGTGATGACAGAGGAATTAGAAGATGGTAACAAGGACTTGCAAGAAATCCACTCTAGGACAGTTTCATTACCGTATTGTATTATGTTAAAGAATCATTTTCTGCTTTGTGATATGTGTGATGTTTGCTTGTTTTAAAAGGTAACACATAGTGTAGTTGAAATTGCCCTTCTTTGAAATTTTAAAAATCTGCATTCTTTTTGCATGTGTCATCTGAAATATTGTTTTTTGAGATTCTGAGAGGGAAGTGCGTGTCAATTCATAGGACTTTTTGCAAAATGTTTGTTTTTGTGGCCTTGATGAAAAAATACTTTTGAAGGATATTTCTCATTATGTTTGTGGATACCTTTGCGGAGAGCATTTATTGAAATATTGGTATTTGTTCTAAAGCCCCCCTCCCTTTTTGAAAACCATTGATGTCATTTCCTGGAATTAAATTTTCAGTCTTCTTTTTACTCCATTTCATTGTTCTACCCTCTCTTTCCATCATATCTCTCCCTCTTTCCCTCATCTTAATTTATTCATTTTCTCCCCATCCATTTACATCCTCACTGCAGGAGGTCATAGGGAAAGCCCTGGACCGCATTGGTACCTATGGTGAGCTGGACAACACGGACCAGGTGGTGGCGCTCATTGATGAGGAAATGTGCATCAACTGCGGCAAGTGCTACATGACCTGCAACGACAGCGGCTACCAAGCCATTACCTTTGACCCCAAGACCCATCTGCCCCATGTGACCAAGGACTGCACCGGCTGCACGCTTTGTGTCAGCGTTTGCCCCATCATTGACTGCATCAAGATGGTGAAAAGAGATGGTCCCTACAATCCATACAGGGGAATCCCCCTGGCAGTGGGAACCTGCTCTTGAGGTACAAGTAGTGCTTGTTATTAGGTTCCTGGATAGTGGAAACTTTCTCTTCTGTTTTACCCTCACATGCAGCGATACACCACATAGTGCCCCTCCCCCTACCTGATAAGAATCCTGTGTGCTTGTAGCTTAACATATTTTTACCCAGACATCAATTTTCCTCTTTTATGTAACAATTAGATTCTCAATATCAGGAAATGTATTAGTGATGCTGGTTTATATTTTGCAGTAACGATGGCTATCTCCTATGTGAACATGCCCTCTTGGGGTGTTTGTGTGACTGGGCATTCCCTTTTAGATTTTGGATGGTGTGAGAAATCAACTTCAGCTGCACAATTAAGAATGAACATGGAATCTGCATTCTATAGTGTACACCAAGTACTTTGGATTGGTCATGTTTTAGGTTCACAAATTTTTCATGGCACAAAATTAATGAATCACCTCGTGGAATATTTGCAGTTTTCTTGCCATAGAAATGGCCATTGTGATTGTGATGATATGATCGAGGGTAATTTTGCATGTAAGAAATGTCGGTTAAAAATAAGATACAGTGCGTATGGAAAAATTAATATGTATTTTTTGTATTACAGTGTGATATGATATTTGTATATAGGTGGGTGACAATGTGCTAATTTCCATTAGTTACTGCAGAATCCTAAACACTGGGTGTGACTTCTGTATTGACTTCTGTATTGACATCCATATATAAGCACTGACCACTTCTAATTTCTATTGTGTTTGTTTTCTTTACTGATTTTTTTTTTTTTTTTTGTTAACAAACATATGTGCACACATTGGTATCAATATGCCTATAACATTTTCATTTATTGGATATACAATAAAGGAGCATTGTAGATAAAATGCCTTGCTTAGGGGCATTAGTGCCGTGCCGGGGATCGAACCCCCATCCTGGCATCTCCAGTCAAGCTCCTTAAACCACTGGACCACTGGACCATTGCTCCTCCACCTCCACCAGAATTACTGAATTTTGGTTTTGAAGTGTGTATGTACATGTAAATACTTTTAAGATGTTAACTTGTTTATAGTACAGTGCCTTAAGATTCGGCTTTGTAGTAGACCTGTGAACAAAAGTTGTTGGACACAAGTTTCCTTTGACAACTGAGAATTTGCCAGAGGCTTCCCTTACATAGCAACAACTTATGTCTGTAAACTTGATTCCATCCATCTATCTATTCAGGTGCCATTACGCATAACAGCAAACTGAATAGTTGGTAACCAGGGGTTCTGGAGAGAAATGTGCATAAATTTGAATAACGTTAGTAAACAGGTCTGTTGATTTGTATTATGAGTGCTTGTAAATATTACCACGTCTTTTTTCTTCTTCTGAAGTCGAAGAGAGAAATATCACGTTATTATATGAAGGGTAGTTTCCAAAATCGTCTCTCAAATGAAAGAAAACCCAAAAATCCTTCCAAGAAAATATTGAACTGTGCCAGAAGAGAAGAGAAATGTGAGAAATGTGCATACATTTGAATAACATTAGTAAGCAGGTTTGTTGCCTTGTATGTTGTCGTTCATTCATTATCCTATTCCTATTCACATTATCATCATTCTTGCAAGAAGGGATGGCGTCAAGAGGTTCTCAGGTCTAATCTACGAAGAAACACGAGGTGTACTCAAGGTTTTTCATTCATTCATTATATTCCTATTTACATTATTATCATTATCTATTCACATTATTATCATTATCCCATTCCCTTCCGGTATTATTATTATTATTCACCCAAGGAGTGCTTGTAAATGTTATAACCATGTCTTCTCCTTTTTTTCTTTTGAAGTCAAAGAGAGAAATATCACATTATTATTAGAAGATTTGGTTTCCAAAACTGTCTCTCAAATGAAAGAAAACCAAAAATATTCCAAGAAAATGTTGAACTGTGCCAGAAGTCATGAATAAGCCAGGTTATGTAGAAAAGCTACAAATCGTTTGTAATCATTTGTAATACAGTGATTTTTTTTCAACATAACATGTTATGTATATTGAACGCATTCCATAGAAATCATGTTTTTAATCAATACTTCTGTTATATTTCCAAGAATGAAATTATGTTTAAATACATGAAGTGTCTTACTACATCTGCATATTTTCCAGCTAGAACGAATTTGATGGTATATTTTTTTCTTTCCTAAATTACTGAAATTTTGAATTTTTCTTCTTTTGTGACAATTTGTAGAAAATGTATCATTTATATTATAAAAAAAATTGAAGGAATTCCAAGCATGTCAAGAAAGCCTTATTTTGGATTGCAGTAACAGTTTGATATGATTTTGTATTTTTTTTTATACATTCATTTATTTGACTAACCAATGTTGAACACATGTTTCTTTCTTTTTAATTTTTTTTTTCAAGATTGTGTTGGTGGGCTGGAAATAAAAAAAATCATGCATTTAAAATGAATTTTATCAAATATACATGATATTGCTATACAATACTACTGTGACCATTTTTTAAATATGTTTCTTATTTTGAGTAATTTGTAAAAAGAAATTGTATATTCCTTGTATATCACTTATTTCTGTGATATTACATTTGCTTGAAATATACACTCTGATATGTTTGTCTTGGAGGTAACCTTTTAAAATCATTGAAGAGTTTCTTTCACAAGAAGTTTTAGTTTTGTCACAAAAAAAATATTTGTAAAACTATTTTTCGAGATTATGTATTGAAAAGATCAATGATGAAATGATTGAAATGTTAGCGATAAAGCCAACATATGCGAATATACATAGTCATAAAGTGTTGCTGTATTTACAAATGTAGACATGGTCTTCCAGTTGTACTGTGATGTCAGAGTTCTGAAAAAAAAAGATATCACTTCTTTAAAAATCTTCTTGGGTGTTCTGCCAGAAATGGATCATCAGTTCCTTCTCCACTCCTTTCTATCTTTAAAAATATAATTGTGCTAAATATTGAATTCTTTTTATATTTTCTAACTTAGGCTTAATAGAGACATAAGATTAAATACCGGTAGTACATATCTTTTCGTAAAAATGCTATGACAAAAACCAGTATTTTTCATTCACAAGGTAACAAAGGGAAATTGAATGATGCAAGAAGATCAACAAATTAATTCTTTGTATGATTTGATAATTAGACAAGAGCAGGAAACATCAAGTGGGGAATGTCATTTGTTAGCCATACTTTGCTTAGAACAGTAAAGAGCTATGGATTATCATTGAAGCATGGTCATACCGGAGTAATGTATTTTAAAATGATTTTACATGGAATACACAATCCAGTGTGCTCTGTGTATTCACAGAGATATGATTCAGTGAAATATGATTCAGTGAAATAAGGACCTGTCTAAATCACTGCACTATGAAGTTATAAAGTTGCATTTGGGTGTGCATTTACAATCTCTGTAAAAGCATTGTGTATAAAAGGAAGTATGTATGAATTATGTATGAATTATAATTAAAAAAAAAACTTAATGAATTAATGTCAGTATTGCACAAGTAGATTTTAATCTACGAGATCATTAAGAATCTAGGTGCATAGTCAATCATGCACATATGGTTTTTAGCCATTGCTATTTGTTGTTGGCAACTGTAATTACACCTACCAGGTAATTATTTTCAAGGTGTCATAATGCAGTACTTGCCGAACAAAATCACATCAGTAATGCCTTTTTGCTCATCCAAATATATTATGCATCTGTAGATTTGTAGTGAGTTGTAATAATCAGTGTCATGCCATATTAACGGCGAAACATTCCTAGTAATATCCTTACAAAATAAGGATATGTGTTTAGATAGTTTAGAAAATCAGGCCTTGATCGTGCTTAGCATTTATACAGTACTTTACTTTTAGAGATTTTATATGATACATTTTTATGCCATTTCCTAAAAGGTGTGTAGAAGTGGATGAGTTTTGTTATGTTACACTGCACAAATACATATCATGTTGATTCCTGTGTGATCTGATCTTCTGCAAAATATCTGCACTGCCACTAAAATGCCTGAAGATGTTGTTGTTGTTTTTTTGTTCTTGATGAGAGAATGAATGCAGTTAGGCATTTTATCTTTATGTCGTGCGAAAGAACACGTCTGGAATGCAAAATAAAAAAATGCAAAAAAATCAAAATGTCTAATTTGACATATTGGAATAGAATTTTAGCAAAGATCATGCTACAAGAACTAAGAAGATCGTATAACAATTTACAAGGTCTACATGGTACATGTGAAACTATCAAATCATTTTTTAGAAAAATTTTATTTTCAAACATTTTTCATTTTGCTTTCCAGAGACAAAAAGATGAGACGCCTTAGAAATATCAATATTTGAAGGTGGGGTAGAAAGAAGAAAATAAAGGAGCATTAGAGATCATTGTGTACAGTTCAGAGTGTCTCCTACCCCCCCCCCCCCCCCGTCTTTCTGTTTCTTCCATTTCACCTTCCCACAGTGATATTTTAATGTTATATGAAATAACAGAATTAATAACAAATTAGTTGGAATGAAAGAAGAACAATTTATGAAGTACATACCTATCAGAGTACTGTAAGATTTATCAGAAAAAAAAAAATTACAAAGCTTGAATTGGAACATCTAGCAATAGCATCATCATGTAGAAAACATTTTTTCCTCCATTCGATACACCTTAAATTGCACTTCACTTTGGTCAAAACTGATAATTCATAAATATCGTAAATAATATGAGCATGAAATACTTCAAATGCTGGAAGTGCGGTATTTCCAGAAAATCTTTCAAAATTAGTCATACTACCTTTGAAGTAAATTTAAATTGGTTACTTACACATCAAACGGTTACAGAAAATAAACAAGAAGAGAAAGTAAACACTATGAACATGAGGGACAAAGAAAGCGGACAAAATAAACAACCCTTCATTCTACCCTTCACAATGGTTCTGGTAGTCATCCCTTCACTGCTATTGTCTAAAATATGTGGAACAGGTGCCACATGCATATTCACCTGGAACTACGTGATTAAACAGCTGTGAAGGGATGTTCTTTTGACTACCAGAACCATTGTGAAGGGTAGAATGAGAGGTTGTTTATTTTGTCCGCTTTCTTTGTCTGCCATGTTCATAGTGAAAGAGACTGTTTGGAAAAATGATTAGCAAGTTCTGGAAAAGAAAAAAAATTATCTATGAAAGTGAATCGTCACAGTGCACGCGATTCCATTGAGATAGCAGAAGAATGGTTATCGTGATGTCGTGACAAACAATCATTAAGGAGGACAGCCATTATGCCCGATGAATCGTACCTTAAAAACGAATATATAATAATTGTATTAGCAACTTATTCTAATATTTAAAACGTTCACTGTTCCGCTTCTCCGTTTGCCGGTGTAGCGGCGGATTTGGTTCTTGGCGGATTTGGTTCTTGATGACAAAATCTGCCGGTGGATTGTGTTCTGTAACAAAATCTGCCGGCACATTTTGAACCGAGCCAACTGGCGGGTATTTTACTGTTTGGCTAGGCAAGTATCGTATCCGGATGGTGTGAAGTCACGCAAGAGGACGTCTTTGGAGTTGGCAAACATCGAAAACGGAAATTTCCTTAGATTTTGTTAAATTTCTTATTGAATGATCAATTAACAGAATCTTGGGAACGATATCTGCCGGCAGATATTGTCACCAAGAACCAAATCCGCCGCTACACCGGAACAAATACATTTTTCCTGGCTTCTCCTACGGAAGGTTTCTTTTTTCATGTTACACGATTCAAAATTTTGTCATTTTTTAAACCAAGTTTAAAAACTTTTGATCTTCATGACGCTATGTTTGAATTTAAGCATGGATTTGTCTAATTTTGAGAATAACACACAGTTCTCCTTTTTCCACGAGCTCGCGGTATTTTGCAACTTGTACTGAGTTGTATATTTCATATACGTGCTATAATTCATCGTTCCTTTGAAATTCCATCCCACTTTTACTGGAGAAAAGATTGGTTTTCTTGTTCGAGTCGTCTAACTTTTCCCTCGCTTTACGATGTGACAAATTTGTCACTTTTCCTTCCTTATGCACGAGTTTCTCTTGTTCGCGTGAGTGCACTTCATCTTCGCTCTCAACCGGACTTTCACTGTTCACGATGTTCCTATTAATACTGGCTGTTTGTTCGGTAGTTCTTCGCATATCTTCGAGTTCAGAACCGTATCCCTCATCCTCCGCGATTTCGTCATCATCGCTATACTTCAATCGCTCGTAAATTTTCGTCTCCTCTTCGGGAGCGACTTCGTCATCTGCGGACAGTGCTTCGGGTTCCGTCGTATATGCTGAGAATGAATCCCGATCTTCTCCGACCTGCTGATCGAGGGCCGAGTAATACCTTTCGTGAAACATAATCTGTCTTTCAACATTGTCGTCCACGGTGATCCAATTATTCGCAATCCACTTCGTTCCCTTGATGACGTCACAGCCGCCGTGTAAAGAATGGTTTCGAATTCCACCTATCCATCCTGGCGGATGAAAAAGAGGAAATTGTGAAATGAGTCAAATGTACCTGTAAAAGTTGTGACCCTTATACGAGCTAATCTTTAATATTCCGCGCCGATTCAAAGGATGGTTTCATTCTTCCATATGTTGCTGCAAATTACAATGTATAACCCAACTATATTTTTATGGGTGTCTGATTGCCGTGACAAAGAAACCTATTCAAAATTTAGTTTTCAAAACAGTTCATCCACCAAAATGGCAAAACTGAATATAAAAATCAACACGTTTTTTTCTATTTTAATCATAAAAATTAAAAGCGATTACCCTTCGTGGAGATCATGTTTTTCTCAAGCTGTCAGTTAATATTCTACTGTGTATTTTTGTTACATCCTTAAAATCACATCATTTCAGGTAAAGTGTGCTTTGTTCCATAAATCTTTAATGGTCGATTTTGATATCAACTAAAGACAAAATCTTAACTTTTGTTAATCTTACTCCACTATAAGCAAAATAATAATGATAATAGTATTAATTAATAATAATAATTAATAGTAATAATGATAATAATAATGATAACAATAATAATAACAATAATAATAATACAAATGCAGCTCTATAAACATCAGTGAAGGAGATTGAAATTTAAAAATTCGGATGATAGACATACCCATTTCCTCGTTTAAATAGTGATTGTACCATAGTATCGCTTTGCCCCTTTCTGGTGGTACGACTACGTTCGATTTGTTGCAATATTTTGAAAGATCGTAGATATCGTAAGACGTTGCATCTAGTGACTATACAGAATAGAAAATTGAGGAGAACGAAAATTGATGAATGAATCAAAATTCTGCTATATAGGACACTCAGCACTTCATGTCTTTTGTGACACACATCCCTCTCATCCGCAAGAATCTTCAGGAGTGAAAGATGCAGAGTAAACAGATAAGAAAGAGTAACACTGAATAACAACATCCAATTCGTATCCAGGACAAATCTCGAGAAGGTGTACACTCACCCCCACCCCACCCCACTCCGACCTTTCGCATTGATGCCCCTAATACAAATATTAAAACTGGTGAAGAGATTTAGTATATTCCATCCCATCCCCGTCCACGATATCCCTCCAATTATAAATTTCCGTATACACCAGTGCTATTGATGTGACACTTGATAAACTACAAATTAGTCCCAAGTCATATTCTTATAATTACTTTGAAGTGCAAGTCTGGGCTAGTGTACAGCTCATCTGTCATTTAGGAAACATAATACTACTGATAATCTTTTAGCGCCACGGTAACATGATCATTACATAAATTGCTATCAAAGATACCATCTGTCGCATTTTCTACGACTATAAAATATTGAGTGATTATTATTCACGAAGCATGAAGGTCACTGTTTAATACGGGTATTGCTTACAACATTTAAATGACAAGTGCGAAACGTGATAACTGATTGAATAGACTAAGTTGTGATGACTGGCGATAAATCATGCAATATGCATTTGCGAACAAGAGTTGATAAATTTGATTTACCTCTTCAGTAAAAGTTGCATTATCTGCGACCGGAAAAGCTGTGCCGCCTCCTTCTTCCACATCATTCAAATAGTAAAGTACTGTTGCTAATCTAGGAAAAGAAAAAAACCCCACATCATTTCATGATATACAAATTATATGTAGCATTATAGTAGTAATGTCGATTTGTTAAAGTTTCGCCTCCCCACCAAAGAATAAAAAATGAAAAAAAAAAATGTTATGTCAACAATTTAGATGCAGCATGGACTTGTCGATTCACTAAAGTTTCGGCCATTCGTTAAACATTAAAGAAAAGGTATTTTTCTAAACCGAGTAATAAAAGTGGAGTTTTTAATTAGGTTTACAGAACTAATCATTTCGAGAAGATTCAGCCTTTTACAGCGCGCAAGCATTTCAAGGAATGAATTCCTGCCAGGTACCCATTCACCTCACCTGGGTTGAGTGCAGCACGATGTGGATGAATTTCTTGCTGAAAGAAATTAATGCCATGGCTGGGAGGGCATGGGACGGTTGTCACCATAAATGTGTAATTTAGATTATGTATTTTAAGTTTCCTTTGTTAGTATATAATTTCAGAAACATCAACATGGGAAAGAAATGTAAAACAGATTCCATGTTAACTATCAGTGTATGCTACGTGAATCAGCACTCCCACCCTCACCCCTTGCAAATAATCAGGGGACGCGTACCTGAAGCTGTTTTTGAAAAGCCCTTGGAAGAAACCACATTGTATAGAAAGGCCTGTCCCTGGGATGTTGTACGTACTTTTCAAAAATGTACCCCCCCCCCCCCCGAGGATCTAATGATGATCAACTGATCAACGTTTTCCGTTGACATCGACTTGGTTTAATGAATTCACAGTTTACATTCTTTTAATATTTTAATTATATTACCATCCATCTAATTCAGTGTTTGTTTCATAACTCTCTTATATTTTTCTGTTGCAATCCATCTCCCTATTCGTCAGTTATTTTATCATATTTTGTGACGTAAACGCTCGACTGAAAATTAGTATGTATTCGTCAAAAACTATTCACTTGCACACATTTGAAATCCCTTGACCGAGCCGCTATAGATGTCGATCATGAACGGAATGTTTTTCATTAGTATACTGAAAAAACAAGAATGTTTTGAGTTATGTCATCAAACTTATATCACTGAATAAGACTTCAATGTTGTTTTTGCCATTGCCAAAGCGGAAACCTGGATAAACCCAGTTTTCTCTCCAAATATTTTGACAACAAACAGGATTACGGTATCTTGTGCTCTTCTGGCACATTATCTCGGAGGTAAGCCCTTAAAACAGGAAAGTAACACAGGACAATAAAAACACAATTAAAAAATACGACAGCCAATTGAAAGAGTTCTTTTGTTTTTACGAACATGAAAAATGGTTCAGATTTCTTCCAAACCTTACCTACAGAGTCTCTTCTGACTGAAATCTTCACTGTACCGATATTTCCTCTCGTCGTCTTTGTCCTCGATGCCGAAGGTATGTGAGCACTCGAGATCGTCGTCGAGTTCGTCCGAGTCATAATGTGCGTGGTAATGACCGCCTGGTTGATATCGCACAACCTGAATGAGAATGGGAGGGAAGTAAGAATAATGAAGAAGGATAACGAATGAGAAAGTGGATGAAAGAATGGATGGATCGATGGATGAAAATGTAAGACATTGAGAATATCGGAATGTTGGCATTGGAATGTTATACAAAATTTGATAGGACAATAAAGACATACGAAATTAGAATAGGAAAGATCGTGTGAAAGAGAAAGAGAAAAGAGGGGAGGAGGAACGGAGGATAGGGAACAAAGGGATTTTAATTTGGGAAACATGATGAAAACAAAAACCCGACTGAGATGAAGTGAAAAGAAAAAAGATTCTGTGTGGTCTCAAACAAGAAGTTGACACTATAAAGTTGCCATCAAGTTTACCCATATCAGACATACCAGACAGAAATAAGGCCGCAAAATATGCACATGAAAAAAAGAGAGACATATAGATTGAATGAGACGGGCAAGATGTGAATAATTGACATAGTGGAGGGAAGAGGAGTGTTTTGACTAACCTGGAGGTGTTCGCTCGTTTGGATAATTGAACTTGGCAGCAGTGTTAGGCTGATCACTCTATGACAGAGAGAAAAACAAGAGAGAGAAAGAACTTAAAGGGACTATATTATTCAAACGAAATGTGAAGAGGTTTGCGCAATATTTACGGGCATATATTGAAACCTTAACTTAGATGAAGAAGGTTGCTCACTAAGTGTTGGAAGTGGTACAAAAAAGTTTTCGAAATGAAGGCATCATTTAAGTCTAAAACTTATAACAACTTCCCACTGATTTCAAACTCTTGTGGTAATAACGTGTTGAACCACTTGCATTGCAGATTAACTCTGTAAGTAAACAGTGTTTTATTTCAGTTGCGCTTGCGATTTGTTTCATTTGCGTTTGCTCATAACTTCGATTGCAAAAAAAATGCATTTTATTATCAAGTTGCATAGACGCATGCAATGTTTCAATGGAAAACACTCAGTCCCTCGGATAGGACATTAAATGGAGGCCCCGTCTGCATATTCGAAGAAGAGTAGGGGATACCCCGGTGTAGTGGTACACCTGCATTTTCCAATAAGTTATAGGGACGGGAGAGCGCGATTAAGTTCGCTTTTCCCCCTCTCAGGCCGGTGATGCCAAGATACTTAATACCAATTAAACATAGTATACGGCAATTTTCGAATGGTTATATATCAAGCTTATATATGATAATGGCTTGCCATTGACTTCTATCAACATGAGAATCAATTTTTAAAAAATTGTCACGGACGAGCAGAAAGCTTCCACTTAACAGATCAGGCTCTTAACAGTCATAAAGCAATTGTTGTCTGGTTGCACTCTAATTCTTTGACTTGAATCAGCAGGATCAGGGAAAAATCCAAAATTCGATTAAAAATCTTAATCTAATAGATTTACAAATCACTCTTACTGATTACAATTTCTTAATTTGATCTTGGATTTGTCCGTAGGCCTACTCCGTAGGCCTACTCCGTAATGACAATCGACTTAGATTTACTTCTAATTTAAATAATTTAGAGTGCATTCTTTCTTTTAAATGTAAGTCTTGTCTACTAATACTGTTATATGCATAATTTGAAGTAAATCTGAAGAACCATTGACAGTGCTATACCGGTCTTGAAGTCGTAAGAGAACCTCATCTTCTGTCGTCCACTGGTCAAGCCAAGCCTGCTCACTGACCCTTGCCTTGCTTCTTTTGACCTCCTTCTCACTCAGATTCCCGACGACTACCAACCACTGGTTGATCTCGTCTTCCATGGCGGGCGTGTCAGCTTCAAGGAACTCATCGACGTCGAGAAGACAATCACCATCTTGGTCTAACTTGAGCTTGATTAATTCCTGATGGTGAAACAGAACAAAAAGTTTTGGTGTTTCAGCCGGTGATACCGTGGTCATCCAATGTGGGAAATGCCGATACCACAAATTCACTGCTGATCTAGATCAGCATCATCATTCACGTTTCAATGTTCCGTTGCAATCTCTGTATTTTACCAAGTATATATTTTGTCATTTCGTTCAAGAGATGTAAAATAAACTTTGCATGGTTTCATTTTTATGTTATTGGCTCTGACAGTCCAGTTTCAATTGGGAAACATCGCAACTTTTATATTCAAATATAAAAACACGAGACAGAAATTTTCTTCCGAGCAGTGAGCCATCTTTTCCCACCTTAAATTGACTCAAAGAGTATAATGCAAGAAAGTAAGCAGTAACCGTGGTATATGCCGTCTGCTTAATATGTATACCCAAGAATTCATACGATTGTATATGATTTCCAAAATACAGAATAACAGAAATGCGGAGTATCATAATTATTCCTCTACAAGAGTTGTGATGATTGATTGACAGATAAATAATAATGTAATAAGAAAAAACTTCTCAGTAATAATATAAGGCAATATTGTTTTATTTTCAAAATTTTTTTCAAACGAGTAGGATGATAAGTCCGGCAAAATCATCACGAAGTATTGATATAGAAGTACTACCTTGACGTGATCTGTCGTAAAATTGAAATCTTGTGCATGCGTGAACATCTTGACGGCCTCATAGAGCTCGCTCGCGTTCAGGAGACCGTCTTCGTTCTCATCCAGCTCCACGAAGTATTGCCGTGCATCCTCCTGTTCGGCCTCACTCAGTTCTGGTTTCTCAGGCACAGTTAGACTGGTCTGAAGACCCTTCTTGACGGCCAATGCCATGATATGATCGCATTCCTCGTCGCTTAAGAAGTTTTTGATCTCTGGAGGAAATGAAAGTGATAGCTAGATCAATTTCAAGATGGCGGTTATTAGATGTCATGTGAAATGTAATTAGCATATTACTTCCATCTTCAGCTTGAGTTCTGAATAAATCAAATAAATAAATAAATAAATATATATATATATATTGGAAAAAATTCCCTATTTTCCCTCCATTATTCCTGCAAACATTAGTGTAGCGCCTTTGCTACTGGGCCACGGGCCACGGTCCACGGCCACTAACAAATAGGATGCCTCACTCGTCCCAACAATGATCCAAAGTTCCTTAGTCTCCACCGATCGAACATCCATGTCCTAAGACCCACTGGTCCACACTTCCCCAGTATCTGACTTGTCTTGTATCTTATCATTTTATGGTCCTTTCAAACCTATACTATACCTTGTTATGTTTGAGTGAAAACAGAAAATCAAACAGAAGACATGAGAAGCAAGCAGAAACTACCTGTTCAGGGTGTTGAGTCCAATCTCGCGTCTTCATTCGAATGTTCTTACGGACAGTAGACCCTTACTTAAATTTCTGCATACTTCTTGAACAAAGGTTCCTCTTGACGGCTCAAAAGCATGCCAGACATAGCATGTATGCAAAGTGAACCAAATAATTGTAAACTAATGACTCAGTGCACGAAGCCACAAACTATGCATTTCGTTTGAACACAGACGCTCAACAATAGACCATTTCCATAATGCTTCAAATTTAATACAGTGCTCTTTGTCAAAGTCCCTGTGACAAAACATGCTTCCACCTGTTATATATTATTTTATTTCAGTACTCAGATGAATGCATATAATTATCAAGTGTTTCTTGCTCGGGTGAAGAAATTTGGTTTCCCAAATCCAGCTAGGCGCAATGTATGCAACGTGCAGAGATACAGTGATTTGTAACTGGTGAATGCAATAGGTCGTCGCTATTGGTAAACCTCTGAAACTCTGGGCCCGTTTCATAAAATTTGTTATCAATAACAAGTTGCAGTAACTGAGCTACTGAAATCTTTGCATCTGAGTGATTGAGAGCAAATTTGTCAGAAATGTGGTAGTTGTTACTGAAACTTTATGAAACTGGGCTCTGACTACATTTTGAAAGTGCATAGGCGGATCCAGGTTTTTACTAGGGGGGGGGGGGGGCGGCTTGCTGCCGAGCGGCGCACATGTTTTTGCGTTTTAACGGCGGCACCAGAGAATCGTCACAAAAATAATTAGTTACCACGTCGGAAAATCGGGGGGGGGGGTGTCGTTGACATTGGGCGCATTTAATATTCCAAAGAGAGAGTTTCTTCCTTCCTTTCTTTCTTTTTTTATTTTTTTTTTTTTTTAGGTAGCGGCGCCTTCGGCGCTATGCAAAAAATAGGAGGCGGGGCTTGGGCCCCCCGCCCCCCCCCCCCCCCGGATCCGCCACTGAAGTGGGCTGTTGGAATCAGGAGACAAATACAGGGTTCTATTATGTATGCTAATTTATGATTCTGTCTTTGAGGAAACATAATTCTCTTTGCAATCTCTTTCTTACCAAATACTGGCGGATTTACAGCAAGAGTTTTCATTTTCAAGATGGCGCCATCCTCCAGTTCAATGTCTTGCACGTGACCAACCTATTTGACATGGTAAAACATGACTATCATTATTTGGTGTCTAAATATTAGTACTCAAAGGAAAAAATATATATCTCCTCAAGCAATAAGTCAACGAAGTATAAAATGACATTTGAGACAAATAATATTGAACAGATGAAAATTTTTCAACTCTCAAAATATGTAATAGATAACCAAGCGAATGAATAAATATATGTGTGTGTAAATGAAAACACAAGCACCCCTCCCCTCCGATATATAGACCAATTTCACCTCCGGTTTATGTATTTGGCCCTCTATCGGCGACGCCATTGCTGCGGTGGGCAAGCGCGCTGGCCGTGATTGGCTCTGTGTACAAAATGAATGTAAGATATGAGTTATGAGTTATGCCCTGCTATTGTTCCATTTACTTTATTCCAGATCAATAAAATAAAGCATGGATACATGGGTAGATGAGGTAAGACAATGACCGTATTTGACAGAAAGGTATGATGTATTTTTGTACATTCGATGGTTTTTCAACTTAGTTTTGTCAGTAAAAGTTCGATTGCAGCATAGAAGCAGTAGTAAACGGGAGCCCTCAATCTTACCCTGTTTACAAAGTCATGTTTTCACTCATTAAATTTTATGCCAAAGTACATAATAATGTTTCTTGACTTCCAAGTCCTTTCTGTTGATGTTTTTACCCACTGGCGACGAATTCCTTCACATTGCTTACGGAAACCTGTGTAGGGATTACGGCTTCTCACACAAACAGGCTTCATGAGTCAAAAGCGAGTGAATTTCGCACTCAGTTAGCTTCCAATTTTTAAACTTTCTCCAATTCTTGTGGCATTTGAGCACCGCACAACTGCGACCTGAAATTCCCTGATAATTTCTCATTGCAAATATTAAAAAGAAATCTGCATATATTGGTCAAACCAGGCAAAAAAATCGAACGAATGTACATAACGCGCTATTGACTTGTGTACTATAAAAGTTGGAGCGCCCACCGCAGTACGTCGAACTGTGTCGAACTGTGTCGAACAGTCTGCTGCCCTCTTGCGATGTGGGATGGGTCTATAGAATCAACTCGTTAAAGATAAAAACAAAGACGGGTTGCATTTCGATAATACCGTATTGAAGTAATAAAGAAGCGGGAGATTCTGAGGAGCAAGCATAGGGAAGGAAAGGAAGGATTGTACAATGACAAAACGAGCCCCCCCCCCCCAAAAAAAAAAAAAAAATAAGATCAATAATGGAAAGAGATGTCAGGAAATTATGACGTAAAAAGTAAGTCACGTGGTAAGACCTCGTCAAGTGACATGAATAAATCAAATGAAACAGAAAGCGGGTCGGAAAATAAAATCGGGCATCTATATCAAAGTCAAGTGAAGCATTTTTCGAAAAAGTCTTCGCAAAAGTCAAGAAAACAATTTTCTTTGCATTTATTGTTAATAATTGAATAAGTATTTGATATTTTGGAGTGTCCTTGAAAGACATATACTTGACATTTGCAATATCTACTTTTTAAAGACGTAGATAAACAGAAATGTTATTTAAAACATAGGCGTCTCCACTTCTATTCCTCTGATTTTTTGCTTTAAAATTTTGAGGGTTCTGCACTCCAGCGCATATTCTCTCTCTCTCTCTCTCTCTCTCTCTCTCTCTCTCTCTCTGTCTATCTATCCATCTATCTCTCTATCATTCTCTCTCTCCCCACCCCTCTCTCTCTCTCTCTCTCTTTGTGTTATGTTCTTACGTTGTTTTGTGTTTTCACATCAATTATGCCATCATTGCAGTTATTCTCAAATATTGAACATAGGGCCCAGTACAAGAAAGACATGTGGTTGAAGGGTAGACAACTCTGCTAGAATTCCTGTTGATATGGCTAGCTTCCCATTTGGTTATGAAGTATTAATGTCGGGGGAACGTAAAATATCAACACATTAAACGGAAGCATTGATGCTTAAAGGAATGGTTATGTGATCCATAATGCCAATCTAAGCGGGGTCGATGGTAGGTATATACATGGATTTGATGCCTTTTTTTTTTTTTTGACTTTTGATCCTGTACAACTTCAATTTCTAGACAGTTGTTGTGAAATGAAGTCTGGAGCGCCGGTGAGATGAGCAAGAAAGGTTGTGCAGATCATCATGGTCATTGTATTTGTGTGTCAAATTTCACGAAACATGGCATCCCCTTCTCGACGGCATACACACAAACACAAGGGGAGCAGGGGGCGACCGCCCCTATGATTTTTCAAGTGATAAAAAAAAGAGGAGAAAAGGAAGAAAAAGGAGGAAGAAAGAGAAAGTAGGCTATGAGGAAAGGGAGGACCGTGCCCCGCAACTATACAATATCACTATTCGTTCACCTAATAGACTCACCTATGGGTCATTTTTCACCCCTCCCCCCCCCCCCCCCCCCCACTATCGAAATACCCTGGCGCCGCCCATGCACAGACATTAAAAACGCGGAGAGCTCAAGTTTAAAATAAGCATCAATCAATCAAGTCTTTATCACTCATGACGTAATTTATTATTTATGCAATCGAAACTCAATGCAATTTGCTTTTTACCTCTTCCTGAATAAATACTGAATTTCTGTATCGTCTACCCGCAGTGGCTTAACAATAGAATCTTATAGAAAATTATGTACATGTAGCCCCATAAATTCAGGAAATGGGAAATATGCATCTTTCTGTGTGTTTTCATCGTGTATAGATCAAGGGTAATTCCATCACGCGTAACCATTTAAAGATAACCTCGATATGTTGACAAAGTTGAAAATCTAGGAACATCATTTTTCTTTTAATTGTGTCAATAAGAGAATCCAAGGAATCCTTCACCTCCCCCTTTCTCTCTATTACTGAACGTGTTTGCTTAACTTGTTCGGCAATCTGTTCCGAACGAAACCCCCCCCCCCCCCCCCCCCCCCCGCCCAAGTTATCTAACAACGCCTTGACCCCATCCCAAAGTTTTCCAGCGACGGAATCTCCCTTTCTATACCCAATAATGAAAAGGATATTGGACATGAAAGGTGATATCATCGTCCCGTCCTTCCAATATCCTTCAATAATCTCATGGGAGCATTTGTCTTCGATCGATGCAGGGGCGCCACTAGACCATTTTGTTACGGATCTGGGGAGCATTTCATGAAGAGTTTTGTCGGTGAAAATCACCGACAAATGTTATAAGCTACTGAAAATCCTCGCATCTGATTGGCTGAAAGGAAATTAGTCAGTGAAAAATCACCGACAAAACTCTTCATGAAACGCTCCCCAGGAGTGGGGTCGGACCAAATATCACAAGAAAGAAAAAATGTTCCAAGTGGCAAAAGGTCCACATTTTCAAATCTGCCGCCACCCCCCCCCCCCCCCCACCTCCCAAGTATAGATAAATTGGTGTTGTACGAATTCAAACTCTTTCCAGCTGGGGTTCCAAAATTATCTGGCAGAATATCTGAATTGGGTTATTACTTACCCCAATTTAAAGCCACGCATAGCAGATCATTCTGTCTCCAGTGTTACTAGCTGAGCTACGAGATGCATGATTGCTCTGTTTAGAATATTCTTCCAGTCTATAGCAGAGTTATGCATTGTGACTTTTCATCGTAAGCCAATAATTAGGCAAAAGCTACTGATACGTCCATTTTTACAGGAAATGGTATTCTTCCTAATCATGAACGGAAACCTTTCTGACCAGGGACGTCTGCAGTTTAGTCATATGAGCATAAAAGAAACAATAAGCATCATCCCAACAATCTTCTGACAATCCTTAACATTATCTTTCTTGTGGTTGGATGGGAATGCGTCAAATCTCAGTTAACTATCTCGAGAGTGAGGCCACAGCCGATAAACTTTTGATTTAAGGCTGAGCCTGAGAGCAGAAACTCGTGATATTTCTCTGTAATATAAGATGCTCCTTGATCCAGTGCCACGCGGATACCTATCTGCGAATCTTCAAGTCGATCAAGAAATCTTTGAATATACTGCTGTTTTTTACTCTTGCTTAGTCTTGACAAATTATTCAGGGGTTAAAAAGATTTTGCTATCATTTCTGTAATTCTTCATGATGAGTACCAAAAAGCACATGATTTCCTGAAATAGACAGGCCATATTTAAACTAGGTATTGTCATATCGTTTAAAAGCTCTCTAATAGACACGCTTGCACTAAACATCTGACATTATTTATCAATAAACCTATAAATAATCAGACGTGCACTGGAGCCATGCACATTATATTCCCATTCAAGTGAGGTCTTTATATTCTTCTCCATATTTTAAACATTTGATTGGAGAAAAAATAAATTCTTTTTGCTAATACAGGCATGGCAGGAACCGAGTCTATTTTGCAACCAAATTCAAACATATACAAATATAACAGACTTAAATTGGATACTTCCGTACTTAAAATTCGAACATCTTTACAGCACCCTCTAATTTAAATCCTCTTTTATCTTTCTTTTGTTTCAAACACTATTCCCAATAATTCAAATATTTCACTATCCCTCGCATTCCATTGTGCATATGTATTCCACTGCCTCAGTATACTGCATTATAATGAACACCATTATCATTATCAATATGTAATAATATGTAAACCAGTAGAAGACAATACTCTGACTCTGTCGACCATATGTTTGTAACATTTGCTGTAAAATTACAGAAAGTAATTTGTGAGAAAAAGAGCTAACGAAAATATAATGAAATTCTTAAGCCATTATACCTATTTATGATTTTGCACCTGCTGCAAGCTGCCAATTCAAGCTTGATTAACCGGAGAAAATGTGAATCGATTGCCTCAATGCGGCAACTGGTAACATGTTTATAGGTATTCCTAACATCTAAGTCCATAAAATCCTTCTCGCATAAATAAAATCTATTTGAACACAGGCGAATTTCATATATCAAAACATGACAGAAACAGAACATCACAGGGGATGTCCAGAGAGGGTATCGTTGTCAAAACTCGACAACAAAAAGACGTGTATCGGAATACAGATTTGTTCTGCAAGCAGGGGTGACTTCAAATGGGTCGAATACCAACCCCACATCGTCATGCTGGGTCCTCGCCAAATTTAAATTGGAGCATAATACAGTTACCAGCTAAATAGGCGTGTACAGACTAATAACTTTAGTTTGCTTGGAGGTAAAAATCACGGCTCAGTGCCGAGCGAAATGGAGGTGCAATGATTTCTGTGCGGCCTGCCCTGTAAAATTTGTTGTAGCTACACTCGCTTATGCTCATGCTTTGACTTTCTTAGGGGGTATAGTTTAACCAAGTCTGCCAACGATCAACATGGGATTCACTTTGGAGGATTTTATAGGTGTTCCTCAAGACATGGATCTTTGAATGACTATAAACATGATAAAGTTCCTTTTGAGAGATATATCAAAAGAGAGACAGTCAAAGAAAGGGAGAGAAAGAGAAAGAATTCTAGCTTTGCTTCTCTACTCCAATTCTCCAAGGGCATGAATTCACAATTATGCCGTGATTGAAAACATTTAGGTGGAGTGGCGAAAAGATGCGTATTATTTTGTCCGAAAACTGGACAAGAGATGATAAATCGCTGAGGCTTTCTTATTGAATGGTTTTACATATTCAGATTATTATTGCTATTAACACATCGTGATAATTCTTTTAATCATATCTGTTTAAGAATCAGGCACAAATGACACTTTAAAGCAAAAAGGACTGAATAAAACTTACCTCAATCGGATCGTACTGGAAGAGCCATAGATCATCCTCGTCGTAATCTTCTTCCGAACTCTCATCATCGATGACGTCTGCGCTATCATCCTCGACTTCAACACCGTCTTCAAATTCGTCGTCCTCGTAAACGAATTCGTCATCAATGAAGTAATCATTGAAGTTATCCACGTCATCTTCGGTTAACAGAAAATGGGCATCGTCACTAATGCTTATCTTAGCATCTTTTACAAACATTTTCTTCTCTACATCGCCATCTTCTGAAGATTGGAGCGAGTTTCCATCCCGTTTTCTATCAGTTGTGTCCGCGACTTTATCAACAGCACTTCCGTGTTTTGTAATGATAAGTAGAGTAGTCATCAGCAGCAACAAGGTAGTAGAATTTAGAAAGTATCCTGTTTTCAGCTGCATGCGTTTCGATTTTTTATAAGTTACCTTCTTCATATTTGTTGTGAAAAGGGTGTACTGGCAGGTAGGAAGGTCTAAAGCAGGGGTGTCATTTGAACGAAATGTTGCAGAATTTGTTTTAATCAAACGAACTGACAGAATTCATTATTTGGACCCAATCCGATGTGCAGCGGCTTAGTAGGAACTCGGTGTGTTGCGATGGCAGACGATACTACGACAAGCTGAACATAACAATATATGTACGCACCAACTTTCTACATTACTAAGGTGTTGCTTGCACGCACTGAACATCATCAGACGATCGCTCAGTCGTGCGCGTGCGAATATAAGTCAAGCATCCAAAACGATGTCTTCATCACGATCTACCGACAGTCTGAAATCCTCAGGGGAGTGGAAATTCTAAGATCCTTCTTCTAGAGCATTCCTGAAGTAGCTTGCGACACTTTTTTCCGACGTCAGTATCCAGGATTCAAATGGAATGATGTACTCTTGGAATTGTTCATGTCCCTGTCTTTTTACATCGATTTCTTCTCTGGTTTCCGCGCTCTAACTGAATGGTTTTTTTCTTCAAAGTAACATTTTTATCTAGAATAGCGTGTTAGGGAGATTGTTCTCTTAAGTCTTAACACGAAGCAATGGTATCGGACTTGTTAGATGTATGATATTCATTGATGTATCTATTTAAGCGACAGCGTTAACTTCGAGTCCTAAAAACAGAACAGAGGAGAAGAAGATTAGGGTAATTTTTCAAATTTTGCAAATAGTCTTGTCGAAGTACATCCTTAGAAGTAGCTTGAGCTACACAGTTTGAGGGGGTAGCAATGTGGTGCGTGTTGCTCTGTCGAATAAGCATGCAAAAACCCCCCAGTAGGAATGATAAGGCATACCCATCGACTGTAAACAAAAAAAACCTAAGTCTCTGAACGCGGAGAAGGCTCTAGGCATACTGCCCCCCCCCCCCGGGAACCAGCATAGTAAGGCGGAGAAAGTGAACGGCCACTCAATGGCCCCATTTCATAAAACAAGATTTATGACTCGTAGTAAACATGCTAAACGCCATCGAATACAAATGGATACGCCATTCTTCCCCCACCCACTTCATTCTTTCACAAAGACCCGCCTCTGCTAATAAAAAGAAGTAAATCAATAATATGATTTATAACAAAGCATGGGCCATTGATTCATAATTGCCAGTCTTGAAAACGGGAGCAGTAAACACCTTTAGATGCAGATTGCCTTACGTGACAAAATCATGCGGTTTGCAATTCCTATAGGGAAAATATACAGAGTGAGACGGAAAAAATGTCCCATCATTTTGAAGTTGTCTTGTTTGAAGTATTAACATTTATTCATGGGTTTCATGATATTTCTTGGTAGAGTTATCCTCCTAACATTTATTGGTACCCTTTTCATTTGGATTTTTGCATGCATGACTGAATAACAGTCAATCTTTAGAAGAAGGCAGAATATCACTTGCGCCAAGTGGCTGGATGAAGATTAAAACAATTTTTTAAAAAGAAGTTAATATGTGCATACACACACCCACACACAACACCACACCCACCCTCAAACCCCTCCCACACACACCCACACACACACACACGCCCAAACATACCCGCACACACCGCACACACCGCACACACCCGCACACATCCCCACCCCCCCCCCACCCACCCACTACACACACAGAGCAAAAAACTCATAATGCAGTGTTAACATTTTCCTTTTCATATTAAGCATTTATTTTTTAACCAAGCATCGCTGAATGTTTAAGTGGTCATTCCCTAACAATTTTACCACCACCACCACCATTACGACCATTATCATCATCGTCATCATCATCATCAGCAGCAGCAGCATCATTATCTTCATCATCATCATTCTCATTGTCATCATCATCATCATAATCACCAAGTGCACATTAATCCAATGTGCTATCTGAAATGTATCTCATTGGTTATGACTTTTGTTTGTTGGTTAACATTGAACAATGGAAATCTGTGCCTTTGTTGTACTTGCCTACAAAAGGGTTTGCCTGATTTGGCAGCAGTTACTTATGTTCAGCCCTTTAAGTAGCACAAGTATTATGGTTCGTCCTCATTTTTATTCTTCACCCATCCACTTGGCGCAAGTGATATTTCACAGTCTTCCAAAGATTGTCTGTTATTCAGTCATGCATGCAAAGTTCCAAATGAAAAGAGTACCAAAATGCTGGGAGGATAACTCTACCAAGACATATAATGAAACCCATCATTGAATGTTCATACTTCAAACAAGACAACTTCAAAATGATGGGACATTTTTTCTGACTCACTCTGTAGTAATGGAATACGGTACTATGAGAAAGATTAGTATTCACAGTTACATTTCTTCAAATCTCTATGCATGATAGTCAAAATTAATCAGGATTGGAACTATAATCATTATTTCTACCTCATAAAGCACAAACAATGTAACCAGATGGTGTCATATCACGCATAATAATTGGCATAGTAGTAAAATCTGGTCATGCTGGTGGTGGCACTGAGATACACTTTTCAGCATCTATAAATACAGACTAAAAGTTCTGATATTCTCATTCATTTCCATTTCAATTTGTTTGCTGTTTCTTTTCAGTGTACCACTGACTGTGTGCATAATTCGCACTGTCGTTCGCCCCTGCCCTTTTGATATAAAAGCCCAAGCACTCTATCAACGATAGCTTTAAATCAAATACTTCAAAACTGAATCGGAGGAAATGTATCTACGATAGAGCTACGATACAAAAGAGCAAGAAGTGTAAAACTCGTCAAACATACACGATGTAAAAG
>CM057157.1:9732995-9922995 GCA_029962745.1 Echinometra lucunter | reverse complement strand
CTTCTCCAGTAAATTTGCAGGGGATCGTGTTCTCAGCCCTTCTTCCCCTACCCCCTCCCCCCCCCCCCTCTCTCTCTCTCTCTCTCTCTTCCTCTCTCCACGAACCATCTCTTCAGAGCTCTGTCTCTTCGCTTTTCTCCCTTCCCAATCCTTCTTTCTATTTATTACTCCACACACCATCCTTGTATCAACAGCATCATGTCATTTTCCGTAAGAAAGACTCTAGGTATAATATCAAGGGATTTAAAAAGGAGGTCGATATGATGCAGATGAGGGCTGGTTTGACATATCCAATTGGGCTTGGACATCGTAAAGGAGTATAAATATAAGCAATGACACTAAATGAGGGTTGAATATGTGGAACAAACTAGAAGATACATTGAATCAACGGAGAAGACGGATAACATCGTGATCAAAGGGATATCTGACTCCAAAGAAAAGTGAGCACTTGGATAATATTTCATTAAACAATCTTAGATTTTGATAGATTTTTTCTTGATATTCTTGTTTTGACGGTGTAGTTTCCATGCTTTCCCTAGCCCACATAATCCCATTTGTGTGGTGAATACAGGGGGATGAAAAACAAAATAATACCAATCGACACACTTCCGCATGCGATGAGTCAATTAACATGCAGCATTTTTTTGTTGTTATCAAATCCGAGCGTAAACTTTGATGCATGTTACGAGCTTTTGTGGAGTAACTCTTTCCAACTATTTTGATACCATCAGTAAAAGACAAATAAAGAGACCATTGCCTAGAAACAATGCAAAGGAAACTAGTATGTTATACCTGTAAGTATGGCAAGGACCTGATCTGGAAGTTTTGATCGGGTTCCCTCTTGAAAAGTTTAATCAACCAAGAAAAGATGGTGTACAAAAATTGTATCATCATGATAAAAATGGTTAGTCTTCCACATCATGCCACATAATATATTTGCAATTCAATTGTAAACAATGAACAAAAAAATGAACATTAATTTTTCATTGACTCACATGGTAGGTAATGGACGTATGGGAACATTGTAAATTCAAGATGAATATATTCGGTCGATATGAAATCATCATTATTTCATAACCAATGGGTAAAGCGGAAGAGAAGCAGAGAGAGAGAGTGGAAGCAGTGAAGGAGAGAGGGGGTGGGAAGGAGGACGGAAGCACTGAAGGAGAGGCAAAGACGACAATAGTGAAGGAGAGAGACAGAAGCAATGAATAGGGAGAGAAAGGGGGAAGTATTGAAGGAGAGGAGAGATGGAATCAGTGAAGGAGAGAGAGAGAGAGAGAGAGAGAGAGAGACGGATGTAAGGAGAGAGAGAGACAGAGATGTGAACAAACCCATGCAAAAATGCTGGGAAAAGAAAAGAATGAAACAGAGCAAGAGAAAAATAACCTGAAAGAAAGTCGAGAGAGAGAGAGAGAAATAATATGTTGGAAAGATATTAAGACAGCAGCATTGGAATAAAAATGAGAAGGTGAGAAAAACACAGGAAAGAGAAACACGTTTGTGAAAGACGCATGTGAGCAGAAAACTTGAAGATGATAATAAACAAACCCCAATCAAGAAATGGCATTTGGAACAAATTCATGGAATGAATGAATCGACTGAGATACCTCGTGGGAAAAGATATTTTCACGCTAATACAGGGTGTGAAAGAACAAGGGCGGAGTCAGGTTTTGGTCAATGGAGGAGTTCAAAAGGAACACTGGAAATGGACCAAATTTCCGATTACTCATTTGCAATGTAATAGGACTTGACGGACCAGTTATAGTTGGGGGTTGCCGATAAATTGCGACAAGGGTAAACTGTAAATGATATTAGTGGTTTAAAATTGTTCTGGGTATTTCAGAGTATAATAATTCGTTGAAAACGCCAGAGAGCAACATGACATCACGTTGAGCGAATTACCATGCGAAATAAGAAGTGCTATTGCAGGGCAGGGGGCAGCCGCCCCCTATGACTTTTCAAGTGATCAAAAAAAGAAGAGAAGAAAAAGGAGGAGAAGAAGGAGGAGGAGGAGGAGGAGGAGAAAAAGAAAAAGAAGAAGAAGGAGGAGAAGGAGAAGAAGAAAGAGTATACGGGAAGACGTCAATAAACTCACCTGTGGGCCAAGGTTTTAAAATAGAAGAAAAATATTTGCCCCTATCAAAATAACCCGGCGCCGCCCCTGCCTTATTACTACACACACAAAGATTACAACAAATTGAAAGGCATTTTTATGTAATGTGTTAAATACTTGAATACTTTATACTTCTTTCACTTTTTCATTGCTGTTTACCTGCCGCCATATTTATACCATAAACAATAATGACAACTATGAAAAACTATAAAAATGAGAATAATCAATTACGATAATGAACATCAAATTATAAGGTCCAGTTTGGGGAGTCCCGAGCAATTATATTGTTTCCGATATGTGATCGAGGTAGGGATTCTTCAGCATACCTTAGACATAATGTATAGTAAATCTATACAAAAGCATGCCAGTTGTATCAGGTAAACAATTTATTGTAAAACATCTGGTCAAAGTCCGCCTACTATCGCTCCGATCTTTCTTTCTCGTCATGATTCAAAATAATGTGCGTCCTCAGGTCCCTTTTTACGCATGTACAATGTACTATTGTATTCGTGACTGTGCAGAACAAGACTGAAATATGAGGATAAGCGAACATTTTTCATGCAATGTTGACAGTGATTTTATGATTATTATGTGGCAATGTCGTTCTTCCGCTTTTTAGATTTACTAAACAACTTAAAACTGAAGAAAATCCCGATTCATTCTGAAATAAAAGGAAATACAGTCCTTGAACATGTTGAAAAAATAACTTACCATGCTTATATACCGGTTTCTCTAGCTCTAAAGTTTCTCTTTAGCTATTGTTCTCTGTCACTATGAAGAAATTGGAGCATCACCAGCATTAGCAATCATGGCCCTACTTGACCTTGGTGTATTAAGCAGAATTTCCGCAACATTTTGAACCAGGACTTCCTTCAATTTAAACAGTCTCCAAAGAAGCTTAGGACACTAATGATATAAAACCCTTGTGCACGAATGTGAGAAGAGAGAAAGCAAAAAAGGGTCTGTCCTTACCTTAACACGCCACTGGGTATTACAACGGCAACCAGGAAGTTCAGAGTCTACAACATATTGGGCCAGGACAGATTTTGCGCGCGATCACAGTCGAGTCGTGCTGATGTCGTCTGCTTAGCTCAAAGTGCACGAATTCGGTAGTTTGTTCATTTGCGTTGTCTGATATGATAGTTCATCGGGTACGGACTGGGTACATTTATTATATGCTTCTCGGTTGAACGACCATCCATTCCATTCAGAATGCAGTTGAATCGTAATTCACACCAGTCTCTGTGTGGACCGGGGGACCCCCCACAAGGAAATGACTTTGTTTAAAGCATGTGTACGAAGTCTTTCTGGGTTATTTTCTGTTTTTGTTATTTTTTTATTTTTTTTTTTACTTCATTCGCGTATTCATTTTTCGTCATCTATTCGAGTTCTTTAATTGCTTCTTTCAACCAGACAGCAGACCACCAGCCAATGTAAGGTACTGAAAGAAAAGAAAAGGGATTTTTTTTAAAGGGGGGTCTTCAGTACATGAAGCGAGGAACTGAACAACCCCACCCCCGTGAGGCTAACAATATTGATAAGGGCAACTGTCAACCCTAATTTCTAGTGATCTATTTGCAATATCTATATGATCTCGTACATATAGTACGATATTATTTTATACATAATAACGAACCTGCAAGGGAGAAAACATACATAATGCATTAGCAATGGATGTCACCGATGTCACCGTAAAGAGTATAATAAGCCTATTCGAAGGCGAATGATGCGGGCGAGGATGTTAATCGGTTGCTTCATGTATGGACTAAACAAGGCGAGTTGCCAACTCCATTAAGTTTATTCTTTTCAAAAGCTACGAGTTCACATCTACCCCGCTAGACAATCTTCATCTTTCCACCTTCCATAACCTTCTATAAATAGAATTCAAACTGGCCCTTATTTCTGGAATTCTCTTAATGGGTCTATTACTGACAGTCATCAAGCTTATTTTCGTTCAGATATATTCTAACCCAGGGGTGGCCAACCTGCGGCCCACGAGCTCTTCTGGTGCTGCCCGCGGAGTATTGTAACGATCATTAAAAAAAAAAAAAAAAAGCTCATGAAATGCAGCCCGCGTAGCAGTGATAGAATTGGGTAAAACACTGACACCTACTGTTCTCCTCTTTTTCTATTTGTTTTCATCATTCGGGATATAATTGATCCGTTGCGTGGTATAGACCATTGATACAAAGCCCTTCTAATTCACCTTCAATAACATCAACGACAATATACATCACTCGACTTGTTCATCAAAATACAGCCCTGGAATCACATTGAAAAAGTAATCCTGATTTCTTTCTTCAGTGAGTGATTTTGCTGTTTGTTTTTGTTTTCGCAATAATTGCAGAATAACGGGTGCAGGGGCCGTAGAAGAGGTGGGGGCTAGGAGCTGTAGCCCTACAGCCCCTGGGCTCCACCTGATTGGGTGTATTATTTGTGTGAGAGGAGGGAGACTACCTGCGACCCGCCAAGTTATCCCAATTGTCAGCTGTGGTCCATGAGCTAAAAAAAAAAGGTTGGCCACCCCTGCCCTAACCAATGTTACACTACAATTCCACTATGAACTGCAAGAGGCTGCTCAGTGTCCCATACTAGTGCCTGTGTTGTCTTGAAGGATGTCCCTTTCTGTTCTTGTATTGTAATGTCATTTTATTTTTTTTATATCAAATTGTACTGTGATATTCATGTCTGGGAACCTGAATACAATCTCTGCGTCCTAAGGTTTCCTTTACAATGCAGCGAGTATTCATTTATTCATTTATTTATTTATTCATATACTAACCTATGTCCAAATTTTGTATAATTCTTTATTGTTGGTTTTCCATGCTCATAATGATTTTGTAATGTGAAGTATTCTTACAATTTTATTTGCCATTACAATTGTGCAAATATAACTGAAAACTGTATGCCATGCTATTATGTATCACAGCAAAGTCAGATTAATTAAAGAGGGAGAATATTAAGGAAATGTTAGAGAAAATCGGGACAAAACGTACTTGCTACCTCGTTTCATTATTCAAGGCAGAGATTAATGATTACCATTCTCAGAATCGAGACGACGCCATCACGTGACGATTGCGTGCAGGGTTGTGATAAAAAACTTTGTTTTATAACGAAAAAAAATTCTTTTATTGTTTTAAAAAGCTGTACCTTTTAGAACTTTTTTTTTTAACACGCAAGAGTTTGTACGTGGGGTTTTTTTTCTCAGCATTGTTTAAACCTTAATAGTATAATACTTATAAGCCTATTATTATTAATATGCCTACGCGTTTTTAGATCCGAAATTGAACTGGTGATAAAACGTGCATATGTTAAAAAACAATTAGTCAGTACAGAATTGGAAAAAAGTCGAAAAGTTGCGTTGAAAGATGAATGTGATTACGTCTCTTGTATGCCTTCCGAATTTAGATAAATTTATGGCTTAAATAACCATGATAACTATGTTCTTGAAATATTTATAAAAAGTTATGGTCAAAAGTAGAATAAATTTCTCTTTTTAAATTTTTTTCTTGATCTTTAAATGCAAATATCTCAATTTGACAAGAATGGATATCGGTTTTTGCTTTCAAACTCTTCACTTGTTCTGCTCGTGTAGAAAAAAAACATCATTTAGTAATGGAGTAATGGAGCAATTTCTTTCTTTTATTTCCATAAAGTAATTTTATCTACCTTTATCAGTCTCTCCCCGTCTCTTTCTGTACTTTTTTTCTTTTGGCTCCTTTTATACGTCTCTCCCCTTCTACACTTATCCCCTATTCTAGAGTCCCCAGTTTTTCGCGATACGGAAAACGGAAAATTTTCACGGAATTCGAGAAGAACACGGAATTTGCGATTTTGCGATTTTCAGGTTTAAAAATCTGAATTACAAAGAATTGAGTGAAAATCATGAAAATCAAAGCAAAATCCAATAAAGCAAAATCGTGCATCAGTGGAAAATTTGCCGATCAAACCTGTTCGTCCTATATGTGTTCGCCAAGCTTGATCTGCATACTACAGAGCGAATATATTAAAGAAACTTGCGTTTTTCTAAGATTTCCACTATTTATAATTGCTTTATCATATGTTTCGTACATGTCCCCTAAGAACACGGAATTTGAAGTTTAGAACACCGAAGAACACGGAATTTGCATTTTAGAAAACGGAAAACTGGGGACTCTGCCCTATTCTTTCTCTCTCCCTCTTTCTCTTTCTCTTTCTCTCTCTCTCTCTCTACCCTCTCTATATAACATTCTCGACCCCTGTCGTCAATCCCATTATCATCCCTGGGTACTCAGATCCATGTCACGTGACCATGTTAATCCCTGATACGATAACGAGCAGGATACTGTTCTGGTAGTCTTCCCATACAAGACCCATATAAGACCCTTCGTGGGGTCGAAGGTGTGTGACATTCAGCATCTTTTAAAAAGGACATTGTACTCCACCCACACTAAACGCTCCACCCACGTATTAACCCTGATTACTGAAGCCATTTTTCGAAAATATGATAAATGCGTTTACCATGTATTTTCACTTCAGAATGCCAAATCAGCTTACTTAGATAGAATGCTTCCTGAATCGCAAAAGTAAAGTGGTTATGAAAAGAAAACTTAGAGTAACGATCGTTCCCCTGTAGGGGACATCGTGGTTCAATGTTTCTTCAAGCTTCTATAAATGCTCGCTGGAAAAAAATCTCTTACAGCTATCAGTAGACATAAGAGGGTTCTAAAGGATTTCATTTTTGTCTGCGTAACATTACATCTCGTTTGGTAACTAAATCCAATAATCAATTCAAGGGGGGCTTAAAGTTTGATTTGAATATCTATTATAAAAATTGTCTCAGGAATCCAGAAAAAAATAAAACAAATGAAGTAATGCTATAAAACCTGGTTCAATGCCATTCCTAGAAAACTAAAGAGGCGCATTATCAGGGAGTCAAGATCATCAATCACAGAACGCACACAACTCAAATCTGATCTACTAAAGTTTTCCTGAACTTCCAGAAATTACGAAGGAAATTAAGATTAACCTGTACATATCTATACCTGGTTCACTAATTCCAAAACACTTAAATAGACATTTATTACATACATACATACACATTGTACCGTTAATGAACTGATTTAAGCCGAATTATATGCCGTCGCTAGGCAGACTACTTCGCTGTCTTAGCCAGATGTGGCGTGTAATGACACCGTGGAATGCAGAACGTGTGTTATGATTACCGCCATACTATTCACATCTGTCTCTACCGCACACCCTCACCCGTATCGCACGCACACACACGCTACACACACACTCAACAGTGCGCGGCGCCAATGTAATATGTGATTCTGTTTAGTGAGTGTGCGTTTGGTACGTCTAGCCGAAGCGTCTAGCCTTATGCCTCGCGTCCGGGATGGGACGGCGTGAATGTTATCAGCGGTCGCGCACGTGGGATGTCGAGTCGAACTTGACGATGAGCCTGAGAGATGCAGCAATACTTGTACATGCCACAGCTAATCATCATTCCGATCGTTGCTAACCGCTGTCACCTGTTCCAATTTACTCGAGAATCAGTGATATGCAGTGCAGTCATTTTGCGGAACATCCATCTCCAACCACAAACAGATGATAGATCGCTGACTCCGCGATATCAAACCTGTTTGATCTTCACGCACCCCTAGGATCCAACGAGTTGCAAAGAGATTCATCATTTCATTAAAAGGTATTTTCGGTTGCTTTTGATAATTGGAGCCCCCTTGTTATTGTATTAGTAATTTGTTTCATTAAGTGTAAATTTATCCACGACAAGGTCAACTTGATATGAATTCATAATCATGTAATGTATTTTGGGGTGTTTTGCACATTCCCAATCATATCCTCAAAGCAGTGAATTAGAAGGATAAGTTAGCAACAAATACTACATCAGAAACTTTTCAAGTGACCTGAAATGTTTCTACCTCCTGATTTATATGCATTATCATTTTAATAGCACCAAATGATAAAACCTGATTTTCCCTTATCTGTGTGCGTGCAGTGAGGTAATTGCTGATTTTGCAAATCGGAACATGTCTTGGCCGCATTGAAAATGCGGCGATTGTTAGCCCTACATTGCCTTTTCTTGTTTCTAAAGTTTCTTTGTAGTGAATTCATCATATTGACTAAATTCTTCAGTAAAACCCAGCCGTATAAAAATATTTTATCCTCGGTATAATGGGACGATAATTACCAATCAGTGTGTACTGACGAAAAGGGGAAAAGCATATTGAGCACACGCACCCAACTCAGCATTTTCCAACAAATCAGTCCTATTACCTGTAAGTCACGACACCACTTAATAATCAGATCTGAATGTCAGTCATTAGCCAAGTAAGCGATTTAAGTTACATCTGCAAGGATAGCTCGACTGTGCACATCTAATCAAGATAACTCAGTATATATGTTTAAATTAGGGTAACCGTATCATTGAACTGAAACGTCATTCATTTCTTCGAATTCGAGGCCGTTCAGTGTTTTTTCCTGCAAATCTTTTGAAAGAATGGGACATCATTACTTACAAGGATGTTCATTGAATGAATCTAAATGTTTTAAAGAGGCATTCATCTACTGAAGGTCTGCGGAGAAGGAAGGGAAGGGGGAGGTTAAGGGAGCTCGAATACAAAAATGTTTTTTTTTTTTTTATTTAGACTCGCGTCCATGCCATGCTCTCGGTGCTCCGCTCAGCTCAAATTCAGAACCTCAATTTTTAAAATCCCCAAAACAGCACCTACATCTTTCAGTACAAAATTTAATGCATTTTCCAGATATTAAATGGTTTTATGGCTCCTATCAACACGACAAAGGTTAGGAAATTATAGCTTAGCCTGCAAAGCAGGAACTAGGGGTTTTCTTTTACTCATTCCTATTTGACATGACTATAACCACGGTTTCTCTTACTAAATCCTTGATACATTTAAGAGAGAGTGGTATACTGACACTGACAGGCAGACAGAGGTACATTTCTGATATCCTCGACTCCTATCAGTCATCTATTCTTATCTCTTCGCTATGATTTTATACTTATAATGTGATCTGTACAGTTTAAATTGTAAATATGTATTTTCTTGTTAGATTTTTATGCCAGGGCTCTGTGGCAAACCAGTTTTTTTATGTACTGAACAGACCACCCTGAATAAAAATGTGAATAAATAGATAAATAAATTTTAAAAAGCAGTGCTACCTCAGAAATAGAGATTTTGCACAAAATATACCAAGTATTTTCTTAATTAAATGCTCCGAACAATGATTCATTGAAAATTGCATTTTCTGTTGTAATTTACGATAACAACAGAAAAAAAAAATACCAGCCAAAACTGATGATTGAAATACAATAAAATTTGTTATCATCATTTAGTTTTTACTGTTATAGTTCATAAAATTATGATTATCATGATGATAACATTATCGTCTTCTTTTACTACTACTACCACTACTACTACTACTACTACTACTACTACTACTACTACTACTACTACTACTACTTCTACCACCACCACCACTACTACTACTACTAATGCTACATCGGTTATTGTTTTTGTTATCATCGTCGTCGTCATTTCTGTGATGGGCAGAAAGAGAGACGGAGAGAAAAGAGAAAGAGAAAAGTATACAGGGTTAGGTTAATTGACACAACACAATAAAAGGATACTTTTTAGTATTGCCTTCTCGCAAGAAATATATTCCTGTTTGTTCTTCAGCTTCACTCAAAATAACATTGATTAAACATTAACCCTTCCGCATATAGCTACAGCATTAAAATTTAAATTGCATCCCCCCTTTTCAGTCATGGGTATGAATATTTCCCAAGCCTTAGAAACGATGTACCATCAGCGTCAGTATACTTACGTGAAGAAAAGCAAAAACTAATCAAGCTTGTGCAATGGTGCAGTGAGCAGTGTCAAATGAAATTCCGCTATCCATCAAATTGCAATCTTTTTGTCTAATCACCTGTCTGCATGTTTCATCGTTAACCACTCTCGCTGATGCAGTTCATTTACATTTATTACAGTACGAGATGTATGCCCTTGCATATCATCAGATAGATTTCATGGTTTTCTTAAGGTTACGAGGGTCTAATCATGCTAATTACCACAGAAAATTTCAAAATTTACAATAAAGCTGATGTTTTCTTTAGTAACTGCTTTTCATCCGTGTTCGTACCAGGCATTGTGGTTTCGTAAATAACACACTCAAATCATTTTGCGTGGTATTTTCACATTGATTAACAAAAAAGGAAATATATAAATTAAAATTGTATTTTTTTCTCCATAACCTTGGAAAACATTAGCCAATTTTTCTCAGACTTCGATTATTTTTTTATTTTGGTGTTCTGAATAGACTGAAACAATAAAATCAAAGGTAGGAGTATTCATTTTTTTAAAACTGTCTTTAGTACCAGTCAAAGCATTTTCATGTTTTTGAAAGATGAAAAGCAGTTACTAAAGAAAACATCAGCTTTATTGTAAATTTTGAAATTTCAATAAATAAGGTTTTTTTAAAGAAATGCTTTTATTATTTTTTCTTTTATACCCCTTTAACCACCTGATCTCAAAGGTTATGAGGAAAAAATACGATTTTCATATATTTCTTTATGTTACTAATTAAAAGGCAATTGATATTCGACATAACTTGATGACCACCGTGCATGTCTGAAACAATGTCTGGATCAGACACAGATGAAAAGCATTGATAAAGATATATGTTAATACTTTTATTTTAGATTTTTAGATTTTATGGATTTTCCTTGTTAATTGGCCACTTGTAACGTTAACTTTGCAGTCCCTTTTTATTCACACAGAAAATTTCATCATTTTATAGTCATTATTCTCTCCATCCCTCGAAGCTGAGTGGACCTTGGCGTTTTTAATCTTGATTGGGTCTTTTCAGCCAAACTGCTATCTTACTGATACCGTGTACAGCAACATAAGAGAGACGATTTTCACCACCTTCAGGTTGGGGGAATATGATATCAGGATTTCACTCCTACTGAAGCCCTTTATTGTAGAAATCACCATAGTAATGGATGCGAGGAATGGGATAACACACCCACCCTGCAAATTCTAGACATGTCTTACCGTAATGATCTTGGTATGCATAATTATGCAGTCTCCAAGGTTCAGTGGAAATGGCGGTAATATTTCATCGTGCTCTTTAAGCTCTTGATATCTACTACACCGTGGTACACTGTAAAAAAAAAATACTGTAGAACTTACAGTAAATCACTGGCAACTCTGCTGCCAGTATTTTTTTTTTTTACAGTGTATACTGGAAGATTTATAGTTGTCAAGAACAGAATATTGAGTATATGATATTTACCACCAGAAAATGGGTCGTAATGCTGTAAATTTTATTTCCCTGAAGGATCCGTTCAAGCATGTACGAAATCATTTAGAATTAAACTTAGTTGTTATACATGCATGTACAGTCAACAGTGGAGAGAGAAGACGACTTTATAATTTTTGATTTCAGAAAATATCATTGTGAAATGAAAACTATTCCATTAAATACGTCAAGCTAGAAAATTATTTAGGATTTGATAACTATCCAATTTAATACCTTTCGTATCAGATTTCTCTGGCTTGAATTTCCTTTTAAGGTTCCATATCTAACGTTTTATATTTCTCTGTCATGCTGTCTGTGATCATGCATTATTACCATAGTTACTAGTGCTGCATTTGGAATATGAATTTAATTACAGACGATAAATTTAGGTCTACGGAAGAAAGAACTGCATGGACCTCCGATCCTTACCCGACCCTCTCCCCCCCCCCCCCCCCCCCCCCCCCCTCATGCCCATCTCCAATCACCACATCCATCTGGCCTCGCAAAAATCCTTCTTTATAAGATTGGCCTTATTATCAGGCTAAGACGTGCCTTCAGCGAAGCCTGGCTAAGTGAAACCATCCTACCTCGATGAAAGATATCCTGTTAGATGCGATAGAATTATATCGAGAAGGCCTCTATTCTTGCTAAGATGAGACACTGTGTCGTCTCGACGTGGAGAAGAAGACACTTCTATTCAGATCTCTCTCTCTCTGTCTCTCTCTCTCTCTCTCTCTCTGTCACTTTCTCTCCCTCTCTTGGTCTGTCTCTCCTCTTTCTCTGTCTCTCATGGGCTATCACTCCTCATTTTTCTCTCCTCTCCCCCGGCCTCTCACTCTATCTGTCCCTCTTGGTCTGTCTCTCCTCATTTTTCTCTCCTATCTCCCTCTCTTTCCCTCTTTCTTTACTTATCTTTCTCCCTTTCTCTTTACCCTCTGCTTGCAAGTATTATGAACAGAAGAGAATCATAAAAATGAAGCATTTCTGCCAAAAAGTATTCTGCACGGAATACAAAATATGTCGCTCTAGCCGAATGTAGAAGCTTTATGCTCTCTTATTGTACCTACAATTAACCCATTCCCTAGGTGTGTTTTCATGAAAACACCTTGAAATTTGTTGGTGCATGGAAAACACATTTAATTGCTAAATTATCTGAATTTTTCATTTCATTTTATTCGACCTTTGTCCCTATGGATAGAGATCTGTAGTGTAAGAAATAGACTAACAACTTGCATTAGATTTCAAAGAAAAAACCTGGCTCTCAGTTACCATTTTCATGTTTATTTCTTTGTATCTACTATATCAGTGTATATAGAATCTCAGAACAGTAATGTTGGTTAAAATCATCAGGTTGGTAAGAATATGAACCGACCAACTGGTGGTTAAAATAAATCCCAATATGTTTTACATACATACAAAATTTGTTAAGCAACAGTTGGTTTCTTCGTAACCGATCTAATGACTTTTAATCAACTGTTCTGAGAGTGTATTGTAGTTTATAGTCGTCCGAAATTAAACTATTGAAATAGGGGGGCATCTAAAAGTTAGAGTCTTTGCAAGTAAAATTCTTACTTTTATAATGAAACTATAAGACTCGAAACTTCATGCTATGGGAAATGTATTCATTCTCTCGAAAGTCAAAACCCGCCCAATGCAGGGCAGAAATAATCTCATTTTCAGCTCTTCTGAGTTCAGACTTATTTGCCTTTACCAACTGTAAAACCTCTTCTACCTGCCTATCTCTTTTGTTACCATGGAAACAGGAGTGGATGAAATTTTTCCTAAAGCACCCAATTTTTCGATGAAGTAGGGCGCGAAATTGAAGGAATGTCTTCTCACAAACACAGGTGAAGCAGAAGTGTTTGATGAAATGTTAAATTCGAATTCTCTTGAAGCTCTTACTTTCAAGAAGATAACACATTTTAAAAAGCAATGAAATCATAGCTCAAAGTTTAAGCGAGTGTTAGACTTCAACACGTTTAGTCATTCATGAAAAACTTTTACAGAAAAAAAATATGCTGGAGATAAGTTTTCCAAGAGGAACGCTATATATCCTAAGATTTTTTTTCTTCAAATGTCTCATTATACGCTTCCATGATTATTTCAACGTGTTTCGATGCATTTCTAAACTTTTTAAGTGCATTTAATGCAGGAGGACGATACCATGTGAGCTCGCGTGCACGAAAGTTTCGAGTAAATATTTAATTCTATGAAATAAGGTATTTGTCAGCACGTACCTTATTAGCTGATAAGCTGTCACCTGACACTCAAATTTTTTTTCTATGAAATAGGATTTTGTTATATCGCTTATCCCTTGTAACTTTGTGCGTACTCGTTGTTTGATTTTTGTAACCTCAATTTCTTATTATTCCTCCCTTCTCGTTATCTGTCTTCGGGAGAGCATAATGATATCGCCATCATGTATTTTACCCATGGATTCGACCTAGCATAACTTTGTCAATACCTTTGTAAGTAGATAGTAGGCTACTCGATTAACGCAGAATTGACAGAATTCATACACAGATAAAGCATGTTAAATACTGGTACAAGAGTATGATATTTCCTCTCTGTTGATGTCAAGGAATGTCATCAACTCCGCTTTCTAAGGAAGCAGGTGAATGTAGGTAAAAGCGCATAATTATAGCTGTCGCATAAATCTCTTATTAGTAGTCATGGACATATAAGCTTATACTACATGCTAAAGCTATTTTTCCCGAGCCACAAAAATCAGATCAGGTTTAAAATCTTGTCAATATCAGCTGCACAATGTGGGCTAATAATATCTTGTTGTTACGTAACAAATAAGAAGGCATACTTCCTCATCTTTCTCTCTCTCTCTTTCTTTCTCTTTCTCTCTCTCTCTGTTACTCTCATCTTCTATGAATTTCACCCTTTAATCGGGGAGACTGCCTATGCATGACGCACAACTGAATCACTGCAGAATGCTCATCAGCCATGCCAGTAGTTCGATTCCACAGATTCCTTCCATATACCTGTTAATCATGTTTATTGAAAACCAAATCATTTCTCATTCCATTGTCTGTACGACCGACTGGCTACGCTCAAAGGTCAGGGAAGCTTGTATTCCGCTTAGAGATATGGATGCTTACAGTCCATGTAGAATATGAAATTAATCCTCAAAATATCAGGTAAGAATCACAAAATGACTGCATAAGACCTGTAAGTTGATCACAGAGCTTATAAGTATCTTAACAATTATTACTGTTCAAATCCCTTGGCGGAACAAACTTAAAAATTTCTTTTTTAAAATGGTATGTTGAGGACTCAGAATATTTATGGTAGTCAGCTTCCACTCGGATGTAGGCGAATTAAAATCCCTTAAAGCAAAGACACCACTACCCCAGTTACTCATCACAAGAATGATACCACAAGATCAAACCACAGAGGCAAAATACCGAACAAAAAGAATGCTCCGTCGGGAGTGGAGAAGGTGCATACATTATGTGCGGGCAAGCCTGAATCCGATGACCGGGGTAATAATATTTTTGTAAAAGCGCTTAGATACGTCTCAGAGAGATGTATTAGGTGCTATATAAATGCAGAATATTATTATTATTATTATTATTACTTAACATGACAAAGTAATGATAATAGCTGGTTTGGGGATCGATGCAGAGTCGATTCGGCGTTCTGCAATAATTCTATTGATATAAATGCCGATAAGCTAGGTAGAGGAACCTCCAGAAACTCAGTATAATATTTATCTTTAAAATTGTTTTTATTGTTAATTTATAATGCTAGTTTATCAGGATGGAGCGAAGATTTAGTACATTACCGTACCCTTCCCCCATTCCTTGAAGCTAAAGGAAAGGGAAAGGGATCTGAACTCCCGTGAACTTCGTTACCCATGCACCCCATTTCTCTCATGATTTGCATTATTATATTCACAAAGGCTATAGACGTTGGATGTCGACGTTTTAGCAGAAGCTTCAACAGATCTCTGTGCCATATCTGTAATAGCTTAGCATGCTGATATCTCTGCATGGGTGCATGTTGCCTGTTTCCACATACGGCCAATGCCATGGGTAAATCACAATTTTAAAAAAATGAAAAATCTAGAATCTGCTGTTCTCCATTTTAAGGGTACCTTTTTTTACTAAATAAATAAACAATGATTGGAAAGTGAACAATATCAGTAATAAATAACACAGCTGGGTGTCAATGATTTAACCTCGGACAATTTTCCTTAATTAAGGCGCTCTTTGGGTCGTTACACTTGAAAGCTTGCCCTGTACGGTCAGCCGAGAGCGTGGTCACTCACTTATCAAGGAAGTGGAGCATATCATTCGAACCTAAGTATGAGAGGTAGCATTATAAGATAAGTTTCGGCAGAGAGGATTGGAGCAATATTCTGTCGAACTTTCCAATCAGTTACAATCAAGTCATCGCAAGTTAAGGAGGGTAGGCCTACGTTGAATTATCTCGCACATGTATTATCATTCAAGCAAACCTTATAAACACCTTACATTTCACTGATCAAATTTCTTTCCAAGGTCCTTTTTGCTACCATAAGTAACTTTATACTCTCTTATCCTGTCTTGCAAGGAACTTAGAACATATTCGTAGTTCGAAGTGTCATAATGATAACTGATAAAGAACTTTACGATGTTCGTTATTCAATCAGTCGGTATCATCACTGGCGTGTTTAGGGTCCATGGGAGGGCACCGTCACTGGTGTCATAGCGAGGGGGACAGGCCATTCGATGTCGTATCAGAGAGTAGGGTTATGAGATGAGGGGAGGATGCGGGAAGGATCATCTTATCATGTTGCAATACTTTCTCTTATGATGGGTGACCAAACTTCGCGCTTATTTTAATTTTCTAAAGAACGCAATATTCAATCTAAAATTTCTAAAATTCTACCAAAAATTATTCTGATTAACTGATACCAAAGGGAAAGGAAAGTTTGAGAGTACGAATGGGTGCAAGAAGAAGACTTATTGACAAAGAATTCCGAGATATCGCGATAGCAAAATTTGATGTCGTATCACAGTGCGCTGGAAATGGAATAGGTTTACAAAGCAACGAGTCGAAACTTCGCGCACGCCAGTTAAAAAATAATTAATGCAAAATACATATCCATAAAAGGTAAAATAATTGCATCAATAGCAAGGCAAAATACCATACAATCATTTGATATCACTTTTTACTTTTGAATTTGATGACAGCTTTCTCCAAAGGAAAATTTCTAGACCCTTGTCGGTAAGTTAATATTTTTCAGAACGGAAGCAAAGTATAGCAAAATCTACCGATATTTTGCCAATAATTTCACAATTCCTTCCCCAAATTCAAAGAAAATTTAGGTTCCTCTATCCGTTTCCGAATTTCATTTTTTTTTTCTAGTTTTTGAGAAATTACCCTGTGCGTGAAATATGGACATGCGGGAAATTAGGACACGCCACCATAATTCGAACACTCTATCTCATTTCAACTTTTGTGGATTGTGTTTTTCTTTCTTTCTTTTTTTTTTTTTTACTTTTCTTTTTTTTTTCTTTTGGTCCAGTCATGCCAGTGCATGTGCCCCTAACTATAGAGCAAAAAATCCGCATGCACATTTAATGTTGATTAAACTCACCGGGATGTCCAATCTCCATGAGCAGTTGGAATTCCTCAGCTCCAAACGAAGCTTAGGTTGGATTGGAAGGGAGTTTGTCTCCTGACAGCAAATTAAGCCATCGCGTCACTACTGAAGATTCATGTAAAACTTGATTCGATGTTCTTGAGCCGTCACATTCTGATGCAGACGGCCTGTACAGTTCCCACATGCTGTGTTGTGCATTCCTATACGTTATCCAATTTCACATTAAGCATGTTAAGACATAAATGGGTCCATAAAGACCGACAGCAGCATTGACATTGTAATGCGAAATGCGTGTCCATTCATTTTAAGGGATGTCTGCCCCATGGGAAGGACGAGTTATACTAGATGTACGAAATTTTAGCGGAGAGATCGAAGGGGGAGAAGTTGTAACATGTCTTCTCATATTTCATTTTCCCTCTAGTCTTTACATTTTTTAACGTTATCATTATTGTTTTGAGGCACTCAGTTAGGAAGGCATTCCCTACCGCGTCCCGTGGTAACTATGAAATTCAACATGGTGAGAGTTTGCGAAAGTTTACAATTCAGGAGACGGTCATTTTCAGGCAGGAGGGAGTCGGTTATTTTATATTATTTGAATTTGAATGGGAAACCAACATCTAATCCACCCGTTACTGCCGAAATAACTGTCCCTATGTACACTTCACATGCAAACAGTTTGAGACGTTGTAAACTAACTCCAACACAACACAAATATAGAAATAGTGTTAAAAGTTTGTGTGGACTATTGTGGTGGAGGTGACTGGGCCTTGATTAACCTCCTCTTTCCGTCTGTCCTGTAACATAGTAATTAAACCTACGTTTAGTTTTACTTTGGCATTATATATTCCCGGCCCTAATTTGACATAAGAGACTATAGTAGGGAAAATGTAGTCAAGAATACAATCAAGAGACGGCTGGATAACCCATTTTCAGCTGCACTGACATGGTGCCGCTTGTCTTCCATGGGGACCAGATAGTCAAAGACGAAGATCATCAAATGCAGTTTATTATTTTTTCATTATGATTCTGTGCCTTTCCCAGCCATCACAGAATTCGATGCCTGGATGCATCCCTGAACTCCCAATATTCCGTCCTCGACCCTGGAACATTCTCCGCCATTCCGTATCCATCATGAGGGATTATGTGCCGATCAATAGTGCGTGAAGCTCGAGGGGCATATCACTAAAAAGCTAATCTACCAAATGAGAGATAAACAAATGCGATATACTTAGAATCGGTCTAGCTTGCGCTGATAATGGCTGTTATTTCACATGACGAGAGATGATTTAGGCTATTTGAAATGGCATGTGATATATCAAGGGACAAAAATCTCATACTCTAAAAGAAAACATTCAGATGATGAAGCTAGATGATGAAGATTTTAGTGCCATTAGTCTTTTGATAATAACCATGAGATGAATTAAATGTTGAAGAGGGTATTTAGGGTGTCCCAGTTTCTTCTTGATTACACAACGTGCCGATGTGATATTAGTTAAGGCCCCATTTCCACGTGCAAGTGGGCCCGGGAAGTACATTTAGGTCACACGTCTACTACAGATAATAATCTTCATTAGATGTGGACACATTATTGTTTTGATAGAGAATATTCCTCCCGATATCTGATAAAACTTGAGCGATATTAGTCAGGATATTGTGCGTTGAAGAACTAGTTTACGTTTATAATTCAAATTTCGAACATGTTGGGTTTTTTTGTTTGTTTTTGTTTTTTGTTTTGTTTTATTTTTGTTTCATGCCCCCGCCTCAATTTCCTGAAATACCTCTCACTTTTACCCCCAGCTCTAAAAATCACACACACACGCACACTTTCTTTTTCTCTTCGTCTATCTCTCTCTTTCCTCCCCATTTCTTTCTTTCTTTCTCTCTCTCTCTCCATCCCATCTCGACTATCTTTTGCCCTTTCTCTCTTCTCTCTCTCTCTCTCTTCCGTCCTAATAGTACAACTCTATTCATTCTATTTAGCCTGATCAAAATCTACAAAGGAATTTTTAAAAGATAATAAATCTGGATATTCATATGATTATACAACGCTCTCCGATCTAGCAATATTTCATCCTACCTCATCTTTTCATTATTATTTCACCTCGTTGAAGTCTTTTGTCATCACGAGGGGGGGGGGGGGCATGAATACAAACAGGGGCGTAGACAGCAGGGGGATGAAGGGTATGCATCCCCCCCCCCCTTGTGAGGTGGGGGGATGACATGTACAATCACCCCCCCCCCCAGGTTTTAGGGAAGGATGTTTGCTTACAATTAAACTGAATTAACATGTTTAGAACTGATAGGCACAACAATAATGATAATGATAATCATTATCATTATAACAACAATAACAATAACAACAACAATAATAATAACAATAATTAGTAATGTATTATTATTTTGCCTGTGATAATAGTATACAAATATATACTTTGCCTTGAGAGTTTCTGGTTAAAACTATGGGCAAGAGGTGACTCCAAAATAGTACTATTCACTGAGGGGCGCAACCCCGAAGTGAATGGTACTATTCGAGTCACCGAGGCCCATAGTTTTAACCAGAAACTCGAAATTATGGCAGAGTATATTTGTTTTATATTTTGGATCAAGATTTATATGTATTTTGTACATGAATTTCACTTTCTTATTTTATATTTTTCTTGATTGATACACGGCCCCGTTGTAAATCAGCCAAGTAGGTGAAGTGGGTTTTTACCTTGTTCATTAAAATAAATCATTCACATGACACAAAAACAATATTCTTTATTCCATGTTTATGTTTGTATTGAATGCTTTATGGCACTAAACGTTGTATGATGGGGGGACCATAGCAAAGATTTGGATTTCAAATGGGCGCAAGAAGAACATGCTATTTACGAAGAATTCCCAAGATATCGCGATCGCAAAGTTCGATGTCGTATCGCACCGCTCTGGACCTGGAAAAGTGTTAAAAAAATAACGAGACCTAACTTCGCGCACGCCAGCTTTCAAGTGATTAATACAAAATAGAGATGCATAAAAGGTAAGATAATTGCATTACCAGGAAGGTAAAATGCCACTGAATAAATTGATATCACATTTTACTTACTATTTTGATGACATCGTCTCTCGAAAAGAGGAATTCTAGACCCTTGTCGACAAGTCCAGTTTTTGTCAGAACGAACGCAAAGCGCTGCCAAATTTGCCGATTTTTCATTCATAATTTCAAAATTCCATCTATAATTTCAAAAGGAAAGTAATTTTAGGGTGCTCTTTCCAATGGTGCTACCAGTTTTTCACAATCTTTTCTACTTTTTGAGATATGGTCCTGTGCGCGAAGTTAGATCACTCTGCCATACGGATAAACTGCAAAGTGATCGGAAATTGAAAAACGCAGTAGCCGTGACACCGCGAGAGTTCCCCATGGTGCGCACTCGAGCTCTCGTATGCCCCACTGAATTTTCATTTCGCGCATAGATTTTGCTTACTGTGACGTCATTTCACAAATAGTATACTATTTGGAAAATGTCGTCATAAGAGTGACGTCATTTCCCAAATAGTACACCTTCACGCCAACATTCTGAAATAGCTGAAAATACCAATGATCACGTGAAGGTCTTTAAGCCAATCATGAAAGGATAAATTTCTGATCCAAAATATAATAATAGTTATTATCATCATCATCATCATCATCGTTAATGTGACTGAAATGACGATTACTATCATAACTGTATCGATCATTATTCTGATTTTTGTAGTTATTTATATTACTTTTGGGTAATTTCGGCGCTGTCACAGTTTTTCTGAAGTGGTGTAACAAAAAACAATTTTTTTAAAAAGATAAATAGCGTGATGCAAATATGCAATATGTGTGTGTCAGTCCATATTCTATATTCGTTTGTCACGGTGTGTATATCTTCTATTTATGTCTGTGCATCATTGGCGTAAATCCCGGGGGGATGGGGGATATATCCCCCATTTTTTTGAGAGGGGGGATGGCATGTACAAATATCCCCCCCCCCACGTTTTAAGGAAGAAATGATATTTGAATTAATCGTTAATAAAATTTTTGATAATCTGTCATAAACAACCATCATATGTTAGAATTTCTATTTGAAAATGCGATTTAAAACCAGAAAAGCGCTTATTTTTGGCTCAATCGCTTCGCTCGCTCATCATATTTTAGAATTTTTGTTTGAAAATGCGATGGAAAACCAGAAGAGTGCTTATTTTTGGCTCGCTCGCTCATCATATTATAGAATTTCTATTTGAAAATGCGATTGAAAACCAGAAAAGTGGTAATTTTTGGCTCGCTCGCTTGCAAGATAAAAATTAAAATGTGTGTAAGGGGGTCTGTGCAGGTGGGTGAGGGCGTGTGTTTATACTTAAGTGTGAGTTCGACAGAAAAAAATCGGCAAAAAATTCGATCACCTCTCCCCCCCCCCTTCCTGGATTTACGTCGGTGCTGTGCATTCGGGTGTATGTGTGAGTTTGTGTTTGTGAGGGTTTGCGTGTGTGTGGAAAAACAAAAAAGTGTGCGTGTGTGTGTATCTGTATACGAAATTGATCCTCGATTTCTCGTGAACGGCAAATCATCCCCCCCCCCTTCCCCCGGTGTAAGAACCTGTCTACGCCACTGAATACAACCCTTGAAAATGAATAATTGGGAGAACTGCAATTGGAAATACATCGGTAAGCAGATGGATGGTATATTTGATTTGTACTCTATCATGCAAATATCAGTGCCCATTGTTCTGTTAGCCTGATTTTAGGTATGTATGCTCTGCCAGTATGAATAAACGGCGAAAATTCGGAATGTGCGAAAGTGAATTCGATTTATTCGTGTTTGTCTCGAATGGCTTCGGTCATAGTAGTATATCCAGAGTTCGAAAAAAATGGGGCTTCTGGATGAGACGGAATGAAACTCTAAGCAATCGAGGACACCGTGTACCCTCAATTTTTCTATGCATTTAGACGGGGGCGTACCCCGGGTTCTTTATTCTGGATACGCCATCGAGTGAGGTGTCCTATTTCGTGAAGAATTATAGATGAAATTTGATCTGTAACGCCTTTTCATGTCCGGTATGGCTTGTTTTAAGTATGAATGCCACAATACTTGATCATGGATTGATGTGAAATTCCATGGAAATACAATTCATGACAGTTAGAAGGCAACTAATATGAATCTGCACAAATTACCCGATGTCTATAATAACTTATACCTGTAACGATGTTAAAAGTCAACACTTTGCTGTAACCATGTTGAAAGCCAACATTTTGGGACTGACTTCATTTACACGAGAACAGCTGTAAATCATTCGTATTAACGCACGATTATAAATGCCTCTTCGCATCGGTATACAAGCATTACATTGCCTCTAAATTCTATTAGGTACCCAGGTACTCTCATGTGGCACTTTGTAAGACAACCGCAGTCACTTACTTATGCTTTAATGGCTTTTGCAAGATGTTATCTACCCTCGATAGCTCCATGCTTAAACCTCAATCTGACTACCCGTCCGCTGCACGCAAGCGGAATCATCGGATGCTCGCATACAGACAACGAGGCGGGAGTGGAGTGCATGGATGGGAGAAGAATGACAGAAAGAAAAGAGATTTCAGAAGAGAAGAAAATACAGGGATGTGAGGTTACCTGGTGACTGAGGGATAAAATACGAAGCGAACAGGGATTGAGAGAAGAACAAGGAGAAGAAATGTTAAAGGGGATAGAGATAGCACTAAATGGTTATATTGAGCATGTTGAGCAACTGTGTGTAGGTTAAGTGAAGGAGAGAGAAAGGGAGTGAATGAGAGACAAAAGGATAGACAGAAAAAGAGAGAAAGCGAGAGAGAGAGAGAAAAGGGCGACAGATACAGAGAAAGGAAAAGAAATACGCGTGAATGTGGAGGGGAGAAAGAGGAGAGAGAGAGAGAGAGAGACGGAAAAAAGAGACAAAAGCTGAAGCCAGATTGTGAAATAAGTAATTGGAAATATATAAACGTGAAATTGAATAATCAAATGAATTTCATTCATGCCAAATATTTTAAGGCCAAAATGAAATTAGCGTATAAGGGAAGAAAGGGGGATAATGAGAATGAGTGCAGAAGGATAAAAAAAAAAACAGAGGAGAGAAATTATATGGGAAGATAGTTCAAGGTATGATGATTGCCATGATTGCAGGGAACTCTTATAGCATGCTTGGGCGATGATACAGCTTGTCGCAACCTTCTCAAGTTGGTATATCAATGCATGTTTTAAAGATTTTTAATTTTATGTTATCATCATATGTGCGAACCGCAAAAGGTTATACGGTGAAAGCCCTACGACTTATGTACAATGTCAAAAGGCGTTTCAGGTGATGACTCATTATCTAATAAGTTGTTTTCCTTGCTATTCTATTTTCCACTGGGTGCAAAAATTCAAATATCTCTTCAATACCGAGAGCATGCATGTAGGAAAAGATTTTTTATAAAATATTGGATTAAAATATGTAACGACATTGCAGCATAAGATTTCCATGAAATACTTTAAGTATAAGACCGGCGGAATGAACAAGGAGGGCAAATAAATTTGGATATTTTCTTTAAAATGAATTTTGAGTTTCATTGCCATACATCCTTCTGATAAATGTTTTGAATTATTCCGCATGTAGGCCTATTTACTCAGTTCCAAAAGCACGAAATAAGTGGTGAAAAATGTACCAAAACAAGACGGGTCTTAGCGGTAGCATTTTAACATTTATTTAAGGCATGATCGTATTTCTAAGGAGGAAAAAAAGGCTGTCTAGATATTCGCCGAATAACATGCACCGATTAATTTGTTTTCAATAATTCACGACTACTAGGGGCTGCAGGGTATAGGTATACAGCTCCATGCCGCGAATTCCAATATCATTAATATTAGATTAGATTTAATCAACAGGGTATTATAAGATGCCTACCCGGTGGCAAGGGGCAGAACGGGGCCTGTATTTGAGGAGAATTTAATACGTAGCCCCGTTCCTTATTCATTAAGTAAGGGGGTGCGACGGGTGCGACCATAGGAGAGTGTGATAATCTAATGAAAAGTATTTCAAGGAAAAGATGTACACTTGATAAATGTGTTAGAAAAAAATATGTTAGAAATACTTGGTTGCATTTGTTTGGTGAATTTTAGATTGGGGTTTGTAAAATTGTAGCCTGCGATGTTTGTTGTGCGTTTTTAAATTTGACGACGGTGCTTACAGAAGAATCAGTTATGTTATATGAAAATTTGGATTCAAACAAACGTCCAGAAATTAACTAGACGACATGAGCAAGGCTTAACATTTAAAGAAAAAGATTGTGCGATAATTAAATCACAAGTTTAAGCCATTCTCCCATATTGAATTTTTGTCGGCAATTTGAAAACCTCTTCGGCAAATTAGAAAAATCTGAGCCTTGCATTGATAAGCTCGTTAAATTTTTCATTTCCTTGTATCTCCGACGAATTTAGTCCGGTAGCTCCATTTTTTCAATTCGGAATGACAGTGACGTGCTCCTGCATGGAAAGAAATATCTTCCAGCCCTATCAACGTATTAATGGGCTAGCTTTCTTTTCACAGTCACTCATTATTTTAAAGGGATACCTATCCTTTATGACACCATACTATCACAAGAAGACTCGTGCATGGGAATAGCGGTCTAAGGATGATTTTGAAAGAAAGAGGGAACGAAAGAAAAAGAAGTATCATTCGTGAGGAGCTTTCCTGTTGAAAGGTTATCCCTAGCTCATTTTATTCGAGAGTTATCGGAGAGGTATCAGTGAACAGAAAAATAAGATAGAGAATCAGATTGATAACTGTTCGTGTGGAACCGGAATAGGAGAGAAGTACTCGCAGTTTCCAGTTCCAACTAAAAATAGAATAAATTTGTTACGTTCACATCATAAGTTTAAGGAAAGTTGTTAATAGTCAGATTGATAATGTCAGAATGTAGCACATTATCTTTAGGGTCATAGGGGCTTTTACAAGAGGTTTCATCAAATGCTCGGCTTGCTAGCTAGCTATTTTGATAAATCTATATTTCATTGTTAGTTATTCTTTGACTACAGATTTTGATTAATACTTCAGTTTGAATAGAGTAAACATGATTCCATCAATGATATGATGCAATTTTTAAAAAGACATGTTAATTTCAGTCTCAGTTGTCCTCAGTTATTTTTTTCTCTTCAGTATTCAGAACAATTCATTTGCGGCTAGAATCTTCAGAGAAGTTTCTGTAATTTCTTTTATTATGCCAGAGAAGACTGATATCGGTTTATAAGCAGAGGAAATGCCGATATATTTCTTTTAAAAATCCCTCTTAAAAGACAAGTTCTACAATGATAAATCTGATCCGAGCGAATATTATTTTTTCATTGGAGCGAGTAATTGTCCTTTATACGGTTGTCATTTTCAGCAAATTCACTTCATCCCTAGCTTATACGTGTCAATAACCTTGACAATAACTGAATAAAAATTGCAGCCTTTTCTGAACGTTTATACGTTTTCCTATCAGTCATAGCCCAAATCTCGCTAATGTTCAACAGTAATATTATCCACTGGGGCCCGTTGCATAAAACTTACTATAATAGTAATTTTGCTATTATAGTAACACTTCATGGAATACTGGATTTTGATTGGTTGTTGAACATGGCATGTTGCTCAACAGCCAATCATAGTAACTCATCGTGGAATACTGGATTTTGATTGGCTGTTGAGCATGGCTGCTCAACAGCCAATCAAAATCCAGTATTCCATGAAGAGTTACTATAATAGCAAAGTTACTATTATAGTAAGTTTTATGCGATGGGCCCCAGGTTATAACAAGGTTGAGCTAGGGAACTCTAAATATTACATTGCCCTGGTTGAGCGCTGCCTTTCACTTACATGCATGTAGTACATGATGCTAAGTCATCGAGTAACCATTGCTACGGTTGCTCATCCCCTGATCATACATTCCTTTCACTAACTCACTCACTAATCAAATACTCCTTTCACTGCAAATATATTGACTGCTCTGTCGATTGCACGAACAATATAATTTCATTTCAAGCTATCCTGCATTCGTCCTTCAATTGATGAAATGCATTTTATTTTGATGTTTGTCTATGGTTACTTTTGTAATTTTAATTTGGATCACCACGTCGCTGTGAACAGTTTCATTTTAGTTTTAGAAGGCGTTTTTAAATGAGCTTTAATTTCAACCTTTATGATTTCAACCTCTACTAGCTTTGACCTGCACCAATGAAAATAATGCATTCTATTTGGGACATGTTCTTCTGTATTTTATTTTAGAATATAGATTAATTCGCTCGCTATGAACAATTTATAGTATCTCTTTTTGCTATAAAAGGTTTTCAAATGAGTTTTAACTTGATGACATAAAATTTCAAACTTAGCCTTTCCTATTTTCTACTATCCTTGCGTGCAGGACAGATCAATAATAGCTTTTTGATGCAGCTGTCGTATCAAATGAGATGTAATGAAATCGATTGTATAGACCGTGTGTTGTGAACGTTATGAACGACAAGCTGTCAGTAATACGGGTTGAAAGTGGTTATAAGCATGATGTATGCATTGAGATGTTATAATTTCCATATTTGATACACATATGGAAATAGGAGCTAAAAACGCTCATTTCATTTGCAGGAAATTCAGTGCCTTTTGTTGTAGCTGTAAGTACTTTGCGGAAGATTATTGAGTAGATATTTTGTTTTAATTTTTGCAGTCTCAAAAAAGATACCCTTCATTTATTTCTTTCATTACAAGAAGAAATAAAATTCTATCAATTTTGCTGATATTGTATTGTGGTTCGTTTTCCCCTTCCGGCATGTGGGCGTACGAGTCAAGTGGTGGGGAGAAAGGGGGTGGGATGGCTGAAGAGTGAATCCCTTCATATCTCTCCAGAAATTTTGAAGTGACCCATAATTGCTTCTAACCGAGAAAACGTCACAATTCATTCCTTTAACAATTCTAATATCAAGTTTTATATCTCCCCTGGGATATTTTTATCAAGAAATTTCGCTCGACAGCAAAAAAAAAAGGGGGGGGAAAGAAGATTTTTTGATTTCAGGCAAGACATTGCAGCCCCTTCCCTCATCTATTTTTGTCCGTCTCCATATACTCTCCAGTATTTCAAAATTTTCCTCACGGTACTCTTGTAACCAGTTCAAGATTGAATTATAAAATACAGTACAGGTATATATGTGAGCAGGGAGTTCTTTCCGATCTAGGTAAATAGACGTATCCTGCTGGTCTGTCGTGAAGGCCTTTCAAATTCACTCCATCTGAGCACGCTGACTGTTGACTTATGATACTTGTAGTCCGGCGGTTGCTGATCAACATACAAGGCAGTTTATTGTGGTGACCGGGTAAAAGACGCCTATAGTGACTCTCTTCAAGTGCCTTTTGATTCACTTTTCTTTCCTCCGCGACACCTCCCCCCCCCCCCCCTTCCCCAAGCTTCGTGTCTTTCTTTGCTTCATATTTTTCTTTTTCATTTGTTTTCAGTTTAGGGGTGTTCAAAGAGCTGAAATAAGGTGGTGTATGTCTTCCCGTACAAAACGTGGGTGCGTGAGTGTGCGCGTACATAATTTTACTTTTATCATGGTTTGGTGAATGGAGGCTATAGTCATTACACATTGCCAATGATGGAGTAAGTTCTGAGAGGGCATGAGGGTATTGTGGAGTTGTCCTGAAAGAAAAAACAAACAACCCAATGAGAAACAGGGGAAAGGAGCGGAAGAGCATGAAGAGAGAGAGAAAGAAATTGGGATGGACAAGGGAACGTGTGAGATATGCGACTTGATCAACACTCGGCCGCATCGGTCACAAGCATTTCATATACCTACCAAGAATATTAATAATCACAGCAATATGATTTCAAGACTGTGGTCTAAACCAACAATTACGCACCTGTATACGTGTAGCAGCTTAGCAATAACGATTCAAATCTCACCTTAACTATGCCAGAGGTTCTGCAGTAATATCAGTTAATGTTGCAAATTTGATGAATAAGATGAATTTTAAACTTATATAGTGGAGAAGAATTCCATTTCTAAGGAATAGGGCATTGTTTAGAAATGTTGAGAGTAATATGAATTCACAGTTAGTTGTCAAGGCTTATGACGCAGTGAAGAGACAGCTGCACTTTTATGTCATCATAATTCGGCAATGTCATGTTAACACACTTGGTCAATCAAGATAACATCCGCATGGAGATAATGGAATAACGCTGATTTTATCATTCGCTTCTATGAAGAACGTATTGCTGCAGGACTTTCATTTTCTATTCCCAACTTTGTCAAGAGAACTTCCGTGAATGTAAATCTCTATCATTCAATTTTCTATTTTACCTGCCCCTCCTCTCATATCTATCTCTCTCTCTCTCTCTCTCTCTCTCTCTCTTTCTCTCTTTCTTCATGACAAAAGCATCATGGTGTATCGGTAAAGGCTCCCACTTCTCATACGAGAGGTTCTGGGTTCGATCCTCGCTCGGTGCCTAAATCTTTGGACAAGGTGTTTTTCTCACATTATTTCCCTCTCGATCCAGATGTATTAAAAGGGCGACTGGTAAGGCTGCATGCAGTATGGGGTCATGATAACTGCAAGACTCGCAAGAAGAGCAGTAGTAATACTGGGGAGCGTTTCATGAAAGGACTTGCCGGATGTTTTATCCGACAAAGTCTGTTTTATCCGACAGTTGCCATAGTAACAATGCTTCTCAGCCAATCAAATTCAAGGAAAGATGTCAGATCTGACAACTTGTCAGACAAATGTTGATGAAACGCTCCCCTGATGAGGCTACCCTGGGTAAATAAAACCTAATTATTACAACAACAACAAACCCCCCCCCCCTCTCTCTCTCTCTCTCTCTCTCTCTCTCTCTCTCTCTCTCTCTCGCCCTCTCTCCGTCCTAATGCCCATTCACAAACTTATGGACAAGCACTGGAAGATCCCCCTCTGGGTAATGACACGTGAAGTGAATCCAAACCAAGGCCTAATCAGAGTCCAGACATATTAGCTTAATATTATGCGCATTATACCAACCAAACCCCCGCCATGGCTTAACGAGATTCAATTAATGGCAAGAAGAATGTGTCGCATCGGAGGCACTCAGCTCGGATATATTTCATTCCCTTTCGCTTAGCCTTACCTAAACTAATTTACTCTGTCACAGCCGCGTCAGTGATTTCCCGGTTATCATTCATTCCTGTTCGCATTCAACACGAATTGTTTATCTAAGGGATTGTGATCGTTTCTCTTTCGCTATCCGAGATATTCATAACATCGATCAATAAACGATCTGATTGATTATGCTAATAAATTCCTATATATATAATTATGTTCAAGCAGAGAGTGCGCCTGGCACATTTGTTGGTAAAACACACTTGCTTCCTTCACACACACAGACAGAAAAAAAAAGCTGGGGGGGGGGGGACTAGTTTGGAGATTTACAACTCGTCCAGACATCATAAAACCCAGTTATTACATATGCACTACGGGAGATTCCACATGAGGGGGAAAAACAGGAGAAAATTTATGGAATTATGTTTGTATAAGACTTTTCTCTATTGATTACACAAGGCTATGTATAACAGTATTGACGTTACTACTCTACAGTCCAGTGCACTGGAGAGGTTTTCTAAGATAAAGGGCAATGTATTTCTCTAAGATTTAATTTCGTACCGGTACTCGTTGTAAAAGTTTCCCAAGTGCATGATGTAAGCCTTTGAATTGATTTGAATTGACATGAATAATCAACAAAAATGACGAGAGCAACAAACGACCCGTGTAATCGTCGCGGAGCAGCGCCCTAATGTGATACCATGAATTCAAAATGATTTGTAAAAATCACTTTATCGATGAGGACACGACACTGTAAACATAAGTTAGTCATTTTGACTAATAAAAATTAGTCCTGCCCTATGTCTGAAATGACTAATTGCAATTAGTCAGACAACCCAGATTACTAAACTTAATTAGTCAGGCAAAGCCAAATATTAGTCAAATGCGACTTATTTTAGTTAGTCATCTGACTAAATGCAAAAACGTCTGAAATGACTAAACGTTAGTCATCTGACTTTTCTAATTAGTCATTCAAATTCATGACTAATCACATTAGTCACATGACTAAGGCTACATTTTATGTAAAAACAAAAGAAATGAAGCAACTAAATCTCCTCTGGAGTTAAAACAGATTTATTTCAACATAATCGGGCTGTACATATGAGAAATTCCCAATCATCACCTTCACTTCAAATTAATATGATAATTATGTACACGGAGAAGCTTTGAACATGACCATGACATCATGGTGCATTTCACTGCATGCAGTACATTCAAACAAGGAAAAGTACGTGTTACAGTGTAATATCAAGGTTCGAATGCAAGAACATTACTCAGGACAGAACCAAAAGACTAGATAGAAATGCAGGAAATATCTGAAGATCAGCTTTAGTTAATCTTGGAAAGTTTAGCAATACCAAATAGCACCTCTTCCCCCAACTCAATAAGGTGTAAAACCTATAATTACAGGTCAGTGAAAATAAAAGTCCTTTATAAAGACAATACAAGTAAATAGTATATCAAATATTATACATATAGTGCATGCTCTGGAGATGAATATACCGTAATATGTGCATCCATAGTTTAAGAATAGATACATTCTTTATCTATGGATGCACATTTTAAGGTATATTTGACGTCAATGAGCATGCACTATGCGTTATATAAGACGAGAATCGGAGCTCACCAAACTATGAACATTGCAACGAACTCCGTACTATCGATAATTTGTAAGTTATCGATACATTTTCCTATGGGATTTTGTACACAAATTAGCGTGCAATATAACGCGTTATATAGCACGGTCGAAGCCATATAACGAATTACGCAATGACATCTGACCAATCAGAAACCTTGTTTTAAGTAACCCATCTTATATACATGTATATGCACAAGTTCAACTTCAGTAAATCTCTTAAACTTGCAAGAAGTTGGCAAAACTTCCTGCAAAACTTCCTGTATTCCATCAGGAGTTCTGATTCCAAATGAGTCATGGAAAACATGAAAATAATTATGTTTACACCTAAATGGGAAGCTGTAGCTGATGCGGAAAAAGATATTGACTGAATGGCAATGACCCGGGTCACACTACTTATCAAGATGCTTGTTAAATCTATCAAGCAGTGTGACCACAGAACGCTCGATCTTAAAATTATCCTGAATATTCAAGATAACCTTCTGAATGAACGTCAACGTTGAAAGATAAGCCAGGTTGAAAACAAAACGAGGCGAGGTAGACAGCCACAGCAGCAAAAAGTGTGGTGCAGTGGGCAACGCCAACTCCATCAATGAAAACCGCACAGTCGTTGCATTCAGAGAGGTTGGCGTTGTCTCCTTTGATGTATGGAGCCCCATCTTCCTATAGCAAAGAAATCATAAAACCCCCAAAATACTTTACAATTGGGTATTGCAATGTCAGGCATGTGCATATATGCTATTATACTCTACTGTTTTGTGAGCACAACTCATGTTTCAATGAAGCAGAATTATTGAACTGGTAGTGTGCATTCAATGAGCTCTCGACATGAATCAGGAAACATCTGTTCATTGAGGTGGTTAAGCATGAAACAATATACACTTCAGTTGTGTGTACGAGGGTCCGTAGGTACACGTGCTAGTACTCAGCCTACGTTGTCGCCCTACTAAAAATCTCTCTTGACTAGAGTGAAAGGAAGTTATTTCGAGAAAAAAAGATCGTCAACCAAAAACCAGACTTACCTTGAAGTTGATGACATTTCTGAGCCTTTTGCCTTGACTTTTATGACGTTTGATGGCTTTGATGAACGCTGGGGTTGCAGTTGGACGACAATCTTACAAGTGACAGTTACCGAATTTTGAACAGGGCGCACGAGCAACATGTGCGCGCGATGCATGCGTGCACAATGCATCGTGAACATGCACGACCGTACCGTAAGTTAGTCGTATGACCGGAGGCATTAGTCATTGACGTCGGCAACGACAATCCCATCCAGGCAAATTTTGTATTTTCAGTGATTTGAAACAACCATAACATTACGTTATCAATGAATTAATAAAGTACTACACAAACTACATCATTTAGTTCATAATGGCCATTGTTTAAACAACGAATATGTTTTGATTAAATATCAATAAAAGGTCATTATAAATCAACTGATGTATTATGTGTAGCGTTTTATTAATTAATTGGCAATTTATTGTTATGGTTTTTCAAATCGTTGAAAACACACAGAAAATGCCTGGACATTAATTTCATGTTCGGTATGAACTCAAATCCCAGCTAATAATAATTTTGAAAGCAATTAGAAACTTGGAATATAAACTTTTACTCTAACAAATGACTTGTTTTTATTGGTCAAAAACATCAGCAATGACTAACCTAAACTAGTCATCTGTCACTTAACATTAGTCTTGACTGAGGTAATTAGTCATTGAGGCTTGACTAATCTAAATTAGTCATTTTGACTAATTTATAAGCGCCAATGACTAACTTTTGTTTACAGTGGAGTAATGAAAAAAATGAGAAATATCCAAATTAGTTGAGGGACTAATGTCATTACGTCAAAAATAGTGTTAGCTAAGGTGATAGTGATGAAGTCTTCAGGAAAAAAAGATTCAAATCTGTTTCTGATGCTGTCATCAATCCTTTATAGTTTTAGAGTGGTAGCGATTACTTCCATGCAGACCCAGAGCACTTCAGCACAGCTTCCCCCCCCCCCTCCCCAAAAGTAGAATATTGGAATAGAGCGTAAAGAAAATATAAGAAGAGAGGATGATACACTATTTTTAATGAAATAGAGACCTTTGGTACCCCTCCCCTTTTTTGTATGTTTGTTTTTATACTACTTGGGTTTTGTTTTTGCTCCTCACTTTTGCCCCCTGTGGGCTCTGAGATGCATCACCACGTGATTCTATGCAGAGATGAAAATGCATTGATCGAAGAAATGATGTGATGTAAAGGTATATTTTACGAGTAAGGGAGGAATAAGTCACGTGAAAGGGCCCAAGGCATGGGAGCAATTTTTCTTCAAAAAATCCCTCTAAAACAGCGAAGGAGTTAATTTTGATTATGTTGTAAATTAACAAGAGATGTAAAACTAGATTGTTTATAGACCCCTTTTTGCTAATGAGGTAATTCACCAAATAATCATGATTTTTTTAATAAAACAGGCAAACATCGACGTTAAATCAAGTTCCAAAATCTGATTCTGAATAGCACTGTATCAAAATGATGGTTCCGTTATCCCTCAGGAAAGCGGACTAGGAACACTTCTATTCAGTGAACTGCATTAAGTGCCTTTAAAGCATAGTTGATTGTATTCAACACTGCGGGAATTTGAGGAGTGTTATGAATCAGAAGTGACAGCTTTTCATAAACACTTGCTCACATTGGCCACATTGATTTAATGATGCTTACATGAAACCATCACACTGCATACATGTAATCGTATGTTCTGTTCCGATAAATCAAAGTTTATTCGCAATGGAGTATTCTTTATTTTTTGGTTGTTTATTTGAGTGGGAGGAGAATACATTTTTCTCATTCGCTGAGTTGATATTCTGTTTGAATTATATCTTAAAGAAAATATAGTGTGGGAACTTTAGAATCGCATTCGACATTAAACGAAAACGTCAAGATCAAACATGTCAAATGTCATGTAGGTGTCGTTTTATCTAAGTTATCGACGTATATGTTTCTCTTCATGCTCTTGCTCATCTCTTAGCTTTTCCTTGTCCATATCTCTCTTTCCCTTCTCCCTCTTTTATTCATCTCTCTCTCTCTTTCTCTCTATTTCTCTCTATCTATCTCTCTATCTGTCTATCTTTCTCTCTACCTCTGCCTGTAACCTTGTATGCCATTCTTATTTCGAACTGTGTATCGTTGCTGCTGATGACGTAGAAGCCACTTTACATCTTAAGTACCCAGGGTAGTGCATTTTATTACAAATTGGTATTTGATGAAATACAGACATACACCACCGTATTCTATAAATGTACACCCTTATATCTGGAAAAGAGATAAACAGCTTAAAACGAATGAACAATTTCCTCGGCGCAAAAGGTTTCGAAACATTTGATAGATTACATTTTTCTATTTCCAATAAAATGTAGTGCAGTGCAATTGGAGATACACATCCGGAGCAATTTCGAAGTAACCTTTCAAAATTCATCGCTTTACTCTGGAATCGGACAGAAAATATTTCTCATTGCTTTTTGAAGTGGAATATTCTCTCGGAGATATTAAATATTTTCCAGAAATAAACAAGAATGCGTCACAGCAGCGTGAAGGAATACACAACAAGTAAATACATATTTCAGATAAGACCATAGCGTACTTTCAACAAGAGATAAAGTGAAATGTTGATTTATGAAGATGAAAGCGTTACGTTGTGGGATGATTCTCTTCCTGTTTTCTTTCCTTCATTCTTCTCTAATACTATCTCTCTCTATATCTATCTATCTATCTATTTATCTATCTATCTATCTATCTATCTTTGTCTCTCTCCCTTTCTCTTTCTTTCTCTCTTGCCTTCCTTAATTCTTCTAAAGTCGGGATAATAACAGTGGATCGCCAGGAGTGTCGAGACTGACAGACATGAGCGCTATACAAAAATCCACTATCAATTTATTATTATCCACCTAAAACCTGATTAGTAATTTCCTATCTACTTTAGATAACGGAGGCATATTCATGCCCAGGGATTCGGGAGAGCATATGAGTTTATTGAATTCCTTTTATTTCAGCATGGAAAACTCTTTTGCAGCCCTGGATTTTGATACTTTTGATTTTTACACTCCTTTAAAAGGATCATTGCTTATATCATTTGCACAGAGTTTTTAAGGACATTATTTAGACATATTAACTGTGAGCAAAGCGCACATCCCAATCTGATTTATGTTTAAGTTTCAGCCTGTATCGGTAAAAAGAGGGTGCTACAGCCCCTCAGCTTCTCTATTTGATCCCTACTTATTGAAGATATTCAAATTGTACAATCATTTATCTAATAATTTCCTATAATGTTCACGCCATTTTGAAGTTAGAGATATGAGTGACAGGTCGCTTTAACCACTTCTTTTGTCTCTGCTTCCCCATATAGTCACGGACTGATCTAAGTAGCAAACAAACTCAAGTTTGTTCAGCTGACATGTACATCATAACACAAGCGGTATGGCACTCCTTTTTGAATCAAACACGGGATCCATTAACGCTTCAGCATAATGCCTGAATTTGGTAACAATGTAACTTTAGTTGGGGCTAAAACGTAAATTACTTTGTCTAAAGTAACATCAGTGACGTTTCTTCACTTTAAATGCCAAATTCAGCATGTTCAGTGGTGGATTTACCGAAGCGACGTGGCACAGTATACGATTATGGGTAACATTTTCCTATTGGGGTAGATGTTTGGGAGACAATCCAGGGATGGTTGTCCGCATAAAATGAGTTCTCTTTTTCTTCCAAACGTTTGAGGCATATAATAAGCACAACAAGGAAGAAAGGTAATTTCCACTTTTCATGCGGCCCACTTTGGAATGCGAGAATATCCCCCCTCCCCCTCTAGTACTCTAGTACCCTTCCAAAAAAAAAAAAATCTACTGAGACAAAAAGGCCCAAATTCCAGTGTTGAATTGGGCACGCTTCTCCTATCAACGCCCTGTGTACTACTGCATTGCAACTAAAACTTTTTGTTCTGATGCAAAATCTGACACCGCGACGCAACAAAGACTCGGAACACTATAATTGAAAATGATATTTGTGTGCCAACATTTACACTGTCCTCTATGCGTCTACAACATGTTCCTTCTATTACTCATCTTTGAATGCCTTTATTTCAGATCCTGCCATCCAATTTTATGTGTAACAAGGAATAAATGAATGAATTTCGGTCAATAAAATGGCGTCAATTAGTGCAACTGGATGCACTAATTGGCAGCACCTATCCTGACGTAGGTTTGCAGGAAACGCGTGAATGGATTGATAATTGTGAAAAGGAAATAGAAAATGTCGCCTGTGTTGGAATGCTTGATGGGAAGAAATAAGAAAGCCATTTCCCGTCCTACTCTAAGTTTTTTATAGTGTTTGTGCTGATGCATCTTGTAAAATAAAAACAAAGTATTGGATTATTTTATCTAGAGTCATTATCCTAAATCCTTGAACGTTATATAATGTGTGCTGGAATATTCATGTTCAGAGCAATTATCAACCTGCCTCCTTTTGATTTCAACTGAGATATTCACATATATGCATTACATCTAGTATATATGGAAATTTCGGGGTTTTTTTTTATGAATGACAATAATATGAGTCAAAAATATGAGTAATTACTAAACTGCCATGCATGCAATCAACGACTTTTTTTTAGCAGTTTTAAATAACCAGATGTTGCATGGTACTCACTTGTTTTATGAACGAAACACATTTCTGTTTGCCATGGCTAACTACATCTGTCAATCTTTAGCAAAATATTCTCATTGACTTTCTAACATCACGTCATACAAGACAGTAATAAATTACGCTTACACGCGTAAAGCTAGGTCTTGCAAGAATATGAGTGTCTCGCCTCGAGACCGGTAGTGTTAGGTGAGGAACCTCAGCTGGGATTTGAAATGTGTGAAAATAATTGGATCAGGAGGGTTGGCGGGCTGAAAAGGGTAACAAAAATAAAGATGGAGGGATTGGGGAGATAATTGGGGTGAGGAGAGCTTGACTTTGGGATCTAGAAGATTGGTAGGATGGGGAGGCGGGGGTTACAGGGGGAAGGGGGGGGGGTAAAGAATGTGAATAAATAAGCCGAAGATAAATGAGGTGTGGAGAGCTTAATGATGTACACGACTTTGTAAAATATGAGGATGACATTACATAGTGAGGATGAGGATGAAGGGGCTATAAGGAGAGTAACTGGGGTGGATGATAAATCGATTTCGGGATCCACAGGACGTCATCACTTTTAAAGGGAGAATAGTTGTCACCAGGTAAAGTTTGGTGAGATTGAAATTTGTCCGGGGGTAAATTTTGACTTTGCGGTCTACGTAGAAGCTTGGTAGGCCTATGATGTGGTGGAGGGGTAAAGGAGAGAGTAAAGAATGCGGATAAATGGGGAAAAGAAGATAACTGAGGTGAAGAGAGTTTAAGATTGAAGTGAAGGAGTAAAAGGAGTATCTGAAGAAAGGAAAGTGGAAAAGTGTACTGAAGGTGAGGTAGAGGTGGCAGGTGTGGATATATAATGACGTACAGAATGTATTGACTTATCAGGAGCCATGGAGGCTAACGGTGGTAAAGAAGGTGTAGTAATAGTAATAAAAATTGGGTTTTATTTACCCAAAGTAGCCACAACAGAATTACTACTGCTCTTCCTGCGGGCTCTGCAATTATTATTATTAACCCAGTAAAACCTTGTCCAAGGATGTAATAACCGGGGAAGGATCGAACCCAGGACCTCTCGTATGAGAGTCAAGAGCCTTCACCACTGTACCACAGTGCTCTCACACAAAGCATCGTGTGGTAAGCATTTAAATCGCGGCTTGACGAGATAGTAGGAAAAGGAAAGTTTGACACGTTGATCTAGGCACTTTGTATGATGAAAGGAGTAAAAGTCAGGGTATCGGTGGTATAGTCCGACTTCGAGTACAGTCGGGGTATAAAATGATGGAAGTTGTAGAAGGGAGGCGATGGGGGGGGGGGGAGGGGGTGCATGGTACTCGTGAACTGACTTCTTTCAGGATTCAAGAGATTTGTTGTGACGAGACTAGATTAGATGTTGGATGTGAAATGTACTAAGACTACTAGTATTCAGCAGCAAAGGCCCCAAGAAGAAAAGAATGAAATGGGAATGGAAGGGTTTATTGCTAAAAATGGCCTTACCATTCAATCAAAAGTCACAGCTCATGTCATGGAAATAGTTTGAATTGAATATCCATGCTGGGAATAGTTAATATGACGTGACTCGGTTACATACAGTGCAAATCCTACACCTAGATGATATGACGAATCAATCAAATAAATTAAATATAGATGAATCTACTTGCAAATTCAATCGGTAAGCTATGCACGTTTGTAATTCTCATCAGACTGAGTGGCTTGGTAGATTGAATCCTTTACCCTTGAGTCGTGACTACTTTTTTGATTACTTCCTCTTGATATGCAGTGTTCTACTTGTATTACTTGCCCCTCCGTTTTTTGTAACATGAAAAATACTTCTAAAATTCAGAAATATTATTGCCTTTTATCCCTGTTGTATCCAAAGATATGTTTTAAGGCGTCGAGACAGCATTAACAAGCAGATACGAAAATTATCAAAAATATACGATTTGAACTCAAATTCTACATTATTAAGAGATAAGATTTCGCAAGGTAAAATGCCCATATTTTTTATCTGACAACAATTTGTTATGATATACCGACTGGAAGTTGCAAAATATATCTGAATAATATACGTACGGGTAGATATTCTCGTGGAGAAACCCTTCCCATAATCTCCCACCTCCTCCCCATGCAGCCCCTCCCATCCAGCTACACCTAATACTGGTCTTTATAAAGTTATATATAACTATGTGTTTTTACTTCATGATCATATAATTATGTTTTAAACTCAATCTTATGTCCACAATATTTTTAAGTGTCTTTACCCTGACACAAAGAGCTTCAGTGGCTTTTAAAAAAAATCCAATAGCGATGATAGCCTTTTTATAATGGGATTTCGGACAAAAAGTACAATGGTATGCAGTCAGCTATTTCCTTTTAGATTTAGTCTACATGTAGACATGGTAGATGTAGTACATTGAAATATGGGGAAACACGGACTTTATCACTCTTACTTGATGGACAATATCAAGGGCTACATTGTCACAGATTGTAAAGTAAATAAAGAGGATGTAAAAATTTTGATGAAACCATTAAACAACGTTCAAAAGAGAAGCTCTTGTTTTCGAAATGAAGTGATGTGAAGGGTGCATATTACGGATTAGTTCTTCAAAACAATCTATGAACAGAAACAACTCCTACAAATACAATAATTAAGGATTCAAATTGAAGACATCGATTGTTCTGAGATCATCGATGCCCATATTATCACCAGTGGTGTATCAGGAATGTGGACACGTGACCATGAGGACCAATTCGGCTGTCACAAAGAAATAAAGAGAGGAGAGTAGCGTTGAGAGAACAAAGCTTTGTTTCTTTAGCTTTCAGTACATTTACGCGGTTTCAAGTGCAAAATGAGCTTCATAATGTCTCTCTTCGACGCTGTTCTTCAAATGTGTAGTACAAAGCGAGTCTGTAATAAAGAGTGAGAAAGAAACGAAGGGGAAGGAATCGCAAAATGTAGATAAACACGGTATCTTGTTTTCTTGCCCTTCTTCCAATAAGTAAGACCACTGCTCTCCTCCCCCCCCCCCCCCCCCATGACAGCGGTGCCTCTGAATGACTGGTCCCACCCTAAACCACTCGCCTGATATTAATTCGCACAAGTTGACAATGGCTCGACATTTGTAATGAACGAAAGCAAATTAGTGCAATGATTCGATCGAGGTTAATGTTTGGTGGTTTATAGATTATTTAAAGAACAATGTCACATGTCGGGAACTTTTATAATTAGTACACGAACAATGACCTTTAACAGGTTTCCATGCTTACCTTTATATTAGTAGGTAATGTCAAGATATTTTGAACAATTTATTTTTCACTGTTAAAGGCATACTGTATCATTCATTCGTTTACACAAAAAATGTATACTGCGATTGGTGCTTCCAAATATAAAGATACGGATAATAATAGTAGAACAAAATATAATATTGGCCTGTTGGCTCTTTGAGAGTAAAGTGGTAAAGGGAATCTAATTTGCTCATACTTTACCTTTAAAAGAAATAATACCTCGGTTTAATTTATACATCAACATGCATCGGTCAAGATTTTTATCTTTATCATTATCATTTTGGCAAGATTCTCATACACGATACAGTCATGATCAAAAATTACTTCTCAAAAATTAATGCAGTGTCCTAGTAATCAAATACCTTTAACGCGATGTTATGAATGTAATTACTATGATTACATGATACTACCACCGTGTAAATTAAACCAATTAGTAATAAATAAATTAAGTAATAAGGGAAATATTTTATTCATAATGGTGTTTCATCACTGAGGATTTTTTATGCTTTTTTCTGTGGTCCCTCTATTCTTCAATACAATTACGAATATTACCAGTTCTGAATCTGGAGAAGACTGCTCCTTCCGACACTGTAGTACTAAATATTATGATGGCATTTTAAGATTAAATGAATAAGTAATAATGACGGGTTTTTTTATACATCAGTAGTAAAATGAGAAAAGTAAAACGGAAGAAAGGAATTTTTTTTTAAAAATGGAAACTGCAACGTGAAAGAAGAAAGATATAACGACCACCACCACCATCACCCACCATCACCCAGCCCCCCCCCCCCCCCTCTCATTCTTGTTACAATTATGAGTAAATTTGTGGACATTGTATGGACGAAACAAGACTGCATGATAACGGAATATTTACACAAATTTCCTTCAAAACGCAGTTTGTCTATCTGAATCGTCTTTATAAATCACAGGGTTGCATCGCGTTCACCATATCTTATCTATAATCTCAAGTATCCTTGGGATGCATTGATAGGAAAGTAGTTCAGAGGGACAGATGACAGACAGACAGACAGAAAAAGAGCCAAAGAGAGACGGGATGGTACAATGCAATATCATAATTTCAAGAGTGCCATCACTACTTAGCAACCTACAGGTGAAGTACTTATGACCGAATATTTGAAAAGAAAAGAACAAAGAAAAGAACGGAAAAGAAATTATAACAGACTTTGGTTAATTATTTGCTCAGCGGTATTGCTATGTCACTATTAATCATTCGTTCAATTAATCACCATCTTTACCTGTGGACGAGACTGTACTGGGGACTGTCCACTTACAATCGCGGACGGATATGTTTAGAGTTGGACTGACAGGACACCAACTCAATCCATGAGGAGAATCACAATCATTAGAAGTACGTTCCTTCTTCACATATTTGACGTCATGGGCAAAAGAAATATTGTTTTTATTTTTGCAATTTTCTTTTAAGAAGTAAATGTACTTTGCCGGCACTGTACAGTTTTGCAGAAAGTTTTACACGTTCTGAACGGGAAATCATTTCTCAATTTCCGACACTAGTATTTCCGATATTTCAATAATGATTTTTTTTAATGACATGTATTGTGGTGTAAGACGTGGACTGGTAATCACAGACTTATTTTTATAAAGGTATACGTAGTATCATGTTTTCGTTCGGTCTTATTCGAAATACCACTTTGCAAAAGTGCATCTCATCACACAAATTGTATTTTAACCTTGTTGATACTATTTGAATGATAGAAATTAAAGAAGGTTTTTATACCATGCAATTTGAAAAGAAAATGGAATAGAAACAAACTCCTATACCTCAGTATGTCTTGATACTGATGACGTCACATCTTATGAAGATGTGAAGTCACTTCAGGCATGGCGTGGTCTTCTCTTACTTCCCACAGCATACTTACTTCCGTACCTGGAAGTATACACCGTTTGGTTCCTTAAGGAAGAGCCATTGCTCTAGGGGCATTTCTTATCTCTCAGGTTTCATTTAATCATCTAAACAAAGCAGTACTAGTATTGACCGAGAGGAGGAAAAGGAACGCCGTTGTACAAACTTATTCGCATCAATTCACACGTTCCCATTTCCCCTCGCTAAATTAGCGTCAATTTTCACCTCTTGTTTTTGTGTTTTCTTTCCGCATCTTTTCTTCTATCTCTCTCTCTCTTTCTCCCTCTTTCTCTCTCTCTTTCTCTACCTCTCTTTCTCTTCTTTTTTTTCTCTCCTCTTAATCCATGCAGGTTCCATGTTTCAAGGGTAGAACGGGGCAAATCAATAGAAAGGAGACCCAAAGGGCGGATGCTGCCTAGGATAACCAGTTTTCGCAAGATTCATCCTCTCGGCTTTTCATCTGCCAGTGAGGAGTTCAGATGGTTACTCAGAAACGTTACGGCAAAATCCTAGGTTACCAATACACCGGGAGTTGCATGAACGAGTTTTTGCTTGGACTTCTTTCAAAGTCATCGGAAATTGGATCCCATTCAGCTTTCAAACTGGTGGTTTAGCAGCTTTTGTGGAACATTTTCACCCGTCCTGGTATCCTAGAAATACCTTTTTTTCTGTAAGCGACTGACCCGACATTTTTATACGCATATGTTCCAGGAAAATGAATTGTTGGTCTCTGGTTATTGAGCCACTATTGATAAAATAATACCAACATCTTGAGAAATAGCTTTTGGCGCATTCACAGAGGCTCCAGTGTTCTAAAAAGGGATGTCATAATGCGCTCATTATGTTATCCTCAAGGGATGCACTTTTAATGTGAGAAGAAAAACATTCCAGGAACCCTTGGAATACAGGGTACGATGTCTAAACAATCTTGTTGGCAGACAAACTCGTAAATCAATATCAGAGAAAAAACACTGAACGCTTTGCATTTTGCCGCACTTAGCCTTAGGGCTAAAGAACACTAGGGTTCATCAAATTCTGCAGACGACACAACTACGGCTTGCTATCGATCGTCAGCTTTCCGCGATCGTCGACTTAAAAAGAGGACTCTTCCCGCGCGAATTTTGCACACAGTCGACACTTCATGACGGGGCAGGCAAGTTGAAGTGTTTCTGTCAGATAAACATGATGAGGAGGATGAGCGTGCAAACGGATGTTCTTCACAGGGGTTCTGCTTTCTCTGCGATATCATTACACAACCGATAATCATTTGCTTGATATTGTCTGCAACACAACAGTGCCCTGGATATTGCAATTGATTACTTCTCGTGTAAGGTCTGCCAATTGGTGGTAACCTTCGATACAGTATCAGTTGGACCTCGACCCGGGTTTCAATCATCCCGCAGTAAAAGAAAAAAAATCATCGAACAGAAATTATATAGCAACGTATCGACGTCGTTTTGCAACTGTAATTAAGACTGGGCTTGATATTACTAAAACGTTGAACTCAAGCAATGCATTATTGAAGGCGGGTAAACAATCAATTTCATTTGTTTCACCAGGGCTGAGGAAAGCGCTTGCACAGTATTTTATCGAAAGGATTCAGACAATTGGTGGTATACAGATGAAATGTGTCCTGTCGATTTACTTTCTAAATGAAAACATACTACCAGTCTACTGGGCTTGTCTAGGAAAAATAAAACAATTTTTTTGAACTCTGACGTTTCAAGAGTGATCGAGGTTTTGTTTTTGTTTTTTTTTTTTCTTCTTCTTCTTCTTCTTCTTGGATTTACGCCCATTTGGAGATAGTCGAATATTCTGGAATATTTTGAAATTTGAATTGAGAAACTGATTCGAAGCAAGTAAAGAGTCATGATCCCTTTGCAAGTCCACACATCTGTAAAATCGTTCGTGATAAACTGAAATATTTCGTGCGGTAACAAAATATGTAACATAATATTATTATCCTGTTTCCTCAGACGGGCGGATTTATTACATGAAATGAACCAGAATTCGTGGTATAAGCTCTCAAGGCGATAACAACCTACTTTTTCATACTTTAAAATTTTCAGAGAATATCTAAAGTAAGAAGACCGTTGGCTGCTTGAAGTCCTGTTTTGGTCACATCGGAGGCTGGATAATTTTGATGAAGTTCATCTGTATTTACACTTGTCAGCCGCTAGCATGTTACTAACGATGTTCGCTCCGTGATCGAGGAGTATCGAGGGCTGCCGCGACTATATCGCTGATGCAATTACGGAAAGTGTTTTCGCGGGCCATCGCGGCTGAGATGACATTAATGTGATTACGACACAATAAAAACCAGGATTCTGTGCAAATAAAACTGTTACTTCTACACTATACTGACAGTAATTCAATTCGACGAGGAAGCTTCGTTAATACAGGAGATGGGTCGTTAAACATATTGCGGAATCAAATTTCAGGCATCGAAAGCGAGATTTTGGTCAAAGCAGATTAAACGGTTTAAAGCTACTACCCCGATTTTATGTTCGTTTGTGTGAACTAGATCATCCTCGCTAATTGGTTTTAACTTCTAAGCGCCAAAAGCTTATTCCAACTTAACATTAACGCTTTTCAAGAGGATTTTGAAAGACTGCGTTCCCGGAATCTTCCAAACAAATAAGAAGGGTTTTTTATTATTCATTTGATTTGTTTGAGGGGAGAGAAGGTTATTTGCATAATGAGAGGATTTGTTCTTGGCTTAACAGCTTAAATCCGAAATTTGAAGAAATTTGAACCATCAAGGATTTTAGTCGATTTCCAGTGTACAGAATGCACTAGCATAATCCGCCAGATAGGTCTTTGTGTCAAGACTTATCCTGTAAGCAATACCGCTGTAGTGAAAACAGGTGGGGGAAAAAAACAATAAAAAATATGCCAGTCGTCTGTCTTAACACGAGTGCCTCCTACTCGACAAGCGAGCAACCACCAGACATGGCAACATCGCCATCATACAACACCTCATCGTTAGTAGACGCTACACCCACAACACACGGGATATCAGATCCCGGTGACCCTCTAGTCTACATCCTCGCCGTCCTGTCTTTCTATGTGCTCTCAATCACTCTCCTCATGGCTAAGTCAATTCATGGAGGCCGCGAGGAAAAGAACTATGACGATTACCTGCAGAACTTTATCAAACGCGATAGAGGCCGCAATCACGGTTACTCCCTAAGCGCGTTTTCTACCAAGTCGAAGCAGGCGCCGCCGCCGCCGCCGCCTAAGTCGCCGACACCACCTGTAGAATTAGCATCACCGCCGGCGGGACAGCCGATGAGGACAGCATTGAAGAAGCCAAACGACGGCACCAGACCAAAAACGAAGGAAACGGTGAGACTTATAGAACCGGAGGAGATAGAGAGAATAAAAGCTCTGAACAAAAAGGACAAGAAGAAGAAACACTCGCATCGGAATTTAGAGCCGGTTTTAATGACGTCTGTATAGCATATTTATTATATCACATCTTGATGTACATAATGGACCATGACTTTTGATATTCAGATATACATTGATAACTTTGCTTAATTTGTCCATATATTTTCTGATATAACTACATTTTTCGTTTCCCCCTGCTACCTCACTTCATTATGTATATATAATTTGCTTTCGATACATCTCTGTACATGTTTACTGACCTAAAGGACGGCATAGAATTATATCATTCGATTTTTGTTTTGCTTAGTTTGTTTTGTTTTGGTTTGGTTTTTCAATGTAGGAAAACAAAACGTAGTTACTGAGCGTTCACTCATAAACATCTTTAAATTCAACTACAATAAGAGCTTGTTTTGCTTGTATTTCAAACAAAAAAAGTGATTTTATGCAGTCCTTGACAGAGATAGATTCAGTGTTCTCTGCCAAACATTGTCAAAGGGCGTATCACCTGGTCTGAGAAATCTCCAAATAATCAAGGCGGCTTTTTTTTAATCTGAAAATTCTCATCTGCCAAGACGAAGGCGACATGCGAAAAAATGATATGAAAAAAAAAGGTTTTTCAGGAGAACCCAAGTGAGCATGCGGAACACGATTTTCTTCCAAGGGAACACAGGTTGTCATATAGTATTAAATTTTTTTAGCCAGGAATGCCCAGGATCAACCGTATCTGTGATCCATGTATCTCCCTGTACCTTCTAGATCTTTACCATGTATTCCCCATGGTTATTCGCTCGAAGTGATTGCGTCCCATTCCTTTCTACAATTATAGCACATTAATTTGTTTGTTCTATTAAAGAAATATGAATTATTTTAATGCGAAATGATGGTGAAATGCATACCGTACCATTCCATTATTTCATAGTAAAAAGGAAAGGTAAATAATAAATAAACCTCGTCTGAAATCGTAATAGCGTTTTACAAAGACGTTTTGTGCTTGTTCTATTTAGGGCTATGGGTAAAATAGTTCGTTGTAATTGTTTTCAACCGAATTCAGAGTGTTTGTCTTCCTCACTTCATTATGGATATTCATGTAAAAATATTATGAATATGCACAGACAATTAACCACAATCATATTTCTGTAATTTAGTTAATAGTCACAAAACAAAAGGACAAATGATAATGCTCTCAACTCGAATGAACACCAGCCACTCTCCAATATGATTCTTCCACGTATTGTAAATTCGAATGCACAATGATTATTCTAGTGCATTAACAGGAAATAAAAGGAGCATCAAAGGAAATAAATTCTAATAATTATTATTTATTGAAATCAAATGCCAGCACTTCCGAATTTTCAATCATAAAATATTCTTTTATTTAGTTATGTCGTATTTTTAATATCATGTTAGTTGCAAATTCTTTATCATGTATCATTTAAATTTTCTGTTCTTATATTTTCATTTTACTGGACGGTTTCAGAATATCGTGATTTTATGGTGTGTTTTTTTTTTGTGTGTGTGCGTTTTGTTTTGTTTTGTTTTGTTATGCGTTCTTTGTTTTAATTATGTAACCACAGGTAGTTTACTTGACTTGACTAAGTAGTTTGTACGTCGATATGTGTAAGTATGAATAATCTTTTTGTTGTTCAAATACATGCATGCATGAAAATGTCTTAAGAGGGCCACTGGCCTTCAGTTATTAAAGGAAACCAAAACCCTCAAGTCAAGTAGTTTTTTAATCAAAACTAAGACGGAATAAAACAGATCAACGAAAATTTGAACGAACGAAAATTTGATTTTAAAATTACTTGACTTGAGGGTGTTGGTTTCCTTAATAAATTGATTTAAAAAATAATAATAATTGGATTGAATGCAGTGCAAATTAATTATCCACGCGGGAAATGCATTCTTCTTCCTCTTCTTCTTAAAAATACTCCTTATCGTTCCGTCTGGAACCAAACGAGGAGGAAGAGGGAGTGCGCAATATTGCTCTGTTAGTCCTTGCAGCTTGAGTCTTGGTTACGGATAAAATTGGTGGTTTGTAGTTTGAAAGTGTCGTTGTCGGCTATGCTCTGGATATTGGGTGGTAGTAAGTTCCAGTCCTTGATGGTACGTGGAATATAGGAATGTTTGAAACAGTTGGTGCGGGTTGAGTATTGGATGAAGGAATTTCCATTCAAATTCTCCGAGACGAGTTTAGTGGTAGAATTTTGAAAGATTGTTAAACGTTGCAGGAGTAGTAACTAATAGGATGCATTTTCAAACTGCTACGACTGGCGAAGTTTTAAAAAGAGAATAAGCGGTGGTTATTTTTAAAACACCTTTATCAAACAATGTTCACTTGGGCACGATTTTCATGACAACGTCATAAAACTGAAAATAAATCGCATGTTTTCAGATTAAAAGGTCAAGTTGTAATAGAATTTCTTGCATTATCCCCTCAAGGATCTTTATTTTGTGTGTATAGTGTAGAAGCACTCATGTTATTGTTTTCGGTAAGTTACCCCCTCATTGCTTGAAATATTCAGACGCCAGTCAAACCTCCTAAATGTCAACGCTCCGGGGCAAAATATCAATATTTCAACAAACCACGAAGAAGATCCTCGAATGTCACAAGAGTACATATCAGGATTGAATTAGAAATTTGCCCCATTTCTAAAATGGGAAGGATAAATCTTGCGGGGGAAAAAAAACAGCAGAGAACAAGGTGGTTATTAATGCTGCACCTCATCCACAATTATATATCACCGAGATAAAATTGTCTTGATTTTAATACACATGAAACAATAACAATTAATGTGAAGTTACAAAAATATAATTACAAACAAAACATAAGGGAACCATTCATTCAGTTATAGAGAGGAACTCAGACTGATATATTAGCATTTGAAATCGTTTATGAGTATACTTAAACATGATAAAGGTTGGATTATTTCCATTTGTTGTATTACTGTAACACAACCCCCCCCCCCCCTCTCTCTTTCTCTCCCTCTCTCTCTCTCTCTCTCTCTCTCTCTCTCTCTAATAAAACTGAATTGAAATTTCAATCCTTTCATTTATGCAATACTTTGTCTTTTAAGCCCAATGTTCGATATCATTTCATCTATTTACCTTTTTGTGCGGGGGACGATTGCAAAAAAAAAAAAAAAAAAAAACCCACCTCTCTGCGGATTCTCGGTCATGAGAACATACTTTATTGAAACGAATTCATTCGCATATTTGTTCCACTTTCGTGAAGTCTTCCCCCTTATTTCTCCCTCGAATCTTAATTGCAAACCAGCTGAAGTTGGCTTCTTAAATCGGGAGAAGACCAATTACCGCGTGATCGCCTGCTTTCATCTCCAGAGAATTGCTGAACCTTCAAGCTACAATTTAAGGAATATATATCTCCCACTGCGGGGGATTGGGGCGCAAATTAAAACATGGTCGCAATTCTAGGGCAATGCATCTTCGTCTGTTGTATCAAAATGTAATTCTCTCCCACCCTAGAATGAATTAAATGTTTCTTGCAGAGGCGAAAGAAGATTAAATCAATACCAGTTTAAAATAAAAAGAACGATTGAATAGCTACAGACAGAATGATAGACCGTCATCGAAGCTCTGATTGAATACCAGAGAGCATCAAAACCTATAACATTGGTTGACCGTGTTCATGGTGTCGGCCAACGTGAGCCAACATGCTAGGCAAGTATATTATCAAATCGAATATTGCTAATTAAAGTTAAAATCGATTTTTTTTTAATTTCAGTATGCAATGTGATGTTTTGGAAAGCCATACTATTACGCCACTCATTTGCAGGAAATAGAAAAATACGTACATGTATTATATATCATGTATGATATACATTTTCCCACACGGAAATCATAAAGTTGCCCGACTGCATAACAGAAAATGATATAATACAGATGCCCTATCTTGCCTAATTACGAAAAGATGATAAAGACCAAATTGCCCTTTCAGTTGAATCAATAACCTGTATCAATATCGTAATGAAATTACTTTTTTGTAATTAATACATATCATCCCGCATGTCCTGTGATGTACCATGTAATTGTGATATTTTAAGCAGCTGCCGAACCCAGGGGCATGACGGAATTATTATTAAGTATTCATGAAATCGACATCGCATGGCAAGGGTCGGGCTCAGCTCAGTAATGAATAAACCGGAGGGCTGCGTTTAGTTGTGGATCCGCTGGCGAGGTTACTAGCCATGGGCGGTTTGCTTGTTGTAATACATGTCTTTCCGTGTCAGATACTTTATAATAATGCACTGTGATCATGAAATAAGGATACATGGGCAAGTAGAAAAAAATACAAGTTCACTCAAGCTTTTCTCAAGGGTTTCATATACATAATTGTAAGCTATAGAAAGGCGTGACTGAACGTTATCAGATATCTTAACAAATCAAAGTTCATCATTTAGAAAAGATACATATAGTCAAGCGTTTATGATTTTGTTTACATTCATTCTTGAAGCTTAGATTCAAAACGATAAAATGATATATCTCTCAGATTTTTTCTTCGTCACTGAAGAAAAAAATACAAAGACGATCGATCTCTTTTCTTGTAAAAAAAGGGTAAACACGTTTGGGGCTTTATTGTGCATTTACAGTCTTCGAATTTAAACATGGATATTTCAGCGAGGCTGTGTTTATGAGAAAATAAATTTCCCAGTTTTGATAATATCATCAAGGTAAAAGTGGCAGATGGTTAAAATGTATTTTTTGTCATATGTGCCTATTTACTGTACAAAGATTGGAATAAATCAATGTGATCTGTGTTATAACAAGTAATTGTAAACAACCTCATTCCAATGAAAATAAATCATATGTAACATGCCCGTTAAATTACTTAACATTTCATATCGTGTGATGTTACAGCACTGTTGGAAGGTCAATCCATAATCAAACTATAAATAATCAGCATTACAAGTATCGTATAGACCAATTTCACAACGCAAGAGGGCAGCAGACTGTTCGACACAGTTCGACATACTGGGGTGGGCGCTCCAACTTTTATAGTACACAAGTCAATAGCGCGTTATGTACATTCGTTCGATTTTTTGTCTATTTTGACCAGAATATGCAGATTTATTTTAATATTTGCAATGAGAAATTATCAGGGAAGTTCAGATCGCAGCTGTGCGGTGCTCAAATGCCACAAGGATTAGAGAAAGTTTAAAAATTGGAAGCTAACTGAGTGCGAAATTCACTCGCTTTTGACTCATTAAGCCTGTTTGTGTGAGAAGCCGTACTCCCTACACAGGTTTCCGTAAGCAATGTGAAGGAATTCGTCGCCAGTGGGTAAAAACATCAACAGAAGGGACTTTTAAGTCAAGAAACATATCATTATGTACTTTGGCGTAAAATTTAATGAGTGAAAACTTGACTGTGTAAACAGGGTAAGATTTAGGGCTCCCGTTTACTACGGCTTCTATGCTGCAATCAAACTTTTACTGAGAAAACTAAGTTGAAAAACCATCGAAATTACAAAAATACATCATACCTTCATCCATCAGATATGACCATTGTCTTACCTCATCTACCCATGTATCCATGCTTTATTTTATTGATCTAGAATTAAGTAAATGGAACAATATCGGGGCATATCTCATATCTTACATTCATTTTGTACACAGAGCCAATCGCGGTCAGCGCGCTTGCCCACAGCAGCAATGGCGTCGCCGATAGAGGGCCAAATACATAAACCGGCCATGAAATTGGTCTATAGTTGTGTACTGAAACCAATAAACACGGAAGATGAGGGAAGATCATTCTCCCCATACACAGGCATGGGGGGGGGGGGGCTCATAAACCTGCACTACCAGTGTGTTATAAACAGTGTAGAAGTTGTGAAAATTTGGGGGTTTGTCTACGCCACAGGCTTTAAATGCGTGTTTTGGTCAAAGAATTTGTAGTAGTAGTTGTCAAATTTCATGTGTAGGTTTGGTGTCATGAAGTTTGTTTTGCTATCATTGATAATAATAATATCATTACATTTATCATCATCTTTACTATCACTATCATCCATTTCATCTCTATTACCATCATAATAATCATCATCATCATCATCATCATCATCATCGTCATTATCTCCATCATCATCATCATCGTCATCATCATCATCATCGTCATCATCGTCATTATCTCCATCATCATCATCATCGTCGTCATCATCGTCATCATCATCACAATCTCATTGTCATTATCACCTTCATCATTATCAAAGTAAAAAATCAGGATGATTGCATTTCTAAAGTGCCATAACTGGGGAATATATCATAAAACATCATTTTCAGGACACCAAGAGAAATCTTTTTCTCTCGATGTGAAAAGTAAATTATTCAAATTACAACAATTAACTGGTCGATTCTGTACAGTATTCCGATACATTTATTATTCATGTATGTATAGAGACAACCTTTCTAGAGTAGAGTTGCTGTGAGTCATAACTTTTTTACCCACTGGAATTCTTCAAATGTAGTATTTAAACTTATTTAGAGAGATATATGACCACAGCACTGAATTAAAGAAGGCCTGATGGTAATTTTGTAACCCTTAGTTTCATGTCGTTGACACATTTTCAGGGTACCACATGCATTGAAAATTTGAATTGACATGTTGCAAAATCAATCTGATATGACAAGTGGCAAGAAAACTAAGATCATACACTGTTCTTTCAAAAAATGATTTTTGTTGCCATCATCCATTTACTATCGGCCACAAATACAGGTTTCTGCTTTATGTTTAAGAGTCTGCAAAGAGAGGGGCAAACCGTTTTGTAATTGAAGTGATGAGCTATAAATCAAACTTTTTATTGCAACTGAAACTTGCAAGGGTACAGCATGATTTGCAATTTCATACCAAAAAAAGGCAAACATGATGTAATAGCTTTTGTTACATGATAGGAAGCTTCCAACATTACAATTAGATTTTGTCGGTTATTCACCAAGATCCTGATAATTTGAGTAGATTAATTGGTAACTTTAATACAAACAAAAAGAAAAAGTAAGATCTAGCTCCACTTTTACGTATAGTTCTCTTTCAGATGCTCCGCTTTATCATCATGTATTGCAATGATATCAGGTGCATGTGCAAAAGCACCGTGGGATACCTGCACATTTCTAGCTGGCTCAGTCCATCTTGAGTACAGCAAAATTTATTGTGGTTCGCACATGGTGTCTCATACACCTACATGGCTATTCTAGACTACCCCCCCCCCCCTTATACCCCTTCATGAAGTAATGGATAAGGTTTATGGTATCTATCAGGCCTATATCCTAATCCAATTCAATTTTATTTTCTTTCATTAGGAATTGATAATGATGATTAATGCCTGATCATAGGGCAACAGCATGTTTATTTCGTTTCAAACCAACAGCTTGAAGTCCAAGACCCTTCCAAAAAACTTGATCATAAAGACTCAGTGCCCTGCCGAACAGCACTAGTACCTCAACTGGGTCTCCTGACTAGGACCTCCTGATTTCTATACCACTGCTCCCTATCCACAGTGCTACTGGACAACCTCACACAGAAGTGTTAACATAACCTTTGAGGTAGTGTGGACTGTATTCAGCAGCATGGTATCTTTGTTGACATTCAGTTCTGTGGAGGTAGAAAACACTACTCACTTTGTGTACTTCTTCAAGAACTCTTCATGGAATGGTGTCGCTGTTGATAGGACAAAGAATGTTGGAACTCCACCAACTATTTGATACCTGTCAATACAATAGAGACATAACGCAAAGAAGTTTGAAATATCAACAAAGAAACAAATGACAAGCTATGAAAAAGTTTCATGAATCATAACCCACACTATCTCACCATGCTCACTGACATATACAATAAATACAATTTTTAAGGGACAAAATAAATAAGATTTTAAGGGACTAAGTTTTAATCGTAGTTCTGTTTTACTTTTAAGACAAAAACATTGTTTGATGGGATGAACAACTCTGAATTCATAATCCACTTACAAACATCTGGAAATAGAAAAGTTCACTTAAAAACTTCCAAAATATTCCTTTCTTTACCATGGCTTGACACTTATCCCCTGCAACAGATTTTTAAGGAGTATTTTAAAATTTGCCATAAGTTGTAGATTTTGGATGACAGACGGGCAATAGAAAAACTTCACTGAGCAATCTTCAGTACAGTAGCGATCACTAAGTTGTTACTTTACCTTGGATGTTGTAATGCAGTTTTCAGTGTCTGATTTGCTTTCAGTTCTACTAGCTTTGCTTCATCATAGTCTTCAAAATAGACCTACAAGATACATAAAACATGTAGTTCACACAATATCCTGAAAACATAGTTTTGTGATAAGTACATATTTCAAGTATATGAATTCCATCAAGTTTTGAGCCTTTTCTAAAACTAGTACTTGCTGGACAAAAATGGTTTTCTAAATCAACTTTACTGTATCACACAATAGGCTTTGAAACTTTCTGTTGGCCTGGGGTTTCCAAGAACCGGCCTACATTCATTGTCAAGGGTACAGCAATTGGCAATACAAGAATAAACCCACATAAAACAGAACGATGCTGAGCAAAAACATACAAGCATTTGAACTTGACTTCCTGCATGGTGATAAATCTAATTGCAACTGAAAAATGATTAATGACAATCTTTCTTTTTATAATACATAAAGCATTAACAAGTAATTCATAATTCAAATTTATCACTTGCAAAACCAGAAAGTTTCAAATCCTGAATTTTTAAAAATGGTCAATGCCATCCATTTTTCCCTGCAATCTATATGAATTTCGAATATTCTTTATTGCAATTAATGTAATTCCCTTGTTCACTGCATGATTCTATCTCAAGTCTTGACCACCACATAAAAAACTGTGACAATTTTATACAAACAAATGCTTTGGGGCAGTTCCATGCATTACTAACATTACACTTTTGCAATTTCAAAAGGTCACTAAGACAAAACTACCTTTTTATTCGGAACTCACATGATGGAATCATGCACAAAACACCCTTGATTGTAAATCGTGAAAGCCTCAGTCCATTTCAGCACAGCATGTGGCAGCTACGGCGCATTATGCTTCTTTACGGACATTACATTTCTTGTCCAACAAATGTAATGTCCATAACGAAAACATAACATGCCGCAACCACCACAGAATGTGGCAAAAAGGACTGAAACTTTCACTGCTAATGATCAAGGATTTCCTTTGCGTGACTGCATCCCACCAGTCCTGCATAATAAAGCGGTTCCACCTCCATGACCCTTTGAAGCCACAGACATTGTCTGAAATGTAATGTCTGTAACACTGGAACTGCCATCAAAGAGAGAGAAAGAGAGAAAGAGATCTTTGATGGCTAACCTTTAAACTTTTGACTTGGTATGTTCTATCAGGGTCCCACTCTGGAGGTTCATCTTCCAACGAAAACATTACCTCAAAATGGTCTAAAAACCTGGGAGGGTAGGGAAGATCAAAAATAATGTGTATGATTATTTGCCCATATTCACAAACACAATAAAACAGAAAGGGGGAGATGACGACACAGAGAGGGGAAAAGAGAGAGGGGGGGATAAAATGAGAGGAAGAGAGAAGAAGAGAGAGGAAGGGAGGGAAGAGAGATCTTGAATCTTGAATCTTGAATTGGTTGCACCAAAAAATTATATTGACAGCTGTCCAGAAGAATCCAGATAGAGGACAAAGAAAAAGAAAAAGATAATGGGAAGAGAGAAGAATCAGTATTACATAGAAAGGAAGAAAGAAAAAAAAATGCAGGGGGAGGGGGAGAAAAAACAGGGAGGATAGAATGTGAGGAAGAGAGAGTGTGAGAAGAGGAGGCAACAAGAGTAGAATCAGACACATTGCAAAGGGAAAATTAAGTGTATGAGAAAAAAGAAAAGAAAATACACAAAATAAGAAACAAAGAAGAGAAGACAAATACAGAAAAATTGTACAAGAGAAGAGATGGAAAAAATAATGAAGACACTGAAAAAAGGAAAGCGTATGTGTGAGCATGAGGGAAAAAAAAGGATGATCAGAGTATTTCTTTTTCATTATTACACTGATAGAAAAATCAACATAACTGATCAGATTTGATAGTAAAAGGTCAGTGCAAATGCCATACCTTGTATCTTCATTGAATGCTGAGATAAGATCACTGTGGCCATGCTCTGGATAGAGAAACCTTACGGGCCAATGAAGCACGCCCTCATCGTCAAGCTGGACCATATTACGCCCTGATGGTTCGTTGGATACGAGGGAGGTCACAAACGCCTTGGTCTGCTCATCTGCATTACCATCCTGCCCTTCTACAGGGTCACTTAGGAAACGAAGAGTCCTTGCCTTCAGACAGGTAGAAATGGAAAAGTCAGTGTATTTAGAGGTAGAAGACCACATTTGCACAACATTGTTTCAGAATTTGAAGAGAAATATGCCAATTTCAATTTCAAATGACAGATATTTATGCAAAATTATCATGTTATCAAATTTACAACAATATTCCAAAGAATAGGAGAAAAATGAATGGTTTTACTCTTAAAGCATCAGGAAGACACCTTTATAAAACAAAGAAAATAAAAGAAAATTTTTGTTGAATATTTCCTTCTCAATCCTAAACGGGAATGTACTGGGATCTAAAACCTTACAAGTGTTTTTCTGTGGCTTAAAGCAATCTAAAGTAAAACTTTTGTGCAGATTGGGTGCCACTTGCAAATGTGAGCTACAACCTTTAAATAGAAGGGTAAGTATTGGGTAAGAAAAAGAGTTAATATGAGCATTCAAATGTTTGTATCATATTGTCCCAATTTGTGGTAACAATAATTCTCCAGAAAATATTATTTTCACATTAACAAGTAAATAGCAATCCATGAGCTCAGAAACTTTGAAATAAGAACTTATTCATTAATGTTCATTCAAATGTACTATGAATTTCCCATGGCCAGAACACGTCTTTACCGAAAAACGGAGGTCAGAATGGGGATTCCTCCTTCACTTCAAAGCAGAAATAACTAAGAAAAAATCTTACCTTCAAGGCAGTGATCAGTTTCTCTTCCACAGCTCTCTGCTTTTTCTCCTCCAATTGCTTTTTCCTCTTTTCCTTGTCTGCAGATTTCTTCAAAAACAGAAAATGAAATAAATCTGAAATATATATTCATTTCATAATGAAGCATAGAGTTAGCTCATTTTAAGAATACAAAATAGCATAATATACAACATCAAATGAATATAATTCCAAAACAAAAACAAAAATTATAAATAATTAGCCAGTCTACTTCAAGTGTATAAACACCCCATTTCCAATCTCAAAAAATAATTTGCTTTTGTATAATTCTTTACCTCTACTATCAATAACATCAGGGCCCCATTTCATAAAGACTGGTTGTTACAATAGCAACTCTTGCTGGAATGGCAACTTTCACCATAAAAGCCAATCAGGAAGCAGAATTCTCACTGTTGCCATGGTAGTTACCATTCCAGCAGGAGTTGCTGTCATAGCAACTTTATATGAAACAGGGCCCTTCAGAGGTAATAAAAAGCAATACAATTCAAAACACTGGAAAATAAAGCAATATACAAAATAACAGAAAAGTCATTGAACAAAATTACTTTGGGAATATTCAGATATAAGGGATCTTTGATGAAATAACATGTTTCTTACCTTGAATTTGGATGCCTTGACCCTAAGATCTAGAATTTTCTTATCATTGGGATTGAGGTATTCATTTGGTTAAGGATAACATTTAACAGTTTTTATTTGAATTTCAAAAAAGACAAGCATCAGTGAAAAAAAAAAATTCTAGAAGAGGAAGCTTTGATGTGAAACTGACTGCAGAAGGAAGCTTGTAAACTATTATTACCTCATTATTACCTCATTCACAATATTTCAAAAGGCTAACAACTTTAAGATTCGGCAGACTACCAAACACTAAGCATCTTACTTCTTTGACGACTGAATAAATCTCTCTGAAGGCCTAATTTTTCCTTCATTAATAATGATAATCACTTACTAAACCTTGATTTAATGAAACTTGAGTACTTACAGAATTTTGGCTACCTACACACAGATATTTTCTTTTTTAAAGGACACAAGAAAACCAAAAAACATACCAATAAATGCTATACAGTATATGCCACAAAATACAACATTTATTTTATGTTAATCAACGATTTATGTGTGATTGTTTTGTACTGTGAATCTTGAAATTTAATAATACATACAAATATTTAAAAAAAAAAACACTTATTAACCAAATCATGACAGTAGTAAAAGGATATTTGAAGTCCTTTGTCACACCAGTGAATGGCTTCCCCATATTCCTTGAGTTGCATACAGCAGTCAATAATTCTGTTGAGGGCCTTTAAATGGTCAGGTTTGAGGTTCAGTGCCTCCTTCGCATCATTTAGTGAAGATCTGTGATTTCCTGCATAAAAAGGATAAAGTAATATGAAATACAAATGAAATAAATCAGTACAAAATTAAATGCATATGAATGATAATAACAATTTTTAAAGCATCTAATACTATTATGATATCTACATGTAGCTAGGTATTTCACTAGTAAGTTCAGTACTTACATAAAATTTCAGTGTTTCTTGTAACTTTAATCAGCCAGAGATGTACAGTTAGTGAGATAAAGGTTCCAATTTTACATGGTAAACCTATCTTCCTTTTCATTAACATACTTGTAACTATCACAGTTAAAAACAGTACACTAAACAAAGCTGCAAAACTCTTTCGAATCTAAGTGTGAGAAAAAAAAAAGAGTAGTGAATAATGAACAAGTAAAAAAAAAGTGATAAAAGATATAAGTACATCCAACAACAATGAACATATCAATTACCAAGATGATACTGGGCTGCTGCACGGTTAGTGTGGAGGACTGCATTGATGTCGTTGTCAGCACATTTCTGTTTGAGACCTTCTGTGTAAGCCTTCACTGCTTGTCTGTACTTCTTCTTCTTAAACCACTGGTTACCATCATCCTTGTGTGTCAAAGCGTTTTCTGCATAGCAAGATGAGAAAATTACTTGGGTTTCATTTCCTAACCAATCCAATCCAGTCCAAAAGGTATATCCTATGGGCAATTCCATGATAAGTGGACATCACCCCAAACTTTATTTTTGCTCTTTCTTAAATTCAGGTCGATTTTGGGGGGTTAAAATTCATAAAGAAATTGTAAATGCAAAGGGGTTTCATACTCACCAAAAAAAAAAAAAAAAAAAAAAATTGTTCCAAATGTCTCCTTGAAGCAGAATCCGAACCATACAAAAACATAGACATATGGGACTACACACAGTTTTTTAGACTTAGACAGAAAACTATTGGTTCTTTTGTAAATTTTTCAATTGGATAATCTGAAGGACATTGTGTCACACCAAATTAAAATAAAATATTCCAAAATAAGTTGCTGAAAAGGTACAAAAATCTCAATGCTGGACAAAACGTAACATGTACATGACTGACAAAGATTTTGGGGTCTACTTAACAAAAAAGAGAGGAAAACTTTTAAATTTTTGTGGATAAACATTTGTAATCACATCAGAAGTAAAACTGATATGGCTCTAAGTTTGTGGTACAACACAGTAAGGAAGGATTTAAAAAAAAAACATTGCTTTGGGGGGGGGGGGTGTTTTTTTTGTAACGTTACTAACCATGGTCAAAATTTCCCATTACAGCTCCGGCATTGTCCAGTTGCTTTTTTAAAATTTTTATGTATAGTAGACCTTGGGTGGGAGAATATGTTGTTTCAAACTTAGGACTTGAAATGAAATGGATATTTATTTTGCTGTATCAAAAGGTATGAAAATTTGTTTAAATGTAATGTTAATAATCATGGAATTGCCCATACATGTATACTCCTTCCCACTGCTGCAAGAAAGCTACAGAATTGCTTACTTCATGTTTGTGCCAGTAGAAAGGGGCAGCTTCATTTATGTTTGATTTTTCCCCCTTTCCGACATAAAAATCATACTGTTCTGATTTTGCACCCTTTCTACTGGCACAAAAAGGAATTGTCCTAGGCCTATTGGGCAAGGTGGAAGGTGTTCATGGGGCAGTTTTTCAGGGGTTACTTGTACTTCTATTACATCACTAACTCAAGATAATAATAATAATAATAATATGCAACATTTATATAGCACTTAATACAAAAAATTGCATGATTAGCTGAGGGGAAATGATTAAATTACTATGCTCACCTTCTCTTGTACTTTCTTCGGAGGCATACTTGACCTGTTGGAGGGCTTCAAGCTGTGGGCTATCTTCTAAATTGTCTGGAAGTTTGTTCATAAACAATGGGGTCTTCTCAAATTCCTGCAACCAGAAATATAATCAATTCAAAAGTAAATGTCAGAAGTTCAGAAGTAATATACTGATAGTCTCCTAGGCTATCTGATAGCATAGATTGTTTAGTTCAAATGAAACAAATCATTCAATTTAATGCATGTAGGTTTAAAATCAAACATTTGTATGTGAGAAGAAGAAAAGCCAATCATTACTGTTTAACTGTAGACATTTCCAAAATATGTACTGACACACCAAAGATGTAGTTAATAATTTGTCATTAATAGTGATGATTGCAAAAAGTCATAATATTCATAAACTAACCATTTCTTCAACAATACCACTGATTATTCACCAGTGTTCATCATTTTCTTTTCATTGATGCTTAGTCTTTTTTGATAATTTGCTTTACTAGAAGAAAAGATAGGGAATAATGTTTACGTTACAGGCCCTGATTAGTTAGCTTAGCGAAAGTAGAGTGGTGCAAACAACACAGACAATAATATGCATGCATTTTGCATTCTTTGTGTATTTTTGCACCATGCCATTTCACTAAGCTACCGTAGAAGTCACATGCTTTTGAACAAAGTTTTATTCAAGTCTACAAGCTATAAAAGATATTCAATTCAATGAAATATTTCATCTTCACAAAATATTACTACTCATTTTTCAATGAAATATTCTAAACATGTAAACATTGATTTGATTACAGATTTTGATACTCCAAAAATGAGAATACTTAAAGGGTTGGTAATTATGACAAAGATAATAATAAAGATACAATTATGATAGCAGATTGATCTTTTACAGCTATACAATGATTGAGTGACAACTTCACAAGTAAGTTCAATCATCATTCATCATCATCATCATCATCATCATCATCATCATCATCATCATCATCATCAAACAATAAGCTCTAGTCACAAATATGAGAATTTATTTGTATCATTGTTTTGAAATGTCAAATTTTTGTCAACTGTTATATTTATGTGAAGATTATTTGCACTTCTGTATATGGAACAAATTATGTATCAATTTCCTTTTGAGAGAAAAGAATAAAAACCTGTAAAAACAAAAACAAAAAAATCATCGTATCATCATTCATATTCTTAGATTTTTAGATTACTTCATTTTTCAGTTTCTACAAATTCTGCTTAAAAGTTAGATATTTGTAGATCTAGATTTAGATATTTTTTCTGCATTGGATTGCCAGCTTTAACACTGACAGCTATCTGTTATTGCACTCCGATTATTCACGGAATGTGACCGAGCCATCTGGCCATTGCATTGCAAGGTCCAACACGAAAACATAAGGGTGGGACTGAACTGTACATCACTGCCATCATTCTGCATTATACGTACCTCTTCCCAGTTATCTTCTCGCCATCCATCTTTATATTTTGACTTTGGGAGTTGTGCAATGAAGTCATCAAGATCTTTATCCAGTTTTTCAGCCAATTTGTTTACATCTGGTTTCTCCGCAGACTCTGCCATCGTGTCACATGTGCGGAATCGCTGTTCAGCCCCAGCTGACGGAAAATAAGCGACTATTTCATCGCAAACAAGGAACAAATGCTTTGCCGAGAATGAATAACTTTAGTTTATTTCAAAATTAGTCCATTATTTCAGAATATGTTACAGGCCGATTGCGCAATGTACTTTGCCGACTTGGGCTGCGTTTCACGAAACCATCATAAGTCTAAGTTCATGGACATCCCTCAGAGACGCGTGTTAATTCTACAACACGCGTTTCATTGGGATGTCCAAGAAGTTAGACTTGTGACGGCTTCGTGAAACACAGCCCTGTTTTCCACTCGGTGACAAATTTCTCTGTTCAGCCCTAACTTAATTTGTTTTTAATTAATCAGACATTTGCCTTTCTTTTTTTCCCCTTTCAAATGTAGACAGATTACTAAAATGGTATATCTCAATACCTGTTCATGTATTATGATCTAATTATCGGGATTAGCTTTCATTTAATGCCTAGCTTCAAATACATTAATCTTGAAATTAGTTGAATGGATAGCATATATATTATATTCAAGATACTAGTACACATTCTCAAATCTAAGTCTAGGCGTATAGGAGGCGTATATCCTTTTGAGTCTAAATACCCAGAAATTTATATGGTCTTGTTTCGTGAAATGACCAGTTAATTACTCCCAGGATGTTATGATATTATGACTGAATCATGGTAAGCTGTCATTACCTAAGTTCAAATGAAATCTTGAATGGATAGCACATCAGGATAGCTAGGATGTAGGGGGGGGGGGGGGGGTCGTGTGTCCGGACACTTAACAAAATATGAAGCCTTCTCTTCTGGGCTCTTATGTCTTTGGATTCAACAAAAACTGTTCATTAAATAGCACTAACCATCATCAACATTTGTTCTCTGTAACACTGTCTAATTAACACAAGTATTAACAATTTGCAAGAAATACTGCGTGTGAACTTCTCGGGGAACTTCTTTAAATGACTGTTTTAAATCTACTGTTCGGATACAAAACCTGTCCGGAAACACAGCATCATGCATTCCCAATCTAAGTAGGCCTATAGGCGTATGCAGGCGTGAATCCAGGATTTCTTAGGAGAGGGGGGGGGGGGGGCGAATTTGAAATCATGCAAGTCAAATATTGACACGTAATGCAGAGGCGTATCTGGCACTTGGTCTCGTTGGGGGCATTCTGAGATGTTTTGGTCCATACAGAGCATTATAATTTCCGAAAGAAAATGTAGATTTGCACCTATGGGGTCAAGGGGCTCTTTCTTCATGTTTGTTCGGTATTGAATAAGTTTCTGTGGGTGTCACCATGGTAATGTACGCTAACTCCATAGACATATAGGCTAACTCCCTCGAAACCCGCCCCAAACACTTGTGAATCCTTCAGTTATCAGCATACATCGGCTCTTGCATGAGCCGTAAGCAGTGCTGTACATGGCATACCGCGTCAAGGGAGGGGGGGGGGGGGGCAAGCGATCGAGGCGGGGCGGCAACAACCATATTTAAGTTTAAGTCGATGTTAATTCCATGTGGGCGAGCGAGAAAAAAAAAACACTTTCCTGATAATGATAGTTGGTACATGAACTTTGATTTATTGTTAAAGGTCGGTGAGGGCCACACTTATGATTGAGGCGATCGATATTAATTCCAATTTGGCGAGCGAGAGTAGCAGTGAGAAAAAAAAATCTTCTTTAGGCCTATTACGTTTGGCACATAAACTGGGCGTTATTATTGCAGGTCGGGACGGGGCCGGCGGGCACATTCGTTTTTAAAACAGCGATGCTTATTACATTTTTGCGAGAGAGCGTACCGAGCGTACCGATCGAGCGAAAAAATACACAATTCTGTTTTAATGCTTACTGATACATAAACTTCGTTTTATCAAGTCATTGCAGGACCTGATCGGGGCATGCAAAATCATGTTTAGGGCGATATTAATTCCAATTTGGCGAGCGAGCATAAAAAATTCTCTTTTAATAATGTTTGGTACATAAACTGGGTTTTATTGACATGACTGATGCAGGTCGGGGGCGGGCACATTCGTTTTTAATACAGCGATGCTAATTTCATTTTTGCGAGCGAGCGTACCGAGCGAGCGAAAAAATACACAATTCTGTTTTAATGCTAATTGGTACATAAACTTCGTTTTTATCAAGTTGTTGCAGGACCTGATCGGGGGATGCACATTTGTGTTTAAAGGAATGTTAATTCCATTTTGGCGAACGAGCGTAGCGAGGGAGCGGGAAAAAATACAATTTTCTTTTAACTGTAATTGGTGAATAAACTTGGTTTTATTGTTGCAGCTCGGCTAGGGCACATTTGTTTTTAAAGCGATGACCATTTTGGCGAGCTCGCAAAAATAATGAAGAAAAAACTTTTCTAACGATAATTGATTTATAAACTGGATTTTAATCTTTTGAATTTTAGATTTTCCTGCAGTACACTCTAAAACTAAAATGTTGAATCATCATTCAAATTCTACCGCAAATTAACAAAAATTGTTTTTCCTATAAATATTTTTGATAGCTCATAAAAGAATCTGTGTGGTTTCAAATGAGACACATTAAGACAGGTAGGCTATCGTTAAATTCAAATGACCATTTTACGAACTGTATTAGCCAAAGTTTAAACTGACCGGGAAATCCTATAGTAATATTTTTACTTGTAATGCTATAAAAAATATATATATATATATATATATATATATAAAACCAGGCAGAGACAGGATGCTATATGCATATTGGCCCCAACTCGTATGTGTGTTTCTAGAACAAAACAAAAAAAAAAGAAAGAAAGAAAAAAGTTTACTCGTGTGTGAGTTCGCGCTAGAAATTTCGGCGAAAGATTTCGATCACCCCCCCCCCCCCCCCCCTCTCCTCGTAACGGATTTAGGCCGGTGATGCAGTCTTTGTCAGGATACAAAGCAACACTCTCGAGATAATCCCATGCGATCATAATGGACCCTCCCACTAACTAGTTTCGCATGTCTGAAACATAATTAGCTACTCCACTGAGCGGATGATGGACACCAGGGGCGGCGCCAGGGTATTTTGATGGGGGGGGGGGGGATGACACATAGGTGAATTCATTGACGTTTTAAATGAACAAATAAGAGTATTATCATATAGTTGCAAGCCCCGAGCCTCTCTTCCTCCACCCTCTTCTTTCTTCTCCCTCCTCCTTTTTTTTTTTCTTTTTCTCCCTCCCCCTTTTTTTATCTCTTGAAAAATCATAGGGGGGCATTCGCCCCCTGCCTCCTTGTAGCGCCGCCCCTGTCATCGTATTCATCATTATTTCAATTACCACCATCATCATTATCATCATCATGAACATTCCCAAATATCATTTCGATCACTGCATCGTTCGTAGTATGACCGTTATTATTATCATTATCATCGTCATTAATTGCAAATAAAAAATAAAAGAAATTAAAAGTAGTGTCGTAGCATACATGACTTACATTGTAAACGCTTATCATTTTTCCCCATCTCTATAAGATCACCTATAACGCAAGGAGCCCCAAGGATGTCTAAGCGTCTCACCAGAGGCACAATTTGTGACGTGGCCTTTGCTTAAATGCCACCATCTTCACCGATCGGTGTTAGTGTGATTCTTGCTATTTTGGTTCCATATGTTTTCATGCCACCATTGTCACCCCAAAATGTTGATGTTGTTGTTGTTATCGTTGTAGTTGTTTTTATTGCTATCGTTAGCTCTTCACGTAAAATGAAGAAGGATCAAATTGGAAAAGACCAATTCACAGTAAGAAGTGACAATTGTGGCAAAAATCATTGGACCAAATGGCAATAGGCCCTAAACAAATTTTGCATTAAGAGGTGAAGATAATGGCAACAAATCTTTGGACCAAATTGGAAAAAAGACCAACTTACATGAAGAGGTGAAGATAGTGGCAAAAATCATTAGACCAAATGGATATAAACAAATTTACAGTGAAGATAATGGTAAAAAATCATTAGACCAAATGACAATAAACAAAGTAGACCAAATGGATACAAACAAATTTACAATAAAGATAGTGGCAAAAATCATTAGACCAAATGACAGTACACAAAGTTGCAATAAGAGGTGAAGATAGTGGCAAAAATCATTAGACAAATGGATATAAACAAATTTGCCGTGAAGATAATTGCAAATATCATTGGACCAATAGATATAAACAAATTTACAATGAAGATAGTGGCAAAAATCATTAGACCAAATGACAATAAACAAAATTGCATTAAGAGGTGAAGATAGTGGCAAAAACCATTCGACCAAATGACATTAAGCCAACTTACATTGCAGATAGTGACAAAAGTCATTGGACCAAATGGCAATGAACACTTTACACTGAGAAGAGGGAAGATAGAGCCAAAAATCATTAGGCCAAATGACAATAAACAAAGTTGCATTAAGAGGTGAAGATAGTGGCAAAAATCAGTAGACCAAATGGATATCAACAAATTTACAGTGAAGATAGTGACAAATAGTGGGAAAAGTCATGAGACCAAATGACAAGTGCCAAAAGTCATTGGACCAAATGACATTAAGCCAACTTTCAATGCAGATAGTAGCAAAAGTCATTGGACCAAATGGCAATAAACAATTACACTGAAAAGAGAAGATGTGGCAAAAATCATGATACGAAATGGCCTTAAGGAAATTTGCTATGAGGATTGAAGACAGTGGGGACAAAATTGGACCAAACAGACTGATTTTTGGCACTTTCTTTACTCCTCAAAGCAAATCTGTTATAGTCAGTGGCAAAAATCATTGGACCAAATGGATATGAACAAATTTACACAGTAGACAGTGGCAAAAATCTTTGGCCCAAATGATAACAAGCCAACTAACACTGCAGATATTGTGGCAAAAGTCATTGGACCAAATGGCAATAAACAAATTTACATTGAGAAGTGAATATTATAGTGGCAAAAAATCATTAGACGAAACGGTCATCAACAAACTTGTTATGAGCAGATGAGGATTGAAGACAGTCGGGAATTTTTTGGGACCAAACATTTGAAATATAGTTACTGCCATTCGGTCCAATGATTGTTGCCACTTTCTTCACTTTTTCCTTGTATTATTGTTTATTGCCATTTGGTCCAATGATTCTTGTTACCTTCTTCACAGTACTTCTCACCATAAATTTGTTTATTGCCATTTGGTCCAATGATTTTTGCAGCTACCTTTATTCACTTCTCCTATGTTTATTGCTATTCATTCAAATGATATTTGCCACTTTCTTTACCTCTCAGTGGAAATTTGTGGGGGTTTTTTTTTTTTTTTTTTTTTTGCCATTTGGTCCAATGATTTTTGCCACTAGTTTTGTTCACTTCTCAGTGTATTCTTCTATATTGCCGTTGGTTTTATGCCACTATCTTCACCTCTCATTGCGAATTTCTTAGCTTTCTTGCCATTTGGTCCTGTGATTTTCGCCACTTTCTTCGCTTTTCCCTTCTTTATTGCCATTTGGTCCAATGCTTTTTGTCACTTGTTTTGTTCACTTCTCAGTGTAAATCTATATTTAGTCCAATGATTTTCTCCCGTGTTTTGTGCCATTTGGTGCAATGATTTATTATTTTTTTTGCCAGTTTCTTCACCTCTCAGATTACATTTGTTTATTATCATTTGGTCTAATGATTTTCGTCACTTTCTTCACATCTCAATGTAAACTTGTTTGTTGCTATTTGGTCCAATGATTTTTGCCACAAGTTATCCTCACTTCTCAATGTAAAATTGTTTATTGCCATTTGGTCCAATGATTTTTGCCACTAGCTATCTTTACTTCTCAATGTAAAATTGTTTATTTCCATTTGGTCTAATGATTTTTTTGTCACTATCTTAACCTCTCAATGCATATTTGTTTATTGCAATTTGGTCTAATGATTTTTGCCACAGCTTTTTTAACTTCTCAATGCAAAATTGTTTATTGCCATTTGGTCTAATGATTTTTGCCACTTTCTTTACTTTTCCCCTTGTTGGTTACCATTTGGTCCAATGATATTTGCCACTAGCTATCTTCACTTCTCAATGCAAAATTGTTTATTGCCATTTGGTCCAATGATTTTTGCCACAAGCTATCTTTACTTCTCAATGTAAACTTGTTTATTTCCATTTGGTCTAATGATTTTTTGTCACTATTTTAACCGCTCAATGCATATTTGTTTATTGCCATTTGGTCTAATGATTTTTGCCACAAGCTATCTTCACATCTCAATGTAAACTTGTTTATTGCCATTTGGTCTAATGATTTTTGCCACAAGCTATCTTTACTTCTCAATGTAAACTTTTTTATTGCCATTTGGTCTAATGATATTTGCCACTAGTTATCTTCACTTCTCAATGTGAAATTGTTTATTGCCATTTGGTCCAATGATTTTTGCCACTATCTTTACTTCTCAATGCAAAATTGTTTATTGCCATTTGGTCTAATGATTTTTGCCACAAGCTATCTTCACATCTCAATGTAAACTTGTTTATTGCCATTTGGTCTAATGATTTTTGCCACTTGATATCTTTACTTCTCAATGCAAAATTGTTTATTGCCATTTGGTCTAATGATTTTTGCCACTATCTTTACTTCTCAATGCAAAATTGTTTATTGCCATTTGGTCTAATGATTTTTGCCACAAGCTATCTTCACATCTCAATGTAAACTTGTTTATTGCCGTTGGTCTAATGATTTTTACTACTAGATATCTTTACTTCTCAATGCAAAATTTTTTATTGCCATTTGGTCCAATGATTTTTGCAACTATCTTTACTTCTCAATGCAAAATTGTTTATTGCCATTTAGTCTAATGATTTTGCCACAAGCTATCTTCACGTCTCAATGAAAACTTGTTTATTGCCATTTGGTCCAATGATTTTTTTTGTCACTATCTTAACCTCTCCATGCAAATTTGTTTATTGCCATTTGGTCTAATGATTTTTGCCACTAGATATCTTTACTTCTCAATGCAAATTTTTTTTATTGGCATTTGGTTCAATGATTTTTGCCGCTAGCTATCTTTACTTCTCAATGTAAACTTGTTTATTGCTATTTGGTCCAATGATTTTTTTTTTCACTCTCCACGCAAATTTGTTTATTGCCATTTGGTCTAATGATTTTTCCACAAGCTATCTTCACATCTCAATGTAAACTTGTTTATTGCCATTTGGTCTAATGATTTTTGCCAAAAGCTTTCTTAACTTCTCAATGCAAAATTGTTTATTGCCATTTGGTCTAATGATTTTTGCCACAAGCTATCTTCACATCTCAATGTAAACTTGTTTATTGCCATTTGGTCCAATGATATTTGCCACCAGCTCTCTTCACTTCTCAATGTGAAATTGTTTATTGCCGTTGGTCTAATGATTTTTACCACTAGATATCTTCACATCTCAATGTAAACTTGTTTATTACCATTTGGTCCAATGATATTTGCCACCAGCTATCTTCACTTCTCAATGTGAAATTGTTTATTGCTATTTTGTCTGAATTTTGCCGCCAGCTATCTTTACTTCTCAATGTAAACTTGTTTATTGCCATTTGGTCCAATGAATTTGTCACAAGCTATTCTCACTTCTCAATGTAAAATTGCTTATTGCCATTTGGTCCAATGATTTCTTGTCTATATCTTCACCTCTCAGTGTAAATTTGTTTCTTTCCATTTGGTCTAATAATTTTTGCCACTTTCTTCACCTTTTCCTTGTTTGTTGCCATTTGGTCCAATGATTTCTTGTCACTATCTTCACCTGTCAATGCAAATTTGTTTCATTCCAGTTGGTCTAATGATTTTTGCCACTAGCTATCTTCACTTCTCAATGTAAAATTGTTTATTGCCATGTGGTCTAATGATTTTTGCCGCTAGCTGTCTTCACTTCCTAAATGTAATTTTTTTTCATGCCATTGTGCCACTGGCTATTTTCACTTATCAGTGTAAATTTCTTTATTGCTGTTTGGTCCAATGATTTCTTGCCGCTATCAAAATTTGTATATTGTGACTATTATTAATGTCCTCTTCCTCCTCCTCCTCCTCCTCATCATCATCATCCTTACCAAATTTTACACATGCACTTTGGTAAATTATGTAGCTTAAAGTGATTACACAATGGTACAAAAAATTTCTTATATATGATCGAGAATAGAATTCTAAGAAGAATAAAGTTAAAACTTTGATGATTTTCAATCGAAACCAATGCATTTTGGCTAATTTTCTCATAAAAAGTCAAGAGTTGACCAAAAAATTTGAGTATGGGGTATGACGTAAAAGTGGGTACCCAGCTTCGCGCATTGCAGTTGTGCTGCGCGCTAGACTGTACAATATGTATTACACCTTGCGCGCATTTTGCTAGAATTGCGCGACAAGGTACCCACTTTGACGTCATTTTGACGTCAAAGTGGGTACCCAGTTGAAACTTGGTCACAGCTGAGGGGTCAAAAATACCCTGGAATCTTACCACATTTGGGGGTTTCCTTGGCAAGACGACTTTAAAAAAAAACTTTAGGCAGATGATTTTCTGCTAATAAAATCATGCTCTTTTAAATGAGCTAACATTGTTTCAGCATTGGGTAGCCCCTTTAATCTTGGGATAAAGGGGAAGCGGTATTATTCAACTCCCTCCACAGAGAGAAGCATCTCCTCCTCCCCTCGCCAGATCCCCCCCCCCCCCCACACCCTCCCCCCAAGTGGAAAAGGTTTGTTTCCTTGTGTTTGAAGCACTAGCAAGGGGAGAAATAAGCGAAAAGAAATATATATTAGACGGTGCATTTATTAATAAGACTACGTTGTATCGTTGTGTCATTATATCTATTTTTTTATTTTTTACCTCGTGAGGACTTAAGGAGTTACCGCATCAAAACTGAGTTCATTTTCCCTGTGACCTCCCCCCCCCCCCCCCCCCCCCTGCTACCAGCTGTCATTAAATACACCAAATGACTTTTTGACTTTTTCTTTATGGCGTTTGGCAGGAGGCTTACATAGTAGGTGTATATGAAAAACCTTTCTTGCTTATAGCATTGTAATCAATGATTTAAACTTATTTTCACTTTTGTCTTTTGTTTTCCATTTCAACAAGTCATTTATGAGATGTGTTTTGTTACATTGATGATAACCCCCAAAGTGTGCATTTTATTTCAATATGTTTAATTTGATTTGATTTGATGATTCTCCTTTTGAAAGATCTAACTTTCCGTCATTTGCAACGATCATCAGTTCATGATCATACAAAACGGGGAGAAATAAGCGGGAAAAAAAATATTAGACTGGGCAGATCCAAGATATATCATTAGGGTTCTGATCAGTTACATGGAGGAGGTAAAGGGGTACACTCCATTTCCACATAAACACTTTGCATTTTGCCATATAAAAACTTTGCTATACATGTATAGAAAAGGCCTTGATAAACAACAAAAATTTTCCCTTTGGTAGTTTAAAACTTGACCTTTCTGGGTAAATTGTGATAACACAATAGTGATCCCTCTTTTTCTTTCCCATGGGATAGGCAGCATTGAATGACCAGACATTATAAAATTTCCCCGGGTAATTTGCAATTATTTGGGACGACCTCTTCAAACATTTTCCTGGAAGAGATATCCAAATCCCTTGAATCTTCTACTCTGCGTTTCGCGGTGAATTCCTTTCACTGTTAGAACGGTTGTTTAAAACTCATTAGGTTGTTTAAAATATGAACCTACCAACTGTTGTTTAAAAAATTGTATGTACCCTGTAATACATATAGGGATCTTTTTAAACAGCTGTTGGTAGGTTCATATTTTAAACAACCTAATGAGTTTTAAAAAACTGTTCCAACAGTGCATTGCATCTTAATAGGTCTTGTAAATCACACAATGGATTATCTGCCGATGTAGTATCTACTGTTGTTTTTCTTGTTTTCTCCAATAACACTCCCCAAGCAGACACACTCCTTGCAGACACATCTTGCAAGCTAAAAGCTGCACAGTGCACACATAATGATGAAGCACACAAAGACATCAGGTAGAGCTTGTGTTGTTTATTTCTCAGAAATACAGTGATTTTTTTTTCAAAGTTGGATCACTGCACATATCAAACACAAAAAGCGATGCATATCTTAAAAAGAAAAATATATACACAACAAAAAAATGTAGGTCGAATCAATTTCGAAGGATGAGACAGTCAGTATATTTGATTTGTTAGGATTATTCTTTTTTCAGCAAAGTGCCTACTGAAGTCTCTGAAGAAAATTTGATCTCACTAATCTCATGAATGGAGCACACAAAAATATCTATTTCCATAGGGAAAAGGGAAGAAATACCCAAACTCTTATTTCATTTGCCAATATTGAGTGTATAAAAAGAGAATATAATTCTACACAAATGTGCAACTTTGTATAGAGAATTTCATTTCTTGCTCAAAACGCTTTTATCTGCAAAATTCTTTGCAAATGATATTAAAGAAACTGTTAAAAACGGTTAACAATCACTACCCTTCACTTTTGCAGGTCTATTACTTTCCAAACTTCCAGATACCTCCAGTGAAATGTGAGATATTAGTTTCACACCCGTTTATTGAAATGAGCTTTATAACTGAAATGATAGATCTGGAATGATATTTATATTCTTTGATAGACTTTTTTCAGATTTTTTCAAAAATCAACAACTGCATACTTCCCAAGTAACATCATACAAAAAGAAAAGGATATGATGGAATAATATGCATTGCAGAAGATATCTCAATTTGTAAAGAAACAGAATATTACACAGTAAAATTTCAATCCTGTGAAGAATGTAAATGGATGACTTAAAAAATATTGTGCTGCAAAATTATGTCATATTTTAAAGTTTTCACTCTTTTTAAAAAGGTGATTAATTAGAAATATCTCTAAGATGAATATCTAATTATTCTAAAATCTCATTTTTCACTTTTATCAACATCTTTTATTCAAGACAATATAGAATTAGAAAAAAATCTGATAAATATGCACATCAAACAAACTTCACAAAATAGTGTCTTTACAAATATAGTGCGATCAAAGTTCGATTCCAGATATATCGCTGTACACAAAGATTTACAGGAAAGAAGTAAAAATTAATCTTAGTATTTTAACATCATCAGTAATATGTTACAATCAAAACAATAAATATACAAATTATGGAAAAGAAAACATTAAACCATGCATTAAAAAAAATGCCTATAGGACCACCTTTGGTGATTTAAAAAAGGCATAAAAACATTACAATCCAACATGCATAAGTATTCATCCTTTAACAAGACAACTTAACTGATCATACTTGCTATTTATCTCTAATATATTAACAAATATCCATTCAGAAACTGATTTACTTTTCTACCAATGAATTCTACTTAAGGAAAACAAATTCAATCAAAATCTGCAAACTTTTACTTAACAAAATCTAAAAATATAAAATTTGTGTGACATTTAACAGCATGAAGAACTTATTTCATGGCATACAAACGAGTGGTACCTGAGCCTTTTCATGTGTAACAACGGAAAAGAAAGAAGAAAATATGGCTAATTCATGGGCTTGAGTTGTATGTTTCAAATTCACTATCAAAGCCACAAGCTAAACTTAATAGATACTAACATAAATGTTGTAATAATTGTGACATGGTCATTAGTGTCACATAGTTATGTTTAAGATTAATCACTTTACTTACAAATGCCCCTCTTTTTTTCTCTCTTGGATCACTATACTCCCTAACAGCCAAGTGTCACAAAATAAAATAAAATTTCTAATCATGCACCTACTACCAAAGAAATAATTCTTTGTCATTTGGAAAAGTCAATAAACATTGCTGAATTACATCTTCATTGAAATAAAGCATTCCATTATCTCTTTTGATTTTAGTGGCTTTCACAATGCAAACACTGCTACACTGTTCAGAAATCTAGACAAGGATATGCCATCATTGTACAGCCTGTATCATTGCAGGAATTCCGACCAACTGTTTGATTTAGAAATTATTTGAAGAAATCTTTTACATTAAAACACAACATGTACACACAAAATCAAACAATGTACCACAAGGAATAAATAACCGAAAACTGCATTCTCACACATCAATATGAAATACTAATTATTTCAATTTGGCAATAGCATTTCAACCAAACTAGAAAATTTCAATCCAGACATATCACGATATAGCAAGCTACTTTTATACACAAGGAAAGTCTAAATGGAATGTCAACAGCACAGGTCACACAACAGAACAGAAATAAAAAGAAACATGAGCAAAAAGAAACAAGTAAAAAGTTAACTTCACTGCTTCAACGTAAAGGTAACACAATGAATACCGGGAAAGACATTTGACAGATAGCTAGAAAAATTTTCCAACAGGCACCTGTACGTACATGTATACTGCCACCCATTCTACTGTTCACAGGAAGGCCGTTTGAAGTGGCAAAAACTACATGTATCCTCATACACATAATATAAAACTGCATCAAAGCAAAACAAAATCACTCATTCAAGACTAATTTATCTCCACTACACACCTACATCTGATGAAGGCAAAATGTTAACTTGTATCTATAAAGAAATGTGTAAAAATGTTCACAATGTAATTAAAGTAGAAAAGGACTGCTGCTTGTTTCCATAATCATGGATTCTCTTCACCTATTATGTCATTTCTCATTAAGAAGTGCATATCTACATGTACATTCTATTTTACAATAACATGAAAGTCACCTACTGGCCAACATGTACATGAATATGAAAAAAAAAAGAAAGGAAAAAGAATGGACAGTGCATAGATTTCAATTAAATTCATTGTATTTCCATATCACAATTCACAGATATGATATTTTACAGTATATTTTCATGTGATAAGTGGTTTCTTAGGTGACTCATCTAAGGAAAATATTGTCAAATAAAATTTCAATACCTGTAATTTCTATGTATTTCAAGTGTTCTATAAAACTTCATAATGCAAATACCTAAACATATCTTTGTTTTGCTCTCTGATTATGCAGACCTGAAATTCAATCCAGGGGAATTTCTCCCTGCCTCAGATATTGCACTGTAGAAAGAATGATCCATTACTTCAGCATGCTATTCGTAAAATACCAGAAATACGCATTTCACACTTTCTTACACTCTGGGCTTCAGGATTATAATCAATATGTCTTTGCATGATTATGACTGAAACTTTTCAAACTTTCTTTTGTTGTTGTTGTTGTTGTTTTGTTGTTTCAAATAATTGCCTTTCTGAATTTCATTTTTGCATTCCATATGCTAAATACAACTCACCATGCCATTTCTTCTGTCTCCTCTCAACTCCAAAATATATATTTGACCAATTTGATATACAGAGTAACCGAATTTGTTGGCGGATCTATATAGTCCTGAAAATAGTTCTTACCATGAAGATATTTCCCACATTTCAATAATAGATCAAAAAATAGAGATGTGCCTCTTATATTTATCATGGACGAAAAATGACATATAAATCTATCTACCTATAAAACACACATTTGATTCTATCGGTGGTCTTTTGCACTTCATTGCTGAAATAAAATATTTCATTTCTTCCTTGCAAACTAGTGTCCCAAACTGCCCCATCCAAATGTTGCTTTTACCTCTGGACAACCTAACAGAAGAATGGTTCTCCTGAAAAGCTGTTGTCACACTCGAATTATACCATACTTTCAAGATGTTCCTACTTGAATTTTCATTACATAGAACCCTGATGAATGCTACATACTATATAATGGACTAGCTTAAACCTACTTCAGCTATTGTACTACTTCAATTAGTCTGCATCTAAGAACTGGACACCTCACATCAGGTGTTGTTTGGCTTACAAGCCCCGTTAATACATGACTCAAAAACTCTAACTGTTCTATCAAAACTGAAACAAAATAGTGTCATGTGACTCTAAAGACCCTTACCAGTTGTGGCACATGGATCAAATCATACTCCATCTGCTATGATGGAATCACAAATCTGTGCACAACATTCTCAACGCTACACCATTACAAATTCTAAGCTGTGTTGTACTTTCATGTTTGCTTTGAACCTCATTCACCAGTGGTCTATACAGAGAACTACACTCAAAGTATTATCAGAGAGTGAGAGAAAAAAAGAATGATTGTCAAGGATGAATTCAGTATTTCATATATACACACAGATAAAAATCTTATGGAAAATTTGTACATCTTTCATTCATTTTGAGCTGCCGTTACTGCCGGTTGCAAGTGTAATGGTGGAATTGACAGATGTGGTAGGCGTTGATGAAGGGCTTTTCTTGATATCGATCCCATCACCATTCTCTGTGACGGTATCTGAACTCATGGCTATCCTCTCTCCTCTGCTGTCTACTTTATCTATATTCAGAAAGAAAAAAAAAGGAGATAGGTTATCTATAAATAAAAGAAAGAACTAAAAGTGAAATATGATGCTTTAAGAACTTTGAAAAAACACTTGGAATGACTTGTAAAAACATTACTGTAGTATCCACGCCAAAAATATTTTTTTGCATAAGCTCATTTTAAATTTTTGCAGAAAATTCAAGACTTTCTTTGAAATAATCAATATCCATTTTTTTTTCTAGAGCTCTTTTTCAGCTTTTCTGCACAAGTTGCTTCCGAGTATTTCCCATGCTGCTGTCATTATATACATGTACTACATTCAAATAGTGATTATCATTACGTTATAATGATAATAATTGTAATTACAATAGCAGCAAATGCTTATATACCACAGGTATCTGTCAGGTACTGACACTCATGGCGCTTAACATGTTACCATCAATACATTACATCAACAAAATTCTGAAATAAGTACAAACATAAATAAGCAAATTCTGTTTGAAAATAAGGCCTAACTAACACTTTGTGAAGGGAATAGTTTGGATACTAAATGCCACAGCAGCAATTGCTCCAAGAATAATTTCCAACAATAATCAGATCCATCACCATAACCCTGAACCCAACTAAACACAACAAAAAAAGTAACTCCCCCCTAATTCAAAATAGCATAACTTTTTAACAAAAAAGTTTTGAGCAAAATAATTTGGCAGGAGTGTTTCTACACTTATTGACTACTTTCTGTGTGAAAATGAGAATGATCCGTCAAGTCATGCATGAGTGAGCAAACATTAAAGGCAAAAATGTCACTTTTCAAAAGTCACAAGAGTCATTTTGGGGCTCTGTGAAACAAACCTTTGGCGAATTTGAATTCTTCCATTGTTTGACCAAGTCATGCCTATCCCTGACATTTTTCATGTTTATCACAGTTGAGTGAACACAGATTTTTTGAGAAAAATGATGTTCAGCCTTCCTAAATCTGCAAAATCCATTCAGTTTGTGGAAAAAATTGGCATCAACCAACATGAGTCAGCACATTACGTGAAAATACCAGGTAGTCGTTTTTCCGGCATTAAACAGTAAATTTTCAGCATTTCTTGCTTCATCGTTAGCAATTTTGTCACTCAACCATGGCACAACCTCAAAAAACATCAACAGCACTTAAACAAATGCCAGAAAAATCTTGTTTCACAAACCCCCCAAAATGACTCTTGTGACTTTTGAAAAGTGACATTTTTGCCTTTAATGTCTGCTCACTCATGCATGACTTGACAGATCAATCTCATTTTCAAACAGAAGTTAGTCAATAAGTGTAGGAACACTCCTGCCAAATTATTTTCCTAAAAACATCTTCGTTAAAAAGTTACGCTATTTTGAATTAGGGGGGAGTTACTTTTTTGGTTGTGTTTATATATCTAACCATAACTATAACCATTTAACCTAATCCTAACAAAAAACACAATCACTACCCTCACCCTAATCCTAAAACTATATCTTTGATTAGATAAAGCCTACAGGAGAAGTTTCAGGAGGAAATGTTGAATCATAAATCAGTAGGAATATAGTGAGAGATGCCTACCCATAACAGCAATGGGTGTCTCTCCTGTTGCTGAAGCCACTTTGTGTTCAATGAGATAAAACATGTATTCATCATACAGCAGACGGATCAGATGGAAGGAACCGAAGCTAGCTGCACTACGCAATGTCAGGTCACGGATCACCATTGAGCTGCAATAATAAAAAAATATCAAGCCTCACTTATGTGCCCTAATAGAAAGATAATTGTGTCTGTAGCATATTCTAAGTATACCCATGGGCCCTCATCAACTGTTCCTCCGTCATGTTGGCTACATCTCTTTCCTCATTATGTGATTTCATGACTGTATTATCAACACAGAGACGAGGTCATACCTCCAACATTCTTCATATTTATACTCTAGAATCTAAGTGATTCATTTTACATGGTAAACATAGTTTACATAGTTTCAACATATCTCAGATATATGGTTATGATTCATCAAGTTGAAAGACTGCAAAAAAACTCAATATAAGAGAAAATGACTTTAATCTCCCTCTTTCCTCTTGGCACTACAAGAAAACACAGAAAGAATTAAACTCTGATTATTTTTTCTTTTCTATACAAATATATAACACATTGGAAGCACTTCCAAGGATATTCTAATCTCTGTATGGATCCTGTTACTGCTTACCTGTAGAAAGACCACTTGAGAAGAAACTGACGGGCTGCCTTGGCGAAATACGGTGAGCCTTCGTGGGGTTCCAGTACCTGGGTGACCACACCTTTCAGCCATGCTGCCCACTGCTCCAGGGAGTTCTGCTGCTGTAGCGTTCTCTTGAAGTCCTGCTCCAGCTGTTGGACTACAGCATCATCACACTGACACACCCATGATGCTTGCTCCTGGTAACAGTAACAATGACAATTCTAAGAAATGTATCGTTGCCAATGAATTTGCCTCAATGAGCTTGTGCTTTTATCTTTCTCATGATTCAAAGTCTTGGCTACGTTTATCAGCTCATGAAAATTGTTATAAACACAAGGGTAACAGTTCCCCCTATATTTTTTCAGGTGTAAGTTAAACTTTAGGCTTCACAGTAAATTCTCAGTGGCGGCAGTGCTATGATTATTATCTCTTTCCATAGAGGTTGCAAGTTTGAAATACAGTTGATACAAGCAAAAACACCCTTTGTTAGAAATAACGCATTTATCCTCAATCATAAAGATCCTCAGAAAGGACTACTGGTCTACTGGTTACTCACATGTATCTACAAAATCTACAAAACAAGTGATTTCCTAGGTTTTAAAGAGGTAAGAAATAAACACAAAGCACCTTAAATTTTCAAACCACAAAAAAGGTTGAATAGAAACTAGAACTGAATGAGTTTTAGTCATAATTTTTTTTCTCACAGGAATGGTGTAATCCTTCTCTTTGTTTTTTCTGAAAAAAAAAAAAATCTTCATGCAACTGATGCTGACATATCTATGTTTTTTTCCTTACCTGGACATTAGCAAAGTCTACCCTGTTGAGATCACTCAGCATCTGATTTATCTGAGACGTGTTCTGAAGGACAGCCCTGGCAGCCTGGGCGAGATGGTTGAGAGAGGTATACCGACGCAGCGTCTGGGCAAAGGCTGTTACAGCACCAACCTGTGAGAAGGCAGCAAATAATCATCAAATATTTGAGAGACGTGTATCGAGGATTTCTTATGTGAGCGAACAGGAGACCTGGGGGTGTTTTATAAAGCTGTTCCTAAGTTAAGCACGACTTTACGCACGACTGGAACATGTTCTTGGGTGCTATCAGATTCTCAATCATTTATATGTAGCACAAGAACATATCACCAGTTGTGCTTAAAGTCGTGCGTAACTTCCGAACAGCTTTATGAAACACCCCCCAGGGCCCCATTTCATAAAAAGTTGTTATAATAGCAACTCTTGCTGGAATGGCAACTTTCATTATAAAGGCCAATCAGGAAGCAGAATTCTCACTGTTGCCATGGTAGTTACCATTCCAACAGGAGTTGATATCATAGCAACTTTTTACGAAACAGGGCCCAGGTGGTAGAGGTACTGCCACCAAAAGCATTAGATGACAGCTGCATATCACTCCTGGTAAAAATCCTTATACTGTCTGTCATTCATACATTTATGCAGTCAAGCAATTACAGGTAACAGTTCCCAAGTCAAGATGAAACAATGCACAAGTAAAGCTTTGAATTTAAATATGAGGTTCATTTCATGATATTGCTGGTGTTCAGTAAGAAAATATTCTGATAGATCCTGTAACAGTTCCCTACTCAACATTCTCTACAGACTTGACCATGTGATTGGGTACAGAAAAGTAATTCTTTTATGGAGATGATGTACTACATATAATAAAATAATTTTTAAACTAGATGAATCTTCGACCACGCGTGGTCGAACTTTATGCCTCCGCCATTACCAAATCAGAAATAAATTGCACTTCATGTTGATTTATTTTCATTTATACAATGACATCTCTGACCTTGACCTTTGACCTTGTGACCCCAAATCTAATGAGAGCATTGCCCTTTCCATATGCATACATGAGCCAAGTTTGTTGAACCATCAAAGGGTTACTGAGTTATCACAAGAACAAACCATTTCTATGTACATAATGACCTCTATGACCTTTGACCTTTGACCTTGAGACCTCAAAATCTAATCAGATCATTGTCCCTCCCATATGCATACCTGTGGCCAAGTTTGAGGTTGATAGGTCAAATGGTTCTTAAGTTATCGCGAGAACGAGCCATTTTTATGTGTTTTATTACCTCTATGACCTTGACCTTTGACCTTGTGACCCCAAAATCTAATCAGATCATTGTCCCTCCCATATGCACACCTGTGCCAAGTTTGAGGTTGATCTGTCAAATGGTTCTTAAGTTATCGCGAGAACGAGCCATTTTTATGTGTTTTATTACCTCTATGCCCTTGACCTTTGACCTTAAGACCCCAAAATCTAATCAGATCATTGTCCCTCCCATATGCATACCTGTGACAAGTTTGAGGTTGATCCGTCAAATGGTTCTTAAGTTATCGTGAGAACGAGCCATTTTTATGTGTTTTATTACCTCTACGACCTTGACCTTTGACCTTGAGACTCCAAAATCTAATCAGATCATTGTCCCTCCCATATGCATACACGAGCCAAGTTTGAAGTTGATCTGTCAAACGGTTCTTAAGTTATCGCGAGAACGAAAACGGGACGGACGGACGTACGGACGGACGGACGGACGGACGGACGGACGGACGGACGACCCGAAAACATAATGCCTCCGGCAACCACCTACGGTGGGCGGAGGCATAAAAACTTAATGTTACAAACATGAAGTATACAAGCACAAATATTTTGCTACACAGCTCTTTAAGTGATGATACCTTTAGATTGAGCATCTCTGGAGGACTGTTGGACATGCTATTCCTCAACCAGCTCTCTAAGCTCTTGGCAAAATTCCTGATAGCTTGAGTCAAGGCACCTGTCCAAAAAAAAAATCATAACATCGTCAAAGCAAACCAGAAATAGACAATCAATTATATGTGATAATAACATTTGATTAAAGTTTTATTCCATATGAAAGAATTTCCACATTGGAAAATAAGTTGTGTTTGATTGGCCTCATGACTCTGTGACTACAAAGAAACCAATCAAAATGCAAGATGTAGAGCTATTTCAAATACTTTAGAGAGAGAAAACCTTCCAGTCATAATCATGGCAATCTGAATCATCAAGTTTTCTGTTAGATGATACTCACTGGGGATGGGTCTAAGGACATCTGGAATTAAGACCTCTACAAGCCCTTGGTAGAGGATGTGATCATAGTGTTTGATGTATGTCTGGATGGGGACCAGTTTACACAGGGCAAAGAGTTTGTCCTTTGATAGCTGCTTCTCTTGCTCTTCATCTCTGCAATGGATGAATGATTGAATAAAATGGATACATGAATGATTTTATTACACAATCTCCTACTATGATCAAAATACAATGCATGCAAGTGCCTTAGAATTTATGGAGCCATTAGCACTTAAAATAGTCTTTGAAAAAAAAGACATGTTCATCAAGTTTTCACAAGTGTACCAATGCATATTTGTAAAGCCCAGTGAAGGCCTACAGCTTAAGACTCGGTGACAAATATTTGGACCAATTCTTGGAAGTAAATTTTAGAAACATATGGTCATATGGTATACAGAAATCAATAATTACTAAATTGGGGGGTATGACCAAAACTGGTGAGTATTCCAATATTCTTTCACAAATTGTCAAGGAATTAAATGTCCTATGTTAAAAGCAAAAAGAAAAGGTTTCGACATCATGAAAATCTGAAGAGTTTAATTTCTCCCCTTTATATGTATCACATGACAGTTTTCATCCTTCTACAGGTATCGCATTTCCCTAAAATATTACACACTTTGGGTTAGGCAATCAAATGTCATTGAAGATAGCAACTCTTCTCTTTCTCATGAAAAATTTCACGGAAACACATCCTAATGTTACTTACAATGTCGTATCAGGTGGCGGACATCTCCAGAATGTTTGCCATAGCTGCTCAATAAGCGGGAATTGTAGATTGACTACTACATCAAGTATTGACTGAAAGAGAAACATCAAGTTTATATCAATTAGAAGTACATGTTAAAACACAATCTAAGGAAATAATCCACATTAAACCTGGGAAACGTAATATTCCTATAGCCAATGCAGTCTTTGGCAAAGTAAATTCTAAAATGAACTGACAGATACAGCTTAAAGAACTTCTGGATTAACTATGAAAACAAAGGTTGGTAAAAGATGGTTTGTGCTTTCAAAGGCTGTCAATGTATGTGTGTATACATGTACCATGATCACAAACACAGATTGCCGACTGACCATCAAACAGTGTAGTTTCTTTCAAAATGTATGAATCTCCAAGTCAACAGATCAATTAACCCATTATAACCAGTGTGCTCTAATCTACTCTTCGATGTTCACTGGATGAAGATTGACAGGGATACTCCGAAAATACTTACCTCACAATGTTCACGATACAAAGACTGAAAGACATCAACATCATCTGCATCCAATCCCTCAGGTAAGAGATCTGTAGCCACAATAAGCTCCTTGAACTCAGGCAGAACCTGTGTGGAGTCGCCCAAGAACTGCTGATGCTGCTGGGTTTGTGACTGGGCATGGTCACTGGAGTTGCCCCCTGCCCCTCCAGCATTGGGGCTACCGTCCTCTGGTTTGGCACCCATGGGAGAAGGCTTGAACCTGGAGAGAAATAAGTACTTGTTATGAGTACAACTGAGAAGATATAAACCAAGTCTTTAATGGCTCACAAAGAAATCTTCAGCATTATACCTTTGGTTAGGTTCACTGTATACCATTGTTTTTCAGCTAGAGCGAACACAAGAGTAGTGCTTTTGTGCCCAGTAGGAGACTGGCTGATCCATACCTACCAACCTTGCAAGTCAAGAAATTGGGACAAATGATAAAAAAACTCTCCAAAATAGGGACATTCTTGAATTTCCAATGCATTACTATAGACAGATTTTTACAAAAATAGGGACAAAAGGGTTGTCAAGGGTGAAAATTGCTCTTTCCTTTCCCCCAAAATAGGGACTGTCCCTATTAAATAGGTACAGTTGGCAGGTATGCTGATCCCTAATGTGATGATGGGAGGGGGGGGGGGGGATTCCATTGGTTCGAAACAGTGTATTTCTGGTTCAATCTTGCATTCTGTTGGGAAACTAAGTATCAAGAAATAACCTAACTGCTTCAAGCTGGGTGCATCACTGGTTTCTTTGTTTTCTGTGCAACATGTTTTTAAAGAGAAGCTTGAGTTCTGGAAAAGTAAAATATAATCTGTGAGCTATCAAATTCTTTTACACTAATTTGGAAAAGCATATCACAACAGAAATGTTCCTTGACAATTGCTTTTCAAATACCGATATATTCAAATATAACAAGAAACAACCCCAAGAGTTGGGCACAAACATTTGTGTGTCATCTCATATAACCATTTCTGTGTCCAGTGCCTGTGCTCATCAGCAAGACTGAGTTGATTATTTCCAAACCTCAATGTATACATCTATTTGTATATTGTACTAAATCAGTCTTTTCCAACAGCTTTACTGCTTAGAAGCACATTCTTTCACATTGTAATTGAATGACCAGAACTCACGTTTATCTTTATAAATAAAACAACCAATACTGCGCACCCTCAACAATATCCGTACTGATATAAGCTTCATTTCTTCGAACTATTGGCAAAACAAATTTTGATCATATGGTGCAATATGACATTTGTTGGCTACCACAGTATAATACCTCTTTGCTGAGTTGATGGGTTGTTGTCGCATGGCTGTGTGCCCTGTATCATCTTGGAACTGATTTAGTGATGATGTGCTCTTGATGCGGATACCATAGTAGTGATACTTGGAATTTCCCCTGGGATTACAATGAAATGCAGATGAAATATGGTATACTGAGCTCCTGGGCCAGTATTCAATTCAATACTTGGATTAAGTAAAATTTTTACTAAGTATTTTACTTGGCTAAGAAATTTGCTTAAGTCATATTCAATTCAATACTTTGAATTTTACTTTAGTAAGCCAACTTTAAGCCAAAATTCTTACTGATAAGCATTGTGACGTCATATTTTCAATGCGCAATTAATATGTCGCATCAAATACGCTATGATAGAATTCTGCGCAGCTCATGATGAGTGCGTACAAAAACCTATGCTTGCCAATCAAGGCCTCCAAACTAATTGGCTTAAGTCTCCTAGGTAGGTGTCTTAGATTTAGAGTAAAATACTTAGCCAGAATATTGAATTGAATACCAAATTTTGCTAAGTATTTTATCTAAGTAAAATACTAAGATACTCATATTTCTGACTTAAGTATTGACTTCAATACCGGCCCTGATACACTAGAAAACAAAGCAAGGAAATATCTTACTTTCATTCAAATCACACAAAATGCATAGGAAACCAAATTTAAAATATTGCATATTTCATTTCAAGACAGAAAAGTATGAGAAATGCATCACTTTGTGCAATTGAAGCAGGACTCAACCCATTCAATAATAGCATCAACACAACTGAATTGTAGCATTTATAATTGATATATGCATCAAAAATTGGATCACAAATAAAATAAAAGTTTCATTCACATCTGATGCAAATGCCTGCATTTTCAATTTTTCATACTACCCATGAACATTAATAAGAGAAGGTGCATCTCACAGAAACTTGTTGGATGCCTGCCATTAGGTTCCACGTAGTACCCATGGCAGGAATAGCAACATAGCAAATAGCTGACATTTTTTTTTCAAACATGTACAGATTCTAAAAAAGGAAGCTCAAGAATCTGGCATCACCCACCTTGTGCCTAATCTTCTCGTTCGGAGTCCCAAGAACACCGACCTGATCAGTTTACCAAACGATGCAGCGTTAACTGGATCTAACTTGTGTTCTTGGCAATGCCTCAGGTAATGATTGTAAAGGGTACTACGAGGCAGACTGACCCCTTCCGCCGTCTCGTAGTTATCCAGCAGCCATTGAACCTGTTGAGCCAGTGAGGATGGGAACAAATGGTGAAAGGAAGAAAAGAGAGAGAGAATACTGTTCACTGTGCATAGGCAAGCACAATGCAGGCTAGAACTATGCAACAGCAAGTTTGCTTGAAAATTAAGCTGCTTATGTGAATTTTGAACAACAACCAAAAAAAAAAAAAAAAAAAAATCTAAGCTAAACATGTATCCTGGTATGTTTTAGTCCTTTTTTTTTTCTTTATAATTTTGCTATAAACAGATAAGGAAATACTGCAGAGAAGCAATTGATCGTGGATATCACGGTTTGAAATCAACTTGGTGCCTGGACTGAAGTGTGTACGGTTTACATGTACTTGAAGAAAAGTCAAAACTTTAATATGCTCATTCCCGGAAATGCATACGCACTGCTCATGCAGTCATTCATGTTTTCTGCCAGGCATACTAATTGTGAAATGTTTCTCAGAGATGTAAACTCACTGTAGCTGGGGATGCCCTTGTTGTGTGCGTAATAGGGTGACCATCTCCATCAATGCTGTGACCCTGAACCAGATAGGTCCTTCCAGGCTGAGCGATGAGCTGGGAGCCACCAAGAACTGAGCCACCTATGACAGACCCTCCGACCAAGGTCCCACCCATCACTCCTGTGACAGTATTCTGTGTTCCGAGTGTCTGGAGATTAGCTGACGAGACCGACCCCTGACCGAAGTAACTAACCGGGGTTGCCTGTGTGTACATGGTTGCAGCTTCACTGTAAGGATAGGGGTTGGTCCTGTTTCATCATTTTGTTTAGAGTTGGTAGCGATGGTAGTTGCGAGTAGTATGATGTATCAACACAGCACACCACACATGGTTATTTTATAAGAGACAGCGCCCCCACGAGGTGATGAGATGACAGGACACAAGAGGATACAAGACAGCAAGGTGAGGATGAAGCGATGGGGACGCACGCAGCATGGGAAGGTGTAAATGGTTGGAGGAAAGACACACGGGATTAGTTATTTAATAGTTTTATAATGAATACAACCTACACCTAAAACCTGGGTTTATATAGCACCCTGAGGATTATATACCATCACCAATAAAAGGTTATGGGAGAAACACCCATGCGATCTAAGGGAAGCATTCACCTGGGAAACACTGAGAACCTTCATAAAACCTTTTCAAGCAGTCATTCCTCAAAAGGAGAAGCTGGGTCATCTCATACATATTGAACATTGAATCTAATTTAACTTCATGCTCTTTATGATAAATTATAATTCTATCCAAAAGGCACAAAAAGGGCCACGTTAAAAATAAGTGTTGTATGAAAATTGCATCTCATGCATCAATTTCTGCTTTTTCTTTTCTACCTTTTAAAAAATAGAGAAACCTTGAAACAAAACCATTTTACTATCAGAAGGGGGATGCTAATGAAAATGACTCTCTTATCTTCATTACATACTTCAATATGCAAATCAAGTTGAAAAAGGACATGCTATAAAAAGAATGACATGCTTTCAAGGCTTATTACATTAACTCCAGCTCTTATCAGCCCAATTTCCGTATATTTTTTAAACCTTCAATTATGCACCCAAATAACTGAACATTACACCTCTGACCAGGCTTAAGATATTTAGACTTGGTTAAATCAATCTTTAGACTAGTAATGATTTTTATCATATTCATTCAATCTGACTGAAATAAAGGGAACGGTTACATGTACAAATTTCCAAGTAAGGCAAATTTTCCACAATTTTTAATGAATAAAATTACAACCCCCCCCCCCCCCCCCCTCCCATAAAAAATTCTGAACAGATATTTTGCAGCAACAACTTTTTTTTTAAAGTGAAGGTTTTGTGTTAATTGATTAGTAAGGGAGATTTGTATTTTGTGATTGTATTAAATCACTTTGACATGAAGACAAAGAAAAATGACTTATATACTAATGAATGAAAACATAAATGACATAAACTATATGTACATGTGCATGCATGTGCTTGATGACATAAAGAGTGGAATTTTTATAATCATTATGACCAGAGGAGTCAAATGAAATTGTGAGATTACCTCAAACTCAAACCCCCAAATTAAGGTCCCTTCCAAAATGAAGTATCTTTCATGATACATGGTAGTAACATTAAAGAATGTCCAAGTTTTAGGGTATGAATACTGTATGGGAACTATCCTTAGTCTAGGAGTGGCAATAAGCAGATATACTTTCATATTTTTTTAAAAATATGAATACCACATTTAAATTGCTCCTGTCCTTCATTAATTATTAATATCAAGTCTAGAGATTGCTTTCCAAAAATAAAATTGAAATTCTTGAAAACATGCACATGCACATTCATATGGATGACATTAATCATGCAAGTTAATATAATAAACAGAACACATACAATGGGTGCATATGGACTTGAACAGCTCTACGTAATGTGAACATGGAATTTCCTGTTCAATAATTGCAAAAAAATCATAATCAATTTCTAATGAGACATAGCTGATTATAAACATTTCTGAATTTGACAAGTTAAATTTGATTAATATCAGGTTTGGGCATTTATATAACAAAATTTTAAAATAATCTGATTTGCTGCAAATGCTTTAAGCTTATGCATAACTTTAATAGCATAAAATAAAATAATCTACAATATAGTAAGAATTACTTTTCTACAGGATTGGAAGACATGATTTTTTTAAATGCACAATGGATGGAAACAGAATATCAAGAGGCCCCTTTTAAAGTGCTCAATTTTTCCTATCCTTAATGGATAGAGCACATCTAGAAATTCACTTTATGAGCTCATTTCAAGATTCAAGTGTGTGATGTGAGTTACGACAAACAAAATTTGGTTCAAAAGAAAGAAAATTATAAGTGCACTGCATTGCAAGGCAAGAAATATAAGAGCAGATTGTAAGAGATGAAAATACAGGAAAAAAATGTAAGATTCACACATTCTAGCAATGCTTGAGTAAAAAAGGACAAACTCAAATTAAAGAGAAGGAACTGGAGAAGAAGAAGAAAAAAAAAAACTAGTGCAGACAAGATTCATCACACATCTATATTGATCTCTTTTGAATGAGCTCACATAGCGCCGTTAGCATAGATGGAATTGGTGTGTCGGTGATCTGGCCCCTGTACGTACTGCACTTGTCCTTGATAAATGGTGGGCTGGCTAGCCCGCTGGACCTGCGCACCAGACGGGGTCGTCTGAAGGGTTACTGTGGTCCCAGAACTTGGCGTGTCCATCACTTCTGCTATAGGGAATACATTGAGAGCAAGTGGCCAAGAGAAATGAGAGAAACATAACAGATGAAGTGACTTGTGCAAGTGACATGAACTGGAAGTGTACACCCATAAGCACTAGCATGCAAGAAATTGCACAAGAGGTCATGATTCATCAAGTTTCAGGCAAGAAAAAAAAAAAATTGCCAAATCTACAAAAGAATCTTGCCACTAAAACAGCCGACGTTAACAACAAACCAAAAAAATCAGGAACTAAAAGTTCCTGGCTTTAAAGAAGCCTACATATATCTTATCTTAGATTGATAAAAATCAGAGTATCTCAAATGTTCTCTACCTACCACTTTCTACAATGACTGCATAAGTCAGTCAAACTACATGTAGCAGTTAAGCAGTCACTAATTGTAAAAATGCTACACATTTTTTTATTTTCTTCCTTGGAACATAGAGTTAAAATAAAATATCTACTTCATCAGGTGCATAATCACTATTGGGAATACAGCCAATATAATATTAATTTATTGGCAATAGGCACAATGCATTTTAATGATCACTGCATAAGTCTACCTTTCCAATGTGGATAATAGGAGTGTGCTGTTTCTACAAAGAGTCTAATAATCATAGCAACTAATGAATTTATGCATGTTTATACTGTAGGGATACACAATGGTCCAGAAGACTTGAATATAAAGACAATCAATTATACAGAAGTGCAAACATCATTTTCTATTCTCAATGAAATCGTAATCTCTGCACTGGTGGAATCTTCTATGAACAAAACCAGGATTTACTAACTTGCTAACTGCAGAAACTGTTGATTTGACTGGATGGTATGCGAGGTGGGTTGAATAGAGTGGGTGGAAACTGGCTGTGCTGCGATGATCGTTGTCTGTGAAGGTTGGTGCTGTGCTTGCTGTGCTTGACTGGTACCAGATACGGTCTGCATTTCATTCACAAAACTCTGTGTTGCCATAATCCACTGTCAAAGAGAAAACACAACATAATATACTCATGTAATGGGGGAATCAATCAATTATACAAAAAATTATAAATTTTTCCCTTCTGTTCAGTCAAAAAAAAAGTTGCAATGCCCCAAACCGGAACTGAATGTAGGACCTTTTCTGACCAAATATATTGCTGTTTCTATTATCATATGAAGCAGTTTCTTGAAAGCACTTCTCTTTTGTAGTTAAACAAATGAACTTGAAGTCTACACGTTTTAAACTTAGGGCATTGTAACTTTCAATTTTTCACAAATATGTTATATGTACCAATCAATTGCGCAGTTTTATCCAAGATGAAGAAACTACCACAATAAACCATGCACGTACACCGTATATGAATAATTAATGGTTAAGTAAATAACCGACCCAGCTTTCTAATGACCTAAAAACTAATGCAGAAGCAGGAAGTTCTTTTAATTTCTTAGCAAAATAGACATCACAAAAAATACACAGAAAAAAAAAAGAGGATCCCATATATTATTTGAAAATGAAGAAGTACAGTGTATGAGAATGAAAGAGACAAGATGAGTAAACGACACATGGATGGAAGCTGTAGAACATACCTCAGTTAGTTGGACTCAGGCGATAGATGAAAAAAGAGTGAGTAAATAGGATGTCTCAGAATGATATGACCTTGACTATGGGTGGGTTCATGAAGCTTGAGTGGCCATAATACACTTTAAAAGTAAAAAAAAAAAGGGACACCAAGAGAGAAGAGAGTAGACAAAGGGTCAATAACCACACTAAACACTAAACAAAAGGAAAGGACACAAATCTTTCTGACTATGCATTAAATATTAGAAAGAAAGTATTATGAACAGAAAAGCTTTAAGAAGGAATCAACTAAGATGTAAATGCTGAACATGGATTAGAACGGATTAAACATAACTACATGTACAGTCAACTCTGCATAAGTCGAAGTCGCCTAAGTCGAATAATCGCCTAAGTCGAAGGTCTGTACTGGGTCCCATTCCTTTATTTTCTATTGTTTTTGACCCCTCATAAGTCGAATTTTCTCTAAGTCGAAGCATTTTCTTCAGTCCCAAGAAATTCGACTTAGGTAGAGTTGACTGTACATGTACATGTATCATGCTATGTAGTACAAATGAAGAGGTATATTCATGGATAGTAATGAACAGCCCAGAGCATGCACCAAGAAAGTTTATAACTTAAGAATGTTAGTTCCAATATCAGTTTACATAAATAATACACGTAGTTCTGACTTTTATGGTAAGCCAACTGAATGTAGATTTGATATCAGCTGCACTGATAGGTAAGAGAACAGAGTATAGAATGTATACTGACAATGCTGTAGTGTATATTAAAATATTTAAAACTGAATAAAAAGCAAAGTAAAACTCAACAACAGCAAATCTCACTTCCTACACTGCTCAGGAAACTTTGTACGTGTGGGAAGTGGGAGTGGAAAGTTTGTTAATCTAAAATCCATCAAATTTGAAATGAATTCTAAGGAAGTCAATAAATGTACAAGTGGAAAGTGGGATATGTCATTGCAAGGTTCATTCCTCCTGCAATCAATCACATGACCACACTGAATGGTGACATACTATGAAACATTAACACAGTCCAAATTTGCTTTATAAATACTTTTCTAAAATTGAGATTTCACAATGTTTCTTTTCTTCAAATTCCCAAAAGTTATAAAAAGTGAATTTATGCTTGAGAAAAAGTACAAATATTAATATACATGTATGGAGAATGTTCCCATTTCATTACATGTTCTCATTCTTGGGTTTACAATGTTTCAAGGCCTCAAATCTAATGACCCAAATGTAACCAGATGCACTTTTAGTGGTCTCTACATCACAGAAAATCAATTGTAGCCCACTTTAACTTTGAAAAAAAAAAAGGAAAAGAAAATGGAAGCTGTAATGAAAAAAGGCAAATACACACTAATCGAGCTTTTAATATGATAGTATTGCATTTGAGCCCTCTGCGGATATTAATAGTCTGTTCTTGTATAGTGCATATCATATAATGTCTCTATGTTCAAAAGGACTCCTGGATATAACTATCCCAGCTTTAGCTTCAGCAACTGTACATGTAGGTGCTTTGGTGCATTCAAGGAATAAATCCTACCACGTACCCAGGGTTGAGTGCTGCAAATGCAGACTAATGTCTTGCCAAAGGAGGATAATACTGTGTAGGACAGGGATTCAAATCCCATACTGTGTGGTTTACAGTCCGGGCAGGAATGAAATAGATTGATGGCAGTATAAAAAATATATATATTGATCTGGCATAGTTCTACTAGCACATTAAAAGGAGTGACGCAATAAATGCGTACATGTACATGTAATGTATACACGACTAACAGCGCTAGATGTCCCCCAGAGCACAGTGGAGTACAGTTTTAGATCACCTCGTGCTATACATGTAGTTTCAACCATGCCCCTCAAAGCAGTAAATATTTGTATTTCACAACTTACATGTTTCTCTTCGAACCATTTAACCTGTTACGAACAGTTTCAACCATGCCCCTCAAAGCAGTAAATATTTGTATTTCACAACTTACATGTTTCTCTTCGAACTATTTAACCCGTTATATGTAACATCATCACAACAGATAGAATTCAGTTATAGTTGTTACTATGTCAGACAAACCTCTGGCAAGCAAGTTGTCAACCTTGAGAAACTTCAGTACAAATGTACATGTATGCACAAAATTAGTAAACAGGTCTATTTCAAAGAACAAAATCAAAGGCTGATAGCAATATGGAGCTTAAAATAGGACTTTTATTGAAGCATCAGATTGGAAGGAAAGCTTCAAGGTCAACAAATACATGTAGGGAGGTATATGTAAAGCATCAATTGCTCTCAGAGTGCCAATTTCCCAATCAATAAGATTAGAAACCGAGGGAGGTTTGCAGGCAAAGTTTGGCTAAATTACAAGACCATTTTAACCCAAGAATTTTTATTTTATTTCATGGTCATAAATCAGATAAAGGGGAAGGTATATAAGCTCAAAATATTTGCAGGAATCAACTTGAAATAAAATTTGCTCATACACGTAAATCAGAGAATGAAAAGCTTAAAGATACATTTTTAAAAATGAATACATAAAATGTGGATATGTACAGTCACAGTGTATGGTTTTGGGAGAGAGGGGGGGGGGGGTTCATGTAGTCTTTCCTAACTTCCAGTCCTACATTTTCATCTGCCTTCCGATTGTGTATGGAATACTGATATATCCTGAAGAAGAAAAAAAAAAAAGATTTGCTTGTAACAATGTGGTGCAATGCAGACTTGACCATAAAAATCTGATTTCAGTACCGGTAATATCCCATAACAGTACAGAGCTTTCTTGAGGTGTAAATTAATCATCTTCAATCCTCAAATTGGCAATACAAATTATTTTTTCCACGTTTACATAGCTTGAAAAAAATAAATATGGATATAACATAAATCAAAATGAAATATAATTGTAAAATTGAATAAGAAATTGCCAATTTGAACACAGAAATAGTGATTATATATTAATCACTGCATTGCCAATTTAAAAAGTTTAATGATTAGTTACACTTAAACTGCTCTAATTCGAGAATGCCACACGATACAGCAATGGGAATGGGCTCAAATTTGTCAGTGCATTTTTCCCTTTCTGCTCATGTATGATATGTACTGCCCAACATTCTGGACCAACAGATACTGCAAAAGCGTCTCCTAAAGGTGACATTGTACCTCTATGAGATATTGAAACCTACATGTATACCATACATGTACATTGTAGCGTAACAAACGCAGGCTCTTAATTATCTTTCCATTAATTTTTCTTCCAAGTTCCAAACAGTACAAAAATATTCAAAAGTATTCAATTTATGTATCAAACGCTAGTTCAAATTTCACTGAATTTTATTTCATTGGTTCTCTTGTGTTCCCCTCCTTTATAAAGAAATTAATCCTTCATCACTTATGACAAGGGTAATCCTACATTGTGTCTGTTTCTCAACTTGATTCAGTGACCCATTCTGACAACACCATTACTCATCAAGTTGCTACACACTATAATTGGATATTTTGCTAAACAACATCCTACAGCAAGTAAAACTGGTCATGTCTTAAAGAACCTTTTGGGGGAGGGGGGGGGGGGTTGATGGAGTACCTTAATGATGTGTTTGCATGCTCTACTGTATAACATCACATGCTCAAATCTCTGATGCATTTGAAAGAAGGAAGAGTTTGATTATGGCAAAAAAGACTAAAGGTCATATGAACTTTTACTGCAAAGTTACATGTACATGTGTAGGTATTAGGCCCACTTGTACCTTCTTCTGCTGAACATGCTAGATATTAGGCCTAGGACAAATATCAAATTTACTACTTAAATATTCATGCAACAAGTATATGGACAGTTCAAATATTTTGAATACTAAAGTTTTGAGTAAATCATTTAATAAACCCATAAATATGACAAGCATAATTGATAAGTGCTTTCTTGTCCCTGCACACTTCCTTCTTAGAAGCATATTAGGCATGCGCACAGAGTGCAATAAACGAGGCCTCAGAGTGCAAGTCAAAAGTGGATCAACAGTACTATCAAACAACAAAGAAGAACATCACAGAGACAAATATTTAATGCAGATTACCATGAAATTGAAGTGATGATTCTTTCATTTTCATCCATGTTCTTAACGTCAATAAATTTTAGAGGTTTGAAAATTGAAAAATTCCCTTCGCCATTACTTCAATTTTTCATACAAAATTGCATTCGCATTACGTGTGCATACAGAGTAAGATAATTGATCCACTTAATGAGATGACAGTGTTAAATGAAATTTATACTACGTTCAAAGAGGGAATAATTCCCTTTGTCATTACTTCATATATCGGATATGAAAAAGCAAGAGTTGAAGCCACAACATGCAACACGCAGTGTACCACTACTCTGAATTAATGCTGCTATTTCTGTGCAAAATGTTGGATCTCTTTGTAATCAATTTCCCAAGTAAGATCATTATATTACTGTCTGGTAATTGTCTGTGATGTCGTATTTCTAGATGTTTTACAATTACAATTTTGTCATGACTCTTTAGATATATTTGAATATCAAAATGCAAACAATGCTGGGCAAATATTCAAACAGAGAAAAAGATGATATTCGATGTCCCATAACTCATAAATAATCTATTTGAATATTTGAATATTATTTCCAGGCCAACCGGATGAAGAAGAATCTTCAACACGTATGGGCCCTGGGCCTGTAAGTGTACATGAATGCAAAATCTAATCTTTCAAGAGTCACAAAATGTGAGTTCATGTATATGTACATGTATGCACATAACAGAACATTGTTCTGTTATGATGAGGCATGGTAACATGAGTAATGAAAATACAATAACATGGATTCATGGATTGAAACACTTATCCTTTAAATATCATGGAAAACATGTCAAAGTACTCAACATTATTAAACATTATTTCCCTGTGACGGATAAGTGGCTTCCAATGTTTCGTAGGGCTTATGCATACAATAAACACAATGAACTTCGACTGCCCTCCTTTCCTGTATTCCAAGAACATGCACTAGTATAGCGTGAAGTTAAATGTCAGCCTACATAAATGACTTCCTACACTGCACACATGTAAATGGATGTATTATTTTAAGATCACATGTCAGCAACAAACAGAAAAGAATAGGCTTCAGACATGTTGTAATAATGAAAGTTTATCGAATTACAATGTATATTCAACATCCATATAAGGCTTACTTCCAAGAGTAGTGAGTTTAGTGAATATCTTAATATCTACAGTGTACATACATGTATAAACCCCCCCAATAAAATTTGCTCATTATATACAGTGTATTGACAAAAACGTTATGCTCTGCTAATATTTCTAAGTCAGATAATCAAATAATTTTAAAAACTTGAGTCTGTTTACTCACAATCATATGGGCAATTCCAGTGTAACGGACATGACAATGAGACAGATTTTTGTGCTTTCAGAGTATTACACTCTAGAATGCGCAGTATCCAAACAGTTCTTGCTGAGTTTAACAGACACATAAAACCATCAGTTACACACATGATGAATTTCACAAAATTTTATAGAAAGGATATGACATGGCTTGTGTCATGTCGTGTTGACAAAAATGTTATGCTCTGCTAATATTTCTAAGTCAAATAATCAAATAACTTTAAAAACTTGAGTCTGTTCACTCACAATCATGTGTATACAGAAAGCAATTGAGTGAGCACTTAAAAGCATTTTAGTGGTTGAGGCATGAGAAACTCCACAATGTTTGGCCTTTGTAATAAGCGTGCCAAAACCAAAGAGAGAACAACAGATTGGGGTAGGGGCCAGTCACTTGTGTGACTGCGTGCACTAACCCCGCTTTCAGACGAGAGAGTTCTCATATTGATATACGATGTATGGATATACAACATATGGATATAGGACGTTTTTTAGCGTCTGAATACTCTGAATTGATATGTCGTTTCAATATACGACGTATATCAAAACGATGGTTTGGGCATCGTTTCGTACGATTATCCTCTATCCATACGATGTACATTGTAAATTCACGTCTGAATGCTCTCATAACCGTACGTCATATAAGAAGGCGGGACTTATTTGCAACGCACGCTTAGGGCCCAACCTCTACTCTACTATGAGTCCAGCACAACGCGTACAACACAAACACGAAGCGCAAAGCCCGCGTGAAGTTCATACTGCGCAAGGGACTTGTACATATTCATGAGCTTCCCACGAAAGTTCGACTGAGCGCAAGGTACGTCTGAATGCTCTTATACGATTATCGGGTAACAGGGCGTTGCATCTAAAAGGTCTCATATCAATACATCGTATGAATATACGATAAGTTGGTACGTCTGAAAGCGGGGATACACACTAAATACATGCCAGCCAATCAGACTTCCATTTGAAGTAATTAAGTATGTTACATGTACCTGTAGGTGGCTGTATTTGTGGTAAAATAAAAAAATACACAATTAAAAGATTCAATTGCACACTAAAGTTGGTTAAGTATTTCCTTAAGCCAAAAACTGAGTAAAATACTTTAAAATTCTGATACATGTATCAAATTGAATATCAGCCCTGGAATTTGAAATATAGTGTCTCGGTGCAGAATTCATGAAATTTCTTGCAATGTGTGAAAAATCTATATGGCAAAAATAGGATGTCAGATCAATATGATGCACTTCTTGTACAAGTACGTACACATGTATAATACATGTACATGTAGATGTCAAGTGCAAGATTCTGTGCACACCCAGCACTGTTTGATGTGCATGCACAGATCGCTCAACCCGGCTTTGCTACTGGTATGCTCATTGAACTGTACAGAACAAACATCTGGTTTCTTTGCATTGGGAAGAAGAGAGAGCTGGTACACAGGCAACACAACCTTTCCAATCAATGCATATGAATAATTCATTAATAAGCTTGATACCCAGCATGCCAGTATATTTTGCCAACTGGTCACTGGATTCTTGCTCGTGACCCAAGATTATAATTAACCATGAATTAATGGGAATTCTTTATGTGAAAGTATCTTGACAAGAAGATAGCAGTCTCAGATCAATTAGATGCAAAGTGCTGGTTTAAAATCCAGCTACAGGTACATATAAATGTACAGAATGAAACTTCTGTGGGCATGTAACATTAGGCATTCTATCTTTATGTCGCTGTGCGAAAGAACACGTTCGAAACGCAAAATACAAAAAATAAACAATTAAATGTCTATTTTGACATTTTGGAATAGAATTTTAGCAAAGATCATGCCACACGAAGATCAATTTAAAAGGTCTACATGCTGCCTACGAAATTATCAAACATTGTTTGAAGAATTTGATTTTCAATAATTTTCCATTTTGCGTTCCGGACGCGTTCTTTTGCACAACGACATAAAGATAAGAATAGTAAACACCTGTTTTACACTTGTTCCTTTTTTACTTCTGAAAAACAAAATTTCTTGCTCTGTAAAGTGTGTGTGCAGTATGTGAAAGTGACATGATCAAATGGCAAATAAGCTTTCCTATCACTCATATTATTTACAACCTTTGCTTTAATATTTTTCTTATCTGGAGTGGGGGGGGGGGGGGGTCACCAATGAAACAAAAAATACTTGTACAGTGTATGTTAGCCATAATGTTCAGCAAAAAGCAAAAGAAAAGAATATCTTTTATACAAGTTCACACTTGCATTTAAAGTGCTCTCCAAATACACGGAGGCCAGCATCAGAACAGGACAACATACAATGGTGCTTGGGACACATGGGCACCCAAACTGAGGTCCAACCCCTCCCCCCCCCCCCCCCCCTCCCCCACTACCATTGTAAAAAATTTAAGGAGCTCATAGTTCATGAACAGAAGCTAACAATATGATCCAGAATCTGACCCCCTTCCAAAAAATAAAAATGAATTTGACCATTGATGATTCAGATAAAGAATATTGAAAAATTTAAAATAACATGTAAAATCACATTTATGGCGCACTTTTTTCCCAGCTTTGAAAACTTGAAAAGTCGGGATGGGCTTTAACCTTAATAAATGGACTCTCAGTGAAATCTTTATATGAAAAACATAACTTGAAAGCTGATGGTACACCCTAACTTTACATTTTTACTGGTTACTGATTGAAAAAAAAAAAAAAAAAAAATCTTAATGATTGTAGCTACATGTATCATTATCGTGATCAGCACAATCTTGTTGGTTTATCGACTATGAAAAAACATCAAATACTGCTTCCTTTTTTTTTTTTTGTTCATTTCTTTAGAATTGATTTTTTTTTCTCTTCCACTCTGAATTTCAATTTTTCCTGTTTGTTTGTTCGTTTGTTTAAAAAGAACCTTCAATTTGTGTTCAGAAAAGAAAATTAATTACATTCAATCATAACCATATTCAGAATTTGACAAAAAATATATATATTTTAGTAACCAAAGTGTGGCCGCAATATCTGATGGAATTGAATAAAATATTGATTAACGTGTCTTGACTTTCCTTCCTACCAAAACAATCCCATGTTGGGTGGTGCACCTTATAAATGGGTGTGCCTTATACACAATGTACACAGGATCTTACAATATTGAAGGAAAAAAAATTGTGAACCCTTTTATAAAGAACTACATTTAGTAACTTCCATCAGGATATATTTTCTTCAAGTGTAAAGTCTAAACTCTAAAACTTGTCATACATGTACAATTGACTGGATGCTTAATTTTAATAGAACTTTGTTAAACCATTCTATCCAATATTTCAGGAACCTCTCAAATTACAAGTACATGTATGTTGGAACAAATCGTAAACATTTGATAAATGAATTTTCAGTTAGATTATGTTATGCAATCCAAAGGAAACACATCAACTTTATTCATATTTTTGTTGTTCTTGCTGTGTCTGAACAACTCCCCCACCCCCCCCCCCCTCCATCATCAGTTCACTTTCAAATGTACATTGGTCATCACAACCATGCAAACTATAAACAGATCTTGACCTACAGTGTAGTATCTTTTTTCGTATTCTATGATATCATCAAAGAAAAAAAAATGTAAGTAATGCATACTTTGTGGGCAGACTACCATAATACAATTTTTATAGAACAGAATGATGAAAAAGCAAAATTGTGGCTACGGTACATTATGCATTTCTCATAATAAAGAACACTTTAGGCATACAGTGTACACAGTCAAATACTATGAATAACTGCCAAACAAAACCAAAGAAAAGGAATTCAATTGTTATTTGTTACCAGGCATGCCTCTTGAAAAAAAAAAAAAGTTATCTTGTTAGCCAGTGTGTCCAAACTTCCCATATGTCTATTACGTGCATGCATACAGTATTTCAAAATCAAATAATACAAATAGCTGGAGCCCTTGAGGAACACTTGAGACAAAATTGTGTTGAAATTGGGGGGGGGGGGGGGAATTGTGCAAATATGGAAAAAAAAAAACTACATGTACATGTAGATTGGCAGATTTTGTTATATCTATTCTAAAAAATATGAACTCATAAATATTAAAGGGTCTATAGATCTAATTGTGAGAATATGTCATCAAACTCATAGCTAAAAAGCAATAGTGATACCAAATGATTTCATATTTTTCTAAATTCTCTAAACACCTTTATATATTTTTTTTTTTTTGGACAAAATTTTCATAAACTGGCATGCGCAAAGTTTGGACTTGTATTCTAACTAGCAACTGTACAACTGTCAGTTGTAGCACACGATATGATATCAAATTCTGCTACTGTAATATTTCTGTAATTCTTTGACAATCAATTTTCTTCTTGCACCACTGTCTTTGTGGCCAGTCTAAAATTATGCTTTCCCTTTCATATCTAAATTAACAGGAGCACTAAGTTTGTTCACCCAATCATTAAACAATATCAACTGTCAAATCAAACTAAAATTAGGGCAAATCAACTAAAAGAGGCATCAATGCAAATTAACTTACAATATTATATTACTTGTTAATACCAGTCTAAATAGATCTAGATCTAATAGTAATAGTTTTCAGAATAAGGTGCCAGTAGATCCAGACATCTGGACATGTCTGCAGTTTTGCAAAAGATGAAGTATTAATTTCTGAATTTAACTTAAGTAGATCTATATAATGTGAGTGAGCTTTAGACATCGACTTTGGAGTTTGGATGGGAAACTTTTGTAGAGGCTCTCTACCGACTATATGAGACGAGGCAGTGCATGCGCATGCAATTGATATGCATAGACTTGCGGAAGTAACGATGCACTACCGGTCACAACATTCAGAAAGATTCACTAGCAAGAGGGCAATATCACATTGATCATGCATTAAAATAACCATCGATAAAGTGAAAATAAAGGTGTCAGATAAATTTTCTTTCTGATGGATGTATTCTGTTCATAAATATCAGTTGGCTTTTGAAATAAATTAATCAAAGCAGCTAAACTCAACATCCAAAAGGTTAGCGTATGCTTAAACACGCATGTCGGCAAATGGGTTCGTGCATGATCCTCACACATTCAACTTCAACAACTCCCTACACAACCTACATCCCTATTCCACGAACGCACTCGAAAAATTGCAAAATCGCCATTTTGGAACAACGTTTCTTTGCAACAAAATATAGGAAACGAAATTATAGTTAAATTCATTTGAAAATAATTTGTCCCTAAGAGTAATAAGGAATGGATTCAACGTCACATAAGGAACACACAACGTACACCGCATAGTATAAAAAGGAAAAAATTACCTTGTCGTTGGCGGGTAACAGTCGCCAGGACTACGGTGACTATGGCGTTTATTCTCAAGGCAACTGTTGCTAAACCTCACCACTGCAAGATTTCATGTATCGTTCCGCGCTATTTATTAATTCCCGTCATTTAATGTCCTTTCTTCCTTCCATTTCAAAACCTTAGAATATTTAAAGTTCCTTAGTGTAAATCATTACAAAAATATGCAAACGGTGGAATTTTATGATGCTTAAAGTCAAAAAGCGTAGTTAAAGCGGCACTACAGTGCGTTGCCATGTGGATGTAGATTAGGTGTAACGTGTCTACAGGAAACGGAAAATCAAGAATGAGCGCCGAGCGAGCCACTCGGCCATCCTCCTAATCCCCCTACATTTCAGCCATCTTGTTCTCCGTTGTCATAGCTACAAGTTAACAGACGCTCAAGCTAATCGTTCTCATATAACTCAAAAGTTAGGGTTTAAAAATATAGAAAATACAAAGGTCATGGTTTAAAACTAAAAGACTGAAAAGTGAGATGTTTGAAGTCACTTTTGGAAATGCTGTGGGTCTATTACAAAATAGGAGATTATAAACGGGGGGGGGGGGGGGGTGGATACCCATCGCGGTATAGGATTTCGCGCTAAAATGTGCATCAACTCTTTTATGATCTCTCAAGAGCAAGAAACGTGATTGTTTTAGAAAGGATGGCACGAAGTCTGATTAATTCTTGATGAAGCGGTGCCACTTAAGTCGATATGAAAATACAGATTAACCCACGTATCCAATCAATTGTCGCCTAATAATTCCCTAATTGGCTGCCGTCGTCATCTATATCTACGGTGTAGACCCATTCCCATCGATATATACAGACTTTTATATCGATGCCCATTTCTTGGTATATTATTTTCCCCAGACCCGAACACATATTATTGCTGCTTCATTGTTGTTATTGGTGTTGATGTTATTCAATCTTTTCTTCCTTTTTTTTCCCTTCCTCTCCTTCTTTCCGTACATACATCCGCTGTATATTATAGGGCTTGCTATTACATAGGGGAAGATCATCGAAAGAATTCTGTGAAGGAAGGGTCACGACGAGGAAGATCAACTAGCATCTTTTTAAATAGTGCCTCTTTGGTCAATGTTTTCAATCGGGCACATTCATGATTCTCACAGGTGATTATCACAATTTTTTCAAAAATTATGTTTTTATCATCTGGCAGTGGTGTCAATCAATTTCATATAAGCTAACCTGAGAATACACACGGCTAGGCTATGGGAAAAAAATATATCTGCAGCGTGGTACCAGTGGCGGAGACACATTGTGACGTCATATACCACGCTTTCAGACGAGAGAGTTCTCGTATCGATATACGACGTATGGATATACGACGTATGGATATAGGACGTTTTTTAGCGTCTGAATGCTCTTATATTGATACGTCGTTTCAATATACGACGCATATCGAAACGATGGTTTGGGCATCGTTTCGTACGATTATCCTATATCCATACGATGTCAATTCACGTCTGAATGCTCTGATATCCGTACGTCGTATAAGTAGGCGGGACTTTATTTGCAACGCGCGCTTAGGGCCCAACCTCTAGATCTAGTACTATGAGTCCAGCACAACGCGCGCAACACAAACACGAAGCGGAAAGCCCGCGTGAAGTTCATACTGCGCAAGGGACTCGTACATATTCATGAGCTTCCTACGAAAGTTCGACTGAGCGCGAGGTACGTCTGAATGCTCCTATACGATTATCGGATAACAGGCGTTGCGTCTGAAAGATCTCTTATCCATACGTCGTATATCCGTATGAAAAGTTGGTACGTCTGAAAGTGGGGATAAAAGAACCCGCAATGCGCAATCGCCAAAAGAGAAATTACTCTTTTGGCGATTGCACATTGTTTACATTTAGTTTACATGTCCTGCGCGCTCTCAAAAGTGTTTGGCGACTCGACGCGAGCGCAACCACTATTTTTGGTGACCGTGGCGACGCGCGCGCAGCATTTCCGGTCGAACAGCTAGCGCAGGCTCAGGAGCAGGCTATTATGACATCACAATGGAGCTTCTCAAACCAAAATACTAGAATAGTACCTGACATAAGAGAAGGGGGCTATAAGACGTCACAATACTAGTACACATGCGATATGCTAAAGGATTTATTCCTAAACGGCTAAAAATCACATTTCGGGGTTTGGAGTTTCATCAAAATGTAGGATATCACAGTTCTTAGTTCATTGAGTTCTATGCATCCCAAGCTAATGAATATTGGCACAGCAGACTTATTCTTTGGACAAGTCTGTTATTTCTTTGCTAATCTTTGTACATTCGAGTTGACCTCCCTCCCCTTCCCATCAAATAAAAAGGGAGGGGACAAAACGGGCAAAGCCAATACTATAGGAATATTCTGTCCAAACCCTTAGCAGAAAGGAATTCAGCCATTCATGAGGTATGAGAGGTATGAGAGTCGGAAAATATCATGATAATTTGGTGTTTATTGCAGTTATGCAGTTAGTAAAAACATGTAGCACATGTAGCACATAAATCCATGAGCGTCGCTTTACAATGTTCCTTATAATCCGATGATTATATATTTTGAATCTATAAAGCAATAAACAAGGCCTAGACTATAATAAATAAAAAAGACGACATATAGGTATATATTTGATATATCCGAAAAAAATCACCTTGGCACAATCTTCCATACTAACCCATCACATTAACTTTTCAAGTCTTTTTCGTCTCTTTTGTGAGCTTACATTACAGTGTGGATGTAAATTTTTGTTTTATCAAATATGAACATCTAACCACTCTAAATGTGGAGGTGCCGTGGTCCAGTAGTGTAAGGCACTTGACTGGAGGATCGGGGTTCAATCCCCAGCACGGCACTTATACCCTTGAGCAAGGTATTTTATCTACATTGCTCTTTTATTGTACATCAAATAAATGAAAATGCTATACAGGCATATTGATACAAACGTGTGCATGTGTGCTTTAAAAAACTAAACGTAAATAAGAAGATTCATATTGATAATGATATACCTTCACATAATAAAGTCGCTTATCCTGACAAGAATAACATTTTCATTCTCGAAAGAGGGTGAGGGTAGAGAGAGGGGGAGAGCGATGAGAAAATTGAGAGAAAGAAAGGGAAGGAAGGTGCATGAGAGAAAGAGGTGTGCAAAGAAGGAGCAAGAAGGGAAGATGCGGAGAGAGAGAGAAGAGAAAGAGAGAGCAAAAGTGAGAAATTGAGGGGGTAGTTGTATAAGGGAGAATGATAGCGTGATAAACAACTCAATTTTTTTTTATCTTCGAGTGCATCAGACATGATAGTTGTGCCCCATGTACTTTTGTCTTTTTTTGTCTTTTATATTTTATTCATTTGCTGCTCGAGAGTACTTATCAACAACATCAAATTCTTTCCTTTCTTTTCAGTCCAGGAAAGAAAACAAGTAAGACCCGTCTTCTTCATATAGAAGATTAGCTTATTCTCAATTTTTATTTGATTTAATAATTACTTTATTAAAGTAACATGCCGATTTCGACATAAAGGCTTTGGGATTTTTTTTAATCATTCAAAGTGTGCAAGTGATCATGTTTTTGTCTAGTCGGGATGGTGCCTAATAATGCAAAAGGGCCGTTTGAGGTTCAGGGTAACAAGCTTACACTGTATTTGATGGATGGTTTAAAAAAAAACATTTTTATTGAAAATTTTACTTGAACGTTCTTTACGACGATAGGTTGATGAAAGGTAAAGACAAACTAGCGATATTCAAGGTCAGTGTCTAATCTGGATTCCAATAAACAGATGAGTCCAACTTATAGTAACCACTCCCCTGAGCTAAAGGCTGGCGGTTGCCACCTCTAAACTTAAATCAACGAATAATCAACGATCGATGGGCTGGGTTTATATTAGAGTCTCTTGTTTACCTGACGGAACTATTTTAAGTAAATGCTCGTACCTTCCCATAGTCCATTTTACCTCTGCGTTAAAACCGAATTTGACTTTACCCCTACCTATTTGCATACAACCGTTATTTGCGAGCACATCCCCCTATCAATATCTCTTTGTACTACTTCTTTCAGGACAGAGCGTGAACAAGACACTCCAGACGTTGGCCCATTGGAATACGTGCCCAGCGATCGATAATTTGTGTATGGGCGGAACAAAAGACAATTTAAAGAGTGGTGTTCGGTGAAGGTTACCGAAAGTCTAAAGAGAGGGTAACAATTGACCAAAATGGAGTACACACAAATGAAGAGCAGAAATTAAGTAAACAACTGACTTGCATTTAGACAGAGAGAGATTCACACCCACACACACACACCACACACCCACACACACCCACACAGAGGCAGAGAGAGATAGAGAAAGAGAGGGGGGGGGGCTGGTGCGAGGGCGAGAAAGAGCATGATGTGATGCAATGTTGAAATCAAGTAAACATTAAAGCACAAACGTTCTATAGAATACAAAGAAGAAAAAGAAGGCAAAGAAGAAGGTGTACAGATGTCTCTTGTTTTGTTTTCTTCTTTTGTCTTAAGTTTTCTGTAGAACATTTCCCACTAAGTTTCCAAACTGGTATTTCAAATGTTTTAGAGTATTTATATCTTAATGAAGAAAAATCAAACAGAGAAAGCCTTCAAATTGAAAATGCTTCAAAGTACTCCCTTCACTAAACTAACAAAAAATTGCAAAATAGATCACTTTTCAATTTTATGACAAATTTATTTAGCCTCTAACATGTTAGGAAATACACTGTATAGAAACCATTCTGTTTCCAGACATTGTAGTGATTTTGATACAAGGTTGATCATTTTTCTTCAGGTTAAATCATTATACATGTACAAGTATGAAATAAAATGTCAAACACATGATCCATTTACAGTACCTTTTTCATTCACCGTTAGTTATGAGTTCTATAACTTTCTTAAAATTTCTGCGCATAGGTATTGTTGGGAAATAGCCACAGCTGCGAAGTATGTGAGTAGAATATACTACAGTGTCTGAACATGGATGAAAATACACTTCATGCAAGTTAAAGGAATGGCAAAGAAAATCAAAACAAAAATTTTCCTGAAGAAAAGCACTTTCTTCAGCAAATGTACCCCCCCCCCCCCCCCCCCGGAAAAAAAAATAGAGAGGGAGAGAGAGAGAAAGAGAGATGGACAAATGCAAATAACTTTGGCACTCATATCAACAAAGTGGAGGATAAACTCAAAGTTTTTAGAAACTTCTCTTTGGTCCACATACAATAGAATTGTAAATAAAAATATGTAAATGTTAATTTCTTTTTTACCTATGTAAGTGAAAGAAAAAAAAACAAAAAATTTTTTTTAGAATGAATTACAAAATCCATAATGCACCAAGCAAAAACGAAAACATTGCAAATTAATGCAAACATCATTGCTGCTTATTCAATAACATCTAGAAAAGAGTGACAATTAATTAATTAATTAAGGCACATAATCCCTTGAATATGTCTTAAGTAATACCAGAGACAAGTTTTCTCAGAGAGAAATGGGAATGATATTACATAATATCATTCCTTGCTCTAGTTGTACAAGTAATGATTGTTAACCCGTTGAGCACTATTTGTTTACAATATACTAGTAACACACATTTGTCATACACCCCAGCCCAAGTTAACTTGGGCTTAGTGTTTAACGGGTTAACAGGTTTGTTACGCATCTCAAACTGATCCTGAGCGAAAATGCAGAATTTAACTCTGAAATCAAGATAATCTCAAGACAAATCTCAATAACAAGATCAATTTCAAGAATTTACACACCTTTTTTGCATTAAATGTACAAGAAGAAACTTTATTCACAATAAAGGCATGAATAATGGCAATGTGACATAATTTTAATTGTGCATGACACATGATGAAACGTTTGTCTCTTTGTGAAATCAACATATTTTGTGTCAAATATAATTTCCCATGATATATCTTCAGCTAAGAAAGAGACAAGTTGCACCCTCAGAGATAATGGGAGAAAATCTGAAATCTTGTGTACACAACATAAGAGTTCCACAAAAATATGCTGTTTTGAAATGATATTACCGATTTGAGGATTGCCATATAATAAATCCAGAATTTTCAAACTTTCATAACTTTCTCATTTCACAACCGATTTGGATTATATATTTTTTTTCTATTTCTCCTATTCTCTCTTTTCATTAAAATTGACTTGCCTCCAGGGCTCCCTTCCTTTCATTACAGTACACTTGTAAGTAACTATAATCCACTTGCAAGTTACTACAACCAAGTTAAAGGTTCATAAATATTCATACTGTCCATGCACAATTAAAGCATGAAACAATGAACATCCAACACAAATTAAGCAACTGAATACCACTACATGTAAGACGGCTCTTCTGAAGTCCCTCCCTCCCTCCCTCTGGAGTCCACCCTCTAGGCCTCTACCACCACTTCCTGTTTGAATTCCATGAGAAGTATTCTGGAGGATCATCCACCAAGTACAGAGGACAAAGTGCCATAACCTTGCTGTTCCTGCCACAATACATTTATGAACATTGTAGAGGTTTGAAAGTGTAACTCTTGTCATAAGAGCAGTGAAAAAAAAAACAAAAAAAAAACAAAACAAACATAAATTCATTAAAGTTACATAATTCAAAAGATTTCATCTCTTCAAATGTGTTGCACTTTCCTTCTCAGACAATTCCATTTTCCAATGTTTTTATATAATACTCTTCACCTGATAACAAACAAATCTGACACAGTGGAGACCAAGAATACGAAAATGTCACCACTATGATGGGCTTTATTTGAGAATAAAGCAAAATCCTGTGTTTGGGGGCTTCAATACCCCCCCCCCCCTCCCAAAACATGAACAGAACAATATGCAAAAGCATCCTTAATGCACCTTCTCATTTCTCATCTGTTACACGCTAGTGACAAAGGACTCTGATATTGAAATATTGATATTCACCACTGTGATGGGCTTTATTTGAGAATAAAGCAAAATCCCGTGTTTGGGGGCTTCAATACCCCCCCCCCCCCCCCCCAAAAAAAAAAAATAACATGAACGGAACAATATGCAAAAGCATCCTTAATGCACCTTCTCATTTCTCATCTGTGACAAAGGACTTTGATATTGAAATTTTCTCCCCTTGATATTATGGGCAGTATATGATGAAAATGAAAGAGGAAAAAAATACAAACAAGACAATAATCTTATGCCTCAGCCATCTTTATTCTCAGCTTTAACATTTTCATGTAATACGCTGAAGGAACCTTAAAATTTTCTTCGTCTTCCACATTTCTGAATTTTAATATACATGAAGAAGTTCATGCAAGGTCCTCAAATTTTGTAATCCATTAGTTCATCTAGCTGCTTTTTGTATTCTAGTGCCAGTGGAACACTCCTGAAAGAAACAATTGAAAAGGTAATAGAAAATTACAATTTTGAATCATTTGGAAGGTTATACTCATCAGAAAAGCAAAACTCATTCAGACTGGGGTTCTAGACAGTGCTTTGGCGGAGGGCATTCCATTTTCATAAATACCCTCAGCATTGGTCCAAAGTGTTTCGGACTGATGCAAATTTTAGACATCATTTATGTGTCTAATTTATTTTTTTGGACACATTTATGTGTGTGATACCCATTTCAACCATAAAAGAAGCAGAATAGAGGCATTATAGGACTTTAAGAATGTATCAGCATAAAATAATGCCCATTATATTAGGGCTCCTTTTATGTGCATAATAAATATCCGCACTTTGTGGCACAAGCCAAGTTATGAACCCAGTGAAGTTTACCTTGCATTAACCTACCCTGATATAAGTCAAAACTATTTGATTTCTCGAAAAGTGGTACTTCACTTTCACAGATTCAGCATTTTAGCGGTTTCTGGATGGGTAGCTTGTAAAGACAGTGGTCTCATTATTCAGATTTAACACAATGCTTATTGCTTAAAGACATTGGTTAACATTGTTATGATTTTAAAAAAATCTTGTTTTGTTACTTGAAAATGGGATAAACATAAGGGTTGTAGTGTAAAAATACCAGTCTGAAAGTTTCAAAGTATAATATCCACAGGAAGTATTTTTAAATATCAAAAATGTGAACCAATGTTTGGAAAATATACGAGGGTCGGTTGCACAGAATAGACATAAGGAGTGCGCATGCGCGTATGACTCACCTTACCGTACTGTGTGTATTGGCGTATCACACTGCAGGAGGCACATAACGGCATTTTCAAATTCAAGCAAAGTGGTCCTCTTAGTGATTGTCTCGTGAGACGAAGGATAATAAAATCGCTGTTTGCGTCTAACTTACACTTTTTCATTCCAAATTATGGTTGGTTTCAGGGTTTTTTTACTACAAATACCAGTACTCATACACATGTTTCATCTTATTTTGAGAATTTTTAAAATCAGCTACTCACAAAGTTAGCCAATGCCTGCTCAGAACTGTAATTATTGAATTTTTCACCCTAGATCTCTAAGACAATAAAACCTAACTGCATACCTAACCCTAACCTCAACCACATATCTCTGGGAAAAAATGTCATATCTTATGTTCTAGTATCTTTGTTTTAGGGCCCCATCTACAAGCAAATCTCTGCTTCTTAGGGGTCCTAACCTTCATCATATTGTGATTTATTTGTAAATTGTTAATTGCTTTTAATGAAGAGTTGAATAAATTGAAATTGAATTGAAATTGATCTAAGACTACACCTCAACTGAACCCCAACCCCAAATCTAATACAATAAAATCCAATTGCATACCTAACCCTAACCCCAACCACATATCTCTGGAAAAAAATACCAATCCAAGTTTGGTGTACTCACTTGAGATGTTTAGTGAAAGTGGAGGTGATTCTATGTAGAGATGTCTTGACAGTGGTCCTGAGATCATTACGAAGCTGATCATCAGGGTGGGCAGGGCCTATCCTGGTGACCTTGAGTTCACGTGGGTCACGGGTCGTCAAGAGAGAGGGAAGTTTCAGAAGTTTTTCCAGAGCCTGCAAATCAGAAAAGGAGAGAAAAGAATTCACAACATAATTATACACAATCCACTATCATTTACATTTAATGAAATGCAAGGAATATTTGTCCTTAGATCAAAAGTAAGAAGTATTGTCAAATTACATGTATATAGACTGCAATGTTCATGATCATTCTCTATTGTACAACACCTACTAAGCTTGATGTACACAAGTCTACTGGAGCTGAATGCACAGCATTTGTACCACTGCAAGCGAACCATTTAAAATGTACCATTGCACGGCTAGCTTGACATCACGGTAAGACTGCCTGTTTTGCTTCCTTTCTGAAATCACAATTAGCTGGCACAGCATGTGCGTATCCAATCATTTCAAAAAAGCAAATCACGCACTACACTATCACAAGATATGTGGTATGCACACAGTCAGGTATTTTGCAGTCAGAACTTCCTTCCCTGTTTCTTAAACCTTGATTTATAACAAAACTTTACTTCTTTTCTTGATTCTCATCATCAATTTCTCATCAAACTTCTGAAGTGTCGTACAATACAAATTAATAGCACATATTCTCATTCGTGCAATGATATTTCGCTTTTGGTGAAAGAGCCACATAACTTTCATTCTACTTGGCTTTGCTTAGTTGAATAGAAGGTCACTCTTTCACTAAATGTCATGCGAAACCATCCCACTCATGTCCATTTGCTATTCATATAGTAGGCTATGAGTGTGAGATTTTTATGAAAATGTACGCCCAAGATAATTGAAAAGAAAACCATAACTGCACAATTTTTCTAATTCAAATCAGGTGCAAAGTGAAATGAATACCCACATAACAAATGCCCTGCAAGAAATTATGAATTTACAAATCAAGTTGCTTTACTCAAACAAACTATTTGCAGGTACAAAAATATCTTCACTCCCAACTTTTACACCTCTACAAAAGAAACAGCATTTAAAACTTGTTCACATGTGACCCTACACCACAAAACGACCAATAAGTCAGAAATTCAACAATTTTACATTTTAACATATTTTGAAAGCTTGGACTGTAAGCTTTTGAATGATGCATAACTTGCCTTGTCAAGTCCATGCAAACCCTTTGAAATTACAATGAGAATGAAAGTCTCTCAGAGAGGCTAATTACCAGAATAATACAGAAAGCAGGATGTAAAATGTGTAACCATTCAAGAGTACCACAATGGTGTCCTGTTGTCTGTCTCACTCAAGTCTGAACAAGAATTTCCTAGTATCGACTTTGAAGGGATTATCAGATTAGGCTTAAACTTGGAATAGTTTCAAAAGAGATATACTTGTCTCCTTGTTTAGATTTTCAAAGCCACAGAGTGAATAACTTCTGGGTTATATACCCATGTTAATGTGAAGGCTTTACCAGCATGCTGGCATTCTTTTAATTTTAAATTCCCCCCCCCAATAGTAATTCAAATTAAAGAAAAAACACATTTCTACATAACAGGTGGCTCCCAAATTTGGTCAGATGGTAAAACAATAAATGGACTATCAGAAAATATAAAAAAACTTTAGATCAACTTTTCAACCCCAAGCTCTCTATTTTAGCTGTTTACCCCAAAACTCCCATTGCCATTTATTGGTTGTTTTGTGATGGAGGGTCATATATGTGGAGTGAAACCACCCTCAAAACCATGGAGGTTTTCAAAGTGTACTGCACTTTACATGTTTGTATCATACAACACGCAGGTAAAGAATACATGTGGGTCCTTCGCTACATTACTCATCCCTACTGGCCATTCCTTTAGTACAAAAGAATGCTATGGCAGGTTTTTTTGAGGCAGTTCATCATCGCATGTCTGAACAAGCATTCATTAAAAGCTTTAATTCAGCACCTATTACCTACTTACTATTCTAATTAGGCTCCTTGAAAGGAAAATCACTATCCAATCTCTTTAACCCTCCTTGGAGTAAACTTGTCTTTAAAAAAATTTAAAAAAATAAATTAAAAAAAATAAAAACTACAAATCCCTCTCTATCTTTCCTTGCGAGAAATAAGGTTGTAGAACATAGAAATGTGTCCTGTTTTGGAAGGCAAGTAGAATCAGAAATAATATACTTTGTGCCAGAGACTGAACATAAAGCACAGTGAGTACTCACATTGTGTAAGGCAAGCATTTCAGTGAGTATGTCTGGCAAAGATTTCTGTACAACTCCAAAGGTATCCTCAGTGTAGGAGGCTGCAACCAGTGAAGCTAAGGCTGTCATGTATTCATGTAGGAAAGAGAGAGAGAGAAAAAAAAAGAAAAATTATCAAACACGGGAATACAAGGAAAAATGAGATGTTAAAAACGAACAAGCAAACAAAGAAAAACACATACACATACAAAAAAACACACAAAACATTGAACTTTTTTCAGGAGTATTCCACAGAAAATAATTTGCTTTCAATAACTTATTCTAGTTTGAAATAATACTTTAGAACTGTAATAAATACATACAAAATATCAAATTGTTTATACTTAAAACTGTACATAGCACAATAGCATTGTCCATCTTATCCAAACAAACACCATCCCCCTCCCCTTCCTGAAAAGTTAACACTAGACAACTATGCTCCAATGAGAAATAATTCCCTTCTTCTGCTCTACAGGGGTATAAATGTCTGGTAGTAACTCTTACAGGAACAGTCCTCATTTTACAACTAAGATTTTTTTAAAATAAAAGCAAGAAGTTTCACAAAGGTATCCAAGATATTTCTCATCAATGTACAGCTACAGTCTTCATAATATCAGTCGTCATAGAAATGCATAATGTGAACACACATCATTCATTAAATCTTCTCATAAAAGACAAAAACTGCCTGTTTCCTATTTCACAGAGATACAATAACATAGAATAACATCTATATCATAGAAATGGCATAAGAAAATCTATGAATCTTCAAATCTGTATTTTTTTTTCATAAATCTGAAATAAATCTGAAGTATATACCGGTATCGTGTCTGAGATAGATATGGCCTATATCTGTTCAGCTTGTTCCTTACCTTCTAAAGCCCATATGTGGAGCTGTGTGTCTGTGAATAGTGAGCGATTATCTGCCTCAGGAAATGGTTCCACAAAATATTTGTAGAGCCGCAGTTGTCGTATGATAGCGATCCGAGGCTGTAGGAAGAGCAACGGCCTTCTTGATGATAGATAAGTTACTTGCTGTGGGGTCATACCTTATGTATAACACAGAAGAAAGAAATGAATGAGTTACAAATAAGTGCCTATATTTCAACTAAAACATCATTGAATTTTTAGGTTTTAATAGGAAAACAATTCAAGAAGAAAAAAAAAAGAAATTCAAGAAGAAAAAAAAAAAGAAATTTGCAAAAAGTAACAAGATAGCAAAATAATACCATGCCTCAGCTTAAAAAGAGCATGATTAAGAAGTAAGAATATTTCTTTCAATCAAATTAAGAATTTGATCGTACCTAATTTCTTCCATTTTTTGCAAGTACTTTGGATGTAAATCTTCTTTTCTTTCATAAGCCCATTCAAGTCTAAAATTAGACAGAAACTACAAACAAATCAAATAATCCTCCTATACTTGTGAAGGCTACATGTAAAGTGAGCAAGTACCATATCAATCAATTAATTAATCAAGTCAGGTAGTATTCCCGAGATCCAATGACAAGTTCTCTCTGGCGTTTCCTGTCCTTCCTTTAATAGACTGATGATTTCTTGCATTTCATGGAGACCAGTGTCTATTTGTAGTGAGTCGACATATGTTCTCCTGGGTCTTCCCCTTTTTGCCTTTCCATGGAGGGGGCTCCCACAATAGGACTAAGAAGTGTCAACTCAGAATGTCGTTATGCATGTGCAAGCACCATACAACATTTAAAGATGATTGCTCTGTACTATTAGAGCGCAGAGGACAAATCATCCCCTGCCCTCAGCTATTTTCATTACTGCTCAATGCAAACTATTTTAGGTGATACAACACTACTGCTAGCATATTGTTTATAACATATTTTCCTCAACTAGTTCCGCTATTCATACTCCTAGTACCGCAATTCCTTCCCTCACTAGAACACATTTTCTACAACCTCACCACCGTATTGCTCATTGATGGGTCTCCTAGGTGATGGAACATAGCTCTGATGAGCTGGAGGATCAACCCAGACGTTATCACGGCCTGGTGAGAGGGCGCCGTAGCTGACGTTATGATGGGCTGGGGTCCTGGGTGTGCCATACCCCCCAGCAGGGTAGTCACCGGGGGTACCATAGGTAGAGGCAGACAGGGTGGTGATTCTCTGACGAGGCCCAGGGGAGGTAGCTGCAGTGTAGAAGGAACTACTGCTGGAAGCTGCATGGAGAATTCAGTCAGCAACATAAATGTGTTTTGCACTATGATCGCAGTTTGACAATAAAAACATGGCATTGAAATAATATTTAAATTAAATCAATATGGGATTTTCTACGTAGAAAATTAAAGAGTATGCTAAATGAATGTAAATATGTCACATTATATTTCTTTGAATAACCTGAATCAGTGCACTAACGCACAGGGGGAAGTGCTTACACACTACCTGTTACAGTATACCTAGCCTTACCATAATTCTAACTCTGCCATCAGTGGTAACTACCATGGTAACATTTCTCAACAGCCAATCAAATTCAAGGTTTCCATGGAAGTTACTATTGATGGCATTTTGTCCACTTGTGGGGTGTTGCAAGAAGGTTGCAATCAATTGCAAATAATTGCTAATTTTGAAACAACCATTCTGATTGGCTCAGGGTCTGCCTTTTTAAGAAGAAATGCATGCAACAATGATTTTGATTGGCAGTGACAATCAGTTGCAACTTGCAATCGATTGAAACTTTCTTGCAACACCCCACAATTTGGAGTGCTAATAATTGAAAATATGCACATATAGGACAATTTTTTGTGTTTTATTTTCAAAGAATTAGTCAAATGCACACAAAAGTGGTATGTTTTATTGTTTTCATAATGCTGATAAATATCTCACTACCACCTCTGAAATAAATGATCTGAACATAAAATATACATATTGCTGGATATTCAGTAATCCAATAACTAACAACACATGGCATTGTACAATCTACACTATTTAGTCTGAATAGGTGTTTGGTACTGCAAAATCTGAAAATAGCATTGAACATGGACATACTGAGGCTTTTTGACATGCACTCTTCAGTATGTCCATGTTCAGTGCTATTTTCCAACTATTTAGTCTGATATATTCATTAACAGTTCATCAATTATTGGCCAAAAGCTGAATTTACTAACACTAAACAATATTTTACATATGGTGAGCCACAAGAAGGAACATTACCATGCTTGCAACAAAGATTTACCTCTTTGTGTGTTCTTCCCACTCTGTTTCCTTGTCTTTTTATCCTTCTCTTCCTCTTCCTTCATCCTTTTCTCTTTGTTGATTCCGTTTGTTGCCCACTCCTGGTGGATGATCAACCTATCGGTCAGTGAGGCTATCAGTAGCAGACACTCAGAGCTAATCCTTGTCCAATTGTGAGGGTGACCACCTGAAATATGAGTGGCAAAAATATCAATTAAGAAATTCCATGAAACATCTTAAGAAAGTCTGTGCAGTTATAAGCATAATAACATTTAGAAGACTATAGTTCTTAAAACATTGGTGAATTGAATCTTTTAAAAATCTCTAGCTGAAAACTGTCTTAAATTATTGCACTTGGTCCCACAGAGCAGTTCAAATACCACAAGAAAGACATCTTCCCTATCATGAAGAAAGCTACTGCCTAATTCGACTTATTTCCTTAATATTAAAGACAGACATTTCCAGGAGCACTTTCAGACCATTGGTTCTTTCCTACAAATTAACAAAATAGTACATATCTTTGTGATTCTATACACAACATACCCTTACTGATGCATTATTCTTGTTTTTTTTACCACTAAATTTTAACATCTTACAGAATGTCAAAAGACAATTAACAAACCAGCATTAGCAAGAATATAATGTATAGTATCAAATACTGAGAAATCACTTGAAATGCCTTACAGCAGAGCTCATAATGAATTGTCTCCCTATTTACTTACCTGGCTGACTAAGAGTGAAGATCTGTTGTCTCCTGGCTGGTGAGTGTTCCGCTAGGATACTAAGATCTTGATAGGCCAAATACTGGACCAGAGGACTGTTCTGTTGGCCAAGGGCCCGATGTAAGGTAACCTCCTCACTGGCATTGAAGGCAGTCTCTATTGGAAACTCGTACACCTAGTGAAAGTAAATGATCACATAAAGCTTCTTTTAGCAGTGGCATTTCACTGATTCGCAAAATCGGTATTGATGATATAAATGGCATCTGTTAAAACCTATTTTTCAAAATTCTATAAGTTATTGACATATGAGTCGTTACCATGTTCCTGCCCTAGGAGTGCTGTAGAGCTCAGGATTACCACATCTAAAACCATTTTCTAGACACTCCCCATGCTTAAATGCTGCCAGCACTTTAGGGTAGCGTAGGTAAAGCCATGGTAATAGTAGTATGGTGTACCTGTAGGTGGTTTTAGCATCCCTTTGAATGGATATCAGCACAAATGTAGACATGATAACTTACTACCAGGCTGCTTTATGACTATATGGCTATCATTTCTAGCTTGGAGTCTCATATCCTATGCTGCACTGATTGGCATTCATGAAATGCTGTAAGATCTTTAGGTAAATTGAGACCTGGAAAGAAGAGCTATGCTTACCTCTGTGTTAAAGACCTTGAAGAGATATAGAGAGAAGGTCCACAGATGGATAATGATATTTCCCAAAAGCAATGCCTGCCATAACAACCTGACATCCAGGAGACCTCTGATGGAGTCCACAGGGATTGGAAGCTCCTGGACCTTCAGATTGGTGATGAGCCAGAATTTGAACAAACATCCTAGAAGTAGAAAACACAGGTCACTGCTAAGATCTCTCTCTTAAAAATGTCATTTTGTTAACAACATAGGAATGAAGGTCTGGAAGATGTGAATACACAAAAAGTGCACTTTTCTTATTAAAAGCAAGATGAATGCGACTGCATCTCCTACATTCCTTGGCCTAACTTAATGGTTCATATTGTTCTTGAATTATGATGATAACCAGAATGAAAAGGCTAAGGCCCTCCCTTGACCCAGCCAATAGTCCAAGACAGAGCAAATATTTCCAAGTGTAAAAAAGGGCAATAGACAGCCAGAAAAGTAAAAATAATAATAATGCAGTCTTGTATAGTGCTCATGTCTGTCAGACTTGACACTCCTGGCACTCGACTGTTATCGCCCAAGACTGACATGGCTGCTATCAAGGCGCTCTAGCATTTCAAGGAATTTCTTCCTATGGGTACTCTAAACTACACCTGGGTTGAGAGTGGCAATTGAAGATTGATATCTTGCCAAAGACAAAGACAATAGTGCCATGGCGGGACTCAAACCACAAACCATGTCATCTACAGTCAGGTGACGTATCCACTAGATCACATCACCTCTTGTTAAGTCCTATCCTTATGAACTGTAAATTCATTCACTGATTTGAGCTCATACATCAATCACATGAGATTATTCCAAAACGTGATCAACTTCTATGGTCCTATGCCCTTTCGCCTGATAAAACCGTACATATAACATTGACCCATACTGAGAAAATTTGGAATAAAATGCAAGAATATTCTTGGTAGGAAGCAGAACTAAGGAGTCACTAACCACACAAATAATAGAAGACATAGTAGTATGCACACAGACGTAGGACCGAGAGAGAGTTGTTCAAGACCAACTTAGGGAGACTAGACTTCACTTGGAAGAACTTCACCTGCTGCAAAGAGTGAATAACATATAGCAAGAAAGAGAGAGAGGGAGGGGAGAGGGGGAGAGAAATGGAGACAACAAGAGAGAATGGGTAATTATGAAGATGGCATACATGTGTATGAATGCGTAAGAAATCATACATAGGTGTGTAAATAAATGGTGAAATAGAAATACAGGTACCGTAAGACATGAAGTTACATATTAAAACAAAACTATTCAATAATAGAATTAGTGTAGAAGACAGTATCAAAACAATCTATTCAAGCTAGCTAGGGTTTTCTTTATTGATAAAATATGCATCCAAAATAACAGATTGTCTGACGCAGCCCAATATCTTATTAGGAACCGTTTGCCATGCATGTAGAGGTCTGTACTACATACATGTACATGTATCTTATGAATAATATTTGTATCAGGAAAGTCTATTACAAGTATTGGTCATTTTGAAGTCCCATAAATTACCGTGTATTATGTAGTTAAAAACATGTTATAATGACATCAAATGTGCCATTTGACTTTATATTTCATAGAGATCCCTACTCATTCATTCTAGAAACAGTCAGTAGTCTATGGGAAAGAATAACTCAGACTTGTCCATCATCAATATTAACTCATGCATACTCCCTCTTTCCACTCTCTCTTTAAAAAACAATGAATGTCTACCTTTACTTGCACACTGCACTAAAACCATGCATTCATCCTGGATACTTATTTTCGAAGCTCTTAGAAAGTCACAAGTTCAAGAATAAGAGGTACACCTCTTTTTATATCATGACTGTAACATGCACCGCTATCTGTACAGAAGGAAATGAGGTAGTATTCATGCTTTCCCCTTCTGGCCTTTGATAATTTCTCCACTAAACTTACCTGGATAATGTTGAAAGTCAGTAGATTTGATCTGTGAAAGAAGTAGGAAATGCTGTATACAAAGCCCTGCATATTCAAAAGCAAAGAAGATTGGAAAATATGCATTCAAATTAATAAATATAATATCAATTAATAATAATAATAATAATAATAATAATAATAATAATAATAATAATAATAATAATAATAATAATAATAATAATAATAATTATAATAATAATAATAATAATAATAATAATAATAATAATAATAATAATTATAATAATAATAATAATAATAATAATAATAATAATAATAATAATTATAATAATAATAATAATAATAATAGTAATAATAATAATAATAGTAATAATAATAACAGTAGTAGTAGTAGTAGTAATAATAATAATCATAATAATAATAGTAATAATAATAACAGTAGTAGTAGTAGTAATAATAATAATCATAATAATAATAGTAATAGTAATAATAATAATAATAATACTAATAATAATAATGATAATAATAATAATAATAATAATAATAATAATAATAATGATAATAATAATAATGATAATAATAATAATAATAATAATAATAATAATGATAATAATAATAATAATAATAATGATAATAAATAACAATAATAATAATATAAGATTTGTAAGGTGCCAAATCCACTTGATGATCCAATGCTCAAAGTGCAACTTGTGCAAAAGATGAAATTACATGAGAAATATACAAAAGTGCAATAGGAAAGGTAAGGACATAAAAGGTAGTACTTAGTAATCAATTATAGGCCAAATTAAACAGACATTTTTTAACAGGCTTCTCATCAGGATTTTCTTAGCAAGTGGTGGAAACACAACGTTCGGCATTCAGGAAAAATTTATGCATGGTACAGAAAACTGGAACGCGTGGCTTTGTTGTGGATGGGTACTTTTTGTGCATACAAAAAGTGCCATTATACACTTTCATGCTTAAATTTACGCATGGTGGCATTCCCCCTTCTAAATTTGCACATGGTTGCAAAGGTGTTTTTGAAATTTGCACATGGTGGCCCCGCCATGTGTAAAAGCCCTGGTGAGAACCATGCTTTTTAAGATTATTTTTGAAAACTTCAACAGAACTGTTATTTCTAATTACTCGTAGAGTGCAGAACCTATGTGACATAGTATTAAAATAAACCAATATCGCAAAATGAATGCATTACATTAATGCTCTCATATCAGGTCAAACATGAAGAATATGGACACAGATTAAGCTCATACCTTAACAATTACTGAATATTATACATGAATGTGTACATTTAAATATGGATTTTAGTAAAAACAAGTTGTACTTCAGTATGTTAACTGCACCTTCATTTCACCTGCATAATATTTGGATTACAAATTAAACCCTCACAAATAATAAACATTACGAGAGAGCACTCAATACAAACGTACCAAGAAAGCACCTAAAAGAACAAGGAACAGATGGCGTTCATTGAGGCACAGCCCTCTCTCCTCCCCATTACATCGCGTTGTCAGGGCCAGATAGCTGCCACTAATCAGCTTACAGCAGGACCAGGCTGTGACCCCGCCCAGGAAGGTGTGGCTTGCAGCATGAAGGAAGCGTGTCGGGCGTGTGAATGACAGGATGATTGACAGGCGGTTCCTATGGATGTAGGGAACGACTGGAAAAAAAATATGAGAGAATGGAATTAACAATCTCAACTTGTCGTAATGAGGATGCTTTGATTTGATGTGATTTCATATGGTTTATTCAATTGTATATGAATGGCTAATGAAGGAATACTCTGGAACATTCAATGTGCCATATAGTCCCACATGTGTACACGTTAGTCATGTTTTCACAATAAGACAAATATAGATTTAGTGTTCAATATTGCAAACAGATGTTTACTCAGAGGCTCAAGTTAATGATGATTACAATTTTTCAGATGGTTGAACTAACATATCAAATTATTTACCTGAAATATTAAAAGAACTCACCAAGATATGAACATGCATTGCTAATTGCAGCAAGGACTGAGCACAACAGGATGAGAAAGATGTAACTTATGCCATGCAGAGAGAAGCAGGTTCTTAACCATCCTGCAAAAAAAATGGGAATTAGAGTACTGATTACTGAATACTTAGTCAGTGAAACAAGTAATGATATTGCAATTCGACTATTCACAAAATTAACAAAAAGGGTATACTGCTGCCTACATCACTACATACATTTAAAAACCCAGGACTCAGGATTCTTGAAAATAATTATAACAGAACAAAATTTATCTTGAAATAAATAATAACTAAAATACTAGCATGAAAAAATTAAAAACACTAAAACTGTGACTGATGCAATTGTAATTATGCATTTTTACAAAAGAAATAGCTACATTCAAACTACATTAGAGGCTTCATAGTGAAAAGGTAGTGCTTTTAAGTGACTTTAGCAAAGTATATATTGTAGCTGAACAGCCCTTTTCTTTCTCAGGCCCCGAACCCGTTTGACCGAAATATACAGTCAGTTGGTGCAGATGATCAAATTCAGGTTTATAGGTGCTCCACAATGACCATGCTTACTCTCACGACCATGTTACCTTCTTTAAGACCGCACGACCATGTCACTTTCTGTAAGACCGCACAACCATGTCACTTTCTCCAAAGACCGCACGACCATGTCACTTTCCCCAAGACCGCACGACCATGTCACTTTCTCCAAGACCGCACAACCATGTCTCCTTTTTCTCTCTATCTCAGGACAGCACGACCATGTATCAACTTTTCAAGACCGCATGACCATGTACCAATTTCGCAAGACCGCACGACCATGTATGGTTTTCTTTCCCTTGGTTTATAAACGAAGACCATGCATGGTTCTCACTTTTTCACTTCTTACTTCAAATTCTCCACGACCATGTGACCATGCTTCACTTTTCTTGTTAGACGACCAAAATGAGGAGACAGCAGGCTTTCATGTACGGTTTTGGTAATTTACTTCTGCATTACTCACTTTCTGATTTTCCTGTCGCAGCAGGTTCTATAGATACATGCTTTTTCACAATTCAGCAGCAAAGATTTCCGTCTGGTTTAACAAAAAAGTTTGGCAAATCAAAGTGCTGTAGCAAGGTCTACTATATGATCCAGTGATCGATAATTGGTAAACCCAACCCGACAAAATTTCTGGTAACACGATTTCACCCTGTACTTACACAACTTAATTTAAAAACCGTTTCATAAAAGAAAACTCACCAAATAACAACTTTAAAATCACTATAGGACTAATTTTCTTGAAGTAAACAAGTAAAATAATTTATCCTTTGGTAAACAAAACAAACATAACACTCTAGCTTTGCTGGCCCCAGCAACATTTTATAACCTCAAAGAAGCAATGACTCTAGTTTCTTAGTGAATCGATTATAAAATTTACTCGAGCTGCTATGTACCGATTAAATATTCTTTGATTTCTTTCTGATTGGTTCAGAATAACATTTTGGTCACTTTTCAGCTCTAAAAATATAATAACGAAACAATATTTCGTTACAATGTATTCCTATATCATCATATCTAACATATACCAAAAAGTTTGAATGAATTTGTAGTCTGAGAGTACAGTGCAGATACAATGGATGCTAAATTTGCATTTTAAAGCAAGCAAGAACATATATCCTCATAGACGGGACATCATGATACATACTCCAGGCAAAATTGCTCCTCATGCTCCGTATCCTGTGCTACTCGAATCATGAACTTCAATCACAGAAAAAATATTATACATGTATGTACCTCACAATAACATAACTTAAAACCAAATAACAACTGTAAGCTAAATCTCTTTGAAAAATAAGTAGACCTGTGCAAATGTCACAAGAACAAAGGTATTTGTCTTACCTATTAGCCACTCTGTAGGATGAAGGAGGGCAAAATGAGCCAGACAGATATAAATTCCAAGAGCTGGTGGAAGCAGAAGCGTAGACCAGGTTATGCTAGCCCCTGTCCTCCAACGAAACACCTGAAGAGGGTAAGGGAAAAGAAAAGTGCCAATTCAAATCATTCAAAACCTAGGATCATTGCCCTTGGGGGGGGCCCCCCCCCCCACATAAAAAAAAAGGGTAATAAAGCATGAGCGAGAAAAGAAAATGGTAGTTAAGAGAATGTAGGAAGAGTGGGAACAGAAAAGGAACAAAAAAAGTTAGGCTGTAAATATGCATTGCCAGTAGATCTAGCATGATTCGTCTCTTGTTGGACTGTTTCCCTCCGAGTAGATCTATCCCTGTTTATCAAAACCACCCCTGCTTTCATCCCCATTTTAGGGTGCTTTTTAGAAAGTGATTTACGCAGATGATGTACAGGCCTCAATGAGACATCACCCCCCCCCCCCCTGATTAACATAACAAAATAACAAAAATTTTGAGGCTCATCGAAAAAAGGGAGGGGACTAGAAACAAGGAATTATTTTTATATGGCCTAATAGAGTGAGTTAATTACAGTACCAACAATGTACTTGTGTACATCAGTCAATTCACAGTCATAACCAAAATAATTTTAGAAGAAAAGAAATATGCAAATATTTCAGATGAGAATCATGCTAGAGTCTACTTCGTACTGGCACTGCACATTTACAGCCTAACTTTTGGCGCTATTGCACTTTCGTATCCAAGCCTGATGGAATAAAGCACACCATACCACCACCGTGCTGTGCACGCGTTTTCGTTTTAGCATAGGCAATTTTGTGAAAAAAATTTGTGAAGTGCTCTGGTGAAAGAGTCTTAGTCATCAGCGCATACTTACGCATGGTTCTAATACCATGTGTGCAGGATTTCAGACAAAGTAGAACCATGTGTAAAATTGCCTCGACATGCGTGGCGACAAGGGTAAAAAAAAAATGAGTATACATTTCTAACAGTAATAACAAATGCCAGAGATTTTTTTACTTTTTGGCAATATATTTCAACTAAGCCTGTGAAGTGTCAGGGACAGACCAGTGTACTCCCCATTAAAATAGCTATAGTGTACTCTTAAAGACATTGGCTAACTTTGTGAGTAGCTGATTTAAAAAATTCTCAAACTAATATTGTTTTCACACTGCCAAAACGGAATATCCATGCCGTTATATTTCATGACGCTTCACTTTCAAAACGCTTCCAAAACGCTTCTGGTTTCTGTTCACACTGAACCAATGAAGTCCGTTTTGAGCGAAAGCGTAATATTACGGTGTGAGAAAGTGCGGAAATACGTCATTACCCACCAGGCATTTTGCTATCTCTAGCTGTATAATTTTCTTGTTTTATTTGATATATGTAACAAAACAAATCAGTTATTCAGAATAAAATGTATAATTATTACTTAACTTATTGCAATTTGTTTTGAATTTACTGAATAATTATTTTTTTTATTTGTATGTATAGTTTAATTTTTGAACTCATGTACGAATGCTAACGCGTTTGTTTCTTCATACATGATTCGCGTCCATGCGCAGTAGCGTCGAACGTACGCTGCACTGCCATGCCGATCCATGCAGCTCACTCGCGCTGCGATCGAAGATACCCGCGCTTTCACTCGTTTCCTTAATTTTTTCCAGGTTTTTGGTGGGAACCTGGTTGACCTTTGACATTTCATTCCGCTTTATTTCCTTTTTTCTGTACATACCAAAAAATAAAGCGTCATATTTGGAATATTCCGTTTTCAAAACACCTCAAAACCTAGTGATAGACCTCACACGTAGATTGCGGAATATTTGATTCCGTTTTCAAATATGACGCTTTGCCGAGTGTTCATACCAAAGCGTTTTTTTCAAAAAACGTTTTTATTCCGTTATATTTGTTTGGTGTGAAAGTGGTATAAGATGAAACATGTGTATGAGTACTTGTATTTGTACTCAAAAACCCTGAAACCAACCATAATTTGGAATGAAAAAGTGTAAGTTTGACGCAAACGGCGATTTCATTATCCTTAGTCTCACGAGAACAATCACTAAGAGGACCACTTTGCTTGAATTTGAAAATGCCGTTATGTGCCTCCCGCCGCATTATTTGCCAATACACACAGTACGGTAAGGTGAGTCACACGCACATGCGCACTCCTTACATCTATTCTGTGCAACCGACCCTCGTATATTTTTCAAACATTGGTTCAAATTTTTTATATTTAAAAATACTTCCTGTGGATATTATACTTTGAAACTTTCAGACTGGTATTTTTACACTATAACCCTTATGTTTATCCCATTTTCAAGTAACAAAACAAGATTTTCTAAAATCATAACAATGTTAACCAATGTCTTTAAACTCTGTTGGTAGTTGAAGGCTGAAAGAAGCTGTAAAATTTTATGAATAGGATTTTCCCTCATGGTCATACAGGGAAGAGAAAGAGAGAGGAAGATAGTGAGAGAGGGAGAGAATGTGATGTGGTCACTTGATGTGGTCAGTGACCACATTGCTTACAAATTCTGAACAGGTACCACATGTATCCATCCATAAAGGTATAAGTATACATTGGTAGAAAAATTTCCACTCTCCTGCTCTCCCATATCTTGTATTTATAGTGATCTAGGGCTTCAGAGCTCCTAGTGGTGCAAGTATCTCCCCTGTAAGTCTCCACTTCGGGTCACGCTCCCATCCCGCGGTTCGCGCGAGAGGGGGAATCCCCCCACCCGCCCCCATCCTCAGGAGTGGCAGCACATGTCCTTGACATGTGTGGATTTTTTTCTGGCAAGAACCCTGCATGTACAGCTAATGTGCGTGAAAGTATACACCGAACCTTAGAAGCTAAGCCTTAATGGGCCTTAATACTCAAGGGGAAAACAATATAGTGTACCCCTAAGATGGAAGGAAAAACAGAGAAACATATAAGGGAAGAGAAGAGGATAGATGGAAGAAAAAAAATACACTAGAGAGAGAAGATAGATGAAGGAACATGAGGAAAGAGAAGAGAATAGATCGGAATGTAAAACAAAAGAAATACATAAGGAAAGATAATATTAGAGGACAGATGGAAGGAAAATCAAAGAAATACATAAGGAAAGAGATGAAGATGGAAAAACTGCATAAAGAGAAGAGTATAGATGAAAGGAAAAACAAAGAAACACAAAAGAATATAGGAGGAAAGATGGAAGGACTAAAACAAAGAAATACATCATGAATGAAAGAGGAGAGCATATAAAGAAAGGTAAAACAAAGAAGGAAAGATGAAAGGAAAATCAAAGAAATACAAAAGGATATGGGAGGATAGGCCTACATGAAACAAAAAGAAAGAAAATACATATAATTAAAGAAAGGGAGAGGATCAGGAAAACAACTTAAGGAGCCTAGAGAGTAGCGGATAGATGAAAGAAAAACCAAAGAAATACATGAGGAAAGAGAAGTAGAGGATAGATGAAAGGAAAAAGATAAGGAAAAAAAACTACGAAATACATAAGAAAAGATAAGCCCTCCATAGATGGAAGGAAAAAACAAAGAAATATATACGGAAGGAGAAGATGAAAGGTGAAATGAACTTAACAAAGAATAAGCGCACCCGGCGCCCGTACCGCCGGGCTAGCTGCATGCATGTATGCCCGTTCCATAGGGATACATACGCACTCACACGCAGGCGAACCGTTCCAAAGACCCCCATTTTCACAAACATTTGTAGTTCCGAAGCCCGTTCCGAAGACCCTCCTTTTCACAATAAGCCCGTTCCAAAGCCCCCGTTTTTTGTCTCGCCCGCGGAACATACCTACCACTTTTGGGGTCGAGTGCCCCCCCCCCCCCCCCCCCCCCCCGGGACATAAGCAAAGAGAAGAGGATAAATGAAAGTAAAGAAAAGAGAAATGTATATAGGGGATAGATGGAAGGAAAAAAAGAACACTGTAATTGCATACAATAGTCTACGGGGCGCCTCTGTCTCTAAAAAGGAGGAGTGCCGACCCTACCAGAATAAGAGGCTAACGACGAATATTGGAGGCGGAATTTTTCGGTCTAACTTTTGAGTTAGGTCTAAACTAGACTCTAGCCTAGGGCTGTATTTCACAAAAGTAAACCGTCATACATGTCATATGTCTAACTTCTCGGACATCCCATTGAAACGTGTGTTGTAGAATTAACACGCATTTCAATGGGATGTCCATGAACTTAGACTTATGACGGTTTCGTGAAATGCAGCCTAGATCTTTTGTAGATGATCTATCTTTCATTTGATTTGCACAGTTAGTCAGTGTTAACCATTACCAGTTGCTCTGAAACGATCACAGCAAAAAAATAAATAAATAAAAAATAAATGAAACTGAAAATCACAAAATGGCCATAATATATCTAGATTCTAAACAAAATAACCGCTAATACATGTGATGCCGCTCCCACACATCATGCACATGGCATGCACATAGATCTAGAGTCTTACTTTAGACTCTCCTATGGCTATGCATCAAAAGCGTGCTCGCCGCGCCGAATCGCTCAGCGAGGACCGACGTTGCCGAAGGGCCACGCACGGGACACAGCCGGGTAAAAATATCGAACAATATGATTGAGCACTGGCACTGGCACTGTGCTCATTGCTCAGTTTTTCACGTGGACACTTCTAATTTCCACTATAAATTTAAAAGTAATTCCGGATAGCCCTCTGTGATGCTTACATCTTTCATGTACCAGTCTTTATTCGATGCCATAGTTCACGATCAGAAGAAAATTACAGCGAAATCCTTGTAAATGTCTTCTCCTTGTTCGAAAAACCGCCGAGAGAGAACCAAAAAGATTTATGGGACGCCAAGTAGTGTAACCCAATGTTTCTCGGTATAATTTTTATTTACCATAATTTTCATTGTGTGACAAATGACAATATCTGCAGAATAAAGAGTGTGTCAATTAATGCTTGCATAAAAAAGCTGAAACAAGGGCATCTGAGCAGACGCTGTAGGAAAGCTTAGTACTCGGAAGATATAAATTGATTTTTTTAAAAATCATATAACATGATTCCCCCCCCCTCCCCCTCCCCACGGCCACGTGCACCGGAATATTGAGAGCAGCCAATGCATTGAGGAGGCATCATTTTGTTTATTACAAAGGTGCATTGTCCACTTTCTGAAAGTGTTTCAACATTCCAGCGTGTGTGTGTGTGTGGGGGGGGGGGGGGGTCAGACAGAAACCCGGGTCAGAAACTATAACTGCAGGCATGACTAGAAGTTTGTTTTTTTTTTTAACGCCCTAAAGAACTTTTATCCACTGATCAGAACTCGACTGTTATCCATTTTTTTTCTCACTTTTTGAAGAAAAAAAATACCCCTCTACCTCTAGAACATTATGGTTAATCTGAAGAAAAACATTATTTTAGGCTTTCTTCTTTTCTTTCTTTCTTTCTTTCTTTCTTTCTTTCTTTCTTTCTTTCTTTCTTTCTTTCTTTCTTTCTTTCTTTCTTTCTTTCTTTCTTTCTTTCTTTCTTTCTTTCTTTCCTTCATTCTTAGTATTTGTTTTCTTTCTTTATAGATTTATTTATTCATTCATTTTTCTTTTGGACGTTTGACCTATTTGACATCCTGTCTGGTTTCACCCGGGGGTTTCACGCACTAAGCTCCGCCCAGGATCCTTTAGTGTTGAGTTCGCGGTGGCTTCACGTGCCTCGATCGACCAAAAACTACCCTTTTCACACTCTTTTGTGGGTGTTTCTTTTGTTCTGTTTTGTTTCTTTTTTTTTCTTCATGTTTTTGTGTACGGCAATATATTTTGACTGTCCCTTGATATTTTGTTTATCTTTATTCCTTTTTTTCTTTTTTTTACTTCTATGCTCAGGTTAGATGTCTACTTTGATTTGGTGTTTTAATCATACTGATATATTTTATTTGGCATTTGTAAATGCGAAGAAGGTCTTATCGAACCCATTTGATTAATTTATGTTTTATGAAATATTGTTAGAAGGTTTTAATAAGAAAGTTAATGAATTGCAAAGTTATAACTAATATCTCAGTTTAATAATCAGTTTAAGCAAATTCGTATTTTTTGGTCGGTAATTAGGCTTACTTCAAAGCAGAATAATGATGTTGTTGTTGTTGCTGCTGCTGCAGTTGTTGTCGTTTCATTTGTTGTCCCTTCTCCGACGCCCCACAAATCTTATAAAACCTCACAAGAAAAAGAAAAGAAAAACGTTTTTTTTTTGTTTTGTCGCAATGCGACCTCTCAGGTAAAAAAGACGATTTTGGAGCGATTATGAAGCAAAACTTTACAAAATAATGAAAGGAATATCGTTTCTTGTATCTTTCTGCCAAATATACCACATGATAATCATAATATTGAACAAATTTCCATATACTGCATGGACTAAAATAACATATTTCACTTGCATGCATGGAGGATTATGAATGATACACCTGTCCAAATAACAGACTCTCACTCTTACAAATTACTGGTCAGATTGACTCGGAAAAGAGTCTGTTGGGGCCACACTCCGTTCTGGGTAAAAGATGACCCGGAACAGTGTCTGAAGACTTGTTTTCAGTGGGTCACATTTGACCTTATTCCGGGTCATTTGGCCCGGAACATAGTGTTAATCGGACTCTTTTCCGGGTCAATCTGACTCGAAATTTTTAAGAGTGAATGATCTTTCTAATGCAATGGCTTACTACAGTCTCAAGTCAGGAACCTCGCAACTAATCATTGATCTTTGAACTACCAAGGCTGCGTGTTAGCTTTAGTATCTGGCAGTGCCCTATTATGCGCCATTTTGCTCCACCATGAAAATGTCCCAAATGTCCAATTCTATCGACGCATTTGCTAACCATTCATTTTCTTTTTGAGAGGTCGCCTTCATGGCTGGGTGCCTAATTTTTCTTTTCTCCTATGTAGAATTTTGCATTTGGAAACTTTTTGACCACTGACAGAAAATTACGAAGTCTACCCCTTTGTTTTCTTCTCTTCTGGCATCACCATTAAGACCTCCTCCAATAAAAAAAAAATGTAAGTTTTCTAGGCAATCGATACTAATACAATCAAACCTGCTTTAGCGACCACCTGTATAGAAAGACCACCTGTCTATAAAGACCACAATTTTTGTTTCACTTGAATTGCTTTTCCCATTGAAACATGTTCTAAAGAAACCTGTCCATAAAGACCACCTGCTCATAAAGACCGCTTTTCTTGTCTCCCTTGGGTGATCTTTATATACAGGTTATTTCACTGTACATGTAACAGGCCTAATAATTAAGCATTTTTGTATAGTGCATAACACACGTCTCTATGCACTTTAAAAAATAGAGTACAAAAGAAGACCAAGGGCATAGTTTCATATACACCTTGATTGAATTTGGCGTAAATAGACCAAACATAATGGACCCCACAAAGTATAATAATTGCTTGAAGATTATAACATTGAGCCAATATGGAATATCATGCCAAGGAAAGTAGCAAGATTGAATAAAGGCATTTTTCTTTCTTTCCTTTCCTTTTTTTTTTTTTTTTGTTTTTTTTGTTTTTGTTTTTGTTTGTTTTCTTTCCTATTCTTCTTTCCTTTCTTTTCCTTTCTTTTTGTCATGGATGGGACGGGGATGGCTGCAGCCCCCAACAGTACAGTAGGCCAGAGGATGGAAGTTAAGTTTTCCTTTTCGCTTTGACTCTGTTTCTTTACCATAAGACGCAAAATTGAAGTGGGGCAAGAACGTCTTCTTCATCACCGAAGTTTTCGCTTATTAGGAAGTGAAAGGACGCAATTCTGTACAAAGATGACGCTCGACCCTTCTACGGGAGTTCCATTTGTAAGATCATTATGCATAAATAATGTTTTTAATGTATCATATGTTGTATCTAGGAAATTATTGAGTGGAATGTCGTAGACACACCCTTTTTTATTCTTTGGTCCCACTGACCGAAATTGATGTAGGTTTAACTTTCACGTCGCCTTGGCTCGCCCCGTCGGCTCGGTTTTGACTTGGTCACGGAGCTGGAGGCTCTGTACCCGACGCTGCCTCGCGGCTGCCGAGGAGTATACTGTCAGTTACAAATCAGTAAATGTTATTTAGTAAGACCCTGAAATTTCAGGAAATGCCAGTAGTTTCGGACAGTGAGTAGTTACTAAACTTAATGCAATTTGAAAAAATGGTAGATCTAATCTCATGGTAATGCAACTTACAATTCAAAATTTAAAAAATCAAACAGTGTAGATAGATCTAGATCTAAACAGATTTTGGGGTTTGGTTTTTTTTTTATTTCAGAACTTCAGTTGTTGTGGAGGAAGTGATTTCAGGAAATTCTAATTATATTTATAATGGCTATGGCATGGAAACAGACCAAGTGCATTTTGTTTCCATGATGTGACAGAGTGGTGAATAATGTTAGAAAGTTATTTACAGTATTTTTTGTTAATAGATCGCAAAGATAAAATGTCATCTAATAGGACCAACTAACGTAATGTAGATTCATCAGTTACAAATTTTCAGAGATTTTGAAAGCTGTCTTTTAATATGAATGAACATCTTCAGTTGAAAATGGACAATTCTGCGTCGGAAAAACAGTCACCTTACTTCACATTTATAGTAAAAACAGTCACTTTGATAGCCGTAAATAGCAAAATCTTTTAATGAAAAAAAAAGCTGAAAGAATATAGATTTCTACAATCTTAGTCTGGGTTGGTATAATGTATGTGTGATTTTAAAAGACATGTTTGAAGTTTAAAATTGGCGCTTTTTCCTTGTAATTCCGTTACCGAGGTGTTACACCACAATATCATGAATGTAAGAATAAAATTGTTGGAATGCGAGAGCTCACATGAAAGAATGGGCATATTTACAGAGTATTAAATGATGAGAAGGGAGGCAGAGTACAAAAGAGGCACAGAAAGTCTAAAAATGCTGGTAACAGAATTACACCCTTACTGTGGAATTGCCCAAATGCACCCTACATTAATCCTGTATTTGATCACCAATTTAAATCCATGTAGTCCAAAAATCTTCATGTCGTAATAACTCCAGATTCTTGTAAAAGCTCTAAAATCAGATCAAATTATGTCTAAGTGCATACAAGGATTTTTTAGCAATTTATTCTGACTGAAAAATGTTATAGCACTGAAATATTTTATTTGCTCTTAGTCTTTGTCTTTTCTTGTTGCTTTACAGATTGAATTGGAAGTTCACAAGGATGGTTCAAAGCTAGGTTTTAGTGTTGCTGGAGGTATAGACCAGGATAGTTCCATGAATCCGTTCGTGAAGAATGACCAGGTATGATCATAATCACAGTCAGTTTAGGCTTCCCCCTTTTTTCGGAGGGGGGGGGGGGGGGTTGTTATCAGGCTCAAAATAGGCAGAATAAGTAGATGTTCTCGTAGTTACATTCATAGTGGGGTTTTTTTTTTTCCTTTGTATTTTGAAACCAGTGTATTTGCCACTTTGCAAATGATCCTTATTTTAGCATAAATTCTATCATTCAGAAATTGAAATATCTCAGAAACAAAATTGCATTTAAATAGAAATGTGACCTACAAACAAGGGTAATAAAAAAAGCTAATTCCTGATTACTTCATACTTAGCATATTATTTTAAAAATAAATAATTTGTTAAAAATCTGAAATACAGATGTTTGATATTTGATATTTCTTTGTTTTCTATAGGGGATTTTTGTGTCTAAAATTACACCAGGAGGTCCAGCTGCCAAAGCAGGGCTGCAAGTAGGCGATAAAATCTTGGAGGTAGGTCAACTTATGACACACAAGAGATTTTGTAGTACCGTTTCAAAATGGCATTACAAAAGAACAAAGTTTAAGTGGCTTTCTGTAATCAGGGTATCACAACGGAATTTTAAAAGATTTTTCTTTTTCTTGGGTGTTCTGCCAATGGGGCAGGCCCACACAGATGAGTTGAATTGTCAGTTCTTTCTCCACCCTTCTCTATCTTCCACCTTCTTCTCCATCATGTCATAAGTCAAGTCACCTTTCAGTTCAGACACCATCCCATGAATGACCTTTAGATTTAAATTTGAATATTGTAGACCCTTTCTGTCCCACCCCAAAACAAAAAGAGTTGACAACAGCACCAGAAGCAGCACAAAGAATGCTAATGTATACAAAGGAATACACGAGGAGGATGTGGTCAGGTCCCCTTTCTTTGTCACATAATTATTGAACAGCCATATCCTTCTTTTGGTAATTAAGTGGTAATAGAATCTGTACATTAAATTCAACACACAGGTTGCAAAGTGCCATCTCTGAGCAAAGTATCTAAAAACATTTCAATACTTTCCAGCTCCTACTGAAAGAAAGACTGTGTGAATCAAAATATAAAACAATAACAAAATGCAGTGGTTAATGAATAAATGAACAAGAAAATAAGTAATAAAAGGTAATCGTCATGAATCCCGAAAATGAAATTAAGTCTGATGTTCTTTTTTTGTCATCTTCCATAGGTAAATGGTTATGATCTCACCATGGCAACGCATCACCATGCTGTCAAGATCCTCACCAAGGAGAAATACACTATGCTAAAGATGAAAGCAACGCGCCAAGGTTTGATGAGAAGCTAATAACCACATTGACCTTACCCTCCAAACACCCCATCCCTTCTCCCACGTGGGAATGCGGCATTACCGTCTGAACAGCATACGTGAAAGGGTAGCTGTTCTTTGTGTTTTAAACTAACCGTGCCATTTGCAGTGCATTTTGATATAGAGAAATTAGAGTACATGCACTATATGCTTCTTTTAGAAGTGTTTGTCTTTGCTAGCCATTGATTGACTGTAGTATTATATGTGTAGATCATATCAATTTCTAACTCATCCGGCCCAAATGGGCAAGGTGAGCTTATTTTGTAATTTTCATGATTTTGTTTTTAAATGTCTGGGTGCAAAATATTTATTAAAAAAATAGCTTCTTGTAATTAGCATCATGTTTCTAGGGGAAAATTTTCTCCTTACTTGAAACTGTATGATATTGATGTTTGGTGTTTTAAAACAAAAAAAGTTATTCTTGAAGTAGATTGGAACTCTCCCTCAAATTGATTTTATTTGATTTAAATTGAAATGATTATTTTTCAACATTTCCATTATTTTGAAGTGAAACTGAACTTCAAGAACACCTTTTTCTAGTTTTAAAAGATGAGATGGTAAGAATGTTTACCTTTTTCACTTGGAACTTATTCAGTCTGTTTGGTCTGTTGTAGGATAAGATTCAAGAACAGTTATGAACACAAATATAGGCAGTTTTTATGAGTTGGCATTTTGGGGGGAGGGGGGGAGGGGTATGAATTGACAGAGCATACTTAATTTTCATGTACATCAGATAAGAAGATTCAAATAAAAACTTAAGAAAGAGTTGCTCGGACTTGATTTATAGATGGCGATTCACGCAACGTTTACAAAAATCCCACAGGGCAGAGCCATGACAGTTCACGAGTCTCGATATAGTTTTTCCGATCTATAAATTAAGTCCAAGCAACTTCAATATTTTTTGATTATATTGACAGGATTTTAGTGTATCATTTTAAAAAGATTCTTATTCCTTTTTAAAAATGTCTGTGATAGGTTGGTAATGCACCTTTTGAGTATTTTAATTTTTTATGATTTATAATCTGCTGTAGTGTATTCTGTATTTATCATGCTTTTAGAATGAGTATATTGTAGATAGACTACAAAGGACTGAAATGCATTACTACAAGGAAAGTGCAACATTAAAAGCCTTTTGACCTTTTAGAAAGTTTTTATGAGAGCATCATGAATTTAGAAAATATAAAAGGGCAAAGTGTTCACACACAGTTCTTACAAATAGTAAGTTACAAATAGTATTATATGATGTAAGAAGAAAAAGATATACATAGTATTGTATATTACTACTAGTGCAATTATAATATTACACATGCATGTAAACTAATGTATGTATTACTGTAAGAAGTTTATTGCACTTTTTAAAAAACTTTTCAAACTACCATGCCACAATGTTGCTCAGATTAGAGACAGGAAATTTTGGTCTACAAATTTCATGTCAAAATGTAGGAACTTTACTAAGTCATATTTATTAGACTGAAGTGTCTTGGCCTCATGACTGATTTTAGTTTGTTTAAATATAAATTCATTTTACCTTTCTTTCTCTTTGTCATTTTAGAATCATGTTTTGGTTGGACAATTACATGTAGTATTCATCTGATATCATTTCCATGATATTTATGTAAAAAGTGGCTAATTTTTCAGTACATGTATGTAACCCTGATTTTGAATTGCCTCTGCACATTGGTAACTATAAAATTTACATCTTTAGTGATTTCTGTTTTCATTGAAGTTCAGTTGGGAGGTGATAATCCTATATGATTGAAAATTCAATTGACAACTTTTTGCAGATGTTGTATATATGTTCTGTGGATTATTTAAGATATGTAATTTTGATACTAAAATTCTATGTCTTCCATGTATTCTCTAAAGCTGTGTGATTAGCTGTAGTAATACTACACAAAAAAGGAAGCATGTAGTTATCATATTGCGCTTTTGATGCTTTGCAGGTCTATGTTATTTGTACTGCCATATATTTTTGTGCCTTGGTAGATCATATTTCTAGTTTTTCATAGAAATTTTCTACATAAACTAAAACTTAATAGAAAATTCTTAGTGACCTTGATTGTTATAGTATTTTCACTGCCCCTTTAAAGCCTAAATTCAATGTAATTCAGCAGTCAGTTTCTCAAAGCCATAACTTGTGTGTATTTTTTTTAGAACATCCCACCTCAAAAGTACACTAGCATTATATGTGTTAACACCCATTTCAAGGGGATGCTTATGATATTTGAATTGTGACAGCTTTTTCTTTTTTAAAGAGTTGGCCCAAGAATTACGGACTGTAGTGTGAACTTGGCAGGACTAGAACCCATTGAAGACTGTGGAACCTTGAGAATGATATTCACATTCAGACATCATTGTCCAAAGGTTTAAAAAACGTACTGTGTAAATTTTGTTGTTCTTTGTTTTCTAAAGCAAAATTTAGATAATTATTTTTTGCTCACTAGTCTATTACAGCCTTATACTACATTCAGTTAAAGGTTGAAAATGATCTCAGTATTTTTTTTCCATTTATGCAATTGTTAGTAAAGTACTAAGTTTAAGCAGCTTGCCAAAGAAAAGATGTTTTAAAGGTTTTCAGTGATGAAGCATGTACTTATAATTCAGGCATTCCAGGACATGAAGAATTAAATGGCAAAATTATCAGTACTAAACTGAGAAAAAGACCAGCATGTAATTATAATGAAGTGTGAATTAACATTTCATAACTGTCTGCAAAAGAATTATACAATATTATTGAAAAAAAAAGACAAAGAAAAGAATGTTGAAATATTATTGTCAAAAGTTGTAAATTTAGATAATACAATCAGTGGAGCATCTAGTTAATCATAAAGCAAGGTATCATGAGCCCACCCTCCTTAAATGTTGTGAAATAATATTCTCCCCAGTCCTTGAGATATGTTGATTGAATTTCTTCTTGGAATGAAACTAGTAAAAAAATTTGTTTTCATAGAATCTTTTCTTTCCAAAGGAAAGCTTTTGCTGTATTCCATTATAAATGTGTATTTTTTGTTTCCTGCATTAGTATTGTATTTATGTTTTATGTATTCTGAAATCTGTTAACTGTTTTCATAATGTATTACAGCCTGAAATGTTTTGTTAGTTTTTACTGTTCTTTTTGCATCTCATTATTCTTGCTTTGTTGTATCTTTGCCATTTCTGCTCAACTGAAAGCTGCAGAATTTCTATTTTGCACTATTATTACCTGTTTATCTTCGGTTTTTCCACCTTAGCTTACCCAATTAATTTTTTTCTTCCACCTTTGCTCATTTCTGAGTCTTTTGTCTTATCTGAGCCCCTCTTTCTCTCTCTCTCTCTCTCTCTCTCTCTCTCTCTTTCTCTCTTTCTCTCACATGATAATGACTTGAACTTAATGGTACTGCAATGATATAGTTTTCTAGATTGTACTTTTAATCATCAACAATTGTTACATAAATGTTAATTAATTCTGTGTATTCAGTATTTTAGAATTGTGATTGTAATTGCTCTGGCTGGAAATGGCTTTTATATGGAATTGACTGAATCATGATTTATTACTAATCAAATAAATGATTAGAAGTTTCATAGAATTATTCTTCTATTGTACTTTTTCTTTTAATAATTATGATAATCATGTCTGATTAAAAGAAAAGAAATAGAACGTATTCAAAGAGTCTTGCCGTAATTTACCTGTTATAGTATACTTATTTCAGGATTGCTATTGTAAGAAAGCTAGCTACTTTAATATTCTAAAGTTTAAAGTTAGAATATCAATGTTCAATGTGTAGAAAAGAAGAAAAATAATGACCTTAGTATAGTATATGAGCAATGAGGCAAACCATACACACCAGTGATTTCAGGTGTTCAAGCTGCTGAACAGTTTTTAAATAACATCTTATTTTGATTATTTTCCACTCTTTCTCAATTTTACCAGTCCTATGTCCCATCTACTAGATCATAATTTGATAAACACCATCACATTACTTTTGTAAAAAAGAAAAAAAAAAGCACTAAACAATAACAAGATGCAATCCCACACAGTGTTGTAAGACAGCAAGAGAATAAAAATTGTTGGATCACACATCATATTTTAATATTTCCGTTTAAAATATTACACGACAGAAAACAGTATTTAAAAAATACACTCTAGGCAACGTAAACTTTGTACATTTTATGTGAAAGTTCTACAAAAAAAAAAAGAAAAAAAAAAACCACTCTATATTCACACAATAATATAAACACTTATTTCTTCAAGAGTTGTTCATGTATCAAAACATATTTAGACCACATTAACAAAAACATGAGAAGGTGATGTACAAATTGAATGAATTTTGTTAATAAAATAACTTCCTTTGTGCACATTAAGTGCCAATAATAAAGAATAAAAAGAATTGGTTAACATGAATTTTAAAAGCCTTCAGCTAATTTAGCATTTTTTACATAAATCTTGAAAATGTATATAGTCTAATACTTGAATCTGACCAGTGTCTTAAAGCCCTAATGATGGACAAGATTATCAAATCCTTTTCCTTAGAAAATCCTTACTTGATTATGTGCATATTAAGCTGGTATGATTATGAAGTGAGAGAAAAGGGTAACTTAAAACAAGGGCAAGAGTATCACATATAAATGCAGCACAGTTTTCATTCTATAATTGGGTGAATCTATAAGCTGACTGTCTAGTTTCATACAGCTGTATTCAATCAAACTCTGTGATTTTCCTCTGAGTTTAATAACCTTAGCACTAGAATAATGGAAATGCTTTCCTTGAAAATGTACACATGTACATAATTCAGCAGTTTGCACGTAAAAGGATGTTTAAAAAGTACACGATTGGAGAGTATATGCTATATACAGCATGTATATATCATAGGAAAGTTAAATAGAAAAATAATTGCAATTCATATGATACCAAACTTGAGAAAATAAACAATTACACCTGAAAATAATTAATCAAGCAATTCCATATCTCTTAGTGTTTCATTTCATTCCCTTTCATTCCCTTTCATTTCATTTTATTTCATTCTCAATAGAATATTTCATACTAGCAGTAATAACTTGTTGATATTTCATCATATTGCTAATCTTTCAGTCCAGAAATACTTCACTAAATAGAAATATCAAGGCACTGTGACAAAATGCAGAATCATGTGATATAAAACTGGGACAGAGAACATTTGATAAGGGTTATAATGAATACTTTCCTCTAAGGCACATATTTCATATTCTTTTTAGTAAAAAAAAAAAAGATAAGAAAAGGACAAACATACTATATATACATGTATACAAAAAAACAATGATTGTACAGTACACACAAAACACATCATATTCTTAAAATAAAGATGAAAAGGAAGTAATTCCTCAAGAAATATAACACAAAAGCCCCTGATTGTGAAGTGTAAAAAATCAAATGAGAAAAAAGGCAAAATGCATCAAACAGTCACAGTGATTCATGTACCAACAAAAATAACATTTACTGAAGAAAAACAAAAACAAAAAACACATATATGTGTAAAATATAACTATACTTTTCAGTAAATATATATATTTTATCATATATACAATTAGTCTATAAACACAATTTAGTGTACTTACATGTAGTTTGGTAATAAAAATGCAAGTACTTCTTTGACTTTTGCAAGGCCTTATCGACAGAGCATATAATACATTTTCATCAGTATGTATGCCTACATTTCAAAGGATATGGAGCATTCTCCTATAAAAAATTCTAACTCTTCTGCACACATTTTTTTCTACACATTGACCATCGATTCAGAGAGCTTAATGACAGGAAATCACACTGTACCTACCTGTGAACTAATCAGTGCAAATACTTATTGAATTAACATAATCCCAACATAAGTATGCCACATTTTTTTCTCAAACTGATAACACTTTTACCAATAGTATGCAGACTTAAGGTGATCCCTCAAATCTTTTGAAATATCAAAAGTTCAACATACTTTAAACGGCATGTATAAATTCTATTTTATTGTAAAAATGATATAATAACGTAGCAGTATAACCCTCAATATAGAGAGAGAGTTGGACACTAAATACATATCTTCGTCAAGATAAAAGGAGGAAAATACCTTCAATTTTAACAAGCCAGGGTATGGGAGATTTTATTTGAAAAAACAAAGGGCAAGACAAGTTGGCATCAACAAAATATGATAAAAAATTATGATTAAAAAAGTGACTGAAATATCTAGAGGACAATATCTTCAAACTTTAAGTGGTATATAAACATACTTTCTTTTAATCCATAATTGTGTTAATGTTTTGATGTTGCGTTCCTGGAAATTAAATTTTTAAAACCTAAAAATCTTTATTTTTGCAGCCATGGGTTACGCTGATATAAGACTGGATCAGCTACGTTTACAAATCACTGATTTGTCATGAAAATAATGGACATTTCAGAAATATTCTATGAAGTACTAGCAGTTCATTTAAGTTAAACTAAATCTCACAAAAGTTCTTGAGTGTGATCCAGATGGTTGCTTTACAAGTACTGTGGTTCACATTAGAGAATGAATACATTTGTACAAAAATCAGTCTGTACTAAGATATTGAATACTTTTCCATAAAATATAACAGCTCCTTTGAATAGCCCTTTTTTCTATTTGACCTTCAAGTTGATTAATAATGTATACTTTTTAAAATTGTTTGAAATTAATATAAAAATCTAAACATATTTTTCAAGGTAATTTGTTGAATCAAACATGCAGTTAGTTTTTCATAAATATACTGGAAAAATCATTCAAGGCAGTTATAGGTCAGTTGTCTTAAATTCAGCAAATTATGTACAAAGCACATTTTGGCCCCTTTCATATATGAATTAGAACTAACAGAATACACCAGTTCAAGGTAAGACACATGACAACAACAACACCAGTTAACAACAACACTGGACTTGCTCTAATTACCATATACAAACAAAGTGTTTGTTTAAAATTGGTTTAAGGCTAGTGTACAAATGATTTGGCAGTTTAAATGGTTTCATGGACGGATTTATGTAAAGTAAAATTACTGAGTACGTAGGATGCAAGACAACACTACATGTATCTCTCATTCTGATAAAATTTCTAAATAGTCGCTGCTGATAAGCACAGGAAATAGTTATGTCAGTATAAAAATATATGTATATATATTATAACAAATTCAGTTATATAATTCATATAAAAAGTGCTGCTCAAAATCGAAAGTTCTGCATTTTGTTCTCAATATTATTGTAGGAATCATGAAGAAATCAATTTCTTAACATTATGATCTACTAATGTAAAACTTATTCACTGGGGTACTAGGATTTCATTTTAATTTCTTAACATTATAATCTACTAATGTAAATCTTATTCACCAGTGCACAAGCATAGATTTCTCCCAAGGGGGGGGGGGGGTGCATGAATGGGGAAACTCAGCTTTGCGCAAAAGTTTTGAAATTTCTTTGTCATAGTTCCTTGTGTGCTCCTTCTCTTCCTACATTCTCTCACCTTTTTCTCTTCTCACTCAAGCTTGCTTTTTTCTTTCCCTTGCTACACGGTGATCTCACTGTCAAATGGTACTTTATCTAAATTATATAAGGACATGATCAAGGTTTTCAAGCAGAAGAACGCTAACTGCATAAGGAATTAAATGCACTTGACAGACCAACTGACTTCTCTTTCAAATTGAATCATGATAAAGATTTCATAGACTCATTAACATCTTAAGTATTAGAATTGGCTCGCTCTCTAGAAAAGTTATTCCTTGAATGCCTTCTTTCCCCTTTCTTTCTGATAAACTGGCATTCTTCCCCGACTCATCACTGTGTATTCTCCAACGAGCCTTCAAAATGTCATCCTTATCATAAGGACATTGACATATTCCCCATCTTTAAGGTAATGTCCCCATGAACTGAGGGTGCAGCCTCTGATCAGACAGCTTAAGCATCTCCTACTCAGTTACATCCTTATTCCCATATTCAAACTATCTCATGGGAAATTTCTCTGAGAATACAGCTGCAGAAGCAGGGATGCTGTTTATGGACCAGGCAGCCAACTACATGCTTTGTCATGCCTAAGAATCCCACATCTGAGCGTTTCTTCTTTGGAGTGCATATTGTGTTCACTCCCTGTTACTCCATTAGACTTCATCATGTCGGCACTGAACTACAGCTAACAGGCCATTATTCCTCAATCATATTCCAAGTCAGAGCATTTGTGCCCCTTTGTAAGACAGTTTCCTTCATTTCCAAGTCCCCTGGATAGGACTTAAATCCACAGGTCACGTGACTGCTCACCAATAACCACATAAGTGTTTTTATAGCAGTCAGGTAAAAATCATGTAAACATCGACATGATTATGCACACCCGTCTTGGTCCATAAAATATTCATGCACTGTGTTGTAAAATGTTTGTGCATGCCTCCCTAAGATCACGAGGCACCATCGGCATACACAGCTGAGAGTTGGCTTGGGCATCGGTCAATGGCACTCATCTGAAGAAGAGGGTTATCTTCTGAGGAGGGACCCACCGTCAGGAGAGGGGTGTGGAAGTTACCGTCTGTGGTGCCAAGACCTACATAACAGATAAAAAACCGAAAAACAAATGGATACAATATTTTTATTCACACAAACAGACAAATTGTAAAAACAGAGGATGAGACAGAGAAGAGGTATAGGTTGGAAGATTGAGACAGAGAGAGATATATATATAGAGAGATAGATAGAGAGAGCGTAGAATGAGGAAGAGATAGAGGGAGAAACAATGAAATAGAGAAACCATTAATTCATAAGCTTATGAATAAAAAGATCACTTACACTTAAAGCCCGATGTTTCTCTAAAGAAAGTACTTTCACTTTAAATTCTGAAATATTTCTGCTCAAAATAGTATTATGATCCCGAAAGGTAATCTAAATGCATAAATATAACTTGCAATTATTTTCAAATCAAATAAGTATTTCTTAATTCAGCTCCAAAAGGTGAAGTACATGGTAATCATTCAAGGTAGTATTATTCCTTGAAAAATAATAAAAAGGAGAATAACAAGGCAAGAGGTATGAGTTTAGATTTGTGACAGAATGTATAAAGCATAATTTTATAAACATGATAGTGTTTTCATACATGAGAACAACTTCCCCATCCTACCCATAAAAATACTAATGTAAATCTAATATCTCACCTCTTTCTGTGATGGAATGTGCAGACAGTGCCCTCTCCAGGTTATCAAATGGTGAGAGACAGGCATTGTCCAGCATGGTCAGCCCACGTGTCTTGACCAGACCTTTGTTGCCTAGATGATTGTTATTGTTATTGTTATTGGTAGCCGTCAAGGCGTTGAGGCTAAGCTGACGTTGGTTGATGGGTTGGAGTGTCTGGAGGGTGATGCCTGGTGAGGGGCGGCTGTTGGGACGCTGGTTAGGGGGGTAGGGCTGCCGGAAGACTGGGCGGGGTGACGAGGCTGAAGGCGAGAGTGGTCCGGTGATCCCAGGAAGATGAGGAGAAGTGGAAGGAAGGGGTTGCTTGGGTGATAAGCTGTGACCTGGATAGAATGGAGAAACAATAAAACAGACAAAAAAAATAGTAATTTGGTACTAATATACATGTACATGATAACTGATCATGATGATTACGATGATGATGATGATGATGATCAGGATGATGATATGATTGTAATGCCAGTAATGAGAATGATTCTGATAATAAAAGCTATTAAACATGATGGCAAGTGATAACTAAAATACCTTTCTAAGCAATCATATAAAACAAAAATATGTTACTTCTATTTCATAATAGCTTCATGCAGTTTTGATGATACCAAGATTTTATTTCAAAATACAATCTTGTCCATAATAATTACACAGGCAGCAACTCATTGCATCATCAATACTAATAAACCTTACATTAAAAAGTTGTCCTAATACCTAAGAATGAGAAAAGAGTGAAGTGTGCAATATGTTGTGAGAAGGTCTTTCTATACAGGCACAGAAGAAAAAAAGAGCATTTCAAAGCTTAGCCCTCAAAATATAATTAATGCTGCCCTCTCGTGACAAGATCTGAAGTCATTCTCCAGCACAGTCATACACACCATCAGATAATTTTCACCATTTCACATAGCTCTCCAGAAAAGCACAGCTCAAACAGTACTTATAGCATGCTTATAGACAATACAAGCTAAAATGATTTGAACAGAGATAAAAGCACACATCCTTTAATTTTGTTTACAACAGTGCAGTCTTTTCGAATTATGTTCTGATAGCTACTACAAGTAATTCAGTATGCTCATATTTTGAAGTAGTTAAAACCAAATGTCACGCATGGCTGCTCCTGACAACCTAAAATCCTCTAGGAGGTTATCTGGCATAGCAACAAAAATGGCTATGAAACGGAGGTTTATAAACATTTGTTATTCAAAGTATTCAGAGAGAAAGCAAGTATGCATCTAAAAGTGTAATAAAACTTGCATAGTGAATGTAACTGGTTCAAATGGATCAAAATGAGAAATTGACACCTTGGGATTATCTGTTTGGAGCCAGAAGGGTGTAAACTTGTATGCTTGAACACATAGCTAACTCCCATCTGGCTCTGGACAGACGATATGGAATGCAGATTGTTCAGATCCCTTTTTGTTTACTTCATAAATGTGAAAGGGCTCAAGGTTCAGTAAGGGGCATCTAGGGAGAGGCTTGGGCTAAATATTCATCACCCTCGAGGGCGCAATTCTTGGATTGCTTGCCTTGGCACCTCTAGGGATGGCATGCTGAGTGCTAAGGCCAATGTCTGTAGGTGCTAGACAACCTCAGCTTGTTGCAGCAAGCAAAAACACCACATTGAATTCATTGTGAAATTTCATAGGCTTAAACAGTATTAAATGTATTACAAAATTAGAGAACAATAGTGGTGATATTATTTGTAAATGATTTCCAATTACAGCAAGTGGAACCGAAGTCACAGTAGAGACATGAGGTTCCGGAAGAAAGACCACAAGGAAAACTTCTGAATACTTTCATTTTCCATTAAGTCTTTAAGTTGAGACTGGGACATGCAGTGCTTTTAGAATTTATATGTCTGTAAATAATTTGTACATTTTCATGCACTGTAGCTCTTCGAACTTTGTGGATGTATTACAGTTATTCCATGGGAAAATTCATGGCATAATTCATGTGATGTCCATCCATGGAAAGGAAATTTTTTTGTCATCCGAAAGGATATTTGCAGCCTTTCTTTTTTTCCTCATTATTTCTAAAAAAAAGTTAGCTAAAAAAATTCAGATCTGTTTCATATCACTGCATTTATGATATAAGAGAGAGAAAAAATCCATTAGGATGTTCTGTGGCAAGAATGGTGGTGATGATCCAGCAGGTTAGAGATTCAAAACCACAGCTTGCTGCACCCTAGCCTCTCTTTCCTGCACTGGAAATGGAGACATGGGGAACCTGACATGCATGAAAACTCCTAAACAGAGAAAATCTTGTCTAAATTGCACCCAACCCTGACATTATGGAACTGTTTATGGTTGCCCAGTTACATACTTTGATTCACTTATCTTATTCTTTATTTTTCTCAATCATTATGAATTGTTCTCCCTGTAATCTATAGCTAAGAGTTGATTTACAAGGCACAGATTAACTGTTTTCCATGTTTTGCTATTGCCGATTGCACTTTAGGTGTTGGGCTCAACTCAGACACACTCTTGCAATAACATCCCAATTATCTCTCACTTTATATCTCATTATATGTGGCATTTAGAGCATTACCTGGCATTTCTGCTTACTTAGGTACTTATTGATTTTTCTCATTTTTATTAGTATTCTATGCTACCATAAATCAAAGAAAATCTCTCTCTCTCTCTCTCTCTCTCTCTCCCTTTATCTTCATCCTATCATATCCTCCATCTCCACACCCTCCCACTCTCTCTCTTCTCTCCTGCTCTCCCTCTTCCTTTCTCCCTCTCTCTTGTTCTCTCCCCCTCCCTCTCTCTCTGTCCCTTTCTTATTTTACCTCACCCTCTTTTAAAGTCATCCTCTATCAGCACTCTGCAGGTGGATCCCTGGCACCTTGGTCCAGTTCACCTGTGGTCAATTGCCTTCTCACCTTGGCTGAATGTACTCCCATAATCTGATCAAAGCTACCCAAACATGGCAAAGCTAATGTCAAGACCTTGCATCATGGCTAAAGAATCCACACTAAAACAAAAAGATAGAGATTTTCTTAAAGGTGAAATTGCTGAAATCAACACTTAAACTTGCAAACCATTCCCATAATTTTGTCTTCTGCTAAAAGCTCTCCTGGGGTATATTCCAGAGCATGTGGCCACCCCCCCCCAAATAAAAACAAGAGAAAAAAATCCCAATTAATTTGTGTGGGTAAACCATCCCCTTGCCCCCACCTCCCCCCCCCCCCCCAATTTTATCAAAAACATTATGTTAGAGTGTAAGAGGAAAGAAAAATAGACACAGAGAAAAGATAGAGAGGGGAGGGGGGGGGGAAGACCATGAATTTACTTACATAGAAATATACAAGGCAGATGAATAGCGAAATGTACGAGAAAAAGACGAAGAAGTAATGTATGAAAAGGGGGATATAGTATGAGAGACAGTGAGAGGGAGGGAGAGAGAGGAGACAGAGTCAGCGACAGAGAAATGAAGAAAGAAGAGAGAGAGAGATGGAAAGAGAAAGAGGAGGAGATGGAGGGAGATATCACTGGCACAAGAGGGAGAGAGAGAGGTAGAGAAAAAGGGCTGCAATGGCCAAGTAACCTCATTTGCACTTTGTCCTCACTATGAAACCAAGATGGTTGTTTGTTATTGCTTCACAGGTAACCATGGTCACATACATATCTGACCACATCCTATTCTTTGTGACAGATGCGAGCAGAGAAACACCCTATCCCTTCAAATATATCTTCCAAGACAATAAAGAGGTCTTTAGAAAGCAATCTGAGTTTTCCAAATGTATTTATAAAAGCCACACAAGCAAGAAAGACAGAGAAAGAAGGATATGTGGTTCTGCATGCTCCCATGGTTGAAATGAATTTTGCTTCATACACAGAAAAAGATGTATTTTTGCCTGAAACACATGCTAACTATACCAACATGTAGACTGGAAAAGAGTTTTAGTTTTCACTTTTCTGTCTTTGTAAAAAGAAGAAGGGACTGCAACAGAAGGGAGGTTAACATTGAGACCATTTAGAAAGAATATCAAAAACTTCAAGAAGTATTTGAAAATAAGTACTCAAGATGCTATATGATATTTCAAGGTGTAATTACAAATAGCTTTACAACTTGGAGATGACCGATGAACTTGAGACAGACAAGCCAACTAATGAGCACACTTACAAACAGACATGAGAAATAAAGAATGCCACTGGGAATTCTGGACAAACACAGAAACTAGTTTCAGAAGTGGTCACAGCATGAAGTTTCCTGTGCATTTTTTTCCCCTCTGGTAAAAAATTAGAACAAAAATATCCACTGGAAATACAGAGGACAGACAGACAGCAAAACAGGCACACCTGCATCTGAAAAATGCGATGAATTTTTCTGTAGGGTGTTTGGGGGCATACTTGTCTTTGTGTTTGTACAGGAGGGTGTTGAGCTTTTCAAGACTATGGGACATTTAAGGAGATATAACGATGATAAATGAATAAAGTTAGTGAAATTGAAAGTATACTTAGAATATTAGACATATACTGGACATATACTCTTAGAATCATGACACAAGCAAGATTTCATTAAGCCTAGGCCCCTAGATACATCAGAAAACGAAAAAAAAAATTATCATCAAAATTCATCGTACTAAATGCTTACACTACATGTAGCATTGAGCATACTGGTACGCAATAAGATCTGCCAAATCAGATCAGGTCACCCTATCTTTTAATGTTTTGTTCTATTCATCAATTTGAAAACTTTACCAAAAGCTTAAGGCAGGACAATATCTAATCCCCCAAATTTATTTTATTCTCCTCTATATAAAAATAAGAAATGTCAATATCAATGGAAGCCTTGTTCCACGTCCAGGCATGAATGGACTGAAACTACCCATTAAATCACGCCACAAAATACCAAATAAATCTCATTATCAGAATTTCATCATTAAACCAACTCATGTGAGAAATTCAGATGAGACAGTATTCTGTATGACGATTGTCCATATTATGCTTGCCTCGTTGGAAGTATTATACATGTACCTATCACCAGATAAATGTAAAAATATGAGGAGTCCTACTACGTAAGATCTATTAGAGTGAATGGGCAGGCTGTTAGCTGGCACAAGATGGCATTACTCTTTAGGTCTTGTTTGCTTTCGTGTTTCATACAAAGTTTCCTGATATTAATCTTATAAGAGTGAGTCATTTGAAGATCACATATGAAAAAACATATGAAACCATGTACACAGACCTTGAAAGGATGACAGAAATGATTCATGATGCAAACTGTAAAATGCAAGCAATAGCTTATTTATTCTACAACCACAACATTAAAATAATGAAAAGTGCAATAATCTCACTTTTTTCTAAAAACCATCCCAACTTTGTAAACTAATTCCTTCTTGTACCCTTCTTCTTCCCATCTCCTTTATACTGTTTTCCATTTTTAATTCTCTTGCCCCTGCCCCTTCTCTTCCTTGCTATCTTTCTTTCTCTCCTCTCTTTCTTTCTCTCACTCTCTCTCTCCTCTTCCTGTCTACCTTTATCGTGAAATATCATAATGGGGGAAAAAAACCTTCACAAGTGTCAAATGGATTATTCAAGTTAATTCAAATTTCTTTCCAATATGAACAGTACCATTATATTTCACAACAGCAGTTTAATGTAACTCAGCAATTAGGGTTGCAAAAGTTAATTTTTCAATACCAATGATTATGGAAGGATTATTGCTGCTTATAAACAAACATAAGTTTGAACTCATGCATTTTAGGAGCAGCATATGTATTAAATATGGAATGGAATGTATGGAATAGGGTTTTAAGCACATATGAGTGTGCATGGGACAGGTCAGAACATTCTGTATATCCCTATATCTATTCTACAGCAACGAGGTGACAATCTATTGCGCCTTTAGGCTAACAGTTCATCAAAGTCAAGGTGCGTGCAAACGTGAAAGGGAGGGGCCTTAAAACGTCGGCCGACGCAAAAGGACATCAGAATAGAATGAACACCTTTGACTTTTAAAACGACAAGTGGATTATCTATCTTCTTGTATTGGGTATTCTTTTAGTTATCTAACATGTGTTGAAAGCAAGTATAGGGTAACACCCTTTTGGAACTCAGTGGCAGTTTACCGTATTTTTACATTTGTCTCTTTACTATATAGTGGGCCCTCTCCCTTTTACACACAAAAAAGTTTGATAGATATCATAAAATATCTGGAGAAGAAACTCTTGCTTGAAATTCAGAATTATTATCATCTGCTAAATATGAAAATTTTCAGTAACTTCTCACAGAAGTAAACATTAATATGGATCATTGAAATTAATAAGGAAAAGGGGCTTAGAGGCTAGGAATAAAAGGCCACACTACAAATCCTAATACAAAGCTAATACATCTACCTTTGTATAAGCAGGTTATCTGTGGTTGTCAGCAAAATAAACCAAATGAATTTCACTAAACAAATCAAAACACTGTCATTCAATATTCAAAACATTTTTGATATTTTTTCAAATAAATAAGCATGATTAACGCCTAACATTTGCACATTTTGACAGCCCATTTCTATAACATTGGCAAGAGTTTCCATCAAGAATCAATCCTCTATTTGCTGCCAAATGACAAGTATTACAACAACATCGCTAATCCAAAAATACCTGGACTTACTCAGATTATCCAAGTTTTCAAGAATAATTTTTCCTTTCATCAAATCACCCTAAAGCAGCCCAACACAAGAATTAAAGCCTAATCATGGCCGTTCATATCCAATAGAACCAGAAATATGTCAAAATATATCAAATGACCTCATAATCCTAGAATATTTATCCTACATCAGCTGCACTTGTTTTTAACCATCATTAGGTTTAAAGAGAAGCCCTTCATTTGCTATATACTTTTTCTGCCAAGTAAGATACTTAACTTGGCAGGGTGTACCTGCACAAGAGCTAATCACAATCAATCAGTTCTGGTAATTCATAGAATTGGATTTCACTGAAACTGGATTAAAGTTGTTTTCAGTTGTTCATCATGCAGTTAATCAGTTGGCATAATTACAATATCAACTAAATATTTGCATTTTTCTTTCTTCTCATTTTGGGGTATCATTCTGTCACTACTGACTTGATTTTTTTTTTTTACTCCTGTAAATATGTTCATCTATAACTTACATATCTTTTGTTTTGGGTATCATTTTATCACAACTGATTAGATTTTTTAATTTGATCATTCACCGATTCACTGCAACCACTTTGTTCGTGAGATGAAATGCTTGATTTCTCATCTATGCTATATTACTCAACTAGCATACAGTATCGAGCAAATTCACATGTTTTTTAAAGGAAAAAATTTCAAAACAATAAAAAAATGGGCTTTTGTGAATCAATTACCCTAGTGACCTAGTTCATTCATGATTACAGACAGCATGTCATACTTTTCTGCTTTCAGATTGATATATCACAAAGATTGAAACGCGCATTTCCATTTTCCAGTACCATTGGCCAACATACATTACTGCCACCATCATAAATAAGGGGGAGGGGGGATACTGATAAATGAGGGTTCAACTTCAATCAGCTTTTGAAGTTTATGACAAGACCAACATGAAGAAATAATCCCATATCATTAATAAACCAGTCAAAAGGAATACATGAATACCTTTTAGAATACCTTTGGTACAAGGATGGAAAGAATGCTTTGCGACACACAAGTCAGGTCTGAGTGTAACTTTTGACAGGACAGGAAAAAAATGATCTGAATCGCAGGGTAATCCAATACAAAGACAGACTTCTATTAAAGGACTGAAATTTGATAAATTACAACTTCAGGAATAATGCTCGGGAAGAACATCTTACTGAGGGAAAAGTCCATGTAAAACTGTATTTGTTCTTTGTCCAAACAAAGCACATTTGTAATTTGGGAAATGTAAATCTATCAAATACATTTGAATGCATTAAAAGTGAATCAGAAGAATCCTTTTCATATAAAAAATTTGCCTGGTGAATTAATATTTAGGGAAAAATTATGACAATTGTTCTTTTCATATTTTCTTTAATTCTGATATTCTTTGAGCAGTCATTGAGGCTGATAATTATTCTATAGATTCAGCTCAAGCAACCGAGCCATTTTCAGGTTCCCTGGTACGCTTGTAAAGGAGAAAACTAATCATTCCGGTTGTCTTAACCCATTCATGACAGGAATTATTTAAAGCCTAATTTGATCAGCTTTTATTCTTCAAATTGGCAACACCAATATTTTAATTTTTTGCTACATTTTTCTTATAAAACATCATGTATCTGAAATGAATATAAATTGACAGAAATTATGATGAGAAGTCAAAAATTTGCCAATTTGCAGGGGAAAACGGTGATATTAAACTTTCTATCACATTGCCAATTTCAGGATTTTAATGCTTATTTTCCTTTTAAAAGTTTTCAGCATCAAACAACAAATATAGACGCAACCAAAATGGGCACAGTTTGTGTAGAATTTTTTGCTCTTTCTGCTCATGTACTTGGTATGATTTTTAGAGCTTTGCATCAAAAGATATTAGGCCAAACCACAAAATGTGGATCACTGTCACGAATGGGTTACGTTAATTCTACGATTGTGATAATACTCAACAGTAGCTGGCAAAGGGTTAAAGAAAAATAGGTGAATTTCAAGTGAATGAGTAACAATGAACTATTTTTCAAACAATCCGGTATTGCATTCTTCTGGTTGGTGTATTTTGGACACAAGTATCCACATGGTAAATAAGAGAGAGCTGTAAATAAGTGATTATCATATCAAGTGGGTTGGGTTCAATTCTTTTAACCATCCACAAGTAAACAAAGCTTTTCAAATGGAAATTTAAGATGTTTTTATTTTTTCTACCGAAGTCATCAGGCAAAATATATTTCAAAATTTGTAGTCTGTTTACTTTGACTTCAATATTTAGAATCTAAATTCCTTCAATATGAAATTGAGATTTCATGTAACCTTTAGTTTCATTGAATAGTGAACTGGTGAGAGCACAACTTTTTGCCTTTCTGCAAGCAGCATGTACACCACCCCCTCCCAGATCATACAGTACATTCATGGATCACATGACATGGTCTACCAAGAATGGTAATGCTCCATTCAACATCAAGGCATTACTTTGTTTGCAGCAGTTTTGTTATTCTCTCTCTCTCTCTCTCTCTCTCTCTCTCTCTCTCTCTCTCTCTCTCTCTCTCTCTCTCTCATGCACTTTCAGGGTTTGTAGTTTGAAACCTTACAACCATGCCAGAAATACAACTGCTAAGTGAACACCCTCCCACTCCCTTCTCCTCTTCCTTCTTTTTTTTCCCCCTCCCCCTCAACCCTTCTCCCTTCCTCTTTGCTCCTTCTAATTCCTGACTCAGCCGTGAACCCTCTATCTCTCTCTCTCCCCTCTCAGCCGACTATCTTGACTGAAGGAATTAACTAGTATCACTGAAAACAAGTTCACATTCATCTTTTCAGCTCTTTTCTCCTCTTTTCTCTTTCAAAGATAGACAAATGAAATTGATCTACAAACTTATCAGTTAGAGGGAACATCAGGTGCACAGGACCCATACATTCAGATGTTCTATCTGACAAAAGCACCACAAAAAGATCAAAGTGAAGCAATGCCCTCGTAAAATCTTTCCTTTGAATCAATGCAAAGTTGCTTGGAGACTAAGATACAATCTGTCCTTGCAATTACATTAAATTGTAGATATTAATCTTGATTCATTGTGATCATTTCTATTATGTGTTGTCAGTCAAGGAGAAAGACACACGTGTACTCATAACAGACCTGTTTCCACGAGACTGAATGAAAATAGTGCACTACTTCTGATCTAAGGAAATTAGCTCCACAAATTTCACAATTAAATATCATTCATTTAGTCTTAATTTCACCACTGTAGTAAAAACCTCATCCCTTACATAAATTCTCTTTGCTCTATCACTGATCTTATTGTATTAATCTGCTCTAATTTGAATGAATTCATGAAACCTTATCACATACCTCTGAAATAATACAATGTACACTGGAAATACACTGATTTGGTAATAGGAAATGTCACTAGATTACAATCCTGTTAGTAGGGTATGGTGCCCTTGTTACACTAATTACAATATAACAAACTGTAATAAGTTTAAAATGTATGAGATGTGATATAAAGTGATCAAAATCATTACTTTAAAAATAGTTCAAGCTACTGCACCACTAAACTTCATGCAGCCTGAAAATTAGAAGACTTACACTGAAATTCAGAGGAAGATTCAGCCAGACAGATTTTTCTTGATCACAACATATACAAAAAGTAAGCACCCAAACTTTACTTAATTTTTTGAGCAATAGCAAATAAAGTTCACAGAAATGGAACTTGAACTGCACAAATACTAAATCTTTAAATTCAATATCATACGTTTCATTGCTTGAGCTTAAGCATCGTAAGGCTAGTGAAAACACACCTGGAGATGATGAACAAAGTGTAGATACATCTAACATGCTACACAGTGGTTACCAAGGATGTGGTTTCAGTATATTCGTATTTCATTCAATTACTCTATTTTTCACAAGACAGTGAACCACCATGACTAATGTGCAACATTAGTTTCCAGTCTCCTGCTCATATGAAATTTCCTTTTCAATAGGAGCAAACAAGACTTAAAACTAGTCATGGAAAACAATTTTCTTTGATTATTTGATTTTAGGAAGATTTAGTTTCAATAGTATCTAATTGGGTGTGCTTATTTGCTTGTGTCTCACTGTATTTCATTATAAGAAAAGAGTACTTTTAAAGCAATTCTGCATAACCATACGCCTTTCATTATAGTGATAAAAGATTGGTTTTATATTTACTCTATTTCAGGGAAAGATTAATCTTCCATGACATCTCCCTTCTTTGTTTTAGTTTTCTCTTTTCATAAATTTTTAAATAAATATTCTTGAACAATATTTGCTCCAGTAGTTTCACCAGTGTAGCCAGGGGGTGATGGGGTGGTTGCCTTTCATTATAGTGATAAAAGATTGGTTTTATGATTACTCTATTTCGGGAAAGATTAATCTTCCATGACATCTCCCTTCTTTGTTTTAGTTTTCTCTTTTCATAATTTTTTTTTATAAATATCCTTGAACAATATTTGCTTCAGTAGTTTCACCAGCGTAGCCAGGGGGTGATGGGGGTGGTTGCCCCCAAAAATGCCCCCCCCCCCGAAAAAAAAACTTGAGCAAGAAGAAAAAAGGTGAGAGAATGTAGGAAGAGAAGGAGCAAACAAAGTACAATGAACTTCCCCCTCCCAGCACCCTCCCCCTAGGGAGTGCACTTCATGTGCTCACTGCCCCCCCCCCTCCCAGGATATCCTAGCTATGCCACAGAGGGTGTGTTTATTGAGGGTAACATAGGGCTAATAAGTTCCGAACTAGCTTATCCATTACCCTCGATAATCACGACGGCCACTTGATTACCCGTTGAACGAGATCGGCGACTCAAGTCGTGGCAATAAACACAATTTCAGATTCCTGTTTCTGGATGAGATAGAGGGTGTGTTTAACGGGAGGACTCCTTTTCTAGAAATTAGAAATGGGTACTTGAGTCATGAACACAAATCACGCTCATGATGGGTGGTCTCTCTGGATGTTGTGTTTATCGTCAAGATCTGAGTTCCTGAAACCCTCGAGCCAATGCCCATCTGCAAGATGACCCGGCAGTTAAGGTCAAATCTGACAGGCTTATTACTTTTTATCTGATCCGGAAACAGGAGTCCGGAGTTCCCGAACGAAATGTTCGCGTTGTGCTTATTGCCACGACTTGAGTCGCAGATCTCGTTCAATGGGTAATCAAATCCCCCTTTTTTGCGGAACTCAAGTCTGGTACGCTAGTTCGTTAATCAAGTCACCGTCGTGTTTATCGAGGGTAACAGGTAAGCCAGTTCGGAACTTAGGTCACTTATTAGCCCTCTGTTACCCTCAATAAAGACACCCCAAAAAGTAATAAACCCGCCAGACTTGACCTTCACTGCCGGGGTCATTTTGCAGTTGGGAATGGGCTCGAGGGTTTCGGGAACTCAAATCGCGACAATAAACATGACATCAAATCTATAAATTACTTAAAACAGACTTATGTTCAGTAAAATCATTCAAGACTTTTAAAGAAAGCTGTCTATTGATGATATTTATAACCTATTCACAAAGAAACAAACATTTGATGTAAGTAGTCTTTGAAATGAACTGATGTCTTTCATAAAACCCTCAGTAAATCAAGTTCCTTTCATTGTCATTAGAATAAAGATTACAAAAATTCTCGAAGAAATATGATGACATAAACATTGGATTACTTACAATGAAATCTCATGATTTTGCTAAGCAAGACTTTTTCTTTGAAAAAAAGGAAAAAGCACTTCAGTGAGCATGATACAATTACAAAAAAAAAAACTCTACAGCACAGACATATGGATATGGTAGGTATACACAGCAAGTTATCAAATTTACCAAAAATGGAGAGTTATTTATTGATGAATAAAAAATACCACAAATGGGGCATACATCACTGTCAATTTTATGACTTTATGTCTTGGACATCAATCATAGGACATAATATTTCCTGATGAAAATGATTATTCTTGTCTCTCTTTCATATCAACGTCTGTAAGTTCATCATTATATTGCAGTGTATGTTTGATTTTCTCCTCAAGTTTAAAGTACTCTTTGAGTTCTGTTGATAATGGAAATTATTTAGAACAATTTCTTACTAATCTGAATGATACATAATTATACTGAATGTTCAAAATGCCACATTAAATAATGTCTGCTACAAGAATTTGGCAAAATGCATAACAACAGAGTATAAAGCAAATAATAAGTGAATCACGAGGTCCAGAGTTCGAACACTACTGTAGCACTGATGTCCTTTGGCAAGATCTACATTTGCCACTCTCCACCCAGGTGTAACTGGGTACCGGCAGGAAGGAATTCCTTGAATTCTGTGAGTATTGAATTGGTAGCCTAGGCTAAGCAAGGTAATATTGAGCACCTTGTTTGGTGGATGCGTGCACTATATAAATATCCAATATTATTATTAATATTATTATTAAAACACCAGATTGCTAAAGTGAGTTGGGCCCTTCAATTTATATTATTTTCAGTACATTTTAAAGATATTTTGCTGGTCCAAACCCAGCTTCTGCAAACATTCAGAATGAGCAATTCAATTCAAAATGCAGTGTCATTACAAGAACTTCAGATTAACTTTTGATGAGACTGAATTTCAATTGTACAATACAAATATATTTGCTTTAAGCCAGACAGATGACATCATTAGGGGTGAGCTTTACAGGGAAACAGTCTGAAAGCAAAACCCCAAATGATCCTGTTTACCAATAATCCAAAACCCAATGAATCATCAGAAATGATGTTTTTCATATCATCAACTACATAGAGACACATTCATGAGATAACAAAATGATAACAGCTTGTCTCACTTTCCTTTTTCTTTCTACTCAACTTGTCCTCATCCTCAGAAAAACGAGAAAATTGCGTGACCAAGCTCCTTCATCCCAAGCTCCTATATCGGCTCCGATTTCATGACCTTTGACCTTTCAAATAGTTTTCTATCTTTGGGAAGAAAAGTGAGACACCGCTCTGAAATGGAGACTGGTCTGAAGGTTTCAGACCCATCTACAAATTTCGATTTCATCTTTGACACACAAACAGTTGAACAGTAATTTATTCTTGGTTGCACATTTTTTTTTTTCAGTCACTTTGCAGCAAAATGTCTCACACACTACTACTTTAAGGAGTGACTACCACAATGGAGAAAATAAAAGTTGAATTACCATTTGCTACAGCAAGATTTCAGGTGTACTCAGAACATTATAGTAAGAGATATCTTTTATCATCTTTGTTCAATCTTACAATGCAAAAATGACAATTATTGTAAAAGATGTTTTGAGAAACAACATATGCATCAATTGTCCTTGCTATACCCCTTCCAACTCAAGCAATTTGTTAATCATCCTGTAGAGCATACACATCTGTTACATCTATATGTTCTGAACAAAAAACAAGCAACAACAAAAAACCAAAACAAATCAAAACAAATTTTCATATTATTACTTCATTTCCTGTCAAGAGTATGAAAAAAAAAATGCCTACTAATAGTTTATTTTAAAGTGGGCGATTAACAATAATGCAAAATAAAATTGTGTGCTCTATACAGAATAACTGCCGTGCAGCCTACACTCTTGAAAAGTACTGATATACTCTTTAGAAAATGCCGCAATCTAACTCAAAGCAATACTACATGCAGTGTTTTACCCTGCATATTTCATTCATGTTTGTTATTTTTCAACTGTAATACAATTGTCATAATTAAATACCAACCAATCTGTGCAGTTATTGCTTTCCCAATTAGCATTCAAAGAAAATCTGATTAGAACATAGTATTTACAAATGAAGTGAACATGGTTATTTAGAAAAACAGTGATATACAATTTTTACAATGCGAAGGATTTCGAATCCATGCAAGAAAGAATGAATTCAGTCCTTCCCAAGTAATGGCGTGGGTGGACAGACACGACTGGAGCGCTGCAAAACATATATAGCCATGGTTACAAAAGTCCCCCTTCATAACTAGGTCAATGACACCAAAGGGCACCTGGGATAGGGTCGGTGGAGGTCAAGAAAGGTCAGTGAGATGCTCAGAAGATGAGCTGGAGACAGGGAGGTACCATTCTTAGCTGAAGTCTGATGGACTGTGTATTAATGACATTGGAGCTCTGGTATCTTGTTGCATGTCCTTGGTACAGCAGATAATCTTCAGGTCAGAGGAAAAGTTCAGACCACTTTTGTGTTTTCGGCAGTGTCATATTGCTATTTGAAACACACCTTTTATGCTCTTTTGTATATTATCATCTAACTGCTGCTATTAAATGTATCTTCAGTTTCATCACATTCTGACATCTTAACTATTTACTGACAATACTATATATATATATATTATTTTAAAGCTATATCACTTGAGTTGTCTGATGAATAATCCTATGTTTTCTACATACACTACCCATTCCTATTTTTACTTTTTCTAAAACAGGGACTACTTTCACTACAATTAGTGTTAATGAGCACAATGATTTTTTTTCAGAACAGAATGGGCACGTTCGTTGAGGAGGGCACTGCTCTCTTCAGTTCCTGTACCTGCTTATGTTTTAAAACACGTGGGCTGTGAGAATCTATATCACCTTACTGTGGTTTCATGACTGACTGAACTTTAACGATTCTCATGAGATCAAACATTTTCACATGAAAAGAAACTTGGAAATGTATATGGCAGGAACTGAATATGTGATTGTGAGCTTGCATCTAATTTAATCACAATAGATGCTACAAGAATTACTCAGGACATAACTTTTCCTTCAATTATTCTGTAACATATACTTCGATCAACTCATAATTCATCCTCTTTACTCCAAGATAAATTCTAGATATAACAAGGATATGAAATGGAGAAGAAATCCAATTTTCTTTCAACGTAATGAAACTTTTACAAGTGAGAAAAAAACAGGCCTACAAGAAAAAAAAACTAAAGTCGCAAAAAGATGGTGCAGTTAAGGAATACAGGAAGAGAGAGTTAAGCTGAGGGCATTCCACCTAACTGATAATATCTTAGCCCTCAAGCTAATACGTGTTGTGGTGGATACATAACAGTCTGCAACAAAGTGGTCTACCACATTTGTTGCTGCACTCTTCTTTAGGTCAAAGTGGATTGTTACCCTCAATTAACATGCAACTCCTCTATCAAACCAAACAAACAAAAGCTTGCACAAAAGGCGAAATTCATAGACCCCAGTAACCAATACCAGCTCCTCAAGCAAAACTGCAAAACATGCTGCAGCCATTCTCCCTGCACCAGAATATCCTTTGTTCGGTGGTTAGCTTTTTTTTTAATGGCCCAAATCCAATTTTCACAAACTCTAAAATGAATGACAACAAATCCATAAATTGCACAATTACCACTCACTTAAATCTTGATACTGTGCACTGACAAAAAAGGGAAATATTACAAATATTATCATTTGGGGGCTTACACAACAGGAAATCATTTCTCATAAGTTGTCAAGGAAAGCTTTGGAGTATCAATAGCAGGGATACTATTTCTATCAATTCAATTAGCATATGATATTCAAGGGATCTGATCTTCTCCATCATATTTCTGCATGCTTTTTACAAATTCTATCCTTTAATTCACATCAAATCATTCAAGTGCTGAATTAAGATTATCAAGCAATTTCCATATGAAAACCTGATTTTGTATCCAATCTGTATTTTGAAGTTGGGCTACAGCCCACGAGCTCGACACCCAGAAGTCATAGCCCATGAGTAATGCAGCTCACGAGTCATACGGCCCACGAGTCATACGGCTCATAAGTCATACAGCTCACAAGTCATACGCCCCCAAGCTAGACACTAATACCCTTTTTACACTGGCAAAATTTTGCTTAGTCCCGGACTATCGGTGGGGCTAAGGGAGGCCTTAGCCCCACCGATAGTACCGGACTTTCCTTAGCCCACTTTCTGTTTACACTGCTTTTTGCAAAAGTGAGCTAGCCCCACCGATAGTCCCATACTAGCTGGCCCTGCAAAAAAGCAGGGCTAACCCCACAATTGCGGTGCCAAGCAAGCCAGTGTAAAAAGCAAGAAAAAATAGTTCGGGGTTAAGCAATGAGATGCCCACTGACCAATCAGAAACGAACGCTTATCAGCATATCTAACATAGAGCGCGCCCAAAGCTAGCTAGCGATAGCATGCATGCATGCTCAGACGTTCGCGCGCGCGGGATATCCTTGGCCGGCCTTCGGAAATAGTATGGGATTAAGAAAATGCAAGTGTAAACAGTCAGCTATTTGATTCATATTATTGTCTGTTGAGAGGCAGAAAGGCTTTGATTTATTCATTTTTTCATATATAGATTAAATATCCCTTCCCTTTGTCTCTAAGCAGATGATACATTCCTTGGCCCGGGCTAAGCGCTTAGTACGGGACTTATTTAGCAAGTGTAAAAAGCAAAAAAAAGATAGTACGGGACTAACGAAAGTCCCATACTAAGGAAAGTACGGGGTTAAGAAATGCCAGAGTAAAAAGGGTATAAGTGAACAAGGCCCACGAGCTCGACACAAAGTAAAATAGGCCCACGAGCTATACGGCCTGTTTTACATAGTGTTTAGCTCATGGGCCTATTTACTTAGTGTTGAGCATATGGGCCTTGTTCACTAGTCTTAGTGTCTAGCTTGTGGGCCATATGACTCATGGGCTGTATGACTCATTGAATGTACGACTTGTGGACCTTTTTCAATGTCTAGCTCGTGGGCCATATGACTCATACAGCAGAATATTGAGAACATCCAGATGCTTCTCCAGATATGTATCATCTGCTTAGAGACAAAGGGAAGGGATATTTAATCTATATATGAAAAAATGAATAAATCAAAGCCTTTCTGCCTCTCAACAGACAATAATATGAATCAAATAAAAAAGAAACTTCCATGATTGGCTGAGCGCCACAATTTCAAAAGTGTGTACAAAGTTTACAGACAATGCGTCTTTCCCCAATGACTTTTATGAGTCTATGCTACAGTGCAATCCAACACCAATTACACTAAAAACCTGTATTACTTAATCCCATTAAATCTAATGTGACCTTGACAAATTGATCTCTCTAGCCCAACGTGTAGACAATAATGTGCACGTATCATCCTTCATTAATTTTCATAAACATAATGCACTCTTTTGTGTATGAAAAACACAATGACACATAAAGTCCTGAGATACGATCTTGAATATACAAAATTTGTTCTGACACCAACATAAAGTAAGCTTCATTTCCACTAAGAACAGTACAAGGCATGATATACTTTTGTCTTTTCTTTCTTTCTTTCACTATCATGTTACTTGGAGCAAAATTTGACAGGGTAATATCACAACAGATAAACATCCATCAATCATGATGTAGATCAACCATGTCTGATTTCAAGCTGGATACTCGATAAAAGCCCAAAACAAACAACATAAATCTACCATTGTCTCCCAGAAAGCTCCATGATTTAATACTTGGATTTAAAGGCATTGGTTAACATTGTTATAATTTTTTAAAAACTTGCTTTGCTACATGCACTTGAAAATGGGATAAACATAAGGGTTACAGTGTAAAAATACCAGTTTGAAAGTTTCAAAGAATAATATCCGTAGGAAGTATTTCTAAATATTAAAATTGTGAACCAATGTTTGATAAATATATAAGGGTCGGTTGCACGGACTAGACGTAAGGAGTGCGCATGCGCGCATGACTCACCGGATCGTACTGTGTGTATTGGCGTATCACGCGGAGGGAGGCAAATAACAGTCTTATTTTAATACGAGCAAAACAGTCCTTATTTTATTGTCTCTGAGACCAAAATTAATAAAATCGCGGTTTGCGTCTTACTAACAGTTTTTCATTCCAAATTATGGTTGGATTCAGGGTTTTTGACTACAAATACAATTACTTATATGCATGTTTCATCTTAGTTTGAGAATTTTTTAAAATCAGCTGCTCACAAAGTTAGCTAATGCGTTTAATGTTAATGTTTATCCTTGGTCTCTCAGATAAGGTTAAACATGCTTCAAATTCATTTCAATCATCAGTGTATTGTAATTTGTAAATATGCATTTCTCACCTAGAGAGGTAAACATACCTGAATGGATATTTTGTGAAAATATAATCATCTTCAAGATATGACTGAAAAGGAGTGCAGTTGTGCTGAACTGTTAATCCTTCGGTGACAATTTTCAAACATGTTAACTTAAAAAACATTAATATTTTCAGAAAAAATTCCTATGGCTTATTTCAAGAGAAGAAGTTATTTTAAAATTTCAAACAATAAGAATGATATTTGTACTATGATACGATTCAACTGAAATGATGGATTATCATGATAACTTCACAGGAGATTAAGAAAGAATTTAATTAATACCTTGGTTAACTCAACAGCCACATACAAGTACTTCTAATTAGCACAGCTTCTAAACTGATATTTCAACTTAAGCTACACAGTCTATATTACACTCTAATTTCTGCAGAGTTAAATTTGACTCGAAATGGCATCAGCTGGGAGTCAACTCTATTCCAAGTTAAAGTGACTCAGATTCCGTATCAATTTGACTGGAATGGTGTGGCGTCAATTGAGAATGGACTAAATTCAAGTCAAAGTAACACCATTCCGAGTCAAATTGATTCGGAATCTGAGTCGCTTTAACTCGGAATAGAGTTGACTCCCACATGACGCTATTCCGAGTCAAATTCGACTCTGCAGATATTAGAGTGTAGTACTTTTCCCCAATCTACAAACAATCTGAAACCATTCCGTCCACATTTATCACTCATCTCTTTGTTGATTACGATATTAATCCTTAAAGTTTTCATCCTTCCATCCCCTGAAATAAAAAAATTCCTGAAAACCACATTGAATTTTGATATCAGGGGTCAACAATGAGTCATGCTACCACAGCATATAAAGGTAGAAAACACAAGATATGATTTCACCGCTGTCAATTCTTAGTCAACAGCTTGTTTATCATGGAAATTTGATGGTCATGATGATAAGAAGTTAAGAAGAGGGTGGATTGGAGGGGGGGGGGGAGGGGGGGGGGGACAGATAGCCAACAAAGACAGAGTACTAAAAAGACTACATATGAAAATTTATAAAACTTTTAAACCTTCAAAACATGTAAAATCTTAATGATCAAAGTTCCGAATAATCATGTTAACACTAAAATCAACATTTCGGGCTATTGCAATTCCGAATCGTAGTGACGTCATGGCAGTCTTGCGATCAGCTACGATTTGAAAATGATTTGGCCTTTACTCCAACCACAGGGCTTGCAGTTAACCAAAATTTTGATTTTAGTATTCCTATCCCCCCTTCCGAACTTAAAATATGATCATTTTACTAGTGTAAACTTTCATAATTAATGCGAAATGCCATTTGTTCCAAAATCAGGTCGCAGTCAGATTGTATAATATGCAGTGGGCTTAAGTGTTATGACCAAAGAAAAGTGAATGCATTATTTATTCTCCCCCAACCAAAAAAACACCCTTCAATGTCAGTGTTTCTGCCAAATGAAAGAAAAACAAAACAGAGCAATACACAAATTACCACATTTTCATAGCACAATACAATTTCATCCAAACTTTCTATAAATATGTATTTTTCTTTCAATCATTTTGGGATATTTCAGGGAAAAAATCAGTCAGTGCTATTTTTCACTTGAAAATGTTATTATCTTTTAAGACAAACTTTAAAACAATAAATAATCAATTTTGATTTGTTTTGTTGCAGTTTCAAATAGAATAATGCTTCTGGTTGATATGTTGCAGATATGTATTAGATATAAAATCAATGTCACTAAATTCATACAGACTAAGGATACTTTAACGTGATTCTTTTTGAACTTGGATTTCAATATCATAAAATTCTTACTGGTAAATGACCCTACATCTGTGGCTACTAGCTTTGGCCTGCATAGTTTCAAACTTTGCTCTAAAATAGGACAAGACAAGAAAATTACTAGAGCAATTCTGCCCCAGCACAATAGAAAATATACTGTAAAGAATTATATAATGCAGAAGTCAAAATATATTTGCTTGTGGTTTGACATTTATGCCTTGTCAAGTAGATTAGGAATTTGATAAAAAGCAGTGATAGTGATCTTGTACCAAAGGTGAAAAATTCTCTTGAACAAAATGACCACTGGACCGTATTTCTATCCAGTGCAGCTCAATGAACAGCGGGGTTTCTGGAAAGAATTATTACTGGTAGGTGCATAGCTGTACTTGTATAAAGATTAAAATTATGAAGAATATTGCTACTTTGTAAGCAGTATAAACTTTGAAGTGGATAATACACCAAGTCATCTTTGGGCGATCAACCTATTTATATTTTCTTCTATTCTTACAATAGATTTTTCTTATTTATGCAAGAGTGTGATCCAGCAGTGGAATTGGACAATCATTATTTTGTCACATTCAGTACCATTATATTTGATAGCACTGACTATGTTTAATAAAAAAAAAAATACCCCCCAAAATGATAAGGCAAATTACTGTTTTTAATATCTCAGCCATTTGTGTAATAAACAATATCACAATACCTAATCAACAACAGTAAATGGTTGTAGCATGAAGGAATAAAAACCATGAACTTTATGAATAATTTGTGTCACGTACGATACACCCACATTATCGCTCTTTTATATCGTGCATAGCAAAAGGCAATGGTAACAAAGTATAGGAATAGTAAATATCTTCAATGGTGAATTAGTTATTGAACTTCTGACACTGGAATTTCTTTCAGCAAGTGTAATTCATCTCTCTGATTGTGAGTTGGACAAAGATATCTTAACATCACAAAAGAAGCAGTTATTAAGCAACATTACGAGTAGTTGCAAACAGTTATGAGGCTGATAAAAGCTGGCTGGATATGATAGATGAGTAAATACTTATCATCCAGATATAACAAAGTAGAGAACAAACATTTATCATTTTATCAAAATATTTATTTCCAAATCAATGTGGAAGAAAATGGAATGATTGTATCTGAAATTGATCTGCAAAATACAAAGAATTTTGTGAAATTCAATTCATTTGGTCAAATCAAGAGTAAGATTGGGAATAACAAGTTACTATCCTGTAGGGAAGTGTAGTTATATAGGCAGTTATATGTAACTGATAAGATCAATCAAATTTTTGCCTAATTTAATTCATAATATCAATAAAGATTGATTTACATTTGAAAAGCAGATCAATACATCCATTCATCAGATTCTTTGCTTTACTATATAGCTGTTCCATCTATGAAGGATATGGAATACAGTAAAACAATAGCATTAATCAATCAAACTGCAAAATGTTGAAATTCGAGGTACATATTGGGGGATTTCCCCTGTATCCCCCTCCTGTTTTTTTATTTATGAATGAAGCAATAAGTTTTCTCGGAAATGCACGGACATATAACCTACAATATTCCTAGTGTTCTTCTGTCGTTATCATATGCATGTCGGTTTACTTCTCCGGAGTTACCCCTCCTTGGTTTACTAAAGTTATGATAATACTAGTAGTTCATCTAGGATAAAATACTTTTTTCTTCAAATTTTGTACATGACTCAAATAATTCAAGGAAATGAAAGCCTTGTTTTCTTTTTCTGGGATACTACAGGTATGTGAAGACAAGAAATGCAAGACATTACACCAATAAAACCCTCCGTAACTAAACTTGTTTCATTTGACATATATTCTGGACTTGACAGATACTTTTCCTACTGTTCATATCACATTTAATCACAATGTTTAAAACTGATTTTCAATCTACACACACATATCATATTTCATAAGGTAGCTTATCAAAAGTCGCGTCCATCAGTTTTTATCAGCTTCTCTGCATCAGGGTATTCACATTGGCTTTCCCAATTCCCCATTCTTTTGTCTATGGAGGAACAGGAGGAGAGTGGACCAAAAGACGCTGAGTGGGAATCCCGTAAAAGGCTTAGGTTAAATTCGGCTCAGACTTATGAAAAGAAGCCTAAGGTTTTGTAATTCTCTTAGAGGAATTTCAGATATTGGTGATAATTGTTATAAAGTGCTTTGACAGTATAAACTGATCAAAGTACTTACAGTACTAATATTACCCCATCACTGGAATGAATTATTCTGCACATCAATGAATTCTGCACATTACTGTACCCATTCTCCACTCCCTCGGGAGCATTCCAGCCAGTTGTCCATTCTATGGACGTGCACATGCATGGTAATCCACTCACATACCCACATACCTTCGCATCCTATTAGGTACCCAATTTAACCGATTGGCTTCTGGAACCGGATGGCCCCTGTATCAAGTCTATGGGAATGAAAGAATTCGGTAGTCAGTGGGTTATGCCCATTTCACAATTGGCTGTGCAACTGTTTGCGACCGTTTGCGATTGTGTGCAACATACCATGTGACGGAATGGTTGCAAACGATCGCACGTTCAATTGTGAAGGCCCCTTTAAACATCTGGGTGAGAGTGGCAAATGTGGATTAATGTCTTGCCAAAAGCCATTAGTGCTGGGCTGGGACTCGAACCCTCAACCCTGTGACTGAGAGTCGAATGAATGAACCACAACACCATAACACCTCCATCAATTATCAATAGATATTGATTTATGCATTGAGAAAAGAAGACACTCCATTAGTTTAAAAACTTTAAAAAATCATCTGTCAACAGATTCTTTTGGTTTTTACTGAAAGCATACAAAACTTACTATGAATGGCTTGTAACAAACTTAAACCAAGAAGGTCAAGTTTTTATTTTAAATGGCTGAAATCTCTTTTAAGTCTGAAAAAGATATGCTTTACAAGCCAAGTCAATTGATTTGAACAAATAACAAAAATAGCTTAGCATATTTACCGAAAAGTAACTTGTCCAAAAGTGAAATATATCGTGAACAAATAGGTCTGGATGTGTATTTACTTTGCACCAATCCCTAGAGAAAGTTAAATCAACACTGATCATTTACCATAGACAAATAACAGTTCACAAAGTTTACAAGACCTATCATGAATTGTAGGATTCTATTTTGATACACAATATCATTATCAATGGCATTTTCTCGATAGTATGGTTCAGGGCTTGGGGAATTATAACTTCTAATCATAATTTTAGACACATCTAGAAATGATATCAGGACTGTAGTCCTCTAAAACCATAAGGATTTTTAAATTAAAAAAAAAGTATATGAGAAAGTGTTAGCTTGGATGGGGCCAAATTGAGTAGAAATGATATTTGACCAAATAAAAGCCATGCAATATTTTGTTAATATTTGCATTGTCTCTGTGCCATCTCTCATGCAAAAAAGGCCCACATCTTTTATAAAAATAAATAAATAAATGAAAAAGTTGAAAGTGCTTTTACAAAACATTAAAAATTGAAGTTTTTCATTCCATGAACCATGAGTACACACTTCTATGACAGGCAAGCAAAACAAAGAACCGTCAGTTTGATACTTTGAAGAACGTAGTGAAGTTAACCAAAAGCCCAACAGCATCTTCTTTTAATGATGTTTGTTTATTATATTTTGATCTAAAATGCTAGGAAATACAAATTGTACATGAGCAGGAAAAGCAGGAAGACTATTTTAGGAAGACTACATGATGGACCTGTACAAACGTGTACCGTACAATTTTATGTTATTCTCTTTTTACACTTCTCCTTAACCTTTTGCACAGAAAATGGCAGGTAAAGTTTCATGGGGCTGACAACTTATTTAGAAGGTCCCTTTAAGACAGCACACCCTAAATTTTTAAATAAGACTTTGTATATGTACATGGAAGATACAAGTTCATTTTTTTTCAAACAGTACAATGCTTCTCTTTATTCTATTATTTCAAAAAAGGCTGACACTAAAATATTGTCAATAAAAGCTGAACAATAGAGACATCTTTCATTTGTAGGACAGTTACAAAGATATCTTTTGTTAGCTACAGTTGCAGGACATATGACAGGTTACAAAAAGGGATAACTCCCCATAAGCCCCCATTTTCATATTTCTTTCATGTCATATTCCCTTCATACAATGGATTCGTTAAACCAGCTTTATGATGGTTGATTAATGAGGGGGCAATTTGTCACCTCCATCAGACATTATTTCACCTTCATCTTTTTATATCCCTTCCTTCGACAGTAAACGTCCCTCACTCTCAGCTCATAATTCTTTTGTTCATGGTATAAAGAGGGGGACGGTTTTGATGTCGTCGCGTGAACGAATCCAGACATGTTCTCTCACTTTGTCATAAAAATCTAAGATTTGTAGGGCGATTTTTCATCTCTATGTCTTCATCTGACATTGCATGGCCCCAAGTTTCTGCAGAGACATTTTTTCGGTAGCCAACACTTCATTTTGATTACAATGGCACTTGACACTTCATATGTCACAAATTTTAAAGCAGGTTTAGAGTAGAATAGCTTGTTTGGATTTGCTTTGGTGATGAATCAGCAGAGTTTCCCCGCCTCATTTCCAATTTGAAAGACAAGAAAGCTACAACAAAACCATCTTGGAGAGATTTGTGAATCATTTGGGGGAAATTTGATGATGTGATGATCTTAGTTCCTCTAGCAGGAAATGAAGCAATGAAAAAAAAATTAAATGCAATTTCAGACTCTGAAGAAACATAGGAGTAGCTACAGAGATGTCCAACTTCAGAGTATTCTGAAATACAGTGGGCATTGTACACATAATTACATATACCACTATCATGATTTCTGTCAAAGTACTTTCTGTTTCTATTCCTTTATCTATTCAAATCTTTATCAATACTTTCTTATGAAGCAACTTCTTTACCAATACTTTTTTTAGAGAGCAATTTGATTACCAATACACTTCTACCATCACCATTCATGCGTCAACAGCCAATACTATTAATACTACCACCTCTACTAAGTAACCAAATCATTAACAACCACTACCACAATTACAAACATCACTGCCAATATCACCATCACCATCCTCACCACCGACACCAAAATCATGACAACAATGACCAAAATCATGACAACAATGACCACCACCACCACACCAACCAACATTACAGATACCACCAACACCAACATCTCAACAAGCTTTACCACACCACTACCACCACCTTTACCATCACCACACCCTTTTCTACCACTGCTCCTTACCTGGGGAGTGTATTGCAGGGGGTCTTGGTTTGAGGGGAATGTTATTGAAGCCTGGTAGTATCCTCCGAGGGGGAAGGGCAGGGGGGAATGTTCTTCTTGTTGTTAGCATTGGAGGCTGAGGAGGAAACGGCCGCCTACAATTGGGATGAACAGTGAGTGGAAGAGGATATGAAACACAAAAATATTAATTTCAATCAATATGATACATACCTTTCATCACATCAAAGAGAGCTGGATGCACAAATGAAATACCAAACAAATTCATTTTTTGTACTACTACTTACATGTTTAATTCATTAACAAAACTCTTGAAACAACATATTCATTGCTGGATTAGTTATAGGACTTATAGCCACATATTCAAACCTAAAATATAAAGAGGAACTATGGTGATTCCAATAAAGAAAAATGAACAATACTTGTGAAGAAGTGCTAATAAAGTTACACGAGACTTTGTGAGAACTTTGTGTCAATCAATTTTTAGTGGGTAAACCCAGTAAATATGTGCCTAACACAGTATCTTCTTTTAGGTAATGAAGTAATGAAAGGTATATATAAATGAAAAAAGGAGAGTTCTTCAAACCTTTCTTGTGCTGAGTCTAATGACTGACTAGTAGGTATGTTGTGAGGACTCCCCTGCAAGCTGTGTACAGGAGAAGCATGATTGCTATAGTTTGATGCTCCAGTTGCAGTACCACTTCTACTGGAATGACCACTGGAGTACATACCTAAAGAAAAGCAAAGATTAAACGAGATTTTTTAATTCGTCACTGGGGACGAATTGGGTGGTCTGTCCTAATAACAAAATGGCACCTGGATGACGTCACAATGACCCGATCAACTGAAGAAAATGTAAACGTCTGGGAAGAAGACTAGCATCATAGTAATGGGACGATTTGATATCGCAGTACAATGAAAAGTTGACCCAAAGGTCTGTTACACGTTAACGAATCAGATTTGCATCAGGGTTGTACATAAGCTACTGTACACTGTATAGCAATAGACAAAACAGGCAAAATAACGCGGTTTATTGCATTGTTTGTGATTGAATGTGTAAAAGCAGTTGAAGAAGATGGTAATAGGAAAGGAAAAAACGAGCAAAAAAAAAATAATAAAAATTGACACCTCCGTCGCCAGGAGTCCAACCGTCGCCCCTGAGGATTGTGCTTTACCGATAGACCAGAATATGGCCCATAGAGATAACATGTAGATGGAAAATGGGATTCTCGTGTCATATCTTCCAGTTAAAATTTTGATATGTTCCCGACATCTGATTAAAAAATAAATGGCACACTTAAGATAGAATATTTTCTCAGCTACAACATCCTTGAAGCTGGGCGAAAATTGAGAAGAAATAACGAAGCTGTTACTAAAAAAATACGGGAATGTAGAATTAAGAATGGAGAAGAGGTCATGTCCCATAGACAATACACGCAAATTGCGAAAAAATGACATGCCTCTTTTTATCGGAAAATTAGAGCATGTGCTGTTCTCAAAATGAAAAATAAAGGCAATTCCTTTATAAGAGCACTGTCTCAGCTACAACATATTCAAATCCTGTTGAAAATCGACCAACAATAAGCGAGATAGTCTTGATTAAAGGTAAAAAATATGACGTCTTAATTGAAAAAATGAAATTTTGAGTTTCCATGGGAATATGGCGACGTTCCAACATCTTTTCCTGCGATTTTTTTCATGAATTGAATCTTCAACTCATAAGCTTTCAGAAAATGTAAAAAAAATGGGGGGTCCCCATGCTTTTTAACGAGCTATGGCAAATTTTAGATAGGTATGTTCTTTACACTATTTAGCCTATTGACGCACGCGCGGAATTTGAAATTGACGCGCGCGCGGAATTTGAAATTGACGCGCGCATACGACCTTATGGTAAGTTGAAATCAATTCAAAATGGATGGAAATTGTCAAGAAAAGTCTCAGGATTCCAGATCAAGTGAAAAAATGGCATTTTTACGTTATCTGGAACTTGCGCGTGCATTTTGCGTGCATGCAGGCGCTTACATGCGGAAATTTTTGAAATGCTTAAAATGGCCTGAAACGTGTGCAAAATGAATATGAGTCGTTTCTGAGCATTTTTTCATTTTGCGCGTGCACTGATGCGCGGACGTACGTGGACGAGCGCGCATGACTGTATGGAATTCTTTGGACTATTATGGACTGTCATCATGCCAAATGTGAACCAGTAATGACAATTCGTTATGAAGATATGATCATGAGAAGATATTTACAAAATGGTGCCTGGATGACGTCACAATGACCCGATGACCTTGAAAAAGGGAAATGTTCATGTCCACGATAGGCCGGATGACTGACGAAAATTTCATGAAAATTGAATGAGCCAATTTTGAGAAATCACACAGACAAAAATTGTGGCGATGGAATAAAAATAATAATAAAAAAGAAAAAAAGAAAATTCTGACAAAATTAAGAGGTGATCTGTCGATGATCGACAGACCACCTAAATATTCTTTGAATGATTAGGAACTTCATGTTAATGAAGAGGAATAGATGTGTGACGGAACGGGCTTCATGCTTAATGGTGACAAATCCCTTTATTTTATAAATGGAATGAAATATCAACAATAACTGAACACCATGATTCCAATAATGATATTGGTTTGGTGATGGTGGCGCTGGTGCTGGTGGCTGTAGTGGTGATGATGATGGTGGTGGTGGTGGTGGTGGTGGAAGTGATGGTGGTGGTAGTGGTGATGGTGGTTGTGGTGGTGGTGGTGGTGGTGGTGGCTGTAGTGGTGATGGTGATGGTGGTGGTAGTAGTAGTAATGGTGGTAGTAGTAGTAATGGTGGTAGTAGTGGTGGTAGTAGTGGTGGTAGTAGTAGTAATGGTGGTGGTGGTGGTGGATGTGATGGTGGTGGTGGATGTGATGGTGGTGGTAGTGGTGATGGTGGTGGTAGTGGTGATGGTGGTTGTGGTGGTGGTGATAGTGGTGATAGTGGTGGTGGTGGTGGTGGTGGTGGTGGTGGTTGTAGTAGTTTTGGCAGTAGTTGAGATGACTGGGATGATGTCGGGGATCATAAAAATGATGGTGTTGGTGATGATGATGATATTGATAATGCTGCTGATGATGATGATAAGGAAGATGAAGATAAAGACGATGATGATGGTAGTTTGAGGTGATGATGGCTGTGACAAAGACATCACGGCCGTGATCTGGAAGAACTGCGTATCTCAATTTTTTTACCTTTTAAGTTTTTTGGTCTATGATAATCTAGAAAATATCATGTTTAATGTGTCCAAATGTTATAACTATTTGTCGTTTCAAAAATAAAATTCACAAATTTCCACCGTTTTGGGAAAAAGTGACGTCATTTAGCAGGCAGAACTAACTCGAGTTTTTTGATCGGAAATGGACTATCGTCTATTTTTCAGGAAAAGGTACGTAAGTAAAGTTACGTTGTTTTGGCAGATCATTTTCCTCCACATGAGGCAGGTCGTGTGGCTGGCAGAACTACGTATCTTATACGCGCATGCTGCACTAACGGGATTCTTATGATCTGGCAAAACTACATATCTCCTGCTTGAAACTGCACATGCCGAATTTAAAACACACTATCTATGTGCACAAGAATTCGTATTTGAGTTAAGTAAAAAAAAAATATGTTTCCCTCTTCTTATAGAACACAATTCCAAGATGTAAAAATAAATACATGAAAAAAGGTAAGCATTTAAACTTCAAATGTGAATATCTCGTAATCGCTAAAATAGAGATACATAGTTTTGCCAGATCACGGCCGATCAATGGTAAGGATTCGACCTTCACTCTCTAACCTGTTTTTTGAAAAATAAAAAAGTGCGAAACATCATCTCATCTTACAAGACTTACCAGGATACATGTCTGAAGAAGTACCATGCATCGAGGAGTGAGGTGATCTTCCTAGACCACTATCACTGAGTTCCAGAGGACTGTCCCCATGGCTTAGAGGATGGAGGGGTTGAATAGTCAAACATTCCCCAAGAATATCACCATGGATGAACTCGTCTCTTGTCCGCAGCTGCAAGAATATAATCAGAAGAGATGGCATAGATGGAGAGGTTAGCGGAGAATAAGCTGTACTCCTAAAGAGCACGAACATTAGAATACCCAGTTTTCCTAAAAATTTGAGATCAATGCTATCAAGTCTTATTAAAGTTAACACTCTGGACCCTGAAACATGGATTTGCTAGTCATTTCATGTGCTAAAAAATTGCTACGAGTCAGACTGCAGGGGGGGGGGGGGTCAAATCCTGTCCTTCAATACAGAGTTGACAGCCTTTTCATTCTCAGCAGACATAAAGTTGTATTTTGACATTCAAATAGTTCCATATGTAGTTTTAATGCATGAATTAATATGCTATTCTAGTTGCACTCCTTGAGTGCCAATAAGACAAATGGTGCTCGGAAAACATACTGATGCTATTGATGTTACTTGGATTACAATAGATATATGTCAAGTATGTGCAGAGTCTTTAAAACTCCTTTTCTTGAGAATTCAGTGTGCAATGGTTTAAATATTACCTCCATTCCTCAGACCAATTAGGGCATAACCAAAGCAACATTCGGAACTTTAACAACATTACCACATAGCTCAGCAACATTAATACCTCACTGGTGCAACTAGGTCAACCGATAAATGCACAGAACATTATTACCTTTCTCACTTCCAGAGATCCAAAATAACAATCCGAATGCTTTCAAATATTGAATTTGATATGAGGTATCCCCTTTCAAGAGCTCTTTGGGAGCATTCTCGGTGGGGTTCATCCCAAAGTGAAAACTCACGCAAACTGGTTTCTTCCTCAAGAAGATAATGTGATTTTCACTTCCCTTTCCCTTATGTTCTACATTCCAAGGACACCTAACTTGGTGTGGATCAAAGAAGGTGCTAAGAGCTAATGTGAGGTCATGACCTCTAAATTGATAAAACTTCCCTTTGCTCCCTTGATATATATATTTTGTCTTTTTCTTGCCTAAGATCGCATTGATATTCCAAAAAGAATGAAAAATACAAGGGAGCCATTGCATGAATTACCTGTTCATGCACAGGAGCTCTTTCTGGATTTTCCAATGAAGAAGCTAGATTTCCTTAGGGTAGATTTTATATCAAACCAGTATTTGCTAAGTTCAGAAATGTCTGCTCCAACTGTCACAATCAAGGTCATATGAATGGGGCTATGGTCTGGTCCCAAACATATCTGCACATCCATAAACATACCCTCTAGCTTTCTCCCTCCTACTTATTGTTTCATCCCGCAGAGTTACCATAAATTTATTCTAGTCTGCTGCTTTCTGTCTAATAAACAATAAGAAAAACCTCCCAGGGTTGGTAGTATGGAAGTAACAAGAGACAAAAGAAACTGGCGACTTTTGTTTTCAGCGTTTCTGCAAACACAGCATTTACGAATCTTTGGTATTTCTTACCAAATTCAACCCCCCCCCCCCCCCACCCCCCGACACACACACACACCTGAATTGAAAAAAAAAAACATTTCTTTAACAGGCTAAACTTGACAGAATATAAGCAAATTGATTTACACTTCCATCCAATCACCTTTTTACTTGAATTCTGTCCTCTGTCCTTTTCTTTGAGGCCTCTGACTATATGTTATTTCTTTAAACTAATCACCACCCTCCATTCAGCCCCCCTGCCCCACTCACACACATTCACTCATCCTGACCTTTTCTGAATCCACAGAAGTACCTTATTAATACTATTAATACTCTGTAATCTATAAAAATTCAAGAAGTTTTTTCAGCACTCTAGTTCAAATTCTAAAAATAATTTTGAAACAAGCTACATCTTGGCAGGACTCCCCTTCTTCCCAATTAACTTTGTCACGCATGATGCATTGTTATGCACAATGTATTTAGAAGAAGATGTGATTGGTTTCCAAGAAACTGATCTATATTTTGACACCACCACACTAGGCTATACAGATTATACCATCTTATTACTGGAATATGAGCTCCATGGATAGTAGTTTACTTCTGAAGTCCTCAAAGAAGTTAATCATAAATTACAAGGGAGGTGTGAGACAATCTTACTAAACCTATTGTAAAGTAATACCAATTGATGCATCAATACTCAACATTGAAGAATTTTAGGACTACAAGAGCCTACATGTATTGTGAATAAAGAACATTTTTATACACTTTAACATTCTCTTTCTGCACATTTTGAGAGCTAGAAGGGTTTTAATCCATACCTCCTTACGCACAGTTAACACTTTTCTGGCTCTAAAGCCGTATCTACTCACCTTTTTCCTTGCTTGTTGCTCCTTTGCAGCATGAGCTTTGACATGTTTTCTCAGAGAACTGGGATCTGTGTATCTCTTTGTGCAGCCAGGGATTTGACAGGCATATGGTTTCTAAAATAGAAGACAAAAGAGAATTAAAAGAAAGAAAATGATTAGATTCTAGTAGACAAAAAGGCAAGACTTTCATACACTCATAAAGTAAATGTTCATCTATTCAAATGGATTTTAAAAGAAAATAGTGGCGATATATTTGCAAATACTCTCAAGAGGTTGTTACATGGTTTGCAAGTAGGCCTATAAATACACAAACATCTTAATTTCAAACAGATATAAATATCAAATTTGAACTGTTGATTTGCTACATTAATTATCTTCTTTGAAGTTAGAATACAGTCAAGTTTCCCCACATTAAATATGAACTTCACAGTTGAGACATTTTCATCAGCACAAAGTGAGCTAACAAAGTAGGAAGAGACCTGTGAAATTCATTGGTAATGGTTGAGGCACGTGCCATAAATTGAGATTGATCACAGCTACTTGACCCATTTATTGGGAGGCAGTAGCATGATGATGATAATGGTAAAATCAGGAGGCTGGTCTGTCTACTTTCATCACAAACATCTGTCTTCTACTTTCTTTAAGGTTATTTTGAATATCTATAAAGAAATTACAAATACAGAAACATCTGTAAGTGTCAGCTAGTGTCTTTCATTATCTCCTTACTATAAGGTATACACTGTTAGCAGTCTACAAATTTCAGGGGCACCAATCCATGCAATATTGGGGGGGGGGGTACCCTGTCCAAAAATTCACTGACATTTTCAAATTTGGAGATCTACTGGTTCAATGAACTTTTTTACAGTCTGTATGAATGACCCTTACGCTAATATTTTGAAATTTGGAGGTCCAGACTTGGATTATGGGAACCCAGGCATGATGTGTCCCTCGAGCCTATCAGTGATGGGCCACCTTTATTGTCTACTAAGAGTAAGAACGTGAACAGGGAATTTTTTTTACATTGTTAGGCATAGTTTGAAGGATTTTAATTAGGGGGTGATTTTTCAAGAAAATGCATGGAAAAACTAAAACGGAGTACAATTTTTTTTTACCAATGGATACAACTTGTTAAGGGTGGTTTCTGGAAAACCAATGTGTACAGTAACATATTCAGACCCCCTGGAGTTAGTAAAGGGCATCACATAATATCATTTTACAGATCTAACATCCTTCTGGCATTCAAGCAGACCTTATACACCACTGATCTGCCTGAAGATGTCATGGTAAGGTAACTCTAATCATAAAGCTTTCATCATTGTAAATGATACTTATGATATGAGGGCATTTTGATTGTTACAAGTTGTTCATCGATGAATAGAGCAATTAGGATGCAATAATGAATCAGCCCCAGGTGAGGTGTACCCCCACATCAAGTACAATGAACCTTGCTAACATTGGAACCATGAATGTAAACATTTTTCACAGATTCAAAACAGTATCTATCTGGGCAGCAAAGGAAAAGCAAAATTCCATGATTAATAGTAAATGGCAATGTATAGGGCTGTTACCCTATGTGAACATCACTTCTTTCTGTAGAGTGAAATGTGAAGGGCAAGGATTACAACAAATAAAAAAAATCATGGTCGTTTTATCAACTTCCCTACAGCAAATAACAGAGAAAAAAAGATGAAAAATTATATTTGAGCAAGCCAATTGAAAATCCTTTTGTTTAACCCGTATTTTTCAAACTACTTCTGTACTATGATTCATTGATGAGTAAACCTATGTGTGAATTTTAAGTCTGAAGATAATTAATGTCATAGGCAAGCCAGAATTGCAAGAAACAGCTGAAAAATAAGATTTTCATCAGTAGCTCATAAATTTTTACAAATCCATTAATAAACATATAATTTCCAAGAAAAGAAATGCAAGCATTTCCCAACAAAATATAGGAAAATGTCAACCCTCCAATATGCATTTAAAAATTAGTCAATCAGAAAATTCTGATCAAAAGGACGTATATTTAATAAATCTGTACCTAAGCACTGAGTTAACACCCATTTTGGAATTTATTAACAGAGAGCATCATTTTTTTTCTGCAAAGGGCCATACATTTAATAAATCTGTACCTAAGCACTGAGTTAACACCCTTTTAATTCATCATGGAAGGTATATCAATATCACAATATATACCCTAAAGCAATGTCCGACTTTAAGACACCTTCCCCCACTTACTGCCACCAAGCCATAATGCCAATTAAGTTAAGCATTGCACACTTCTACCTGATGCTGTCAGGGTTAACGTTCTCCATGTGAAAAAGCGCAGTAATGATGCCCCTATATAACGAGTCATCCTCTTTTGCTAATGTTGCTTATCGTGAAGGCACAATGGTTGCCATCAATTCGTTCATTCAATTGAAGAAAAGAGGGTCTATATTGGAAAACGTGACCATTCTTTCATCGTGATATCTCCAGATAACAATCTCTCTCATGACCATGACTTTTGTTTCTTTAAGAGAATGATGGGGGTGGAGTCTGGTGTTACCATGACAACAGCAGCATACAGACAAGACGAAACATTTGGCTGCATTCACATACAATCATATAACACCATGGATGGGTGATTCGTCAAAGTTTCTTATCAGAGCGATAAAAATTGGATCCTTTACATAAATCTGTTGTCCTATTGTTGAACCACAATGCCCGGCACTGCTACAAACAATACCTACCAGTCAATTCCTTTTGAAAAAGAATAAATCAAGTACCCCTGACCTAAATAATATCACAATATGATAAATCTATTTACCCAAATCTCAGTAATTCATTAAAAAGATAAATAAATGCAGCACTGGAAAGTTTCAAAGACTGATCCATAAAGAATTTGTTAGAAAAGGAATTACGTAGTGGATGATAATGCATCATAGATGAATACTATTCAGAAAGGAGTTTGTACTTGACTAAATATTAGCTAACAATGATGGATGATCCATCTCTTCTTAAAGCTCAGGTTCATTTCCAGATGAATAAAAAATAAACTTCTTGATGTTTTACAAAATCCTTCACAAGGTATGACAAAAATTGAAAGTACATGAAAGCAAATATTTGCCAATTATGATGGTTGACAAGAGCAACATCAGAGCAGTGCTGAACCTGAATATGATACTATGATGCTCTCTAAAGACAGTATTCAAGTCTTACCCTTGTAGGGGGTATGACTGGCAATTTCACTGACCGTGAAAATATCCACCAAACAATGTCTGACCTGAATAAAAAGTGATTTGAATACTCAGTTACTCTTTTTTAAGACATGAATCCACTTATCTCTCCCTCTATGCCTCAAAAATTCAGTAATGCCTCAATTTGCATTTTCCTAACAAGCTCTGAACTGAACTATGTACATACAAAGTTGGGTTTTTCTGAACTTTACCTTTCCTTGCAAGAACTGATGAAAAAGATAAGAATACTGAAAGAAATAGAGAGGTTAATGTTGCTTTTTCATATTAGTAAATGGTATCTTCTTTACCAGAATCCATCACTGACACCTGGGTAAAGAAAGGATGTTGTAGATGAAATGTCTTATCTAAGGTCCTGCAAGGGTTGGGGTTAGTGCTGGGACCACTGGTGAAGTTAAACCTTTACATTGTGAGTGATAAGACATTTTTTGTATAGCAACAGTCATTAAAGTGGGTGTTGTACAATCCTACAGGGTGAACATACTACATGATCTTCTTTTTTTTCTTCTTCCTCTTACTAATAATACTGGTTCACTACTTAATGTACTCATGAGTACTCAATATGTGAGCAAATGTTAGGAAATCTGGCAACTGATAAGAATTTGTTGTTTTTTGTTGAATTGGGTTTTTACAGATGTGTATCAATCAAATACAATTATTTATGTCTGGGACCGACCTTTCACATCACCATCCGAAAGACGTGGCTAATGTAGATTCATATCTTGCCAAAGGACATTAGTGCAGCGGCAGGGATTCAAGTCCCGGACCTTGTGGTTCAAAGTCCGGAGACTTATCCACTGAGCCACAACACCTCTACTATTGAAGAATTATGAGCATTTTATTTTAACCATGTATCAAACATAAATAAAGTATGACCAAAAAAATTGGTTTCCCTTTAAAAAATATTTCATGTACATTGTGATCGATATGGCAGAGCACAAGCGAGAAAATTCAAACACCCATCATCATTTCTCAGCTTCAGTGAGTGAAGCAAATATTTATGAGACATGTTTTCGTAAAAATCATTGCTCCTTTCATGATCACATCTGTTATCGATCTCAAAACATTTGACCTGGGGCTTAGTAATGATGAATTCATCATCCCTAAAATTCCACTAAATCCATATTGGTTTCAATTGCATCAGCTAAGTGCTTGCAGATTATTCCCTAACAATTCTGAGCCCTTTAGCATGCAGTCACACCTAAACACAAACATAAATCATGCAAAACAGTAATATTTCCTCTAGTGGCAGTATTGGCATTTTGGAGGTATTTTCTTCTAGAAGTAGACACTTACCTATAATAAAATTAAGTATTTTAAGGGTACCAGGTATATCTATCATTTCCATGTGAGGCATTCAGGGTAAAATTTCCTAAAATTTTGGTCATTTATGTACCCCTCTTACAAATCTAACACTCTGCCATCCAGCTCTTGTATTGATATATCTTTACATACTCCAGTGTGTATAAAAATAAGGAGGTAATGGATAATCCATTTAATACATATACGTATACTATATAATAGATGAAAATGTAGATGTATCTAATACCCCTTTCGCAGTGGGCTCTTCCCTGTTAAAGTTAAGCGGGGAACTTCAACGGGTAAAGGGGAAGAGCCCACTGTGAAAGGCGCAGGTGAAAACTTCCCTGTTGAACTTAAGCGGGTAGTGGAGTGGTGAAGTTAAGCAGGGGAGCGGTGGAGTGGTGAAGTTAAGCGGGGAAGAGGTTTACCCGCTTAAACTGCCCACTGTGAAAGGTACGCTACGAGTTTCCCCGCGTAAATGACGTCAGAGGTCAATTCTCATTTCCACCGAACCGAGATTCCGTCACAGAACTCTCCATTGGAATTTCTCGCACTGAATGACCCCAGCCTGCTGTACTGCCGGCAGAGCTCAATTGCCCGTCTCGCTTTCACTGGGGAAGAGAAGCCAGTGCGAAAGGCGACACTTCCCTCTTCCCCGGTGAAGTGAGGAATGCATGCTCGTAAAGTTAAGCGGGGAACTTCAATGGGTGAAGGGGAAGAGCCTACTGTGAAAAGGGTATAAGTGTATTCTTAAACAAATATAGCCCTGGGTGCCGTTGTATAAAAACTTGCTATTATATAGTAACTTTGCCATCAATGGTAATTACCATGGTAACGTTGCTAAACAGCCAATCAAAATCCAGTATTCCACGAAAGTTACCACACTCAAAACACACTCAAAAAACAAGATTTACCATGCAGTTTTAGTTAGTTGTGATTCTAGGAGCAAATTAGATAATATGTGAGACTGAAAATTTCAAATTGAATGGATCTATTGGTACAATTCAATCTGTGCAAATATTAAGATTGAAAGTGCATTGAAATCTATCATGGGTGCGGAAATTTCTTTTCATAGAAATGGCCCTGATTAATAAATCCCCAAACTCATAAGTCAAATATCAGTAGAAAGTGGACGAAATGAAATTTTCTTGAACCATCTGTAACAAATAAGGAGCAATTTGTTTGGACAGGTTCATGGGTCAAAAAAATGGCAGCATTGTTTGGGGGAAAAAATTGCTTCACAATATGAGAAAGGTATTTGAACATACATTTTCACCTGAATCTAACAGGGCTCATACCACAGCTAGGGCAATGCAAGATAGTGGTCTTAAGGAGTGTTCAGATATGAGGCGACATTGTGGCGCCACAAAATTTCTAGTGTTAAGATATGGCTCGACATTGTGGTGCCACTTACGTTAATGAACGCGCATTAACGCGTCAACTCTCAAATAAAAGAGAACTTTGTCAAAACTTGCGCAGACAATCTCATGACAAACTATTTTGTACCAACTTTGATTGATGCACGTTTTTTTGCAGCCAGGCAGCAAAAAAATGTGTCATGCCTCGGCAACACTTTTTTATCGCATCATACCCCAGTGACTTGTACACCAAAATGCTGCGGGATTTTGTGGCACCACAATGGTCGCCTCATATCTGAACGCCCCTTTAGTCATGTTGCTTGATTATTACTTTTTAAAAACTAATGACTTGCTCCATTCACCTCTATGAAAAAGATTGTAGAGTGATATAGGGAGGATCAGGAAGGTCTTCTGTAAAGGAGGGGGCAAGATATGGAAAGGGTATTGAATTTTGAAAGGGCCAGAGGAAGAATGGAATTCAGCTAAAGGGGGCGGGGGAGGCTCATCGAGAGTTACATTCAAAATATGAAGGGAGTGACCACCTGCTGGACTCATCATGGGTGTGGCACTGTGAAACTGACCACTAGCATAGGTCAATGCTGGGACAGGTGTCTAATCAAAATGACCCAAAGAAATAAGATATCATATCATCACCAACTTCCAGAATTCCAATCATGCCAAAAAGTTCAAAGGCACAATAACAAATTTTAATTCTGTTATTCAGTCACAGACTGAAATAAAAATGAAACTGCCCTGTCCTATCATTATCGTTGAATAGCTGGTTACTTGAAATACTTGAAAACTTTCTTTTCCTGCTATGATCAAAACAATATTATTTTATCATTACTAAAATTTAATCACTTATTCCCTGCATCATTCCTCAAATGGCTTTCAACAAGAGTACTAGAATAGCTCATGGTCAGCTCAAAAATATGTTATCAACAGGTGCCGATATACCATGGTATGTTAATGCATATCTTCAAACCTCCTTAACAACACATTTGAAGACAGCTGTTCAGAAGTATGACAAATTCTATTCTAATAATTCAACTCTATTTTAAATGTATAAAGCATGAGGAAAAATCACTTCAAGATTGGAGAGTGCTTACAAAATGAGATCAATTCTATTGATCAAGATATCAAGAGCAATGATGCAGAATTATCAACTGACATTGACTGTGCATAACGTGTATTCCCTCATTTATAATATTAACTCTCTAGAAATCAACAGAAATGATCCAACTTGTTTATCTACGTGTGTGAAAGTATCAATATTTAAAATTGATGAGCCTGTGAAAAGCATATGGGATCTGGAAGTAGATGGCAAAAGAGGAAGGGCAAGGACCATGTGTAAAGATATGGTGAGGAGGGAAAGTGGCAAGGTTTGGTTACAAAAGGGGGAAGCTCAAGACAAGAGAAAGCAGAACAAGGGAGTGCCACCATGGTGCGGAATTCAGTGACCCCTTGTACGAAGGAAGATGCTGACAACGATGATGATGACTGTAATGATGATGATGATGATGATGATGATTACAATCATGATCATAATAATGATGGTTCAGCCACCAGTTCTGCCACAAAGAGATACAGATTTCTCTTGATTTCAGGACATTAAGGGTATATTCATCAACCTATCACCAAACTCTGTCTCAGAGGATTCTTTGTTTGACCAAAGGACAGGTGGATGGAATAATAATTGAAGTAGGTGTTTCTGTCTCATGGCTTCAGTGAAGACATGCAGAAAAGTCAACAAGTATCATCAGAATGATTGAACAATTTTGCACCTGATGAAAAGGGCTGGCTCTTCAAAGAATGGTACAGTCACATATAAAAAGTGAGTCAACTTTGTGACTTTTATTCACCAGATTTTCGTCAAAGAAGAGCACTATTTGCACAGCTTCAATTACAAGCTATTAAGCGCCTTTGGTGAGATATCATGCATGGGAAGAGCAAATAGAAGGACACACTTACACCACGGGGGCTCGCTTGGTCTTTTCGGAGTGAGTGAAAAGCAAGGCATAGTGTACCTAATGGAGACTCTTTGTAAATTGTGTTAATGTTGCTCATTTTCAATACACTTGCTGAATGATGGAATAAAGTCGTACAAAGAACCCTGATCCTTATCTTCCGACGATTCCTTTCTTTCTCATCTCTTTGTGCCTTTGCTGACAGTTATTCAATCATAAGTAGGTCAAGATCTAATAATGAGCTTGGCCAAGAATGAAAAGGAGGACAATGATGGAACAGCTAGTTCTTTTTTCTCTCCATGCAAAAAAAGAGGAAAGCTATAAACTTGTCTACATCTCTTCTCTTTCATAACTTTTCTTAGCTTTTTTTTACATGTTGAAATCATGGAAAACTAGTTTTTTCCATCTCTTACATGAGAGAAATGTGTAGGGAGCCTTAACCAAACAAGCTCTAGAATAATACAATAACTACACATAATAAGTAACAATGTTCTTACCAGCGCGAAAAATTCAGCTATTATAAGTGATAGAGAAGAATAAACAGACTCATGTCTTGAAATTGAAATAGAGCATGGCATATTAACATCATATAAAAGTGGACTAGATCAACCAAAAGCATGACATAAGGGGGAAAATGAGACAAAAGGTATAATGATTCATTAAGCATATGATAGCCTTTGAACTGTGAATAAGAACACCCTGGGGGTAGGCATTAGGTAATAAAACACGTGCAAAATGTACCCTGATATCTCCTTTTCCCATGGTCTCCCTATACAAGCATATTTCAATATTTTTCTCTTTCAAGAGTATATTCTTTAATGTTCTCATATCATGGACCATTCCTTATTTTTAGCTTCATCCAAGTAGCCATGTTGGATTACAATTTGAATCTTTACAAATTTGTTCTGCAGTAATCCTCCAAAGGGTCCTCTACTCTAGGGGTCCCTCCAACCCTCTCCCCTCGGACCCCTCCCACCCCCAAAAGTACTGATGATCTCAGCATGAAAGGGCCAAATTGTCACAAGAACCAAGATATATGATTCCACAATACATCTTGATTTGAGTCAGGGGTCATTTTTGTGAGTTCATATCCCATGGCTGCCAACATGACATTTGGGGGGAAATTAAACAAGCAATAATCACAGAGTCAATCCTTTCGACTAGAATGATTCTTTTCATTTATATCAGAGTCAACACTACCTCAAAAGCTTGAATTATAATCAATAATAACGATAAGAAAAATAATAACAACAACAACATCAGATGTCTTATAGCACTCATGGCCACTATGCAAGGTGCTCAAGTATAACCAAGGAGTTCCTTGGTTTAACCCCGTGTCAGTGAGGCTTCCGATTTTGGTGCAAACTCCATTCAAGGAATTTCCTCTTACTAGTCCCCATTTACCATCATATTACATCATAGCATCATGAGTGATTCATAAACATATTTAATGAGTGCCATTCGGTATCTGATGCAAACACGAACAAACAAAATTATGCACTAAGCGCAGGGTGGACGTTCTTACCGTATCTAGATGTGTTCTCTGATGCTTGGCACGATCGGAGGAATTGCTAAATGCTTTGGAACATCCCGGGTGCTGGCAGAGGTAAGGTTTTTCACCCGTATGTGAGCGCAGGTGAATCTTGAGGTTTTCCAGACGGGAGAATGCTTTATTGCAACCTTCGAACTGCAAAAGGAAATGAGAAAAAAAATGACTCAAGTAAATACAAGACAATACTTCAGAAGGCTATCCATATATAAATCTGAAGCGGTTGTAAAGAGAATCTAAACTGCAATTCCATAATTATATAGCTCATAATCATGTTCATGCACCCCTTATATCTTGAAAGTAGTTAATAACCAATTTTTCTCTATTTTTCATCATCAGAGATTCTCTGGTATTCATTTTTAACTTTTTTGACTTCGCCCCTCCCCTTCATAGAATCCTGGATTCACCTCTGGCAACCATAAACAGTTTCAACTAGATGAATCCTTGACCGCGCACGGTCGAAATTTATGACTCAGCCATTGCCAGATCCGAAATCTATGGCACATTCATGTTGATTTATTTTCATTTATACAATGACATCTTTGACCATGACCTTTGACCTTGTGACCCCCAAATCTAGTCAGATCACTGTCCCGCCCATATGCATACATGAGCCAAGTTTGAAGTTGATCCGTCAAATGGTTATTGGGTTATCGTGAGAATGTACCATTTCTATGTACATAATGACCTCTATGACCTTTGACCTTTGACCTTGAGACCCCAAAATCTAATCAGATCATTGTCCTTCCCATATGCATACATGAGCCAAGTTTGAAGTTGATCCGTTAAATGGTTGTGTAGATATCGCGAGAACGAACCATTCTACGTGAATAATGACTTCTTTGACCTTTGACCTTTGACCTTTGACCTTGAGACCCCACAATTTAATCAGATCATTGTCCCTCCCATATGCATACAGAGCCAAGTTTGCAGTTGATCCGTCAAACGGTTCTTAAGTTATCGTGAGAACGAAAACAGGACAAACGGACGGACGGACAACCAGAAACATAATGCCTCCGGCACCACCTTTGGTGGGCGGAGGCATAAAAATCTTTAATACATATCCTTCATGAAAAAATTAAATGTTGAAAAAAAACCTGCTAATTCTGGAACTGCCTGTGGCTGGCATATTTCATTACTTGATTTCTAGAGCATTTGAATGAATCTTCAAATCATCTCTTCTTGAAATTGCTTGGATAACATTTCTGAAATCATTATAAAATCAAATGAGGTAAATCCTGATAATTCACATACTAGTATCAGGGAGGGGGGCAAGAAGGGGATCATCAAACTCTAACAACAAGGAATGTCACATTTGAGCTGATAGTGAAGCGTTATACATGTGCTTCAGAAAACACTTGCATGCTCTTTAGTACTACAGTCTTGTCAACCAGCAAAGTGCATGTGCACCTTCCAATACCATACAACAATGTGGCTCCTATTATCATGCTTGCAAGGGGATTTTATGGCAGTCAATAGTTGCTAAGCAACACAAAGCAGATCAGTTTTACAAGGGTTATGAGGTGCAACATCATATTCTCTCTCCTCTATCCCTTCTCCCTCTTTCCCTCTCTCTTATCTACTATATATCTTTTTTTCTCCCTCCCTCTGCCCCCTTTTCTCTCTCTCTCTTTCTCTCTGGTCTCTCCTTTTTTCTCTCTCCCTTCTTCTCTCTCTCTCTCTCTCTCTATGTCCCTTTCTATATAAATCTGTGTGTTTTTATCTCCTGTTTGTCGTTTTCTAATTCTCTATCTTACTCTCATTTCTATGATGCATTTCTTAATTTGGTATATTTATACCAGAAAATGCAGCAGTGTCTGCTTCTACTCAAAGTTTATTCCCTTCCCATTGCAGGAAATTAATTTAATTCTAACCCCTATGTTCGTAAACTTTGCAGTACCATTCCTAATCAACTCCCCAAGTCATACTCTGAATACATAGTCTATTAAAGCTTGTTCAGATATGATTGGACAAACTTCCGCGACAACCCCCCCCCCCCCCCGCGACATTTGTAGTGTACAAGTCAATGGGATGTGGGTGGCAATGCTTGGGCATGAGACTAATTTTTGCCTCCTGGTGGCAAAAAGCTGTGGACCAATCAAATTCTTAAAAAGTTAGCGCAAAATATGATGTCATGAGTTTGTCTGTACAACATCTGACAAAAATCTCTTTTATTCCAGTGTTGACACGTTTAATGCACATTCATTAACATAAGTGGTTTACCATGCTATATCTGAACACTAAAAATGTTGCGGGGGTTTATTGTCATATCTGAACAAGCCTTCAAGACATTGGTTTAACACTGTAATGATTTTTAAAAAATCTCATTTTGCTACTTGAAAATGGGATAAACATAAGGGTTGTAGTGTAAAACTACCAGTCTGAAAATTTCAGAGTATCATCCACAGGAAGTAATTTAAAAGACATTGGTTAACATTGTTATGATTTTTTTTAAATCTTATTTTGTTACTTGTAATGGGATAAACATAAGGGTTATAGTGTAAAATACCAGTCTGAAAGTTTCAAAGTATAATATCCACAGGAAGTATTTTTAAATATCAAAAATGTGAACCAATGTTTGAAAAATATACGAGGGTCGGTTGCACAGAATAGACATAAGGAGTGCGCATGCGCGTATGACTCACCTTACTGTACTGTGTGTATTGGCATATCATGTGGCGGGAGGCACATAATGGCATTTTCAAATTCAACCAAAGTGGTCCTCTTAGTGATTGTCTCGTGAGACGAAGGATAATGAATCGCCGTTTGTGTCTAACTTACACTTTTCACTCCAAATTATGGTTGGTTTCAGGGTTTCTGAGTACAAATACAAGTACTCTACACATGTTTCATCTTAGTTTGAGAATTTTAAATCAGCTACTCACAAGTTAGCCAGTGCCTTTAAATATTAGAAATGTGAACCAATGTTTGAAAAATATATGAGGGTTGGTTGAACAGACCAGACGTAAGGAGTGTACTGTGTGTATTGGGTCGTATCAAGCGGCGGAAGGAAGATAACTGGTATTTTTTAATTCGTGCAAACAGTCCTCTTAGTTTATTGTCTTTCGAGACGAAAACTAATAAAATCACGGTTTGCGGCGGTTTGCGGCGGTTTGCGTCTAACTTACAGTTTTTCATTCTGAATTATTGTTGGTTTCAGGGTTTTTGAGTACAAATAAAAGTACTCATACACATGTTTCATCTTAGTTTGAGAATTTTTTAAATCAGCTGATCACAAAGTCAGCCAATGCCTTAAGAGTGGTACAATGTTTATTGAATTTCCCTTATCTGTTTCAAAATGATGGCTGACAGACATGAAACCTTGCTGAGTCAATCTTTGCAACAAAAGAGATTTTCCCCACCACCTTTTTTTTGACAAAGAAACCAAGGATGAGACAAGTTGAGGGGGATGATACATGAATTTCAGCCAATTAGGAAATTCTTTGAGTGACTTTGGGGTCAGAAATGACACAGCAAGCAACATGAACAAAGAAAAAAAAATAGATCCACATGTTCTCACTGTTACAGTTCTTTGTTTTATCATTATCTTCTTGTATAAGAATACTGCAAAATGTGCAATGATATGAAAATTTGACTGATTATGCCACTCTGCTTGAAAATCAGAAGTTGATGGCTGGTGGTTTCATACTACACAAATTTCCGTTGAAGCATGTTCTTCTTTGTAATTCACAGGATAAAAATATAATTTCAATTCAATTTGGAGGCTTAAATTGTAACCTTTTCAGACTAAAGAAATTTTGCATTTTTCTGTAATATGATATTGTGAAAAACATTTCAAAGTGAAAAGATCAAAGAAAAATTTCCAAACTAGATTTTTTTATCATTCAGATTTCAATATTTACAAGCAGGCAATATTGTATAATGAAAACTTCAAAATAATGCAAAAAGGTATATAATGTATTGCTGCATAGTACAAGACATATCAATGAGTGACAAATGAATAACTGAAAGATAAAGATAAAGTTGACAATGCACTTTTGGCAGGCTTCAGATGCCGGCACGTTTGTACGCAGGCATGCTATGCGTTCTTGTGTGTTTTATAGACAGCAGTATTTGTGGTCTCAAACTGACTGCCGATTAATCTTTCATTTGCGAGAGGACATGACGGAATGCTTGTAGCTGCGTGAATACATAAGCCTAGCTGTGGCTCACTAAGATATCTCACAGATCAAACATGGATATTTATATCTTGTAAGATACATGTAGCTTGAGAATAAAATAAAAGGCTGATTTTTATCATGTGGGAAGGTACAATAAAACTTTATATCAATAAACATTCATACAGCAAAACGACCTGGTCATCACTTTCATTAAGATCATGATTAAGAATCATGAGGTGCTTTCACACCTACCCGTTCAGGAAAATTACCCGGTATTTTGCCAGTGTGAAGTGAAAATACTACTAACTGTAATATCCCCGAAGTTCAGTAAGTACTTTCTCAAATTACGCATACTTTCTCCCAAGGTCACTGGGATATTTGCAATGTGAAGTCAGATTACGAGAACTTCTATCCCATCGAACACTAGCGCTGAACTGTAATGCAACATGCTCATAACTATGAGAACTTTCCCGTAGAGGTCTGGTTCGGGAGGTGTGAATGCACAAAATAATTATCGGGTATTTGGGGGCCTGAAAAGGTTCTCGTAATTTCGGGTAGGTGTGAAAGCGCCTACTGTCATAAGAATCATGTGTATGCACACAACTACACTTCACTCCCAAGCCTTACAAGTTTCATTACAAGACGTGTAAAATAAAGTATCTTTTGTGTACATTTTACCAGTACTTTTATTTTATGTGTTTCTTTATTTCATAATATTTCTTTGATACTAAATTTCCTCCCATTTCAAAACACAGTAAAGGACTATGGCATACAGGTATGCTCACTTCATAGTATCCTTTAATCATGGCGAAGTGCTGCTCTTTTCTTCACTCTTAAGTGCTAAACGCAAGCTATACGTCTGTGATGGCAAGCCTAGCCAAACAGCTTGTGGCTTGCCGCATGCCACCTTTACTCACTGGTCTACATTATTGTTGTTTTCTTATTACGTATGGTTAGTTTTCGTACGAAAATCTACAAAAAAATTCAATTACCATAATGAGATACAACAACTAATGTAGACCAGTGATTAAGGCGGTGCGTAGCAAGCTGCACGCTGTTTGGCTAGTCTCGCCATCACAGACATAGCGTTTAAGAGTAAAGAAAAGAGCAGCATGTTGCCATGATTACAGGCTAACTTCATAGTAACTTCGGCACTATTGCACTTTTTATAATGTAATGCATTTTCAAGAAACATTCTTTTTCATTCTTCAAATTAACAAGGATATGGTGCTGATTTATGTTGGAAAAATATGTCAAATGAACATATCAGTAACATATTAGGAGGGTTTTCGTGTTTATTCTCTCAGTAAGTCATATTCTTGGGAGACAAGAATTCTCACATTCCAATGTCTTTATATATCATCCCATTCCTTCACGAAAAATAATAGGAACGAGGAAAAAAATGGCACCTTGAGAAGGGTGTCAAGCTACATGTGCGTCACAGGATTTGCAACAAACAAGATCATCTTCATGTTCCACAAAGCATGAACAAGTGAAATAGGAATCATCCCGAGTTTGACCCTTGACCTCATGATGTTGTCGGTCACTGACTCCAATGATCATGTTGCTGTAGATGAGCATTAAGTGTCAAAATATACCCGAGATAAACACCTAGTCAAAATATTGAACCATCTGTTTTCAGACAAAGTAAATAACTCCATAGCTCGGGCATATTCTCAATTGCAGTTCTCCTACACGTATACCGTCATAGAGATAATCTTCCCCCCTGGAAAAGTTCATAAAGTTCATGAAGTTCAAAATGAAAAATTGCACCATTATATATCTTTCTATAACTTTACAACTATGTTTCTTTTTCTAAGGAGCAGTAAACAGATACACTGTTCATCTCCTAATGACTTCATATGTCCCACCTGTGACATATGGATTATCGACTGCAAGAAACTAGAAAAGTGTAATAATGCGCACTTGTACTTAATCAATATCATTTGAAACTTGTTTTAATAGGGGTCTATCGGGGATATTTTGACATGCTATGCAAACTGTGCTGGATCATAGCCTCTTTATGATTGAGGATGAATAAGTTTCTATCACAGAACTAGATGTTTTGCTGGACAAAGTACATACCAGTAATCATTTTCACCTGCTTGGTTACACTCCAAACTACCCTTCTTCCTCCAATATATACAAAATAGTATTTTAGATAGATCAAAGTTTTGTTTATCATACAAAAATGAAAGTCATCCCTTGAAGACTAAAACTTTAAGTTTTTTTTATCTCAAATTAAAAAACCTTAAAATATTCCCTCATTCATGTGTGAAATTTCAAACTGGTTTGAAAATGCCTAGAAAGCAATGCTATCAAGTCAAAGTCCATCCTGACAATGGAACATTATCCTGCTTCTAATGCTGCACTCACTGACCCATGCGCGCCCTACGGTTGACATCCCGCCTTTTTTCAGCCCATGACTTGTTCGATAAACCTGATCTCTCAACGGTTTTTCTAATTTTGCTTCACAGCAGGCATTTCATTGGGAAAGGTCATTTCCACCTCAGAAAAGGAGTAAGTTTACTTTCAAAATGGACACCCATGTCATTTGAGAGACACTGGATAGGACATGATAGCTTATGTGGTGGAGAACACAAAGGACTATTGTGAGACACTTTGCGTTAAAAATCCTGAAAGCCTGTTGCAAAGCAAAAAGGAATATATTAGGTTCATGAATAAGTCAATATCAAATAATCTCAAATATTCATAATAAGATTTTTTATCTTCAAAAGCATTAAAATATACTGCAATTAAGGGCAATTCACCTATTATACAAAAAAAGTTCTTATCAGAGAAGGGGGATATGTCAAAATTTTCAACTTTTCTGAAAGAAATTCACAAAAAATTCAGGTGAAAAATATGGAAAGTTCCATCTTTGTCAGCAGAAAAAATATTTAATTTAACCCCAGAATTAAATATAGTACAGATTTCTGATACAGAGACTTGTACATATATCAATGGAATTGCATTTTTACCACTTATTAGCAGCAAATTGAATATGACAGAGGTGAACTTTTGTGGCTAAATATGAAGAGGTAGCCCCACTGTTCCTGTCCGAGGCTCTAATCATACCCTACAAATTCTACTTAGAATTTACGAAGAAACCACAGCGGCATCAATATTTTGGGTTATCTTCGTCATTTAAGAAGAATATGGAATACATCCTGCTCCTAAGTAATATTGGATTTGATTGCTTTATCAGGGCTTTGATTGTTTGCATCCCATCACTGTAATTTTCTGGTGTCTTTGTGCATTTATAAAAGGGACAAATATCTGTCTTTGTTTACAGAAAAGTCATGGGGTTAGCTATGAAAGTTGTAAAGAATCATATCAGGCATTCAATTAAGTAGAGAATAATTTGTATAAAAATGACAAAGATTGACATGGGTATGTGAGCAATTGAATTTCTGATGAAATTACCTACCAATGTAAGATGAACCAAGCCCGAAAGTTTTTAGACAAATGACTTGGTTATCAGGAGAAGAAATAACATTTGGTATCATAAAGAATGAAAGGATTTTTTTAAAATTGGTAGTATAGAATGAATTTCCCTCCCTTCATAAATCGGAAATCATCATCATTTGAAGAGGAATTTCAGAGAATTGCATCCTATCATTGCCACCCATGTAATCGTGCTTTTCATCACCTTTTCTCAACATTCATTTTGATAACTTAAACAGCAGATGTACATTAAAGGCTTTAAATAAATGACTCTACGAAC
>CM057157.1:9577086-9732495 GCA_029962745.1 Echinometra lucunter | reverse complement strand
ACCCCAGTGACTTGTACACCAAAATGCTGCGGGATTTTGTGGCACCACAATGGTCGCCTCATATCTGAACACCCCTTTAGTCATGTTGCTTGATTATTACTTTTTAAAAACTAATGACTTGCTCCATTCACCTCTATGAAAAAGATTGTAGAGTGATATAGGGAGGATCAGGAAGGTCTTCTGTAAAGGAGGGGGCAAGATATGGAAAGGGTATTGAATTTTGAAAGGGCCAGAGGAAGAATGGAATTCAGCTAAAGGGGGCAGGGGAGGCTCATCGAGAGTTACATTCAAAATATGAAGGGAGTGACCACCTGCTGGACTCATCATGGGTGTGGCACTGTGAAACTGACCACAAGCATAGGTCAATGCTGGGACAGGTGTCTAATCAAAATGACCCAAAGAAATAAGATATCATATCATCACCAACTTCCAGAATTCCAATCATGCCAAAAAGTTCACAGGCACAATAACAAATTTTAATTCTGTTATTAGTCACAGACTGAAATAAAATGAAACTGCCCTGTCCTATCATTATCGTTGAATAGCTGGTTACTTGAAATACTTGAAAACTTTCTTTTCCTGCTATGATCAAAACAATATTATTTTATCATTACTAAAATTTAATCACTTATTCCCTGCATCATTCCTCAAATGGCTTTCAACAAGAGTACTAGAATAGCTCATGGTCAGCTCAAAAATATGTTATCAACAGGTGCCGATATACCATGGTATTTGATGCATATCTTCAAACCTCCTTAACAACACATTTGAAGACAGCTGTTCAGAAGTATGACAAATTCTATTCTAATAATTCAACTCTATTTTAAATGTATAAAGCATGAGGAAAAATCACTTCAAGATTGGAGAGTGCTTACAAAATGAGATCAATTCTATTGATCAAGATATCAAGAGCAATGATGCAGAATTATCAACTGACATTGACTGTGCATAACGTGTATTCCCTCATTTATAATATTAACTCTCTAGAAATCAACAGAAATGATCCAACTTGTTTATCTACGTGTGTGAAAGTATCAATATTTAAAATTGATGAGCCTGTGAAAAGCATATGGGATCTGGAAGTAGATGGCAAAAGAGGAAGGGCAAGGACCATGTGTAAAGATATGGTGAGGAGGGAAAGTGGCAAGGTTTGGTTACAAAAGGGGGAAGCTCAAGACAAGAGAAAGCAGAACAAGGGAGTGCCACCATGGTGCGGAATTCAGTGACCCCTTGTACGAAGGAAGATGCTGACAACGATGATGATGACTGTAATGATGATGATGATGATGATGATGAGTACAATCATGATCATAATAATGATGGTTCAGCCACCAGTTCTGCCACAAAGAGATACAAGATTTCTCTTGATTTCAGGACATTAAGGGTATATTCATCAACCTATCACCAAACTCTGTCTCAGAGGATTCTTTGTTTGACCAAAGGACAGGTGGATGGAATAATAATTGAAGCTAGGTGTTTCTGTCTCATGGCTTCAGTGAAAGACATGCAGAAAAGTCAACAAGTATCATCAGAATGATTGAACAATTTTGCACCTGCTGAAAAGGGCTGGCTCTTCAAAGAATGGGTCCCGTCACATATAAAAGTGAGTCAACTTTGTGACCTTTTATTCACCAGATTTTCGTCAAAGAAGAGCACTATTTGCACAGCTTCAATTACAAGCTATTAAGCGCCTTTGGTGAGATATCATGCATGGGAAGAGCAAATAGAAGGACACACTTACACCACGGGTGGCTCGCTTGGTCTTTTCGGAGTGAGTGAAAAGCAAGGCATAGTGTACCTAATGGAGACTCTTTGTAAATTGTGTTAATGTTGCTCATTTTCAATACACTTGCTGAATGATGGAATAAAGTCGTACAAAGAACCCTGATCCTTATCTTCTCGACGATTCCTTTCTTTCTCATCTCTTTGTGCCTTTGCTGACAGTTATTCAATCATAAGTAGGTCAAGATCTAATAATGAGCTTGGCCAAGAATGAAAGGAGGACAATGATGGAACAGCTAGTTCTTTTTTCTCTCCATGCAAAAAAAGAGGAAAGCTATAAACTTGTCTACATCTCTTCTCTTTCATAACTTTTCTTAGCTTTTTTTTACATGTTGAAATCATGGAAAACTAGTTTTTTTCCATCTCTTACATGAGAGAAATGTGTAGGGAGCCTTAACCAACAAGCTCTAGAATAATACAATAACTACACATAATAAGTAACAATGTTCTTACCAGCGCGAAAAATTCAGCTATTATAAGTGATAAGAGAAGAATAAACAGACTCATGTCTTGAAATTGAAATAGAGCATGGCATATTAACATCATATAAAGTGGACTAGATCAACCAAAAGCATGACATAAGGGGGAAAATGAGACAAAAGGTATAATGATTCATTAAGCATATGATAGCCTTTGAACTGTGAATAAGAACACCCTGGGGGTAGGCATTAGGTAATAAAACACGTGCAAAATGTACCCTGATATCTCCTTTTCCATGGTCTCCCTATACAAGCATATTCAATATTTTCTCTTTCAAGAGTATATTCTTTAATGTTCTCATATCATGGACCATTCCTTATTTTTAGCTTCATCCAAGTAGCCATGTTGGATTACAATTTGAATCTTTACAAATTTGTTCTGCAGTAATCCTCCAAAGGGTCCTCTACTCTAGGGTCCCTCCAACCCTCTCCCCTCGGACCCCCTCCCACCCCAAAAGTACTGATGATCTCAGCATGAAAGGGCCAAATTGTCACAAGAACCAAGATATATGATTCCACAATACATCTTGATTTGAGTCAGGGGTCATTTTTGTGAGTCATATCCCATGGCTGCCAACATGACATTTGGGGGGAAATTAAACAAGCAATAATCACAGAGTCAATCCTTTCGACTAGAATGATTCTTTTCATTTATATCAGAGTCAACACTACCTCAAAAGCTTGAATATAATCAATAATAACGATAAGAAAAATAATAACAACAACAACATCAGATGTCTTATAGCACTCATGGCCACTATGCAAGGTGCTCAGTATAACCACAGGAGTTCCTTGGTTTAAACCCCGTTGTCAGTGAGGCTTCCGATTTTGTTTGCAAACTCCATTCAAGGAATTTCCTCTTACTAGTCCCCATTTACCATCATATTACATCATAGCATCATGAGTGATTCATAAACATATTTAATGAGTGCCATTCGGTATCTGATGCAAACACGAACAACAAAATTATGCACTAAGCGCAGGGTGGACGTTCTTACCGTATCTAGATGTGTTCTCTGATGCTTGGCACGATCGGAGGAATTGCTAAATGCTTTGGAACATCCCGGGTGCTGGCAGAGGTAAGGTTTTTCACCCGTATGTGAGCGCAGGTGAATCTTGAGGTTTTCCAGACGGGAGAATGCTTTATTGCAACCTTCGAACTGCAAAAGGAAATGAGAAAAAAAATGACTCAAGTAAATACAAGACAATACTTCAGAAGGCTATCCATATATAAATCTGAAGCGGTTGTAAAGAGAATCTAAACTGCAATTCCATAATTATATAGCTCATAAATCATGTTCATGCACCCCTTATATCTTGAAAGTAGTTAATAACCAATTTTTCTCTATTTTTCATCATCAGAGATTTCTCTGGTATTCATTTTTAACTTTTTTGACTTTCGCCCCTCCCCTTCATAGAATCCTGGATTCACCTCTGGCAACCATAAACAGTTTCAACTAGATGAATCCTTGACCGCGCACGGTCGAAATTTATGACTCAGCCATTGCCAGATCCGAAATCTATGGCACATTCATGTTGATTTATTTTCATTTATACAATGACATCTTTGACCATGACCTTTGACCTTGTGACCCCCCAAATCTAGTCAGATCACTGTCCCGCCCATATGCATACATGAGCCAAGTTTGAAGTTGATCCGTCAAATGGTTATTGGGTTATCGTGAGAATGTACCATTTCTATGTACATAATGACCTCTATGACCTTTGACCTTTGACCTTGAGACCCCAAAATCTAATCAGATCATTGTCCTTCCCATATGCATACATGAGCCAAGTTTGAAGTTGATCCGTTAAATGGTTGTGTAGATATCGCGAGAACGAACCATTTCTACGTGAATAATGACTTCTTTGACCTTTGACCTTTGACCTTTGACCTTGAGACCCCACAATTTAATCAGATCATTGTCCCTCCCATATGCATACAGAGCCAAGTTTGCAGTTGATCCGTCAAACGGTTCTTAAGTTATCGTGAGAACGAAAACAGGACAAACGGACGGACGGACAACCAGAAACATAATGCCTCCGGCACCACCTTTGGTGGGCGGAGGCATAAAAATCTTTAAATACCATATCCTTCATGAAAAATTAAATGTTGAAAAAAAACCCTGCTAATTCTGGAACTGCCTGTGGCTGGCATATTTCATTACTTGATTTCTAGAGCATTTGAATGAATCTTCAAATCATCTCTTCTTGAAATTGCTTGGATAACATTTCTGAAATCATTATAAAATCAAATGAGGTAAATCCTGATAATTCACATACTAGTATCAGGGAGGGGGGCAAGAAGGGGATCATCAAAACTCTAACAACAAGGAATGTCACATTTGAGCTGATAGTGAAGCGTTATACATGTGCTTCAGAAAACACTTGCATGCTCTTTAGTACTACAGTCTTGTCAAACCAGCAAAGTGCATGTGCACCTTCCAATACCATACAACAATGTGGCTCCTATTATCATGCTTGCAAGGGGATTTTATGGCAGTCAATAGTTGCTAAGCAACACAAAGCAGATCAGTTTTACAAGGGTTATGAGGTGCACATCATATTCTCTCTCCTCTATCCCTTCTCCCTCTTTCCCTCTCTCTTATCTATCTATATATCTTTTTTTCTCCCTCCCTCTGCCCCCTTTTCTCTCTCTCTCTCTTTCTCTCTGGTCTCTCCTTTTTTCTCTCTCCCTTCTTCTCTCTCTCTCTCTCTCTCTATGTCCCTTTCTATATAAATCTGTGTGTTTTATCTCCTGTTTGTCGTTTTCTAATTCTCTATCTTACTCTCATTTCTATGATGCATTTCTTAATTTGGTATATTTATACCAGAAAATGCAGCAGTGTCTGCTTCTACTCAAAGTTTATTCCCTTCCCATTGCAGGAAATTAATTTAATTCTAACCCCTATGTTCGTAAACTTTGCAGTACCAATTCCTAATCAACTCCCCAAGTCATACTCTGAATACATAGTCTATTAAAAGCTTGTTCAGATATGATTGGACAAACTTCCGCGACAACCCCCCCCCCCCCCCCGCGACATTTGTAGTGTACAAGTCAATGGGATGTGGGTGGCAATGCTTGGGCATGAGACTAATTTTTTGCCTCCTGGTGGCAAAAAGCTGTGGACCAATCAAATTCTTAAAAAGTTAGCGCAAAATATGATGTCATGAGTTTGTCTGTACAACATCTGACAAAAATCTCTTTTATTCCAGTGTTGACACGTTTAATGCACATTCATTAACATAAGTGGTTTACCATGCTATATCTGAACACTAAAATGTTGCGGGGGTTTATTGTCATATCTGAACAAGCCTTCAAGACATTGGTTAACACTGTAATGATTTTTAAAAATCTCATTTTGCTACTTGAAAATGGGATAAACATAAGGGTTGTAGTGTAAAACTACCAGTCTGAAAATTTCAGAGTATAAATCCACAGGAAGTAATTTAAAAGACATTGGTTAACATTGTTATGATTTTTTTTAAATCTTATTTTGTTACTTGTAAATGGGATAAACATAAGGGTTATAGTGTAAAAATACCAGTCTGAAAGTTTCAAAGTATAATATCCACAGGAAGTATTTTTAAATATCAAAAATGTGAACCAATGTTTGAAAAATATACGAGGGTCGGTTGCACAGAATAGACATAAGGAGTGCGCATGCGCGTATGACTCACCTTACTGTACTGTGTGTATTGGCATATCATGTGGCGGGAGGCACATAATGGCATTTTCAAATTCAAACAAAGTGGTCCTCTTAGTGATTGTCTCGTGAGACGAAGGATAATGAAATCGCCGTTTGTGTCTAACTTACACTTTTTCACTCCAAATTATGGTTGGTTTCAGGGTTTCTGAGTACAAATACAAGTACTCATACACATGTTTCATCTTAGTTTGAGAATTTTTTAAATCAGCTACTCACAAAGTTAGCCAGTGCCTTTAATATTAGAAATGTGAACCAATGTTTGAAAAATATATGAGGGTTGGTTGAACAGACCAGACGTAAGGAGTGTACTGTGTGTATTGGCGTATCAAGCGGCGGAAGGAAGATAACGGTATTTTTTAATTCGTGCAAACAGTCCTCTTAGTTTATTGTCTTTCGAGACGAAAACTAATAAAATCACGGTTTGCGGCGGTTTGCGGCGGTTTGCGTCTAACTTACAGTTTTTCATTCTGAATTATTGTTGGTTTCAGGGTTTTTGAGTACAAATAAAGTACTCATACACATGTTTCATCTTAGTTTGAGAATTTTTTTAAATCAGCTGATCACAAAGTCAGCCAATGCCTTTAAGAGTGGTACAATGTTTATTGAATTTCCCTTATCTGTTTCAAAATGATGGCTGACAGACATGAAACCTTGCTGAGTCAATCTTTGCAACAAAAGAGATTTTCCCCACCACCTTTTTTTTGACAAAGAAACCAAGGATGAGACAAGTTGAGGGGGATGATACATGAATTTCAGCCAATTAGGAAATTCTTTGAGTGACTTCGGGGTCAGAAATGACACAGCAAGCAACATGAGCAAAGAAAAAAAAAATAGATCTACATGTTCTCACTGTTACAGTTCTTTGTTTTATCATTATCTTCTTGTATAAGAATACTGCAAAATGTGCAATGATATGAAAATTTGACTGATTATGCCACTCTGCTTGAAAATCAGAAGTTGATGGCTGGTGGTTTCATACTACACAAATTTCCATTGAAGCATGTTCTTCTTTGTAATTCACAGGATAAAAATATAATTTCAATTCAATTTGGAGGCTTAAATTGTAACCTTTTCAGACTAAAGAAATTTTGCATTTTTCTGCAATATGATATTGTGAAAAACATTTCAAAGTGAAAAGATCAAAGAAAAATTTCCAAACTAGATTTTTTTATCATTCAGATTTCAATATTTACAAGCAGGCAATATTGTATAATGAAAACTTCAAAATAATGCAAAAAAGGTATATAATGTATTGCTGCATAGTACAAGACATATCAATGAGTGACAAATGAATAACTGAAAGATAAAGATAAAGTTGACAATGCACTTTTGGCAGGCTTCAGATGCCGGCACGTTTGTACGCAGGCATGCTATGCGTTCTTGTGTGTTTTATAGACAGCAGTATTTGTGGTCTCAAACTGACTGCCGATTAATCTTTCATTTGCGAGAGGACATGACGGAATGCTTGTAGCTGCGTGAATACATAAGCCTAGCTGTGGCTCACTGAGATATCTCACAGATCAAACATGGATATTTTATATCTTGTAAGATACATGTAGCTTGAGAGTAAAATAAAAGGCTGATTTTTATCATGTGGGAAGGTACGATAAAACTTTATATCAATAAACATTCATATAGCAAAACGCCCTGGTCATCACTTTCATTAAGATCATGATTAAGAATCATGAGGTGCTTTCACACCTACCCGTTCAGGAAAATTACCCGGTATTTTGCCAGTGTGAAGTGAAAATACTACTAACTGTAATATCCCCGAAGTTCAGTAAGTACTTTCTCAAATTACGCATACTTTCTCCCAAGGTCACTGGGATATTTGCAATGTGAAGTCAGATTACGAGAACTTCTATCCCATCGAACACTAGCGCTGAACTGTAATGCAACATGCTCATAACTATGAGAACTTTCCCGCAGAGGTCTGGTTTGGGAGGTGTGAATGCACAAAATAATTATTGGGTATTTGGGGGCCTGAAAAGGTTCTCGTAATTTCGGGTAGGTGTGAAAGCGCCTACTGTCATAAGAATCATGTGTATGCACACAACTACACTTCACTCCCAAGCCTTACAAGTTTCATTACAAGACATGTAAAATAAAGTATCTTTTGTGTACATTTTACCAGTACTTTTGTTTTATGTGTTTCTTTATTTTGTAATATTTCTTTGATACTAAATTTCCTCCCATTTCAAAACACAGTAAAGGACTATGGCATACAGGTATGCTCACTTCATAGTAGCCTTTAATCACAGCGTAGTGCTGCTCTTTTCTTCACTCTTAAATGCTAAACGCAAGCTATACGTCTGTGATGGCAAGACTAGCCTCACAGCTTGTGGCTTGCCGCACGCCACCTTTACTCACTGGTCTACATTATTGTTGTTTTCTTATTACGTACGGTCAGTTTTCGTACGAAAATCTACAAAAAAATTCAATTACCATAATGAGATACAACAACTAACATAGACCAGTGATTAAGGTGGCGCGTAGCAAGCTGCACGCTGTTTGGCTAGTCTCGCCATCACAGACATAGCGTTTAAGAGCAAAGAAAAGAGCAGCATGTTGCCATGATTACAGGCTAACTTCATAGTAGCTTCGGCACTATTGCACTTTTATAATGTAATGCATTTTCAAGAAACATTCTTTTTCATTCTTCAAATTAACAAGGATATGGTGCTGATTTATGTTGGAAAAATATGTCAAATGAACATATCAGTAACATATTAGGAGGGTTTTCGTGTTTATTCTCTCAGTAAGTCATATTCTTGGGAGACAAGAATTCTCACATTCCAATGTCTTTATATATCATCCCATTCCTTCACGAAAAATAATAGGAACGAGGAAAAAAATGGCACCTTGAGAAGGGTGTCAAGCTACATGTGCGTCACAGGATTTGCAACAAACAAGATCATCTTCATGTTCCACAAAGCAGGAACAAGTGAAATAGGAATCATCCCGAGTTTGACCCTTGACCTCATGATGTTGTCGGTCACTGACTCCAATGATCATGTTGCTGTAGATGAGCATTAAGTGTCAAAATATACCTGAGATAAACATCTAGTCAAAATATTGAACCATCTGTTTTCAGACAAAAGTAAATAACTCCATAGCTCGGGCATATTCTCAATTGCAGTTCTCCTACACGTATACCGTCATAGAGATAATCTTCCCCCCTGGAAAAGTTCATAAAGTTCATGAAGTTCAAATGAAGAATTGCACCATTATATATCTTTCTATAACTTTACAACTATGTTTCTTTTTCTAAGGAGCAGTAAACAGATACACTGTTCATCTCCTAATGACTTCATATGTCCCACCTGTGACATATGGATTATCGACTGCAAGAAACTAGAAAAAGTGTAATAATGCGCACTTGTACTTAATCAATATCATTTGAAACATGTTTTTAATAGGGGTCTATCGGGGATATTTTGACATGCTATGCAAACCGTGCTGGATCATAGCCTCTTTATGATTGAGGATGAATAAGTTTCTATCACAGAACTAGATGTTTTGCTGGACAAAGTACATACCAGTAATCATTTTCACCTGCTTGGTTACACTCCAAACTACCCTTCTTCCTCCAATATATACAGAAATAGTATTTTAGATAGATCGGAAGTTTTGTTTATCATACAAAAATGAAAGTCATCCCTTGAAGACTAAAACTTTAAGTTTTTTTATCTCAAATTAAAAAACCTTAAAATATTCCCTCATTCATGTGTGAAATTTCAAACTGGTTTGAAAATGCCTAGAAAGCAATGCTATCAAGTCAAAGTCCATCCTGACAATGGAACATTATCCTGCTTCTAATGCTGCACTCACTGACCCATGCGCGCCCTACGGTTGACATCCCGCCTTTTTTCAGCCCATGACTTGTTCGATAAACCTGATCTCTCAACGGTTTTTCTAATTTTGCTTCACAGCAGGCATTTCATTGGGAAAGGTCATTTCCACCTCAGAAAAGGAGTAAGTTTACTTTCAAAATGGACACCCATGTCATTTGAGAGATACTGGATAGGACATGATAGCTTATGTGGTGGAGAACACAAAGGACTATTGTGAGACACTTTGCATTTAAAAATCCTGAAAGCCTGTTGAAAAGCAAAAAAGGGAATATATTAGGTTCATGAATAAGTCAATATCAAATAATCTCAAATATTCATAATAAGATTTTTATCTTCAAAAGCATTAAAATATACTGCAATTAAGGGCAATTCACCTATTATACAAAAAAAGTTCTTATCAGAGAAGGGGGATATGTCAAAATTTTCAACTTTTCTGAAAGAAATTCACAAAAAATTCAGGTGAAAAATATGGAAAGTTCCATCTTTGTCAGCAGAAAAAAAATATTTAATTTAACCCCAGAATTAAATATAGTACAGATTTCTGATACAGAGACTTGTACATATATCAATGGAATTGCATTTTTACCACTTATTAGCAGCAAATTGAATATGACAGAGGTGAACTTTTGTGGCTAAATATGAAGAGGTAGCCCCACTGTTCCTGTCCGAGGCTCTAATCATACCCTACAAATTCTACTTAGAATTTACGAAGAAACCACAGCGGCATCAATATTTTGGGTTATCTTCGTCATTTAAGAAGAATATGGAATACATCCTGCTCCTAAGTAATATTGGATTTGATTGCTTTATCAGGGCTTTGATTGTTTGCATCCCATCACTGTAATTTTCTTGGTGTCTTTGTGCATTTATAACAGGGACAAATATCTGTCTTTGTTTACAGAAAAGTCATGGGGTTAGCTATGAAAGTTGTAAAGAATCATATCAGGCATTCAATTAAGTAGAGAATAAATTTGTATAAAAATGACAAAGATTGACAAGGGTATGTGAGCAATTGAATTTCTGATGAAATTACCTACCAATGTAAGATGAACCAAGCCCGAAAGTTTTTAGACAAATGACTTGGTTATCAGGAGAAGAAATAACATTTGGTATCATAAAGAATGAAAGGATTTTTTTAAATTGGTAGTATAGAATGAATTTCCCTCCCTTCATAAATCGGAAATCATCATCATTTGAAGAGGAATTTCAGAGAATTGCATCCTATCATTGCCACCCATGTAATCGTGCTTTTCATCACCTTTTCTCAACATTCATTTTGATAACTTAAACAGCAGATGTACATTAAAGGCTTTAAATAAATGACTCTACGAAACATAAATCAGCAATTCAAAATCAGCATATAAACGACCTCTTGGGGTACAAAACATAGATTTCCTCCCAGTCCTAACATTAAGCCTGTCTGTTTCAGGTCAAGCGCAATAAATTGACACCCCCAAATTCTCAAACAATTTGGGTGCAATCCTAATCAAATCTGACCTCATTTTGACTCTGCCTTCCAATATTTTTTAGAGTTACGAAACTCCTCGAAAATATCACACCTCCCAATAACCTCTGCGACCCTTCCAGCCCCTAAAAAGACTAACAAATACAGCAGGAAGAAATATATGTTGCTTTCATCAGACAAAAATATTTGGGCCCTTGGGGACATTTTTCCTCCTTGTCTGAAAATGATGCAGTTGGCTTGAACTTGTGACAAAATCTGGAATGATTCATGATTTAAATACATGTGTCAGCAAAGCTCCATTTCGTTCTCACTTATCAGAAGGTCACAAGTCACAAAGGAATTCATCAAGGAAGTCCATCTTGCAAGGAAATTCATAAACTCAAATATTAGACAAATGATGCAAGCATTTGTTTTGTTGTAACCACTACAGAACTGACCTCTAAATGCATAACAGGCTAACAGTTTGTATTTGATGCAAATAAATTCATGAAGCTGCCTGGATAAAATCATTCACAATGAATTTTCAGTGGATGCATTGCTTATAATTTCATATATTAGTAACTTTTAATGCACACGCCCACCGCCTGAGACCTATACAGTATAATGTGATAAAACCCTGGAAACTGAATTTGACACGTCTTTAATTCTTCATTTTACATAAATATTCAGTCTGACAGTCTTGAATTCTTTCGTCTTTATTTAAATATACAGATATATTCCCTAGAATCAAAAGAGGACAAAGTTTATTTCCTTCACCTTTAATACTATCTCATGTATATCAGCTAGTGCATTCAGTTCTTTTTTCTGAATCTCCTACAAAGGAAAGGGATCACACTGCTTTTCCCTTTTACTGAACTTCTTGCAATAAAGTTTGACTTTTGAAGCAATTGTACTGGAAGCTCACATACAAAGGAATTCTCTCAAACCTAAGCTAATGTCTTAAATAGGAAATTTGTATGTGAAAAAGTGAAAATTATTTCAAATCTCATTCAATGACTGGATTCCGGATACAAGTTTTCTCTTCACAGTTTCAAAAAGCTGTTTTCTAGACAACTTTCCTGGTCCCCTGAGCAAGCCCCTCGCTTGCAAGGGAGGAGTATGAAAGATGCACAAGCATACATAATCTAAATGTGACATCTGGGTTCAGAGGTCAGCAGGTCACAAGGTCAAGGCAAGAGATATCTGATAAGACAAGACAACATCAGAATGTCTTTATTTTTCCTCACACTTTCATCCAGAGTGTCCTTGCTCATCTCTCCTCACCCAGAAGTCATTTTTTCATTACCTTCCATCTCCAGATGCTTTATTGTTTCTAGCATACCTGGATGGAGGAGGACGCAACTGAAATAGGGAAGGCCAAGTTTCGGGGGCCCAGATTGTTGGAAAAACTTATACTGGTACCATCAGACCTGCCTACATGACCATATAAAGTAATTAAAAACCACCTGTACATAAAGGAAAACTAGTGAATTTATCTTCATTCTACCCTTCAAGCAACCACGGGCAACTTTAGGCCCGTGAAGAACTAATACAGAAGGCCGCCTCCTCTATAAGCTGAAATTTTCACCGTGGTTTTAATTTTCTAATTTGGCGATTATGTCCTCGCTAAAAACTTTCACTTAATAAATGTCTGAATAAAGTATATAAACATCATTCAAAACGTGAAAATGGTAACTTGGTAATATGTGAAAATTGACCCAAATTGCTGAAATATCTGTAGGTTAAAATATTGGCTAATACATTATATTGCAATCACTAACCAATGCCTGCTTCTTTTCAATTCTTAAACCTGTTACGAAGGCATTCAATAGCAATATGGCTACTCTATGAAGATCATGAGTTACAGGGAACATGATTTTACTGACAGCGTGAACAAAACCAATAAGAATTCTTTATTATGCAAAATGTGCTTCAATACCTCATATAATACAAGACTTGCACCAACAAATCTTGACCACTTAATTTTGGACACTTTTCATAACTTTCATTTTCTGTTCCTAAACAGACCCTGGAAAAGGTCTTTGCTTTAAAAGACTGAACTTCAAGCTTGTCATAGGGACAGGTGTGTGTAGGAGGCTCAGGGTCAAGGCTAAGGCCTTATGATATCAAACAAGGACTGTTCTAGAGCTGACCCAGTTTAAGACTGAGAGTTCACAGGTCAAAGTCACAGATCTGGAGCCTCTGACCTTTGACCTTTATTCCAATGGATTGTACAGGGCAAGGATAAGAGGACCAATCAATAAGTATTGTGCAATTCCTAAGCATGTAAATCAAGTCCATATGCAATCTACCAATATTTCTTAACCTTTTCAATCATTATAAAAAATTTTCCTTTCAAAATTATTCTAAAACCTTCATATCAAACCCCCAACTGACTAAGAATAGATAAGCACTGAAAAATTATCCATATTTTAATCACCTGCTAAAATTTTAGCTGAACATTTCTACATCTGAACACATCCTAAATAGAACCAAGTATTTGTAACATGAAGGAAAAAGTTGGAGAGATCTCGTGCAGTCCATTTGGGTCTTGGCGCCAAAAAGGGCACTCAATTTATGGCAAGGTGATAAACCGACAACCAATGAATGAAGGAATAGACATCTACAAGGGGAGAAAGAATTAAAAGATTTTTCCTCTTCTATGGAATTTCTATTTCTGTCAGATCTATGGAAGGATCTGAGCATTTGAACAGATGTTGAGAGATGGTGGTACTCCAGGGAGATAGCGCATAAAGTAAAGATCAGACAAATTTTACGATTTCCGCAGAAATGCCCAGTAAAAAAGTCAATTTTTGTTATGAAAGAGATGACTATGAATTTTTTCTGTGCTGACAATGACTGAGTGGCAGACAATTATTTGTAAAGAGCAATACATTTAACAGAAACAATTTATGCAACAAAATCAATTCTTAACACATTGATAAAAAAAAAAAACTATTTTCCTATGAAGGACTCAAAAAAATGTGAGCTATAAATCATGTTGCAAAAATATTTGACATAATTATTAAAGATACCATATATAAAGTAAAACAGAGGTTATGATTTCCCATGACATATGTATCAAATTTCTATTCTTATGCTTTAAATTTTATGTAATTTGATGCAAGTCTCAGAAGTCTGAGTTAAACTACAAAGCTTTTATGGCTTTATTAGAAGTAAAAAAAGCATACTGAGTATAAAATTGCACAAAAGAATGACATGTTATGCTTACCTTTCAAAAAATGGTCTTTTGATTTGAAATTCTAATAAAAACCCTTTGAATGACCTCTGTTTTCTCTTTATGTAAATAGACATAGAGACCCTATTTATCACGATACGAGTTATTGGACTTAACTCATTGTATGTATGTTTTTATTTGTTGGTTATTTTTGTGTTTTATGTTTCTGTTTTTGGTTTTCAATAAAAACATAAACACAACAAAAAAGAGGTTATGATTTCACTGTGACTGCTGTTTCTAAATTTGTGAATAAGAGGTAATCATTTAATATGGCTTCATAGGAAGAAGACAATATAATTGGTACAGAAACCGTAAAAAGGTAGTTTTTATAACCTCTAGTGCTTTGTTTTTCTCTACTTACTGTGCATTTATTGGGCTTCTCTCCTGAATGCACCCGCATGTGAATGAGAAGCTTGTAGCGAGCGTTGAAAGGCTTGAAGCGTCTTGTACACCCCTGCCAGAAACAGGTGAAGTCTTCCCCTTTTCTCTGGTCAATGTGCACCTTCTCTATGTGCCTGACAAGTTCTTCCTGCTCCTCAAAGAAGGCATTGCAGTCAATCCACCTGCAGATCTTTTCTTCGACCTCCAGGCCTAGTTTGGGAGTGGAGGTGGAGATGGGGGAGCCATGGGGTTGGTGCTGATGATGGGAGGCGAGTGGTTGGCACTGGAGTCAAAGTGCTGGGCATGGTAGGGTGGAGGAGGGGGCATGTTTGCAGGGAGGGGGTGGGTGGTCATGGATGGAAGCTGTCCTGGTGCGGATGCATATTGACCAGGAACAGGAGGTTGTAGTTGCCCTGGATTGGAGCAGGGTAGTTGGTAGGTGGATAGGTGGAAGGCTGAGTGAATGAGGGGTTTTGTTGGTATGTCTGTGAAGTGGAGTAGGGTTGATTCTGAGAGAAGGATGGACTGGGCTGGGGATGGTTCTGGGGTGCATGAGAATGTTGAGGAAGAGCCTGTGGTGGATGGGGATGCTGGGGATGTTGAGGTGGAACCTGGTGGGGTTGTTCAGAATTTGCTGGGAATTGTCCTTGTGGATAGTCCTGACCTTGTGAAAAGCCTGAGGTCTGGCTGAAGCCTTGCTCTAAAGGCTCCTGTTTGTACACATGGTAGGGAGGGAAACCGGTTGCAAACTCCTGGAGAGCTTCTTCCTGCGGCTGCACAATTAACTGACTGTTCATTCCTGTCTCATTGGTCATGGTATTTGTGCTTTCCATGGCTTGCATCTGCTGGGTGACAATCTGTGGATCAGTAGCCTCATACTGGTGTTGCCCTTGTTTGGGCTGTTGATAGGGAGGGGGCATCTTGTCCCCATTGACAGAACCAGAGACAGACACCTGACAATTGATTCCCAATGAGGATCCTTGTGACATGGGACTGCTGCTATTACGTGCAGACAAGTGACCATAGTCTCCCACCTGAAAACCCTGAAAGGGTGATATTGAAGCAGAAGACCCTCTTGAGCTATTGATATAAGCTACCAAAGATGTTGGGCTGGTACGGATTAGCGAGTTCAAGTCCAAGCCTTCTGCAGAGAGTGGAGAAAGGGACAGTGCTCGTTTTCTTGACCCCCATGCTGTGTATGACCTTGCAGAATGTCTTGGACTGGCAAAACTGGAACCTGATGGTGATATTTCAATGGGGAATGGGGAGAGAGAGTTAAAGCTGCTGGCATAGTGGGACATGGCTGAACCAGGAGGCATCAATGTCTGATCAGCCACATCACTTCCCGCCTGAGATCCTGGGCCACCTCCATGCCCCTGCCGATTGCTCCCCCATTCCTGCTTCACATCCAACAGATGATGCCTGTCACTGGATGCACTAGTGGGAGGATGGACCTGGGCTCCGTCATTGGACAGGCTCTTAGGTGTGAAGCGGATGCTGGAGATATCACTAGCTGTTGGTGACATGCTTCTCTCTGAGGTGCCCTGCCGGTGATGAGTTGAGTTAAAGCCCGATCCCTGAGAACCCTGCTGCTGGGTCTGGTTGCTGCCAGGCTGGCGGAAGCGGTTCTGTCTGAAGTTTGTACCCGGTGCTGTTGGACTTGGCATCCCATTCTCGTTAGCATTGGTGATGACCACTTCCATACTGCCATATCGTCCATCTGTCAATACAGAAAGCAAACAAAGAAGAGAACATATCAAATCTACATGTACTATCAACCTCCATTCTGAAAAAAACTATATCATAATTGTACAAAGTCCACAAAATCCTCACATGTCAATGACACACAGACTTATCAAAGCTATCTTTAAGTCAATAAAGTTATGAATCGTCCAAATGAATCCGGAATCTTTGGTAGAATAATGATATCTGAGAAGACCAAAGATCAAGAAAAGGTTTGCATAGTGGTAAAGGCATGTGAGCGATTTAGAGTACTTCAGTCACAAACCCTACATTCATTATATGCTATGCATGATGAATTATAAATATGAAAAAATGAAATGTTGCTAACTAAACCATTAAAGGCATATGACCCACTGACATGAAATTTCAATCTAGATCAGTATAAAATTTACCACTTTAACTGAAAATTTGTTAGTACAGAATTTAGAAAAAACCTGATATGAAATCCAGATTAACATCCAGCTGTAAACAGATTGTAGACAAAATGTGGCTTTTAATCAGTGAAGCACCCTGACTGAAAGAAAATTCTTTTACAACATAATCCATACTACATATACATTAAAGATACAATTCAGTTTGCATAGCTATAATCTCAAGATGGCACTATTAAGGCTTTTTGCAGAAATTCAAAAGAAATGAGAGTAACACAATCAATGAGGAAAAAATATCTTAAAAAGTGAGAAATATATTCATTACAGATTTCCATTGGTCAAGATTTTCCCTCAAGATATGTTTAATATATCTGCACTGAAAAGCTTTCACAGGTTTGATATGATATGCCTATATTCTTATTTCAATCAGAACAGTTGCATTTTTTCAAGTTATGTGACCATCATCATTATGACACTGTGATCTTCAGAAAGAAGTGCATTGGTAAAAATCAATAAATCATTACAGGTTTCAGAAAGCCAAGGTGATTATGTGTCTGAATCTCTCTCAAAGCATGCTAAAAAATTCAATAAGTAGTTTTCATGAATGCTGCAACAGATTCAACCAAAAGGAGGAAACCGGAAAAGGGAAAGAATGGAATGGTCGAACCTTTTGCCCTAGGCTCTCAATATGAGGTTTCTAATCATACCGTTCATAAATAATACAATTCTAAATCAATATGCTGTTCCAAAACCTGCAGGTTCTATCATATCTATGAAGATCACCCATATTTATAAATTTTTATAGGTTCGTATTGAAGTCAATGCTTTATTCCCACTTTTTTTTTCAAATCCTTTTTTTTTCTTTTAGATTAATCTGGCAATGAATCTGAAGACATTCAGTGAAATAACTTTGTTGCATTGTTGGCTATCAGTTTAAAAGCATACATTTTTATCTATCACTCATAAATTTTTCTAACAAGACTACAGACAATTTTTTCATAAACACAAGTTCAGAATATCTCATATATCTTTTATTTAACTCTGACATAACAGCACATCATATTCTCACGTATTCCTCCCTAGTTTCCATCTATATTGTTTTGAGCTTGCTGTCCATTCATGCAATTTACTCTGATGAGTGCATGTCGAAAAATTTAAGTATGTGTGTGTGTGTGTTCAATGCTATTTTCCGATTTTGCAGACTTACCAAACATCTTTTTAGTTATTACTGTAGCCACTGCTACTTCTGACTTTTATAGGCATGATAGAGAAGGTACTGAAAAATAAATTTATATGTATATAAGGGGAAATGTCACCTGTGCTTGTTAAAGTTTTACATCTATTTTAAATCGAAACATTGGAATTCATTATCTGCAGGTGGAATATCTTCAAAAGCTGACTCCCCCCCCCCCCCCATTTCCCCCATACCACTTATCACACCTCCTTTTCCCTCAAATTTATCTCTTACTCTTTCTCTTTCTCTTCCTTTCTATTTTCATCTTTTCTCCACATTTCTTTCAACCACTGAAGTTATGCTTGCTTTTCTCTCTCCCATTTCTTTCATTAACTTAATTTTCTCCACTGAATTTTCTAAGTCATTTATTCCTTCTCCTCATAGATATCATTATCTTAATCAATTTTCCTTGACACCACCTCTTTTTTGGAACCCTTTTCCAGAGTGAAGAATCAAAACATTTTTTTCTCTTAAGAGCCTGATGTCTACTTCATTAATACACTGTAGTGTCTGGTCCATGTGCGTAAGCTAATTTGTAAAGAATGTTTTTGATTTTATGGACAATACAACTCTTTGATGTATACACTTAAATCGATACCTTTACTAACTTGCCAACAGTAAACATTAATTCATTCACTCTAAAATATCAATAAGAGCTCACGTGGGTCACATGAAAGCTCTTAGCATCTGTTTCATACCATTAGAACAATCAATACACTCATCAGATATACCTGAAATGTCAAAAGAAAGGCTGATAAAAGAACAACCTATTTTGTTTCCTTCACACAGCAGGGAGTAGGGATATATTGAGGTTTGTCTGACTTTAAAACAGCATGACATTTATCAATCATTCACAACTCTACTCTCAGGAGAATATGACTATTGATTTGAGAAGAACTTGCATACAAAAAATAAACCGCAGTAGAATGGAATAGAGATCCAGTACTAGATAAAAATACAACTTTAGACCTTCCTGCCATCCCAACATAGTCGGTTTATTTATCTATATTTTTTAGGTAGAAATAACAAGATTCAATATGGTTTCAAAATCACTTCTTTTCACAAGTTCCCAAAGCTGGGACTGTGTAGTGTTAACATACAGCTTTTTTTAGCAGGTGTTCTGATTTATTTGGTAGTGATTTGAAACATTCATATCAATATACAATTTAAAAAATTTTAAACAAAATGATATGTTGCATGTTTTCATTTGGTACTGTGATGCTCTGATCTGCAGAGTGTATTCTTAAAACAGTCTAAATGTATTTCATTGACAGAATTAATTTTCAAACAGTGTTATCACCTTACATTTTTTTTGTTCAGAAAATAAATGTATTTGATTATCATAATTCACTACTATCATCATCATTATTATCAAAATCTTGTTTTTATTATTTCTTTATTATTATCATTATCATCATCATTATCATTATCATTATCATTATCACCATCATCATTATCATTTTCATTATCATTTTCATTATCATTATCATTATCATTATCATTATCATCATCATTATCATTATCATTATTATTATCACTGTTGTTACCATTATTATCATCATCATCATTATCATCATCACCATTATCATTATTATAATGATGGTATCACCGAGGCCTGGGAAGGCAAAAGTGAACTTTATCACTCTGACCCTCAAATCTCTCCTCCCGATATACATGTAACTAATTGGATAGTGCAGTGGGTTCCTAACATTCAAAGGTGGTGACTCTCCTCGGGAATCCATTTAACATCCTATCCAAGGGACTGAGTGTTTTCCACTGAAACATAGCCTGTGTCTAAGACAGGGGAGAGGCACAAAAACACACAATGCAGATTTCATTTGTCCACCTGAGGTGGACTCAAACCTACAATCTTTTGATTCAACAAGCAGACGCTTTACTGATGCAGACGTCAACTCTCCTCCTTATTTATAGTGAGTTAACAAAAATTATAAATATATGTCTGATTGCACATTTAGCAGAGGAGTATCTTCATGTCAAAGGTACATATCAAGTCATCTTGAAATTTTGACATCAGCTGAAAATGTATCCTGGTTTCATTGCTTTTTGTGTATAAGAAAGGACGAATTGTTTCACTAGGATTTCAGGCTGAAATGATGCACTTGATTTGAGTTTTAGAAAGTGGCTTTTCCAGTTATGTCTTCATCAAATAAAGCATTCCAAAAAAAAAAATAAGCATTTGATAGAAGACTGGTTTAATATTTGAAATGCATGAAACACATTTTCACAAAAGGCCGAGTCCATAAATATTTCCATGCTCAACTTCGGCTATGTATCAATGTACTCGATTATGTCATTCATATGTTTACCTTAATATTTCATGTTGATCATGTTCTTGCAATAATTTGTAAATGCCCAGTACCATGTTGAATAAACATGTATCCTGGGAATAAATTTTTACTTTTTATTGGAATTATTGAAATAAAAGGATTGAAAAAATGCAATCTATTATTTCACATCAATAATACAGTAGGGATACCCCACCTTTAAACAATGAAACAGCTCTATCAGCAAGGCACTTGGGGGTGAACTCTCTGATAAGGGCAAGCATCTGAACATTGGATATTTCTTTCATTATAATAACATTTTAGGGGGAAATGGGATATCCACAATAATCATATGCTAAGCCCTCTCATACTGTAAGTACAATACATTTCCATGCATGAAATCTTTTCCTCACATGTCTAAATTTCAAGCAAAATGATTATTCAGTTGGTGAAGAGAAAGGACAATTTCTCTTTAATTCATAAGTGTCTAGAACTTGTAAACCAGACTTTTTCAAAAAAGATTTTGTTCTTTTCATGAAAATGCAAAATGAACTCAAAGTTCATTAAAAGACCAACTTTTCTTCCTTGCTCCAGTTTGTAACTGTTAACAGTTATGCTAGCAGATTAACATCCACACAATCCTCTTCAGCTTTCTTAATCCTCCTAAAGCTGTCCTTAAAGCTTGGAACAGAAAAGTTTCACACCTGAAAACACTCAAGCCATATAATGTGGCTGGAAGTCTTCTTGTTGGGGTAGCTTAAAAACTATTTGGGAAGCCAGTTATGTTCTTGTTTGAACTGGACCTGTGACTTCTGAAGGAAAGAAAGGTGCAATCTTACAACAAAAAAAACTCTCCCAGCACTGAAATGAGATTTCACTAAGAACAAAATGCACAGGAAACCTATGAATCTTGTTAGTTTTCATCATAGAACTAGCTTTCAGTTCGCACTGATGCCGATAACTTCTACACGAACATAAAAAATATTAAATTACACAGAGGCTTGTGGAAATATTACAACTGAAAATCTTTTACAGCAAGACTTCAAAAGGCAGCAAGTTTTCCTTATCAATGATAGATTCTTTAAGGATTCTTTATTCCTTTTTAACATTGTTCTAAATACTAAGTCTTGGAAAAACTGATTGAATGAAAAAGTGGTTTTAATTGATAGTGTTGACACTTTGTATATAAAATCAGATGGATTCAATTTTTATGAAAATTTTATTTATTAGCTCGCAATATTTCAACAAATTTACATCATCGTAACAGATGAGTAACATCCATTCATCCAGATAAGTTTATCTACTAGTCAAAAAAAGTTAAAATCACTTTTGATGACTCTATTAATGACACTGATCTCTGCCCTACATTTCAGTTTTGAAAAAAAGTCATTACAAACACATTTGGGGATTATTTTTTTGATAAATCTCAAATGATAACCAGACTGATCTCGAAGGGAGATTGCAAATGTCACAATGGAGATTTGTATACCGTATCCATGACAACCATAATAAGCCTGGAACTAGGGCATGCAATCATTATCATCATTCATGTAAAACAAACATAATCATCCACTGATGAAATGATAAAAAGCCTAACAACAATAGGATAATAGAGAAACTAATGTAGGTCATGATATATGCTCAAGGTGGCATGTACTGAGTTTAACAAAAGGCGAGGCTAGACACTAATCAAATAAACAAAACCCTGGTGTTGCTCTGTGCTAGCAGAGCAATAGTTATAGATACCAAATGAAAAGCTTAAATTTTGGATATAAGTTATGACAGGGTGATCCGATTTTGACATGAACTTGGAAGATGAACATCTTCACGTGATTGCACAAAGAAATTGCAACAATTTGATCAAAAGAGAACCAGAGAGCATACAAAAGCTGAGTGGCAAGAGTTAGCTTTAAGAAACAAAGAGCTTGAATTTCAATACCATACATGTATGATTGACATTAAACTTGGAAGAAATTGACATGAAAATAATGGAATTTTCTATGAACAGCACACTGCACGCACAAAACTATACACAAGAAGCATGAATTCGGTTAGATCAATGGTTTCAATTACTGGTTTGTCGAAAAAATATATAAAATAAAAACATGACATCTTTAATCTCATCATGTGGACATTACCTCATCAATCGAGGTTTGGTTTCATAGATTCAATATTCATCTTTTAATGAATATTTATATGTCCCATCTCCCCAAAACATTCCTTTTCATTAATCTGTCTTTTGTGTACGTGATTAGGCACGGTCTAGTAAAAGTGCAATGAATGAAGCAGAACATCCTCTGAGGACAACAGAGGAATTTAATCAATGCCTGGCTGTGAAGACTTCTTCAAGTAATTAGAATGGAAACACTGAAAATAGCATTGTCAAATCCCAAACTCTTGCCCCTGTTCACATCAGAAAGATAATATACTGTTAATTCTATTCTAGATGCATCATCTGCTGCAAGTAAAAGTCAGAAAGGCATACATTCAGATGCCGTAGCTTAAGTCGTTCCAACTCTCAATAGGTGATACCATGTCCATGTAATATGAAGCGCAGTCATACTTACTGCTAATCTGAACCAAAGGCACACCCTTCATGCTGCACAAACGGGCGTGGTCTTGGTTGAAACCAGTGACAAAGATCTACATATACCATGTTTACACAGTGACTCGGCTCGGAGGTTCAACACGCTACCCGTGCTCAATGTTGTGTAAACGTGATCAGTGTGATCCGCGAGCCATGTCAAACACCGCTTTTTTGATCCGCCAGAATCGTCGGTTTCAACCCACGAGCCGAGTCAGAATCGTCTATTTTTTCGTGTGTAAACAGAAAGCTGTGTCGAACCCTCGTGACCCGTAGGTCAAACACAGAATAGCCGAATCCGGTATCGCGCAAGATAGCTCTCTTGTCCTTGCTATGCCCCTGCCTTTGCTCGATTTCCCTACAGGTAAAAAAATACTCTTTTTAGGGATCGTGAAATTCTACTCTTGCTCGTAAAATTGTTTGTATGGTATATCACTGTTCGGTATGATCCTTGCATTACTTATTCTTCTATATATTTAATATAGTGCTGTCACCACGGCAGTTTCATAACTAATGTAACCCAGCCTCACTCTTGGTGTTCAGTGTTTAACATATTTTGTTGTGAACGTTGTGGGAAAATGTAGTCAGAGGCAAATTTCCCACATTTGTCACGTTAATTCTACTTCCGTTCGTGATCCGCGGGCCGTGTCGAACTCGCCTTTTTCGTTTTGGTATAAACACGATCACAGTTTCCCTCTTCGCAGCATTCGACCCTGCTTGAGGATTCAACACTCGTGCCGAGTCACTGTGTAAGCACGGTAATGGGGGGTTTGTTCTTTCAAATTGAGCGCAAAGTTCCAAAACAACACTTCCCATATAGGTAGTGGGAGCTGCTCCAATTTTCATTTTCAATCACGTTCATCTTCAACAAATTTGCACCATGGTTAAATCACCATTTTGTGATGCCTCAATCAAACTAAACTCTAAAGGTAACCACTGCAAGTTGACCCAGAGCACTAGATGCTGCAAATGGTAACAAGGGTATAACAGGAGTAACTTAAAGAGGAGCATCAAAGGACCTTTCCTTGGCCTTCCCTGGATAGCCATTGGGTAGATCAAAAGTAACAACAAGTATGACCTAAACAAATCTTCAGTTTCAAAGGTTCCTGGACAAACAATGCAAAATCATCACAGAAAATGCAGATTCCAAGCAAGATGTAAGTTTAGATTCTGCTACATTAAGTCCTAAGAGGTGGTGTTACTGAGTATCAACTGGCAACACATCAATCGGTATACCTATTGCAAAGTGAAGCACCTAGTAAAGCAGAATCTTTCAGCAATAACTTTCTACATTATTTTGTCCCCCTTTCTTCAGGAGAGAAACAGGAAAAGAGGCCCTACTGCTTTCAAAAGGATTCAGTTACTTGACTGACTTCCTGACTGACTTTCTTGTAATGACAGGACATTTGTTTGGAAACATTCTCCCTTATTATTTTTCAAGAGCTCACCTGGAGCTTTTTATATCATTTCCCTTCTTTACAAGTCTCAGGTGAACAGGTATCCATCCTTTCTTTCATTGATAAGGTTCTGTCTGGTCTTCTACTTAACAATCAAACCCAGAACTCTTACAAATTGGCGCCTAATATACATTAATGTGCCGGGAGTGTCTTCAAGTGTTTATGACATGAATACGTCTGTACCGCTCGAAGGACATCTTGTATACCATCAATACTTTACTCACATAAGCTCTTCAGTGGAGTTAAACTTTGGTGGGTGATAATCTCTTTTCTTGTAGATGACATGAGAACTATAGAACTAAATGGGATCTATCCCTGTGATCTGTCTAATCTATTGATTTGCTACGCTTTTCACAATATCAATCAAGCGCAGAAATACATGTAGTCTTTTACGCATGCAGAATTAAAAGTTTCCCAAAAGAACAGGATTTTCCTACAGTCTTGCGGAAAATGGAATATTTTGTCACGTCTTCAAAACAGGTAGTTCTGCATGTAAGAACTGAGAAGAAAGTTTATATTATTTCATTATCGTGTATAAAATACATCAAAATATATGAAATCTATCTCATACCCATCTCACATATTTGAAAATTCCTAGAGTATGACATTATCTGCTTGATTCCACTAGAAATTACGTCACAAGATATCAACAATGTATCCTTTCGTCTTGTAAGAGTCAGAGGAGTATCAACTCTACAAAATTTCATGATTTGAATGTCATTCTGGATCTCAAAAGATCATAAAAGAGTGAGGAAATAGAGAAGAATGAAGAAAAATTGCTCTTTGTAATAATGGCCACTTACTTCCCAGATATCATTTGCAATAGACAAAGAAGTTACTTGGAAAACTGTTCTACCTTACTCCTACACCAATGAGTAATGATCTAATTGATTGATATGCTTTATGCAAAAAGGGGGAGGTACAATAATAGCTTGCAAGTTGGAGAAAAGGATTAGCATGGAATCGAACAGAAGAGGGTCACAACTTAATCAATAAAGGGGTTTCATCTACCATTTTGTCTACTACTTGTAGATACACACAGCTATTGGATGCTTCTGAGAATACAATGGGGGTATAAAGGGGTGACATAACAGAAGGGGTAAACACAGACTCTTGTATTAATCCTTCTAATACTTATTGGCTAAAATGTCATAGGTTTCATGCATGACATGACTGGGTTGGTATTGAGGGGGTTAAGCAGAACCATCAGAGAGAGGTGAGTTCACACCAAGGACAACCTTTAACCCTATTCTCACAGTATTGCTAGTGCCTATCACTTTATGCATGCTCTTCACAGCAGTGATTCAGTACACATGATCTATAGCTATTCCATAATATTTTGGAAACCTCTTAAAAGTGATTTTGTTTGGTCTAGTAAATTACCATCACTACTTCAAGAACTCTAACAGGCAAACAAAATGATGTAAATTACCCTTAAGAAATTTCATTTTTATTTCAGCTAATTCACAAGGAGCCTACCTAACTTGTTAAGATGAAAATTAATTCTGTATCAATCTACACTCTCCAAATATTTTTAGTATTTGCAGTCATTACTGATATGAATTAACTAATCCATGTACCAATAACATCTTCATTATCTGATACTTCTCAGACATGCTTTAATGGGGTAGAACAGAAGACCTGGGATGATTTATGTTTCTTCTCAAAAACATCCTTGTAATCTGTTAAATCATCATGTCTTAAATACTCCCAACTGTCTAACCTAAATTGTGCCACAAATGTCATTTGAAACATTTCTCCTGGAATAGATTTAGTAAACAACAGGTGAATACATACTCTTCAGTGCTAAATTTAGCAGCAGAAATTGCAGCAGGCCATATGAGGAAGAAGAAGTCCTGCTTTCCACAAATAAGAATCTGAGGTCCAATTTCATTTGAACTGAAGCTGGCATCATCACTATGGTTACTATTGCGTGGAAGGGTGGAAATTGGAGCAGTGAAGGAATCAATTTTTTCACTGTTTTTATCTTGGGTCAGACAACCTCTTATCAGTAGTGAGAGATGCGATTAAATGTCACTGATATTAGGCCTTAATATGAATTTCTAAAAATATACTTTATCATTGATTCTGTTCCATTTAAAAATGAAATGAAACTGAAATTGAACTTGGAACATAAAAATATTCATAAGTTTGAGACTGAGTCACACATAGCCTATACAAAGTTTAGTATAGCCTATACAAGGTTTATTTCTCCTTATCACTCAGTTTATCAACAGACAAAATGTTAAAGACAATAACAGAAAAATAACTCTATGACAAGAACTCAATTCGTTTTACCATAACAAAAGCCACTTGATTTTTTCAAATCAAATATCAAAATGACTGAAATATATTAAACAACACACTATTAAAGCAAGAAAGACTTAATAACTGAAACGTTTCAACAAATCTTGAACATATAAACTATATCAGGAAAATGAATTAAAGCAAGGAAACATTCATTTCTGAAAAGTGACCTTCAGAAAGTTTCAAAGAAATTTAGAAAACATTCTACCAATAGAACTTTCATCATCCCAACAAAAAAAATAATTAAAAAAATAACAAATAACAAATGGCCATCCCACCTTTCCCCCCCCCCCCAAATCCATAACACCAAGAGCAAATAGGGGAAAGAAAGCTTTAGAAGGATAAACAAGTTATAAATACAAACAAAAAAGTCTCATTCAATGCTACATCTAGATAATTAGATGTATGACATAACAATGAATCCATTACTCTGTCTGAAAGAGCAAGACTACATATTCCGCCACTCCCTATCGCAGTAACCTACGACCTACATGGTACTACATTACTACGGCCAGCCAATCAGATGAATTTGTGACTCTCCAAGTTCATACATTGACACCATAAATCATCCAAACTAGTATTCAGGTATACAGATATACATGTATATGATCATTTCACATTATAAACTTCCTTTGTCCATTAAAATACTTTTCAGAAATCATTCCAAAATATTCTGAGTTTGTAATTCAACTATTCCATGTTTTTAGTAATAAAATGTTAGTTTCTGGATTCTATAGGTTTATATCATCAAGCTTGATAATCCTACAAGGCAGATAATAAAAAAAAAGATTTCCTATTGTTGAACATTTTAATCTCACATGCAGTGCACAAATAAAGTGATGCAAGCCTATAACTGCTAACCCAAGAAAAATACCCAGTACAGAATTATACATAAAATATACACAAATCTAAAGATTGTACAGGATATTTTCAATGCTAATACATTCATTACAACCTTATCATAAGGCATTTATATCAATTTGTCACCACTGAAAAACCTTCATTGATTGGATAATATATTAGGTCAACCCAAACCACATGCAATACTTGCTCAGAGTGAGAGAGTGAGAACATAATACTAGACCTGAATGTGGAGGCATCTAAACTGACATCACATAAATCATGACTTCAAAACTTTGTTTGGGTCATAAATTTTTCTGAGACTTACCCATTTTATTCCAAGCTTTCCTCTTAGCATGAAGATACTCAGAACAGGAGGAATTTATAGCATGTGCCAAAGACGTGGGCTTGTCTGTAAAACCTCTATTTCAACTTTCGAGGGGTGAGGACGATACAGATTGACTATTAAAATATGTGATGCTGCACTCTCATTCAAATTTGGCTATTCTGCAGCAATGCACAAATTCATCATTTAACTTGATTCTCTTATTCCACTTCCAATGAACTTGTTGCAATACAACAGCAACCTGACATATAATCTTTATACTTATGCAAAAATTCAAAATTTTGCATGATTTGAAACATCATCAAATTCTCACTAATTACTGAGATTTTTATATTTACACATGTAAAAATGTGAGATTCTGATCAAACTTTAAAAATTCACTATTGAATCTCACAAATTGGCAAAATGTTACCTGTGTGAACAGCCCTATAATCTCATCCAAGTTACAGCAGATGAATCTATTTAACAACAAAGTTTAACCCACTAAGCAGGATTCAACTTTAGTATAACACACATTTTCCATAGGCCCCGGCCCAAGTTATCTCGGGCATAATATTCAAGGGGTGAAGTTTGATATTGATATTGAAAATATCTGTTTACTGTGGAAAATATTGTTTATACATTTTGAATAAAGATTCAAGAAACCAATGACACAAGAGAAGAAGACAGAATTCCATGGTATTTTCTTTAAAAGGGGTCATGGTCCTGGTAACCATCTCAACACTCAAATTGTTTTCTTCTTTCCAGTCCAAATAAAGCATTCTTTTCAGACAGGTTTCCTACATTTATAGTTCTTCCCTAGGCCCTTCTTGAGAAGAACTACCAAGCATCTTATACCTCGTTTAAATCTACCTCACTCGGTGTCACACCAGATGACTGTCTGGGGTAAGGTCGCGGTGAAATTCCTTCTCAAACACGAGGTAACAAAAGCGAGGACCGTTTAAATCATCTGCGGTAATCGCGAGGTGTGTTGTCATGGTAAAATATAAAGAGGGGGATAAGCGTGTGCTGCACAGTCGTGTTGAAATAAAGAAGAAATAATAGAAGTAGGCCTACCATACGTAATTGTGTTACTTCGTAAATTAATCTTTCATTTGCGAACTCGACATCGACAGCTACAGAGACATGCTTATACTTAACTCAAACATGTGCAGCTAGTCGCTTATACACTGAATATACCGGTATTTGTCATTTAAAAAAAAAACAAAAGCATTAGATTGATCAACATACAGAATGAAAATCAATATTCAATTTCAAACTATATATATATATATTTTTAAACTTTTTTATGGGAACTTTATTGAAAGCTTAAGGTGAAACATCCTGTTTTTGCCAATACATGTTTGTTTACATGTGCTCACCTAAGCGAGCACTCGGACAAGAGGACTTCCGTTTTCTACCCCGAGAGTGTTTAAATCTATGCTCAAACAGGGGATCACGCCAGATGACAGAGGAAGTTGTGCCGTGTCGTGCTAGGCCATCTAGTGTGATTTTCACCTCGCGTTTACCTCGCGTTCGTGCTTTGTCCTTTGTGCCGAGAACGTTTAAATCTACAGTGGACAAATGACGACACGAGGTAACCTCCAGAGGTTACCTCGTGTTTTTGGTAGATTTAAACGGGGTATTATTTACCTATTGGAAACAATCTTTTTTGATTGAAAATGCATTTCTGATAGGTCTAACCCCAAGAAATGTTGGGCTTAGATAGATTATGTACTATTTGTACATTAAACAGACTGATACCTTGTTTCTAATTTCCTGGAGATTTTTCATTTATTACATCTTCATGGAAGGGAAGGGGTGGATTTCCCCCTGGGGATTTCACTTGTTTTTCTCTCTGTTATATACAAAAGAAACCTATCACACTAAGGCTACGGTCACAAAGCCCAAAATCAGCCTGCTCGGCGGCCGGACGACGAGTTTTTTGCCAATATCGCCTGGGCACCGAGCAGCGGCCACCCGGGCACTACTGTTATTTAGAGCATCGCTTGATCGCTGCTGAAGTTTTAGTGCGGAGTTAAAATTTTGGCAGCGCCTGCTCACTTTTCACTCGCGGCCCAAAATACACTCGGTGCTTGAGCGGTCACCGCCTGGAGACTGACCTAATCAAGCGGTCACCTTTGAGCGATTTAGGTCAAAATCGAAGGCACTAGATAAAAAGTCTGCCGAGCAGTTGCCCCCTGTGCATCGCTAGGAGATCGGTCGGTCTCCGGTGGGCTAGTTTAAAATAGACCGGCGTCCAAGCGACGCCTGCTTGATTACCCACATCCTCTGCTCAGCCTATGGGCTTGTGGATCTTGCTGTCATGGTCGTTGAGATACAATCAACGGCATCGTAGACCTCGTTGTTGATGTGCAAAAGCATTGTTGTTGATATCCAAAAGGCAATCATTATATACCCGGGTCGTTCCTGGGAAATTTCAGAAGATAGGCGGGCCGCCACTGGTTCACCTACGGGACACCCGCAGATCACCGGTCGGACGCCGGGAGATTTCTTCAAAATCGGCCGTTGGCAGGTGGGAGATCGTGCGGGATCCAGTGGGTGTTTCCTTCGGTCACTGCTCGGACGCCGCACAGAGAAAATCCACTGATTTCGCCAACTTTTTACCTAAATCGATCAGCAACCGACGGGAAAATCGACAGAACATCGGCCGGGCATCGCTGAGGCTTTAGAATCCGCTCGAAATCGTTGGGCGATGCCTAAATTCCAGCAGCGCCCGAGCAGGCTGCAAATCGGTCGGTCGCCGCTGGCTTTTGTGACCTTAGCGTAAGACAGGTGAATGAAAAGAGTTTTCTCAAGAAGTATCTTCTTCCAGGAGATACCCTTCAGTAACAGTGATACCATAGAGGTGTTGTGGCACAGTGGTCAAGTGGTTTAAACTCATGACTGGAGATGCAAAGGTTGGGTTCGAACCACAGTGCAGCACTGGCGGCAAGACATGAATCTATACATTCCACTCTCCACCCAGGTGGGTACCTGGAAGGATACCAAAGTGATTTTGGTTTGTTTAGCATCTGCAAAAGGTGCTTGGCTAGAATGCTCCCAAGAGATAGGAGAAGATGCACACACTGACCGATGACTGGGGCAATAATATTTCTGTAAAGTACTCAGAGATATCTAAAAAAAGAAATCTGACTAAACTAGATTCTGCAATGAGCCTAAAGTTTCCTGCCACTACCAAAAGCATGACAGTCACATGTTTAAATGTTTCTAGTTGCAGTATTTCTGCACCATTGCCTACAGAAGACATGTTTCAAATTTTATACAAATACAGGTAAGTGGGCAAACAGGTTGGATTTCTTTGGACTTTAGAGTAAACAAGAGGACCAGGAGACCTCATTAAGGATGGTTTCTGTCTCTAGTTTTGCTTCTAGAATTGCAAGTTCAATGTCAAGTAGTCCTGTCATGCTGCAAAGTAATCTTGTCAAACATTTCAGTGGAAATACAGAAACATTTATCTTTGGAACAGCAGTCAAATTGTCTGGTAGCCCCAGGCAGCACTTAAAAAAGTGGTTTTCTTGTCCAGTTTGCTTTGGAATCAGATCTACTTTGGTTACCCCCCCCCCCTTTCTACAACCATCCATCTTCTTGCTCTCCTTGTTCTCTCTCTCACTCTCTCTTTTTCTCTTCCTCTCCCTTTATTATCTTTCACTCCATTTTTCCTGTTTGTTTTCCTGTCAGTCTTGTCTGTCTGTCTGTCTGTCTGTTTGTCTCTGTCTCTCTCTGTCTGTCTCTATATGTATCACATTTCTGTTTTCCCTGTCTGTCCATGTGTCTGTCTTGTCTGTTTTCTGCCTCTCTCTCCCTAAATTTCTGCCTCTCTCTCTCTCTCTCTCTCTCTCTTTCTCCCTCTCTGTCTTTTTCCATTGTGTCTCTGTGTCTATCTTCATCTCCCTCATTCTCATGTCATGACATGTAGGTTAAATGTATCTACATCTTTTCACTCAATGGCTCATGTTGATATATTTCTGATCCTAACAATAGGGTCTACATCTTTTAACTGCAAAAGTGCAAAGTGTTCAAAAAAGTTTATCTTAATTCATTTGCTACGAATAAACATGCATGCACGTACAATCATATGAACAGTTGGAGCACAATTGTGGTCTTTTGTATCCTCATTGTGGAACACTAATATTGCAGTTTTCTTCTTTTGATAATTGCAACATTAATAAAATAAAGCAATATCTTTTATGTGGCTGCCATGTGAACACCATCAACAATTTGAATCTTAAGCAGTGACACAAAAAGCTTAGATTAAACATGAACGTGCAACTTGCAGGGACTACGTGCAAGGGCTCAATGCATCGCAGAAAGGTCTCCCATTCTGAACGAGGACAAACTTTTATGTAGCTTTGATTCACAAACTGTTTCTTGTAACTAAGGAATTGATCGAACATTTTAGGCTAATCAGAATATAACAAGTTAATTGCAATGCATATTAAGCTCAACAAGGGTCAAATGATTATTCTGAATCAGGTACATGATTAGGATGGGCCCCTTTGAACCCCATTCTCATTAAAATTGGAGACCTATACTACCCCTTCAGACACACCTCTCAGTCATGTAGCAAAGTCTTAATCTACCACCTAATTTCTGGCCGGTCCTATTCCCATAACACTTGATATAAAGTCATATCTGCGTGTGTAATGATGAAGCCCCTAAAGGATTTACAATTCAAAGGCTACCAAGGTAAAACTGTTTCTACCATGCAATGGAAGAATGCTACAGTGCTTCGCTCAACAGTTCTTATTCAGAGTCTGTGTAAACTGTTTTCTTACATCATTCAAAATAGGTGCTGAAAAACGTGGTGCCCTCCTGAATCTTCATTTTGGAGCATCATGACCCTCCTCCAGACCTACAAGTACCAAACATAATCCATTCTCACCTTTAAGAGATCATGCTAGATCAAGTTATCTCTTGTAATGAGAGCAGATTCCCAGAGACAGGTCTCCCTTTCAGGATTTTATGCAATAAAAAGCCATTGGATTACAAAGCTTTTGACGATGACATCAACAGAATGCACACCAAGACTGATGATTCCTTTTCAAACATGATATGACAATCATTAAGCCTTTTTTCTTTCACAATGTCGAACATGTCTCTGAAAAGAGAAGGATACCCTCACGAAGAATGCACCTGAATGTGAAGGTACATCAATTCTCCAGCATTGTTGACGGGACAAAAGAAAATTTTCAAACTTGAGAGAAAATACAAGAACATTCAGCAGGACTTTCTGTCACAGATCCCCATGAAAAGATTGCTGAACAATGATTGATAATGGTGTGACTTGTCCCGAAGGTCAGTAAAACTCCACGTTCATGCTTTCTTTGTAATGGGAGGCATGGAAAGCTACAAGAGTAATATGAATGCAGTTGAAAGATGAGATCTTTAGGTAGTCTTTTGTAAATTTCAAACATACACCCCAAAATTAATCTAAACTTTGGCATAAGAAAAGGAGTTTCAAGCTAACATATTCATATGGCATCAAAAAGAAAGAATTGTTTAATTACTTCCATTTACAATTTCTTCCTCAAATTTTGTACCTTCTCATAGCTTCTCAACAATTTGCACGAGAATTCAATATTTTTCACAAATATTTTCAAACTACAAAATTTCCCTAGCTTCACACCAACTTTCAAATGAATATGCTTTTTTAAGCAGTAAAATACATACACGTAGATTACATAAAATCATTACAGGTATGTACTTTAACAGCATTCATATGTTTTGTGAGAATAAAACTTCCATATTCTTTCATAAGTCTTCAAATATATTCAAATGTACCACTTACGATTGATGCGCAGGGTGATAAGTAACAATGAGCCATACATTGATCGTGTCAAAAAGAATATATTGTTCAGCTCTTTTTTCACCAATTATGAAGTGGAGATGATGAGAGGAGATTAAAAGCTGACAGAACGATGTCTTAAAACAGGTTTGTTGAATGTCTGAGTAGCTGTCTTAGAAATTTGAAGGAATTTACCCTGGGGTCATATCAGCTATCTGGCAAATGCATATAAGCAGTTCATTGATGTAAATAAAGAGGAATACTTATGGTGCCTCAGGGTGCATCAAAGCCATAGAAAAGGCATAGTCATAAAAATTTGTTCAAGAAGAAAAATGCCACTTCACATTTATTAATGAAGCATGCACAGCTTTAACTTTCTATGTTGGCTATCATAATGCACACAAATTTCTTCTCAAATTTTCTTTAGGGGACCATATTGAGTCCAGCATTCTCAAGCTGTGAAAGATGAGTTGCACAGTGACTGGCTTTTTGTATTAACGCTTAAAAAATTGTTGAATTAAAAATTTGCCCCACGGTCAGATTTTACCTGTCAAGTGAACCTGATTGTGTGATGGCTGTAAGTTTAAAAGTAAATGGTAAATGTAGGTCATGGTTAAGGACATCACTAAAAAATTATCTTTCCTTCTAATGATTGCTTTCGCATATGTCCTTTCAACACCATCTCTTTCTCTCTTTATTTAATACCCTTTCAAAAAGAGCATATTTTCATCAGGTGTCCCCTGGTGAATCCAAGGACACGGGACACTCGTTTGAAAATCTGTGTTTGAAAGGACAATGCTTGAACTATTGGGGAAACAGATTAAATTTTCCAAAAAAGTTACCCTCGAAACGTCCAGACTAAACATTGCTAGTTCAACTGGGAACTCCCGGGTGACTCCCAAGGACAGTCTGTTTGAAAGGTCATCAAACATAGATAGAAATCCCGATTGAAAAGTCAAAGGTTGTGGTAGCTCGCGCCCAGGGCTACATGTAAGCACTTCCGCATCCGCTTGGTTACACGCAGAAAACTGTTGTGCGATGACGTAATCAGCCGAGCTTCGTGTGAGGTCAGTTTGGGCATTCTCGATGAAAGGATGCTAAAAAAATTCACCAGAAGTTTCACCGGAAGTTTCACCGATGGACACTAGGTGAAAGTCATTTGAAAGGGGTATAAGGCTCCAGTAATTTACAGGGCTGGGTGGGCATTTTTAAAACACGTACAGAAGAGCCTCACATTTGATTTCTTATTTTGTAGCGGTGCATGTCGTGGTCTAGAGGATACATCACTGGACTGTAGATCACAAGGTTGGCAGTTCAAGTTCCGCCGTGGTACCATTGTCCTTTGGCAAGACATCAATCTCCAATTGCCACTCTCGACCCAGGTGTAGTAAGTACCTGGTAGAAAGAATTTCCTTGAAATGCTAGAGCACCTTAACGGCTGCCTTGCTAAAGCTGGGATAATAACAGAGGAGCGCCAGGAGCGCCAATTCTGACAGACGTGAGAGCTATACAAGAACCCACCATTATTATTACTATTATTTCGGGAGGCGGGGGGCGGGGGCTGGACTAGAAATTTTTGGGCCTAGCCTACATTTAAAATTCAGGGTGCCCAACTATGGATTTGGGAAGGCCCATGCATCTAGAGAACCTGTTATTGTCTAGGCTTGCTCAATTGTCATCTTTTTCATTCTTTCAATACTTCCTATATCAGATCCTTAAGGCCGAACTACAATCGCAATTATGTTCAAATATAAGTCTGTAGACAATGAAGAAATATTGTTTTAAAAGTTTTTTCTTTTTGTCTTTCTTTCCTTTCTTTTTTTTTTTTGGGGGGGGGCTGAGGGGGTTGAGATTCTGATCAGGGCAATTGGCTCCACATGCATACTGTTTTTCTACAAGCTTCCTTTCATTCAAAAAAAATTCTTTGCTTCTTTCCTTTCTCCATCTCTTTATCTGTGTCGCTCTTCTAAAGCTCCAAATTTCAACCTTACGGCAACCCTCAGTTATGTTTACATTCTAGTATTTGACCTAGCCTGACCCCATCCAATTTCCTTGGCAATCTATGACTGTCTTCCTTATGGGACCCACCCTGATTACAGATGCTCTCAAATTTACATCGTCAAAGCTATGTGTGGAACTACTGTAACTATTTGTGATTCGGTACTTACTTACTTATGGATACTGATGCTTCTGAACGCAGTCTCAAGCCTCTGTATTCAGATCTGCACCCAGAGTGCACCTAAAATCAGGGATTAGCTCTACACAAACTTTGCAAATTCAGCTCCATTGCAACAACATAGTTTGAGCATGTTTTAATGCTTACTGAAGCCAACAGCTTGTTGTTAAACATTTGAGCGACAAATTGGGCTGAAAAACGTTAATTCTACATACACTAAAATTGAAGGCTTCAGAAGCATCCATCAATCTTATCAAATAAATAGATTTATACATGTATCAACATGCATCACCTTATCTCTTGGCTCTTTCACATTAACTTCAAAGTTTCAAGATCTGAGGACCGTAACTCAAAGGTTTGCGATCAATCGCAAATATAAACCAACCATTCTGATTGGTCCAGGGTCACCTTTTTGAACGAGATGCGCATGAAACAATGATCTTCATTGGCTGTTACAACTTTGCGATTGATTGCAAATCTTTTTGTTACGGGGCCCTGATCACAATGATGCCCAACTTAACCACAGAGTTTCATTCAAATCAATCGCAAAATACTAGGTGTCAGAAAAAAGGAGGGGGGAGGGGGGCCCATAAAAAATAATTCTAAGAATATAGGGCCTCCAGAGTCACTAATGTCTGATAAGCTTTATTTCCTAAGAGCAAAAACCACTTTGGGTTGTCTTTGTCAAACTATGAGGGTATTGCACTGATAAATATCAGACATTAATACATGAACAATCTACAAAAAATACTGGTAGGCTAAACAGATTTGATAAGCCTTTAACAAATTTATGAAAGGATGGCGCATTTCTTTTCACTTGAACAATACCTCAGTAAAGTATAGTAGATAAAATAAAGATAGAAAGGTATTGATAGTGAGGGAATAATCTTTTCATAATCATACACCTGTTTTTTTTTTTATGTTTTGAATAAAAGCATCAGATCATTTTTCATTGTACATAAAACCAAATCACCACAATAGAAGCCCATAAATTCTGCAATTTTTGCATGAAAAGAACAGAGCATAAAAGAGCCTCCCCACAAATTTATAGGTTGCTTTAATGTATGAGATCATGATCGATGTTCAAAGATACAACATTCTAAAGTTTGTTCTCTTCAAGTGTTTCCAAACTTTTCTTCCATTTCATTTCATTCCTAAAATTAAATAAAATACAGCAGATACTAAACCCTTTTTCTGAAAAGCGACCAATCATAACAGAATGAATTCACACATTTATAATAGAAAAAAAATTGTCCACGCTTGACTCGTGTGCTGGGAATGAGTCTTACTCGTGCGGATTCAGGTATGACAAATATATTCATTATCATTTATGAAAATAGAAAAATTGTTGAAGAGTACAAAAAACCTTGAATGCTCTAATTGAAGTAATAAATTTCCAAAGAAAACAAAGAGTCCAGAGTAAAGACAAAGTGAGTGATGAATCATGATTTTAACTTTTCTTGTCTCAGACAATGTTACCAATTGAAAACTTCCACCTGCAGGAACACCTGCAAATGATACTCTACAACTTGTAATATCCCATTGAAAAACTCATGCTGAAACAATATCTGTACATAGCTCTTCTATTAATTCATGAGCAATTACATCTTAAGAGTCAGAAATGTACAAAGTCACATAAAATAAAACTCTGGCTCTCAGCAGAGTGCATGTTCAAGTAAATTATACCCCTCTTTCAGTTTTGTTTTCAAAAGAGATGAACTGGCATACACGGTAGCTCAAAGCTAAAAGCGAAAAATTACAGCCAGGTTGAGAGCCACAAGGGCATTAATCAATCAATATACATGTTATTAACTTTAATGCAGTTAATACCATTATGGCACTCAGCATACATGTGTACCTCCTTACCTGCAATGTGTAGAAGAAGAGTAAAACTTTAGATTTAAATCATGCACTTTTATAACTTAATGTTATTCTAGCTTTAGGCCTACCTCTCTACCAATAGTGATGTCTAAAAGAAGAGACTAACCAGCATAGCTCAAAGCTCAGAATTACGCACGCAAGGTCTGCAACCGACTAGAGGCCTTTGACAAGGATCAAGACAGGATACATGTTCCGAGACGGAATTGAAACGCGCTACAGATGGGAATTTGATCACCTCAATTTCATGTTCCATTTGTAATCCTCAAAAAAGTCTTGACATTTTCTCGGTCATGTTCGACAACCTTGGCAGACATGAGGCAACATAATGTGGGGCTGCACTTTCATGTTTGGGTTTACAGAGTTCAAAATAGATATGACTTGAAACTGATCACAGAGCAAACATTTAAAAACAGTTCCACCTGCATAAGATGTGACATGATAAGAATTTTTAGTGGTTTTAAAGCCTGCATTTCCCTAACAGTTTGTTTATAAACAACAAACACTGTAAAAACACGAATACTGAGGTACCCAAAGTCATAATTCGTTCTTGCCTCCTTTCTTCTGTGTTTCTCCCAATTCTCTATCTCCAACTCTCTCCCTCTCTCTCTCTCTCTCTCTCTCTCTCGACATTCTTTCCCTTCTATCTGTGAGGTACTTTCAATCTCTAAACAATATTTTAACTTGGTATCAAATCTCTAATCTCTTGGTATGTAATTATAGGCCTGAACCACATATATATTAACAAGTGTCAATTGCAGATTCCTACAATTTTGCTTCCACACTGAAACAATCAATGTATAGTAAATTGGGGTATCACAGAGAATGACACAACATTTTTCTTTTTCTTCTGAAAGCTTCTTTTTAAAAACACATTTTTTTGACAAGGGAAGAAATATCAAATTTCACCTCGAGCCATTGCGAAGCTGCATCAAGAGGTATTTGGGTGCTTGCCAAGCAAATATTTCTCTAAATTCTGCCCTTCCTCCAGGTAAATTCTTGTATTTTTTTCCAGAAGGGCTGGCTTCAACCTGTTGATCATACTCCATTCTACAGGCACAGACAAGACGCTATTTCAGCAACTCTGCGATTCTGTTCAAATATCTTTTACTCAATTAGTTGAAAAGCACAAATCGACTTTGACAGGATCACACTTGCCTAAATTAACTGGCAAGTACAATAACTGTTTAGAAGATTGGGCCACAATCATACTCATCTCGATTTGTCAATACTCACATATTTTATTAAAGTACTTGAGCTTGTGGTCAAACTTTAAAACTGAACTTCATTAGTAGCATAAACTCTATCTATCAATTCAAGATCATGCTTGACTTGATTGGTAAGAAGAAAAAGACTCTCAACCTGATCAAACTAGATTTGATTAGGTGATAGGCACAATAGACTGTCTTACCCCAATCATAAATTAATCTGCAGGATTAAAATTGCTTTATACAAATGAATTCCTGATATCCATGATATCAATAGAAGATGTGAAACTCTTCTTACGCAAATCATTTTCTTTTCTCCTGCGCATTTAACTTCTTCAATTCCATTATTTTGCCAATTAAGAAAAAAATAAAATAAACCAACTTTATATTTTCTGAAATTCACAAACTACAACCCTTGTCTGTAGAATCACCAGAAATTTAATGCAATGAGACTATCATATCAGTGTTGCAAGCATAAAATCAGACCACTAGAAAGCACAAAACAGAGGTGTATATGACTGAGAAAATTTCACACAAAGGTGTCGAATCTTTAGTGTAGATTAAAATAAGGCATATAACTGTGCAATAAAACAAGGCTCGCGATCTTTAAAGGCATTGGTTAACATTGTTATAATTTTAAAAAACTTGTTTTGCTACTTGAAAATGGGATAAACATAAGGGTTATAGTGTAAAAATACCAATCTGAAAGTTTCAAAGAATAATACCCACCCAGAAGTATTTTTTTAAATATAAAAAATGTGAACCAATGTTTGATAAATATATAAGGGTCAGTTGCAAAGAACTAGATGTAAGGAGTGCGCATGCGCGCATTGCTCACCAGACCGTACTGTGTGTATTGGCGTATCATGCGGAGGGAGGCAAATAACGGTCTTTTTAAATTTGAGCAAACGGTCCTTTTATTTTACTGTCTCTGAGACCAACATTACTAAAATCTCGGTTTGCATCTTACTAACAGTTTTTCATTCCAAATTAAGGTTGGTTTCAGGGGTTTCTGAGTACAAATACAAGTACTCATACACATGTTTCATCTTAGTTTGAGAATTTTTTAAATCGACTGCTCACAAAGTTAGTCTATGCCTTTAATTTACATGATATCCAGAAATGAATACCAACACATACCACCATACACTTTGACCCTTTGATCCATCTACTCAATCTGAAAAACAAAATCAAGCCAGAATTCACCACAGGCTGTTTGAAGGGAAATACCCTTTCTTTTCCACTACAAGTGACCCTGCATATCAATGTATGTTTCGTAGTCTTGAAAATTGCATAAGGTGCAGCATTTGCCTTTCAGAGCAAAAAAAAAACAAACAAACAAACAATAAACCAGAGCAGAGAGTAATTTAACTCCAAAAGAGATCTACAGAACTAAAAAATAATGAGACATTTGAATTCGTCACATGACGAATTAGGTGGTCTGTCGGCATCTTTTAGGTTTCGACATGGATAGTGATAAAAGTCGTTGGTAAAGACGATTGATAAAATTTTTACGTCTTGACAGAAGACTAATGTCATAGAAATGGGTTGATTTAATATTGCAGCATAATGAAAAGGTGACCCAAAGCTATAGCATTGTACATGAACTACTCTGCACTGCATTGATGTAGCCATGTCATACTGAAACAATAAATCAAAAAAAAATTTCTATTTTTCTTGAAAATGAAGAAAATGTGAAATTCTGTGTACAAAATGAATGGAGAGTTGTCCACGATGACATCACAGATGCTGGTGGAGTTGCCAAGTCAAGGATCCCAAAAAAATTCCCAATAATAAGGATTTATTTAAACTTTCAAAGTTCATAACTCTTGAACAGAATGTCCGATTTTGCTCGAACTTTCACTGTTTACTCTTCTTGTTCTTCTTCATTCACTGGAAGCACACTGATGTCTGGGTTGCAATCTCCTTTAAAAAACATATGAACGTGTATTATAGAGAATTTTCTCAGGTACAATATACTCAAAGTTGGGCGAAAATCAAGCAGAAATAAGGGAGATGTTGATCAAAGAAGATGAGAATGTATAATCAAGAATTGCGTGAAGGTCACGTCCCATAGAGAATACACGTAAAATGAGAAAAATTGACATGGTACCAATTATCGTGAATTTCGACCATGATGACGTCATCAAAATGAGCAACAATGATAACAGATTTGTAGACAATTGTCTAAGCTACAACATATCGAAATCCCGGGGATAAATGACCAACAATAAGCGAGATAGTCTCAGTTAAAAGCAAAAAATATAACGTCAAAAATAAAAAATCGAAATTTTGAGTTCACATAAGAATAGGATGACATCATAGCATCAATAAGATGAATTTTTGTCATGAATTCACATCTACAATTCATAAGCTTTCAGAATATGTAAAAAAAAATGGGGGTCACCATGCATTCTGATGAACTATGGCAGATTTTAAAGGGGCATGTTTTTGCGTGTTTTACGTTATTTGCCCCATAGACGCGCACATGGATTTTGAACTTTGGCGCGCGCAAGCAAACTTATGGTTAGTCGAAATCAGTTTAGATTGATGGAAATTGTTACGAAAAGTGTCAGGAATGCAAATCAAGTGAAAAAAGGACCTGCGCGTGCATATAACACTCACGCGGACACGCGGAAATTTTTGAAATGCTTAAAATGGCCTGAAACGTGTGCAAAATGAATTTGACTAGATTTGCGCCCTGACGCACAGACGTACGCGTACGCGCGCGCCTGGGTATCTAAAATTAATTGAATTAAAATTAACTTTAATCATGCCAAATATGAATGAGAAATGACCATCCATTATGAAGATATGACCCTCAGGTGATTTTCACAAAATGGCACCTGGATGACGTCACGATGACCCGATGAACATGAAAATAATTGGAACCGCGAGATCTTGTTACGATTGATAACGGACCGAAATTTCATGCAATTTGAACCAGCTGATTCTGAGATTTCGTGTGCACAAAAAAGTGGGTGGAAGAAATAAAAATAAATAAATAAATGAATAAATATATAAATAAAGAAAATTCTGACGAAATCAAAAGGTAATCTGTCAAATTTAACAGACCACCTAAAAAGAGCTGGAAAAACTTACTAAAGTATGTTGCTGGAAAGAGAGGGCACCCCAAATTTTAAATAGTAATTCATAGGAATCTCCTCAGGACAACAAAATATACATTTTTGCCCAGAGCATCTGCTGTCAGCAAGCAAAATCTTCTAACATCTCATATTTCAGACTTCAGGTTGACCATTTTGTCTAATGTCAGCAGTAATGTCAGTTCCATGACATTTGCTCTTGCAACAATTGCTCCCATGTAAAATCTGCACATTAAATAAAATCTAACCCCATACCTAACACTAAGCTTAATCCATATCCTCACATCATTCTGAACTGAAACCACTATCACAGCCCTAACCCTAACCCTTTGTCTTCAAAGAAGTCAAGACAGGAGCAATTATCATGTCGCATCACCATAATATCAACTTCTGCTGTACTCAACCAATAAGATCACTGTTAAGGCCAATTCAAATATGAAGAAGCAAACTTGGAGGGGAGGGGGGTTCTGTGGGGTTTTCAAGCACATTTTATAACAAACAAGTAAATGAGTGAGCGACATTTTAAGCGCAGTCCTTTGTTGGGTCATTACCATTCATTTTATGCACAAAAATAAATGGATATAACAATATAGATCTTTGCCTGATGATGACAATAATTGTGTCACATCACTTTCTTGAGTTACGTGATGCAAACTAAAATGATTTAGTTTACATGACGAACCAATTCATGATCTAACAATGAAAATAATAGCATCCAATTGACATCAAGACTAATTGTGCGGCACGAACTAAATAGAAATGATTTGATTTACATCAATGAATTCATTCCTTCCATAATGCTGGCTCAGTTCAATTTGGTGGTTTGGCAACAGCACTAAAATACATTTGAATAAGTAGGGATTGCGGTCATCAACACTTACACTCTCAAAACAAATCAGTTAAAATGACTAGATGAAAGGGTAATTGGGTGAAACTATAAGTCTAGTCATCTTTTACTAATTTCAGCCACTGGTGACCATTTTCTAATCGTATTTTGACTAGAACTCAGTAATTTCTGACTAGAATATAGTAACTTTTATGACTAGATATATTAGTTGCACCCAGCTGACCCATAATCTATAGACACTTTTAACTAATTTGTTTTTAGAGTGTAAAATAAATCTGTAACAGGGTCACTCCTTTTCAACATAAGAAAACAATTTTAGATTAAAATTTGCAGATAATCACCTGATTTTTATGAAGACTAACAAATTTTCTGGAAGGCATAAAATATAGAGGTCTAATTACATTATATATATATATATATATATATATATATATATATATATATATATATATATATATATATATATATATATATATATATATCAAAGCTTGCCACAAGCCACAATAAACAATTTTTCACATGGAATATCCACATTTCACAAAGATGGCACAGCATTTCTAAATCAGAACAAATGTCTACAAGCTGTCTCCTAACTCCAGTAGTGCTGTAAATAAATTTGCACAAGATCTTTGCATCGGAAGCTAGAATGAGCCATAATTGATCATCACACATAGCATTAGGGTGGTGAGTTCAAACAAGTTCTGCATCAGAACAAGAAGAAAGGGACTCTTTTGTTCGTTGTTCCCCTATCCTGCAGCCACCATAGTATTGTGGAGGAAGTTCTACAAAGTGCACGACAACTTTCTCTATTTCTTGGACACGAAGCGGTGTTGGTTTAAGAGTTAAACTGTATGTATACCTTGCATCTTATTAGACTTCTTGGAATTTTTCTCAATCTGTGGCACTGACTCACACACAAAATGCACAATATTACTACAGCTTTGTAAAGCTCACTTCATACAAATCCTCCTTGTTCAATAAACAGTCCAAAATATAAAAATCATAACTGGAATTTTCATTTCTTGGCATTTAATCGAGTCAAGAAATTTGTGATACTAGAGAGTTGGAGAGAGAGAACTGGCTGCAGACTGAGTATATATATGTTTCTCTTGGTTGCAAACTAATGCAGCAAGAAATGTAATCAAGAGAGTCATCAGGAAAAAATAATATTCCTCAAAAAATATTACTGCAATTATTTGTTCAATAATTACTAAGTAAAAATTCTGGCAATATATTCTGCAAATGTGTGTCAAACAATTATCCCCAAAATTTTCCAATATATTCCAAAGTAACTGAATTCCCCCTGATGTAGAAATGCCATTTGCTGCACCTCAGCACCTGTATTTTTTGCTATTTTAATCAAATTGCAAAAAGGGTTACAAATATGATTTTTAAAAAGCAATATTATAAAAGAAATTTTTAAAAAGTGTGTATATCAAAACTGCATGAAAAAAGGCCTGTTTCTTAAGTAACCCCTCTTTAAAATGAACTCTGTTTAAATATATAAATGTTGACTACAATGTGCAATAAATTATTTTTACCATCTACTAATATATATTTTCAAAAACATGTCGATTCAAACATAATCAAAATAATATTTCAGCTGCTAACTTACCATATGTAGGGGAAATCGCCACCTGAAGCATTTTCTTTATAAAATGGGCAGATTTTCCTCTAGTGAGAAAATGATCTTTCTTGTCTGATGAAGTGGGCTTTTATAAAAATGAAACCACATAAATAATTTCCATAGTAATTCAAGGGATGCACCTACAAGCTCCGCCCACCTTTTGCATCATCCCTCACGCTCTGTTAGTCTACCTGCACAGACCTACATGTAACTGATCATGTCTCATTTTTTGAGGCTCAATCGTTAATGTATATATACAGAACTTGAGTTTCATTCTCTGAATGGAACAGAGACTACATATCAAAGCCTGTCTATCAGTATGCTGCTAACCCCCCATGGGGAACAAAATAATGGTCTGAAGATGAACTCAATGTCCCATGAAAAAGTGATACAATTCCAGAATATTCGGCTGTGGCATGAAATCACAGACTTCACTATTTACACTTTTGCTGCTTCATCAAGGTTGAAATAGAAGGTAGGTTCAAAAGGAAGTCTTAGAAACAAACTGACCACCTGAAGTCAGAAAAAATAAAAAGTAAATATGATATCTGGACATGAAGCAAGTTTCAAAAGTTCTAAATGGGTCTATTACTGATGCTAGGGTCGTTTCCCCATGAAACTTAATATCTGACATATCTGAACAATATTAGAATCCACAAACCACATACTGAATGAAGATTTTTTCAATCAGCTGTTCATGTTCCTTCATTTTCAGAATGTAAAAATCTGTGTACATTTAGCAAGAGTTTACAAAATTTTTGAGGGTACTGTTACAAGAAGGTAATATTTTGTTACAGTTATTTGTGCAAAACACAGACTCAGAGACATATTTGTGGGTCATTGTCTCATTGATTCGCAATTTGTTGATTTCACGAGTGTGAGTGGAATAGCAAGACAGGAATTGCAGTGAAGTCAGGTCAGTACATAAAAAAGCCATATTGCAAGGTCTGGGGAATTGGATCTTATCTTTTTTTTCCACCAATGCCATCACACTGGCTTTTACTAAACACTCGGGTCGCGTCGCAGCGCGGCGCGCTGGAAAACACTCGGGTCGCGGCTCGCTGAGCCATTTTTTTTTTCTAATGGTGTCTTCAAATCGGCCTACACGATGGAAAAATTTTATTGAAAATTATCGATTTTTTAACAACCCTTTTTCAATGTTGTCTTCAAGGCGGGTGCGAGAGGAACTATATTAAAAAAAAAGTTGAAAGTTGCTCTTCATTAACTGACAGAAAAATAAGAAGACAAGAATTAAGTTTGACAATACGAAAGAAAGAATACAAGGTAGATAAACTGAGCTTTAAAGAAACTGTAAGCTTGCAAGGAAGGGAATAGTGGAAACGAGGAAGAATGGAACGAGTGCGAAGATGAACTGTGGGAAATTAATAAGAGAGGAATACAAAACAATGAAAGAAAGGAATAGTATGGAATGATGGGAGTAAAAGTGTAAAATTGAAAGACTATTGGCCAGGTTAACAGTGATAAAGAATTTTTTTTCTAAATCACATGATAGAAAAAGAGAAGGTAAATAAAGGGATAGAACAAAATGTAGAATTTTGTTGTTAAAGACTGACATATGAAAATAAAGTTAATGAATGGATGGAAATTAGGGGGAAAAAGAAGAATTGTGGGAAACAAAGAACACATTATGTAAGGGTAAAACAGGAAAAGAAATACAGAAGCAGACAATATCATTGGTCTTGTGGAAATTGTGGTAAAATGCACCAGAAAAATGAGGATAGATGGGGAAGAGATGGATTGCAGAAGAATATAGAATTACAGTGAAGAGAAATGAAGGCGGAAATGAAGGGAGAGAAAATATCTAAGATGTAAATGCACATGTTGAAGACCTATATTCTATCAGTTAATGAAGAACAAGTTCCAACTTTTTATTTTTTATAGTAGATTTCCCCTCGCACCTGCCTTGAAGACAATATTGAAAAAGGGTTAAAAAGAAATCGATGATTTTCAATAAAATTTTTCCATCGTGTGGGCCGATTTGAAGACACCATAAAAAAAAAAAATTGGCTCAGCGAGCTGCGACCGGAGTGTTTAGTAAAAGCCATCACACTCATAGCTTGCAATAAACAAAAAAAATGCAGCATAACCCACCCCCCCCCCCCCCCCCCCCCCCGTCAGAAAATGGGGGGATTAGCGACCCTTTTTCTTACGACCCCACTAAAGCCCAGTGTGCTTTGGAAAAATGGCACTAATTCTGCTTTTTTGTGGCAGAATTTGGCTTTTTAGTGGAACTTTTGGAAGTGACAACGGAACAAAATTGTGGTGGATGGCAAATTCTGTTTTGTGTTATGATATGATGCTACACATGGAGGACTCTCTGCTACCAGTGACAGCAATAATAAGCCGTTTCCTTGGCAACACGACTATTTAACTTTAGGTAGATGATTTTCTGCTAATAAAATCATGCTCTTTTAAATGAACTAACATTGTTTCAGCATTGGGTACCCCCTTTAACACTTTATGATTAGGTGAGCCAGGATTATAGGTGCCCATATGTATCTGGTTCCTACAACTGAAAGCCTTGCACAGCAGATTGGATGATGATGAAGTGCAGTTTGATATATCACAACTTTTCGGAAGAATTTTAAATTTCCAAGGTACATAGATCTCTTTGGGGTGGATATCATGCTTAAGTAATTGGAGAAATCATTTCTCACTGATAAATCAGGCTTTAAGAATCCATTACACAATACTTAATCCTCACTGAAACCTGTTGTAAAGCATTTTGTTGAAAAAATAATGACATCAACACCTGTTGAACGGGTAATCTTTATCAAACAATAATCATATATACAACGTGGAAAATACAGAATTCACGTCTGTGATGTTCATTCAGATTCCAAATGAATGGTTGATTTCACCATCACAGAATGAGGTGTTTGCTTTGATGATGATTTTCTAGACCATCTAATGCATTCAGGGTGCTTCAGTGGTCATGCTCAAAGCCAAAATGTTACTTGAGGGTATGGTATTTCATAGTAGATTAAACTCAAAAGGATGTTCAGGAAATGTACATATGAACTTTCATCCACATTTTCTCAGGGCAAGGTTGTTTACTTGTTTTGTTTTCATACCGTTTTTCATTTTGTTTTTATGCTTCTTTATTTGTTGTTTACTTGCTTTTTTAAACAATGCACTTTCAAAACTTCCAGATAGACATATTCAAAGATGACACAAATCAGCAATGTACTGAAATCTGAATGATCAAATTCAGTCCTGACAGTCAAAAGAACATAACTCCTTGATAAAGGATGTGAATTCAATATGCCCTTTTAGCACTAAAATATTTGTATATTGCCTTACAGCTTACTTCAACAAATCCTGTATCACTTCAAAAGCTTTAAAAATTCACTTTGGAGTTTATATGTACATGAAATTGGACCACTTTTATTATATTTCACATATCTGACATCTGACAGTTGAAAAGTTAACCTGTGGACACTTGTAAAAGGTTTACTCTTAATAAGCAATATATTTTTATCGCTTTAAGAGATGACAAAATTTTCCTAGGTAAGAACAGCAAGAAAGTACTATCTTGATAACATGTACAGTCTCATCTCATTGTCAAGAGGAAATATTTCCATAATACTTCACATCAGAATTTTATCTCTACTTTTGCACTCTTTGCGATCATTAGTAGGCAAATTTATGCAATCATATGAATAAGCGCCTATTTGTCAGCATATGACACATTGACACCTTTGGTATACATATATGAGTCTTCACACCTTAATGATCAATTATGCAGTCGATCTTATCTTAATCAGATAGGACCCCAGAAGGCGGAGAGGCTTACACATGAACAAAGCCTAACACTGGATATCTTCATGTTTATCTCACCAAATTCCCTCCCACTTCTCCCGCCTATCCACTTCCAAACTTTTCTTCCTCACTGAGCCTGTTTTTCTCCCTGTTCCATTGACTAACAGAAAATTACAATCAGTTTGTAATGATGTTAGTTAAAAGTTGATAAAAGGCTAGTTGAAGAGGGGATCGGCTATCAATTACAGGTGCTTCACAGATCACCTGATCTGCTTTTGCCAGTCTCAGCTGAAGCATACTCTAATTTGAACTAATATCATCTTTATTAACAAACCACAACTATAATTTTTCCCCTCCATGATCAAACAGCACCGCCAGTGTCAATTGCGAAAGGGGAACCTGTTAATTTTCTCTCCTTTACCAGAATCTTCCTTTTCAAATAATTTTTTTTCATACATGTGTGTGTGAGGCAATGAATAGGAAAGTCAGGCGAGTCAAAGGCAGCTCATCACGCTTTAGCTGGTGAATCAAAGCCATCTCTCATTGTTAACCAATCAAATTAAGTCACTCTTTGGACCGCAGCAATGGGACTGCATTAGTTCCACTTGCCTGGGCTCCCTGCAGGCAGTACAAGAACATCAAGTAACCTCCAGGACTATGCCCTTGTCGCAATATCCATACAATTCCCCCCCCCCCCTTTTTTTTGTTCTGAGCACAGATTGGTTAAGGCCTGGACAAGACATTTAGCAAGTTGAAAAAAAGCAGAAAATCAGCCTTTATTACAGTACATCTATATGACCTCCAATTCTGTATTAGAGGAGAAGAAGAAGAAGATCATTTCAAAGGCAGAAGCGCCCTAGAAGTACATTGAACTCTTCTTATTCTATAATACTGGATTAGCAAAGTTTCTAGAACAATATTACAGCTAGTAAAGAAATGAAAGAAAACTCAGAGTGTTCAACACCAATTTTATTTACATATAGTGTATCGAATTGAATTTGCAAAGAAGGTTAAAAAACTTGTCAGGTTTTCAGCTACAAGCTCACGTTCCAAAATTTCATCCAAAAGCCATTTGTCTGGATCCATAAAAGAGCTATAAAAAATACACATGTAAATTTAAGAGGAACAGGAAAATGAATAATCCTGGAAATCCAGAGAATTTTTAAAAAAACCTCCAATAAAGAATAGTTTCTTCATAGTTGGTACAAATGTCTTTGACAAGAAATGTATGCCAATGGTCTGACTTACTTAAAGGCATTGGCTAACTTTGTGAGCAGCTGATTTAAAAAATTCTCAAACTTAGATGAAACATGTGTATGAGTACTTGTATTTATACTCAAAAACCCTGAAACCAACCATAATTTGGAAGGAAAAGCTGTAAGTTAGACGCAAACCGCGATTTTATTAGTCTTCGTCTCGAGAGACACTGAACTAAGAGGACCGTTTGCGCGAATTAAAAAATACCGTTACTTGCCTTCCGCCGCGTGATACGTCAATACACACAGTGCGGTCCGTTGAGTCATGTGCGCATGCGCACTCCTTACGTTGGGTCTATGCCACCATAGTATGCAACCGACCCTCGTATATTTTCAAACATTGGTTCACATTTCTAATATTTAAAAATACTTCCCGTGGATATTATGCTCTGAAACTTTCACACTGGTATTTTTACACTATAACCCTAATGTTTATCCCATTTTTAAGTAACAAAATGAGATTTTTTAAAAATCATAACAATGTTAGCCAATGCCTTTAAGAAAGAATTACTTTGCTCTAAATTTGAATTTAAAGTCTACCAATCACTTAAAATGTATGGTTCTTCATATTAGATATTCCATACTATTCCATGCTAGCTTCCAATATTCAAAATGGAGGGTTCATATAATAAAAAGTTCTGTGTCGAGATCTTGCTATTTTGAATACACAAATTATACCCCGTTTAAATCTACATCACTCGGTGTCACACCAGATGACTGTCTGGTAAAGTCGGGGTGAAATTCCTTCTCAAACACGAGGTAACAAAAGCGAGGACCGTTTAAATCAGAACGCACATCTGCAGTAATCGCGAGGTGCGTTGTCATGGTAAAATTTCCAGCGGGGGGAAAAGCGCGCGCTGCACAGTCGTGTTGAAATAAAGAAGAAATAATAGAAGTAGGCCTACCGTACGTAACTGTGTTACTTCGTAAATTAATCTTTCATTTGTGAACTCGACGTCGACAGTTACAGAGACACGTTTATACTTAACTCGAACATGTGCAGCTAGTCACTTATACATTGAATATATTGGTATTTGTCATTTAAAAAAAACATCAGAATGATCAACTTACAGAATGAAAATCAATATATAATATCAAAATATGTTTTAAAAACATTTTTATGGGCACTTTATTGAAAGCTTAACGTGAAACACCCTGTTTTTGCCAATACATGTTCTGCAAACATGTGCTCACCTAAGTGCGCGCTCTGACGAGAGGACTTCCGTTTTCTACCCCACGAGCGTTTAAATCTATGCTCAAACAGGGGATCATGCCGGATGACTGATGAAGTTGTGCCGTGTAGTGCTAGGCCGTCTAGCGTGATTTTTCACCTCGCGTTCATGCTTTGTCCTTTGTGCCAAGACCGTTTAAATCTACAGTGGACAAAGGATGACACGAGGTAACCTCCAGTTACCTCGCATTTTTGGTAGATTTAAACAGGATATTAATGTACCTATAGGCAGGACTGCACAGGACTGCACAGAAGACAATTCATTTCTTCATACTCCTGAATGATTAACCCGTAAAATTCCTGGCAAAAGTTTTGAGGTAGACTTTATACCTCTAGCTACAAAATCTATTCACAGTTAACTGGCACACTTTCAAATCACTGTGAGATTTTTATTCAAAAAATATAAGGCTTTCAAAAGCTTTACTTTAAAAATGTAACCAGATACAAGTACATAAATAAATGAACTTGAAGGTCAAATGAAGAGCTAAAAATAGAGTTTGATCTTAGGAAAATAATAGTTTATATAGACAACAATCTTTCAGAACTGTGCAAATAGAATAGGTATTACTTTGATCATCATTTCATCTTCCTCTACTACAATACACCAGTACTACATGTTTACACATGTATGTTTCATCTTTTCTTCACAAAAAATTTATCAGCATGAAATGACTAAATCCCACTCTACAAGACTTTGATCCATTGAATAATACTCCTTACAGGTGGTATCAAGGTTAATGATGATGGATATCACATAAGTCTGCTAAACAAACAGAGCTTACTTCAATGAGCAAGCATTTAAGGTGCTAATAGCTAATAATATCCCTGCCAACAATGTTTCAATCAAAATTGTGCTTAAGGAAAGAATAATAATTTCTTGTGCTTTAAGGAATTAAAGATGATTACTTTTATCTCCATGCAATCATCCTCCTTATCAGAACAGTGATGATTCCTCACCAATCTATCTATAGGAGACATCTCCTGCTGTCTAAAGTTATCCCACAATGACTTCAATACTATCAGCGGCTGGTATCTGCGTTCACGGACAGCTATCACGGCAGTTCGAGACAACATGAATAGACGTTGAAGATTGTAAGCCATTATGTATGTGCCCTCCAAGTTAGAAAATGAAGCAGACACAATATATGCGAGAGATCATCCACCAACAGATTCTACTGTTGCTAGGTCCTGTTTTATAATTGTAAATGAGGGAAAATTATTCAAACCAGTGTTCACACTTGTCTCACGATATGCATTTGTAGACCCTTCTCCCAAGATACATACAATTACAAGAAAGATGAGCGAAATGCACTTTCACATGTATTTTCCAGTGCATGTATGATGCTTGAAACTGGTCTGTGATGCTCATTTGAAACTGAAGTGCATCAGGGTAATATTGTATTCAACATCAATAGGGGCGGAGCTTAGTGTTCAGCCACTTAGAGAATACTGCTGAAATGACATGATTTGGATATTGTGCGAGAATCTAATTTACTGCTTGAATGGAAGCAATACATAAACAATGTGCTCAAATCCATCCCCCAATTTATTCGTAACAATCCCCTTTTAACGTGCATGGAAACAACAAAAATCTGGCTCACGCGATGTGTACATTGTTCAATGATATGCACATTGCCTCCGCCCTATTTATCATACAAAACAAACGCATCAAAATATCTGACATGACCTACATATAATAAATCACACATACGCAAAATATGGGAAAATGTATTTCAATCACATTTATGCTAAACTAAAATCCATGTATAATACACAGTGCCTGTATTGAGGGCAAAACAAAACAGAACAAAACGTCTGTCGCCCTCTGCTCGAAAGATACCTCAGGCATGCGCTGTCATCTTTCTAAATCAATATTATTCACTAATAAATTTTAGCAAAACAAATAACAAAAACTCTGGTTTGAATAAAGCATGGTAAATATCTGTTTGTATAGTAGCTGATATCATCCATTTATACAAAAAATGAAATTATCATTACAGATTTATAAGTTTAAGAATGGTCTGTACACACAATCAGCATATATCTGGATTCTGAGCTTTCCTAACATCCACTGAAAAACATGCAGTGATTATAACATTTCTCTGCATTTTCTCTTTTGGGTCATTCTGAATGCACTAAATGTTAGCTCATTTTTGGCTAGTGTAAACACTCCAATTTTCGGAGCCTTCCAATCATATTTAATCATCAATTAGGCAATTACTCATCCTTTTGAATGTTTTCATTCATTCTGCACCAGCTATCTATCACACCTCAAATGAAAAATTTTATGAATAAAATGCTATCCATCACTTCATTATATTATTATCCATTTTTCAGGGCATTCCACCCAAATCGGTAATGAACAAAAGCACAGAATGCTTTCATTCATTGAGGGATTAACAATTCTGTTTATCAACATTTTCTTATGCTTGCCAAGCCAAAATGGCAACAAATTTTTCAATGAGTACTATCTATGTTACAGATCTACAGTTCCGGTACAAGGCTGAATAAAAAGAAAAGTAACATTTGACGGAGATGGTATCGCTTTGGGGCATAAATCACGCATTGCAGATATGAAGTTCTCCCCAAAGTACAAATCTGTATGGTCATAAAGATGTATATCAAACTAAATTGGTCTATGTAAAATGACTTGTCACGACTTAGGGTATATGCCAATTATGTTGAAAGATGCTGTCTACACCAAAATCATGTTAAAGGTGAAATTCAAAGAAAATCACAGAATAGGGTTAATTATATATGAATGGAAACGGGGAAGTATGTAGAAGACAGTGGTGTTCATTATTGCTCCTGTAAGTTCCAAGAAATTATCTAAAAATACATTTTCCAAAAACGCCCCTCTGATTCTCAGAACCCGGAAGTGGCTGCGAGCGAAACGGGTCCCCAATGATGATGTAGGCCTATGGACGATCTGCGGCGAGCTAGGCGCTTGCACGTAATAAAACATTGTGCATTGAGATGATCGCATGCATACTCTTCACTAAAATATCGTATTTATTATGATAGGAATGGCTAGCTAGCGTACAGAGACTGGACGTCACCACTGATCTCAGATTGTGTAGAGCTGGGGTGTAGAGATGAACATCATACATGTATTGCATTATATAGCATAGCTTCAAGTCTTTATCAAGGGATTTTTTCCCTATAATACTCTGATTAAACCTGATTTCGATAACGAATTTCATTCGAAAAAATATTTTTCAAGGAATTTATTTTTCAGTGCAGGTTATGATGATTTTCAAGCAAATAAACAGTGAAAATAACCCAGATACGAAATTATAACTGAGCAAAGACTATCACCAAAGGCCTAATTGAATTACAAGCCAAATTACTCTCACCTTCGCCTCACCTACTTCACCTCACCTACCTACTACATACAATTGACTACTGAAATGCCGAGTATGGAAAAGTTAACTTGAGCTTATAAGCACATGTAAATATAAGTTAGCTACTTAATAGAAAAGAAAAACAAATTAGCAGTAAGGTGATTACCATTTCTATATTTTCTTTACACAAGTTCAAACTATTCGCCAAGAAAACAATTTTAAATTCAAGAAAACAAAGTATTCTGTCTATCCCTCCGTCTTTCGTGAATTATAACACCCCTAAAATTAAAATGGTATGCCCCACAACGGTTACATAGCATGTGCAAGGGAGACTGTTCTATTGTCTTATGGGATTTTTTCCCCTTTCTAATTGCAAAAAGTCATCATTAAATTGTAGAATTTCTCCGACATTATTATATGAATAATGTTAAATAGAATGGTTGAAACATACTTTGAAAACATTCACAGAATGATGAATTTATACAAACAATGCAGAAACATCGTTTTAATCACTCCCTTGGACACGACACATCACATTCACCACATTCACAACACACCACATCACAGGCTATTGTACATATGATGACGTCAGGGGTCTCGCATCGAGTTGGGCAACGTATGCACAGGCAACATTGGGGGTCCGTTTTATCGATTTGTGACAGGCAATATTTGTTTCCCACTTACTTTTCAAAAGTTTCAATCGGTTTCATAGTGATTTGTGCACCATAAACTTTATTTTGATATGAAATTCGAGCATATTCAAAACCTATGAATAGCAACTTTAAAGTTAATACCACATCATTTTGATACCAGTGTATACAGCGGAAACTCACAATAACGAGGACCATGGGACCATTAAAATTACCTTGTTATATCATGAATCTTCTCATATCACGGTAAAAATGAACATAAAACCTGGGACCTGCAAAATTATTTTATTTCAGAGGTCTTTAAGACAGGTTTCCATTGTACATACAGTTGTTTGCACAGTTTTCACACACGATTTTCATCCCCCCCCCCCCCCCCCCCCCCCCCCCCCCCCCCGCCCTCCACCTCCATTTAATGCTTTTTTTTTTTTTAAATTCCTGTCAGTGTCATTCTTATGTCGAAACATAAAACTAGAAACTTGCAAGAAAGATTACTTTGTCAATCTCACGGGTAATCCATGCCAATATTAGAGTTTAGAGTATATGCTTCCAAAGCAAAAGTCAACCACATGCATTCAGAGTAACTAATATTTGATATTTATGATAGTTGAGAAGGGGGCTATCTGAAATGCTTGACAAGTCATGGAGTGTACGATGTTCAAATGGTTCCATGACATTTGCTCTGGCGACAATTGCTCCCATGGAAATTCTGCATGTTAAAGCCAAACAAAAAATCTAACCCCAAGCCTAACACTAATCCTTATCCTCACATTATTCTGAACCAAAACCCCTATTACAATCCTAAACCTAACCCTATGTCTTCAGAGAAATTAAGACGGGAGCAATTGTCACAGGAGCAAATGTCGTGTCACCGTTCAAATATTTCATGGGAAATGCATTTTTACGTCCATCAGTGTCAAGCAACAACTATGGCAATCTAAGAAGGTCTTCAGGTTCAGCTGATGCATCTGAATTCCCAGAAAGGTTTCGGAGATAAACACCCAATCTCAGGGATTACCTAAAAAGATGTGAAACCTGAATATTTTGTCCATTCTTGTTTTCTCCTGCTAGCATGATCAGGCCCATTTGAGATGATTCATCCACACATTCATCATAATAGATTAGCATCTTGACCTGCAGTTCATCTCCACCAAGACAGATTTCATTGCCACTTCCAAAGATATCACAGATTTTCAAGTGTCTCAAAAGTGAAGACTACCAGTAGGAAGATGTAGAGGAAAAAAAAAAAAACGTAAAAAAAAGAGACTAGTTTTCAAAAGTATTAATTAACAGATGCTTGGAAAAAGAGACTCAATGTTCAGTTCAGAATTCAAACATCTTATTATTTCTATCAAGTCTGTTTTTCGAGGAGGTCCAAATATTAGGAGAACATTTAATGCCTGAGGATACTTGCAACTTTGGGGTCACATTTTGTGTAACACAACTACTTGCTTTTTAAAATGGTTAACTGTGCATTCCAAAGAATGTTACATGTACAAATGACTATGATTAAGCCATAATCAACCCAATGTTGATGAAAAATGAAAGTTGTGTCTGGTGGAGAGCTAATTGAAAGATATATTTTTAAAAATTTTAAAGTATAAAAATGGAAGAAAATGGTACAACAAGAATAGGAATGAGACACAAGTAACAAAAGGAAAAGGAGGAAAGTCATGATGCGGAGAGAAAAGATGACCTTGAAACGGAGGATTCAAAAGGATTTTGAAAGATCAGGAAGGTATGGAACCTGATATGCTCAATAACTCCTCCAGTTTACCAGCCCACACATTATCCCCTCTGCCATTCTCCAATTTGCACTTCTCCATCTCTTTACAAATTCTCACTCATTTTAGGTCACTGCCAATCAAACCTACAAAGACTTTACCTTCTAGAGCTCATCAGCTAGCTTGCAGGCACAAACCCTGGTCTGTTGAAAACACGTCGTAGAGGTCTGAGTAGGAAACTAAAAGAGCTCAATGGGTCGAACAGCTCCAGACCAGCCAGTCGGTACATGGGCTAGGCTTCTCTCAAGACCCAATGGCCAGAATTCACAAAAGAGGCTTTAACCATGGGCTGGTTTATACCTCTGTAAGCGTACTAAAATAAGTGTAAACTGGCGCATAGTGACCATGCGCACACTTTAAGTACACAGATAATTGGACCAGATTCTGTGAGCATGTATGCTTAAAAAACCTTTAAGGGGGTTTAAACCACCTTGTGGTTTAAACCTCTTTTGTGAATTCCGGCCAGTTTATTCTAATTAGCGTCTGTACCTGCAAAGTGCAGACTATTCATCAGAGGCCATTAGTTTGGTTTGGTTTGATTTTCATTTTCCATATTGAAAAGACATAGGATATGAACATACAACACAAACATGAAAACATCAATAAATTTGTAAATCCAAAGTTCAAATGAAAAATTCAGCTGGAAAGCTTTATTCAGAGGCATTATTGAAATGCTTCTGTTCTTCCTTGAGGTCCAGAGAAAGACTCATCACAGGTCTTTTCAGATTTGCTAACACTGCAAAAATGGTTTTCATTGAAGGTTACATGCATTTATATATTCTTCAACAACCATATTTGTACAACTCTTTTTGATTTTTCAAAACAACACTCTCTTACCTTTATGAAATAATAACATATAAACATATAAATATATGTAAACAAATGCTCACTGCCAAACCTCAAAACTAAGATCAGCAACCAGACTGAGAACAGCTCCTTCAATAATCAAATAATTCGGACCATATCAGCTTATCTGACAAATGATTTATAGAGAACCGCAAATATTTGTTAACAGTTATCGATAATTATTATCATTTCGAGGGAAATCAATAAACTCCTTTTATGGAAAATTTTAAACTTGAAACTCTCCATGTGAATAATCGATGAAGGTTTTATAAAAGAAGACTTATCATTATTTAGTTTAAAAACAGAAGGAAAGAAACAAAACGAAAATAAGGCTTTTCATAAAAACGTAATACAGGGATGAAAAATCAATGCCTATCAAAGTTCAATCTGGAGTGCATAAATGAAGATCTACATTTTTTTTATAGAAGGAAACCGACTTAAATCATAATAAAAGCAATTGATTAAATATGTCAATATGAAAAGTTTAGGGCTGATATAAATGCTCTAAGTAAAAGGACATTTATCATATCAATGCTCATGAACTGTTTAGGGTTCAGTTCTAATTTGCTTTCAATTTTAGCTCTGTGCCCCAAAAATCTTTGTTCCTTTCCTTGCTTTTCTCAAATATTCTTGAATAATTAGGTTGACTAAACATTTAGTAGGTTTCATTTATAAAGAAAAAAAAAGAAATGAAAATGAAACTATTATGGACAACTGCAGGATAAAGTTTTATTTCTGATCTGTTCCTCCATGATACCCTTCTTTTTCTTGTTTTTTAAAAAAAATTTATATGTGTCCCAAAGTTTCTAGAAAGAAAGGCTTGGCTCTGAGGCCTTCAAAAGAAACTCTCCAAAAGTTTGATGACGTAGATGTGTAATCATATAATTGTTTGCCGAGTACATGTGTATGGTGAAATGTATCCAGGCTAGCAAGTGCCCCCGGGCATTGACAGCTCTTTGATTGATGGAATTACAATGTACTGTTTATCCCAGTCTTTACCGAATTCATTTGGAAAAGTCCGACAAAAGAAAGAATAAAAGGATAATGAATGAATAAAACGGTGTCGTTGCAAAGAAGATTCGGTATCAGTGATTTGATGAAATATCCAGGTCTTGTAGTATTCTTCTAAATAGCGTCTTTGTGTTTGTCCATGCCTTGCAACGCTGCACCCAAATTGGCACTGTTCTGTCAGCATCGGGGAGCACTGTATCAATGAACTACGTAGTTACAAAAGCAAGCCTATCGGAATCATCCAAGTGAGACATATACCGTTTGAAGCCTTATGGTGTTGCTTTATGCAATCAAACAATTTTTCTTTTGCCTGGTATACAGAATGCCCTAGATAAAAGTCTGGTGCCTTTCTTATCTGATCTTGGACTCCGACAGTGCGAAACAAGGATTATATCTAAAAGGCTTTTAGGAGGATGATAGGGGGTTTTGGCAACAAATTACCCGTTCTCCCCATCTTCAGTAGAAGAATAGAGAACAAAAGGCAAAACAGATGCTGAATTGAGAGTACAAAATATGTATTCTCTCTCCCAATTCACTCTCTCAATTCTCATGAACAAACATCCGCCCCAAAAAATGACAGATGAAAGGGGAGGGATCTTCAATGGTTGAGGATTTCACAATCCTGATCTGTGACCAGATAACCAAACACTTCTTTCAAATCACCACTAAACAAAGAGGAAGCGTGAATGTTATCTCCCACGACATCAACAAATATTTATGTCAATTATGATAATGCCATGGTTCTTTTTTTCAAGCGAATTGAGAGGCAAAGACCTGAACTATGAACACTTCTCAGTCCATCTGATTTGAATACACCTGCTCTAATGAAAGAAAATTGTCAATTATTGATCAAAAGATAACAATGAGACACAGGAGATTGTTAATTTAAAATACAATCAGGAAGCCAATATGCAAAGTTAATGGAAAAGAAAGCTCCCAGAAATCAGTCTCCAACCGCTGAAGAAAAGTGCAGGATAATTACACCTGAATATATTTTGCTCATCAGGATGAAATATAAAATTTCAGAATAGTTATTTTGCATCTTCATTTTCTCTGTAATGAAGGTCATGTCTGTAACAATTAGATCTGTTCATAATAAACACATTAGTTCAAAGTGGGCTATTAGTTCAAAGTAGTGTACTATTAATTTGAGTGCAAGGACACTAAGTACAAGGACAGTATATCAACAGAAGGGCTTCGGGGTGCTCTAAAGTTTTTTCATCTGACTGAAAAGTTATATCAATGACTTGTGCGGATTTAGAAATCAATTTCTTTTCCAAAAATACTACAGTAATCTCGAAGATAATTACTGGAAGTACAATCTTTGTCATTTATGTCATGATTTAGCTCAAGATTGTTTTCCCCCTTTCTTAGTTGTCGTTTATCTTTATTCTCTCCTCTTCTCTTTTTTTTTCTTCGCGCTGTCACTATCTTATTGTCACTAAGGTTTTTTCCTTTTCTCCAACTTTCAATCTTATTATTTTTATTCTCCTTAGCCCACTATCTATCACCTTTTTCTTTTCTCTAATCTTCTATTGCTCTAGTTGTTAAACACACTTTCTACCACTCCCTATGACTAACCACCACTGAACATTGCTCTCCCCCCCCCCCCCCCCACCAAAAGAAGAGGCAGGAGAGTCTAATAAGCATATGCCAGCAAACTCATGATTGGTTTTAAATGATTGCTGAAGTTTCATACACAGACTACAAAGCACCCCTCTGAACAAAAGCTGCTGAAATATTTCATATTTTCATGCAATAAAATAATAGGAAGAAGATTCATGGGTGCCCATCAAGAAGGGAAGATTTATGGCTACTCGGTTGGAGATCGACAGGAGGCATTGTCGAAGCAGGAGCCATTTCTGGGGCAAAATTTAAATGTAACTGACTGCTTTCTTCCATCTAGAGATCAAGTTGGTGATAAGTGCCTTGTGTCACGTTGAAATGGGATGGGGGGGGGGGAGAGGAGGGCCAGCGTCAGGGCACATTTACCAGGAGATGCTATCATCAAATAAATATTGTGATTTACTCCCATGGTGAATAGAAGCAACTTTGATGAACTGCTAATGACTTGCACCCCTTTTAATCCTCTATTCTATCATCAATCCCTGCCTTCCATTCAAATCAAACAAAGATTTACACATCAATTTAAAAGCCTCTGAGGGGTTTACACAATGCATGACTTAGTACCTTGAGTGATGTTTTCATAGCTTTCATGTATCACTTCTTATTAGGACAGTATTGTTTAGGAGTTGCCTGAGGAATGGAGAAAGGGGACTCATTTGCAGAATTGGTCACTGTGACAACACAGGGCAGGGCCCATTGTACGTAACTCCAAAATGTCTTGCTTGCTCCATTAATTCAGTAATGGGAATTTACAACTTAACAGGGTGATACAATGCACATGATTAACTGGTACATCATGTACAGAAGATGAATGATTTCCAGCTATTAACTAGAACTTCACTTTAGGGAATTCTGTATTCCCCTCTTTAACCTTTATCTCTTCTTTTCTACTGCCATTTGCTTTGTAAAGTACATGTAAGAATATAAAACTGCCGCCGGAAACCAGCAATGTTTCAGATACAGATTGTTTGGTAACACAACTTCTGTGTCTCTTCACACTATGATTTCCCTCTGTATTTCCAAAATTCATCTTCTTCTTTCAAGATGCACTTCTTTCTAAACCTCTTTCTCATTCTATCTCTCTTTGACGTTCAATGCATTGCAGAGTAAGAATAATCTATTAAATTCATTAGGCTACATGTTGCCATTCTTCTAAAGTTGGTGAATCTCCTCGGCACTACAAGCTGCAAAGAAATAAAAACGGTTGGCCAAAAATAACTACTGAATCTATTTCCTCACCTTTATTTTTGGTCTGGTTCTCACCACCATAACCCCCACTATCACTGCTCCCATCCTGCCCTCCAGTCTTTATGGACTCTGGTGGCTTCCCGTTGGTGACTGCACAGCTGTACGAGGATAGAGCAGGCAGCACCTCCCGGTCATGGTACCCATTCTCCTGCTCGCCACCAATCTCCTGCTTGATTGTCCGCTGGGCGGCCGAGGGCACAGGCGTCTGGGTCGCAGACGGAGGACAAGGCGTCTCGCTCTGGACCCGGATAGGCGGGATGGGACGGTGCTGCGGCCCTTGGGTCAGTTCAATGAAGCTGCGTGGGGAGCCATTTTGTGGGCTGCCATTGATCACATGGTGCCCATTGGTTAGCCCGCCCTCTTTGTTGCCTGGAGGAGAATGCGAGTCAATCTGCTGTGGTTGGTTGCTCATCTTATCATTTAAATATCTGGATGAAGTAGAAAAGTAGTAAAGAAGAAGTGATTCGTCATGTTACTTTGTTACCAATGCTCTTGTTTAAAAAAAAACCATAATATGGGACAAGTTTGATGTAACTGTCTCACACTAATCAGAAGTCCACATACTGTTCCTTTTTGTTCAAATATTTCAGAATAAGACCCAATATTGAAATTTGAAATGATATTTTAAAAATTTAGAAGTGGCGTATACTGGATTTACGATGATCTATATTACTTCCTATTAGCATAATCACTATTCAAATTATGCTGCTCTTCCAAACTTAAAAGAACATTTTTCTTTCTATAATTCATCATTGTAGATTCACAAAATTATGAAATTCAGGATAATCTGTTTAATATCACTGCTCATTCATCTTATGTGTAAGGCCCCATGCTATAAGCTTTCATACGAGCACAACATATTCATAAATGAGCATATAACTACAAATAATATGGGATAGAGGTACATGTACAATCATTTTTCACATCAATTGAACCAGGTGATCAATATTTTGACCCCAGTGACCTCTGACCTCTTAGCATCCCAGGAGAAGTGGTCAAAGGAATTCCCGCCTACACACATCCTACTCTGTAGTGAGTGGGCTCCTCTCTTGAATTATAGAAGCAAACCTGTATATGATGTACATATTTTGCATATCCACAACTGATGTGGACCCTAACTATCCCCCTACTCATCTGAAAGCCCAGATGAAATGATAGACTTGCAATAGTTATACAAGTTACATAGGTCTGCCATAGCAGCAGCAGGTACATTCTACCTTCCTTTCCAGAGGAGTTCACACCCCTCCTTGTCATTTCCCTGGATACACCACTGATGTACTGCAGCATTTATACTGCAACCGCTCTACATGGCAGACTGAAAACTACACATGCATCTCTTCATACTTTATAAGTACGAAAAACAAAATAAATCTGATCCTTTGGATAGCCTTTTCAGAACATTGCCTATGTATAAAGGATCAAAGTTAAAGATTTAACGCAGATCATTAACCCACTGGCTACTTAATTCTCTTATTTCTTTAGGATTAATACATGGAACACTTAGTTCCAATAGGCAATGGGACATTGGAGACATTAGAGCCATTCACACACAAGGTAAAAAGTGCAATTCAAAAATCTATTTTCTAATTGCGATTAGAAAATCAATTTTATTTTGTGTGTGGACAGAATAATCTCACTAATAATCGCGATTCTAATCGCGATTCAACTCGCAGTCTGAAGTGCGATTTTTCAGAATAATCGCAATCATTTGCCGTGCGTTGCGTGTGTGAACGGAATTGCGATTAGAAAATCGGTTTTATCTATCCCATCATTCTTTGCGCGTGTGCGATCGATGCGCTGAGCATGCAGTTTGCAGTGTATGCATTTTTTTAATTTCTCCAAGCCAGATGTTTTTTTCATATGGCCACCAAAGACTGTCTCTCAGATCTTTTCCCATCTGACGGCAGAGTATGAACCATTTGTTCATTTATCATTTCAAAAGTTATAGGAACTGCCTAATTAATTTTTATTACTGAAAAGTACTTATGATGTGTTGCTTCATAAAACTGGACTTTACACCAATAGGAATAATCTGAAGTTCACAATAATGAAAATGAAATAAGGCATAGCTGAAGATACGAGCCATATATTTGCATTTTCACGGTTGAACTGTTTTTATTGACAGTAAACAGAGGTTATTTGCCAACAATCAAAACTTATGAATTCACTCAATAACTGGAACACCTACAGTGGACATCAAAGCCTTTCTTGTGAGCGGTCAAAACTAGAATGAAAAGCCCTCTGATCATAAAACGACATAACAGGTTGACAGGCTGATGGCGAGAGGCGATAGTAACGGGTGAAATCATCACCATAAACAACAACCTAAACTAATCCTTTCAGAATAGTTGCAAGAAATAATGAACCAGCGATAGATCACAAAGATAGAAACAGAATCAAAATGGGAATTGTTCTCCGGCAGCAAAATGACCATTTGAATCAATTTACGGTCTGTATCACATCAGAAGTGGACTGGTCACTTATGACCACTAGACCGATGACGTCACAGGCAAAACATTGGGTTTGCGTCAATGGACTTACAATGGGCTTACAATGGGCGTTTGTGGAGTATCGGCGGACAGTCTAGGACAATAGGAGATTAGTACTGAAAGAAAGAAATTTGAGAAAAGGTGCGCTAGTGATGTCTTTTAACAAGGACAGATGGGGCACAAGGTCCATTAAAGGTACATGTATACACAGCTATCTCTGTGAGACTGTTGGTCAGACCATGGATATCATTTCTATTGGGTACTTGGCAGATTAATATCACTCTCTTAAATTTGAATGATGTTGGGTTGGGAAGTACATGCATGTACCATAGGCAAAATGAAGGAAAGTGCATTAATCTTAGACCCTGGGAACTTCTCACTACCAAGGTGAAAACCTTTAACGATTGAAAGTAGATCCTCTCTGCCAATTACAGACTAGTGAAACTGGTCACAGATGATTGAATATTGATCATGTTTGATGCAGAGTTTGACATTAGCAGGCAACGTACCAAGGACCAATACTATCTTCTGTTGTTGTTGTTGTTGTTGTTGTTGTGGTAAGTGGTGGTGCGTCGACAAACTTGTGTCCTGTGCACCAGGCGCTATACAGAGATTCTTCAGGTCTACTCCGGTAAAATTTCCTCCAATTTCTATAAAATAAAAACTCTATATATTACTGGTTCTTGCATAATAATAAAGAAAGTGAATTAAGTCCTTGAACTCATGGGAATCATATACTGAGAGAAGTGTGTATTATCAGTAATTATTATGTACACATAGTCTAGACTTTCATTCTCGTGTCTCTAATGTATGTTAGGATATGATCATAGTTGTGGGGGTTATCCTTGTATCTCAATTTATCACAGGATTCAGGCTCCCAACCAGGCCCCCTGAAAAAACTTAGCAGGTGTGTTTGTAAATAGTACACATCCTTTAAGATTTATCAAGATTTCTGTGGCTTAAGACTTGTACCGAAATGTATTCTGAAACACTGTTTGGGTGATCCAAGAAAATGAGGATTTTAGCCTTTTGATAACATGGTTTTTCCAATTTATTGAGCTGAAAATATATGTATGCTCTGCAAGTCAATGGAGACTTGTTGGAATCACCCTTGAAGAGAAAGGAGGGGGAAAATATTAATTCTGAGTATACATATACATATGCAAATAAGCTCTGGAAAATTTTACAAACAAAGATATTTGATAATAATATACCTTTGATGGAAATTGCCCAGAGGAGCTTTCCCATAGAAATAATGTAAATATCCATGAACAAAAGAATAATTTTCAATGAGAATGAAAAAAAAGTCAGTTTTTTCCCAAGATTTGATAATAATGACAAAATACATGTAGATAATTCCCACAAAAATCACAATATGACAAATTCTCTGATAAAAACTCTGTGAAGGGGATAAGTCAGCAATTCACATAACATATGATCTTGCAGTTGACTACCATATATGTACACAGCACTGAATTAAAGATCACATTTTGTTTATGGTTATGGGAATTTCAAACCATAGAAGTTCACATCATAACGCACCCTTGTCAGTCTGTAGCCGTGCGTTTAATAACCCTTATCAAAATCCTTGATCTTATTTCTGACAGATTGTATGAAAGATGGGAAGAGATAGGAGGTTGTTTCTGATCAATAATTTCTGTGGACTCCCTCCTTTTTGAATGCTCACTTTGCTTCAACCATGTAATCTGAGGGCAGATCTTATAAATGGTCCAGGAAAGATTGATTTTGTCACAAAATTAAAAAAACTACATATGGAAGAATGCATTCACTCTGTACAGCAATGTATGCATTGTGTGTACCACTAAATATTCATCTAATCAGTGCCCTACTTTCAGAATAACCCATGACCATCCACTGATACTTCAAAAACATTCAAAAGCTGTAAAATGACAACTGACTCATTTTTTCTTTTATTTAGTTTCAGGTAAGAATGTGAAAAGATTATCATTCAAATGTGCATTTACAGTGTATATGTTTCAAAGTACTCTCAATAAAAATATACACACATGAGTATACTGTGTGAATATAATAAAATGCTAGTTATGTAATATCTTTTCAAAATTAAAATATTTCATCACACCTTTCATAATGAAAGGAAATACATAGCTTAAATCCCAAGAAAACTGATATTTCAACCTTTGGAGAATGCTTACAAATAGTACATTGTAGTCAAGGCTTTCAAGCTGCCTATCAGTGATGAACATTGTAACCCCTCTCCCCTCCCCCCTTTTTTTTTTGCTTGTTAGCAATTTTTCGGGTAAAACTGACACCTGAAAAAGCCAATCTCCCCCCCCCCCTTGAAAAATTCAGGATCATGCACTGCTACCTAATACACTATACATTCAAATTAAAGTACTAGTCAGCTACTGTTGAATCTGAATATATGATATGCCCTAGAATCTCTAGATCAGACATACATGTACATGACTGTATATGCATGTCTAACAGCTACATGTACATTTAAGAGCAGTTTGCTCTCTCTCAAAAAATCACTAGGTCCTTCTTAAACATTCAACTCTGCGGTATATCTCAACAAGACCTGTACAGCTACAATGAACGTACATTTACATTTAGTGCTCAGGCCTGCCCACAGCTTTTTTTTTTCTTGATCTCCAAAAGTGATTGGAATGGGTCCCCTGAGAATTTCGGGCTCGTCCCTTGTAATGGTGTTTGTACCGAAGAACAAAGGGAAGGGAAGAACAAAATCAATATGTTGCTTGATGCATGTCCCAATTATTGTAAAGAACAGAAGAATAAACAAATACACACATACACATACATGTAGATGTACAATCATCCTTGTTTATTGTACTGTACATTGTATCTCTCTTTTTTCTCCTCCTTATTTCTCTTACTTATCTCAATCATCACTTTTCTTCTCTCTCCTCTCTCTCTCTCTCTTCTCTTTTCATCAATCTTTCTCTCTTGCATTTTCCTTCTACACATCTTTACCCACTGGCTCTTGGACTGGAGTGATCCTGTATTAATTAAACCTAAATAGGAATTATTTAGGGAATTTAGCAGTCAACAGGTTAAAGTCAATCAATAGACACACACACCAACACGGTATCATTAATTGCGCTTCTAGTACAGATATGATGCATGTCCAAAATTCATATATTGGTGTGTGATGCGTGTACAACATTTATATACAATATATATATATATAAAGTGATCAAATTACAGAAAGAATAAGTCCTCAAAATAGCTCAAGCCTCTGGACTTGCACAAGCCATTTCATAGAATATTTGGGCATTCTACAATAACAAAAAAGGGGAACCAGTGTCCCACTTGCACCTGTATGTCACTAGGCATTTCCCTAACTCCTACATAACAGCCCCGATCTAGGATTTCTACCAAATTGACTCCTGCATTCTTACAGGTGACCCCTCCTCGATTCCCTGTTCTTGGAGGATCCATCATCGTTGATAGCGCTCATACAGCCAGCATCTGTCTACACCGCGCACTATCAAAGAATCGGGGACCAGACTCCACACCAGTAAACAAATGGATGCACTGATGAGAGTTGAGTCGTTAGGGGGAGAGTTACGGGGAAGAAAAGATCGCGCCTGACCCACATAATTTGCGACCCGCACTCTATAAAGTTGTTTGTGACAAGGGAGTATGTAATGGATTCTAACCATTGCTGTTGTTGCTTCATGATCTTGAATTTGAACCCAATTTCAGGATTCAAATAACATCGGTATGATCTCATAAAATGTTTCTATATAAGGAGGTTTTGGTGGTAAACAGCTGAGGTTGATCATGAGACTGCCTTGTCAAGGGATGACCTTTATGAGTATATACATGTAGCCTCTTTATGTCTACACCTCATAAATGTAAATGTTTGATTGGAGGCTAACATACCATTACTGACAAATCAACAAACACCAAAATGTAGTAGTAGTACTTGTAGCTTTCCTGTCAAATTTGACACAACTCTTCTTTGGTCAAATCAGAGCAAAATACAAGAAGAAAAAAAAGCACTCAGTAATACCAACATTTCAACACTTCTTATCTACCTGCATATCACAGGCATGGATAGAATTAGTGATCTAATTGCACATCAAAAGTAGATAGAAGCATATATCTCACATCTAGACTATTTACTTTTCTTCCTTTGACTTGGGAAACACATGTTTGGTGATAAGATTTGGAAAGGAATGCAAATATAGCACTGGTCATTGTCTGGTTAATTATAGGAGAGATTATTCAATTCAAGGCAAATTTTAGAGAAGATTGTTTTACCAGTATAACTCAAATGCTGGATTGGATTCTCAATTCTAAAAAAAAAAAAAACAACAACTCAAATGAAATGTACTGTATGTAATATAACATTGAAGGTTAGATATTTTAATAGTATTCCCTTGATTATGACAACAGCCATATGAATTCAGAATAATGCCATCACCAACAAAAGCAATCTGCTATTGAAAGTGATTCGGACTAGGAGGTGGCTGCATGAGCCAAGTCTGTAATTTGTAAAGTCCAAAACACCTTATGCACACTCAGTCAATTCTTTTCATTGGAAGAGCAAGGAAATATCAAATTGCCTTGTACTCAGGCTACTGTACAAGAGGATGTCTGTTATTCCCAACCCCATCCTTTTCTAGGGTTACACTTGTTCAGATTTTGAAGGGTGTGTCTACCAAGAATGATAAACATCTGGCATTCCAGAGGATCCTCAACCCAAGCCTTTTATATTATTGTAAATTCTAATACAGGTACATACAGCCTACAAGTACATCAACAAGTATTATTGTCCATAATGGAAATATCATACATGTAACTTCACACCTTTACTGATATAGCATACTCCAACATACTTTTTCACATTAAAAAAAAATCAATTTAAAAGAAAAAAATGCTTCATTTATCAACTCCATATTATTTCTAAAATTCAAATGCCTGCATACATTTTGAGACTGATGTACATGCATGTTTTCTTAGTAAACCTTTTGGCATTTGCTGTTTTAAAAGGGATGACTTTCAAACGGTACTTGAGTAATAGGCACATAGATATACATTACGAAACTAAGCCTACGAAACTAAGCTTATAAAATTTCATGACACTTCATGACTTTTGAATTTTATTCCTTTTCCTGTGTTTTTTGTTTTTTGTTTTTTGTTTGTTTTTGGGGGGGATCTTTGTTTGCCTTCAACTTCTTTTTTGCTTTTTTAATCCTAAAGACACCTGCGCAATATTAACACAAGGCGTTTGCGATGTTGTGTCTCGCCCACTTGTGAAAATAACTAGAAATATCGCGATCTGTGATGGCACACAACAGAACTGTATCGAAAGCTCATTGTGAAATAACTGGGATGGAATAACATTTGATAAAATATGAGAAGGGTTTTTTATGAAATGGTACTGCATTTTCACGTGCATGTACTTTCCCTGCTTCTACTCTCATCCCTCTGCTATGAGTAACATTGTATGATTGATATTTTACATCTGTGTACAAGTTCAGAAGCGTCACCTATGATTATCAGTGGAGCAATCAGATTCAACACTGGACAAGAAATGACAGAGGAAAAGCAAATTCAAGAATTTGAAAACATCTGTAACATATGACCTCCAATGACCTTTCACCTTATCATGTGAAGTCCAACAGAATGATAACATGCACTTCCCCTTAGTGATCTGCAACCCAAGTTTGACTGAAAAGTGTGACACGGTTGCAAAGTTTTGTGTCATAAGAGAGTCTTGCACGTAAACTTTAACCGTTCAACGTTTGACCTGTAATGACCTTTGACCTGACCATGTGACCTCTGACTGGACCATAACATGCAGGTCCCCTTAGTGCATCTACAACCCAAGTTTGATAGATAAGTGTCACACGGTTGCAGAGTTTTGTGTCATAAGAGAGTCTTGCACGTAAACTTTAATGTTTGACCTGAAATGACCTTTGACCTTACCATGTGACCTATGACTGGACCATAACATGCAGGTCCCCTTAGTGCATCGACAACCCAAGTTTGATAGATAAGTGTCACACGGTTGCAGAGTTTTGAGTCATAAGAGAGTCTTGCACGTAAACTTCAACGTTTGACCTGAAATGACCTTTGACCTTACCATGTGACCTCTGACTGGACCATAACATGCAGGTCCCCTCAGTGCATCTACAACCCAAGTTTGGTTGAAAAGTGAGTCACGGTTGCAAAGTTATGTGTGATAAGAGAGTCTTGCATGTCAACTTTAACATTTGACCTGAAATGACCTTTGACCTTACCATGTGACCTCTGACTGGACAATAAGATGCAGGTCCCCTTAGTGCATCTACAACCCAAGTTTGATTGAACAGTGTCACACAGTTGCAGAGTTTTGTGTCATAAGAGAGTCTTGCACGTAAATTTTAACGTTTGACCTAAAATGACCTTTGACCTTACCATGTGACCTCTGACTAGAGCATAACATGCAGGTCCGCTAAGGGCATCTACAACCCAAGTTTGGTTGAAAAGTGAGTCACGGTTGCAGAGTTTTGTGTCATAAGAGAGTCTTGCACGTAAACTTTAACGTTTGACCTGAAATGACCTTTGACCTTACCATGTGACCTCTGACTAGAGCATAACATGCAGGTCCGCTGAGGGCATCTACAACCCAAGTTTGGTTGAAAAGTGAGTCACGGTTGCAGAGTTTTGTGTCATAAGAGAGTCTTGCACGTAAACTTTAACGTTTGACCTGAAATGACCTTTGACCTTACCATGTGACCTCTGACTAGAGCATAACATGCAGGTCCGCTTAGGGCATCTACAACCCAAGTTTGGTTGAAAAGTGAGTCACGGTTGCAGAGTTTTGTGTCATAAGAGAGTCTTGCACGTAAACTTTAACGTTTGACCTGAAATGACCTTTGACCCTACCATGTGACCTCTGACTGGACCATAACATGCAGGTCCCCTTAGTGCATCTACAACCCAAGTTTGGTTGAAAGGTGAGTCACGGTTGCCAAGTTATCTTTCATAACGTTTGTGACGGACGGACGGACGGACGGACGACGGACGGACGACGGACGGACGACGGACGGACGACGGACGGACGACGGACGGACGACGGACGGACGACATTTGGATCCCTTAGTCTCGCCTTCACCTCCGGTGGGCGAGACAAAAACAATACCCCATTGAACACCGAACCCAAGATAGGGGATAGGATCTATTCCATGTTATACTGAAATTGAATTGTACTCGATGGGTTAAATTCTAAAAGAAGGAAGGCCTTACTTTGAGCCAAGTGCACAAAAACGCATAAAACAAATCCTCAAAATGCTGTAGCATTGTGATTTTTGTCTCTAGTCTACATGGGCCACTTACAAAAAACTGCCCCAAGACCCAATCACTCCTCCATTTGAATCTCTGAATCAGCAGACTCCTAAATTCCTAGCATTGTTTTGATGTCACAATCTGTGTCACTCTGTCCCAGATTCTATACCAAAAAATATATAGAATCTCTACAGGGCTGTGTGTTGTGATAATGTTGACTTTCTGATCTCTGTTTATCCCCAATTGGCCATATCCAAACTACTAGCAGGAGTCCGTCTTCGTCTTTGACTTGTAAAACTACTAGACTGAGCAACCACCATGCAGAGGAAGAAACATGTACATGTAACTTCAATAGTGCCCACACGCAAGTTAAAAGATATAAGTCTGATCTCAACAGTATAAGCTCTTGTAATAATCTACAACTTCAATCATGTTTTCTATGAGTTACTAATAAGATGCAGGCCTATAAATACACAATGTCAGTATGTATTCTATGGAATTCATACTCTTATTATCCAAAAATTATGGGAAACCTCAACGTATGTCTGGCTTTCAGTCTAAAGTGTCCTGAAGAGAAATACATATCGTCGGTGGGCTGTTAAAACCTTGTATGTCAAAATTTAAAAATTTTGAGGACAGCTCAGAAAAAGCTCTATTTTAGAGTTATGACATAAGTGGTAACCTTCTTTTGCCTGGAAAGAGTTCTCTACAGGAATTAGGAGACTGTTTTCAGACAATATGAGGTTGCCACCATTGCCATAATTCAAAAATACAGCTTTTTCTGAGCTGTCCTAAAAATTATTAAATTTTGAGATACATTTTGAGATACAAGGTTTGAACAGCCCACCGACGATATTTAAAAATATCACAACACTTCTGAACAGTACATGTTTGCATAATTTACTGGGAACAGCTCTGAAGCCATCCTGTAATAACTTCATAAGCTTTAACTGTTCAAAGAGCTAAAGTTGTAATTTGAGATGATGTTCAGCAGGTTTTACTACTGCATTCTATTCTACCTTGACGTCGGACTGATCTGTTGAATTTTTAGATGGCAGTGTAAACCTCATAACACTCTACATGCACCTTGGTATCTGACTGCAGTTTTACAGACTTATCAGCAGAATCAAATCATCATTTTTTTCATTTCATAGAGGGGTAAACAATATATATTTTTTTAGAAAAAGGCTTAAACTAAGCATAAAGCCAACAGTGACTTTTGATTGTTCCACTGCCTAATATAGCAGTGAGATTAAAGTTACATACACAATGCATCAAGACAATCTAAATGTACATGTATTCTGACCTTTGAAAAACTGTCCAACAGAATTGAGTATAGAATTTTGAAATTCTACTTAAATATATATTTCAAGTGAAATAATCAGACTGATGACTTGTTTTCTGCATTAATTACATGTATGTGTTGGACAGACACGTGAGTACATCAAGTCATCCAAGTCATCAAAGACCTACAACTTGAAAAATTGCTATTCATAACTAATAATGTATGATCTAAATAAATTTTGGACCCCTTCACCCCCCACCCCCCCCCCCCCCCCCGAAATAAAACAAAACGAAACAAAAAAAACGAACAAGCAAAGCAAAATACAAGGAAATTTGCTGTATCATTTCACTGGAAACAAAACTTTTCAAGATGAATTTAGGCTGAAGTTCTAGTACCATTTTTCATGCACACAGTGCACACAGTGTACAGTACTTTTATGAGCTGCAAAAAAAAATTCATAATACACAGTGCACCTACATGTAGTGTACAGTATCTAGACTTCTTTCAGTAGCTAGAATATGCAGTCCACAAGATGTATTTATAGATAATTGTGCTCAAATTACCCAGTCTGTCACTCAGGCTAACTGGAAAACAGCTCGCTATTACACAAAAACAATGCAAATTCCTTGGAACTTGAGTCACCCATACTAGTAGGCTATATACCCAATCTCTTCTCTCCAGAACAAACAAGATACAACAAGTTAACTTTTGTTCCATCGAATGTCTAAAGAGTGGGGCACTGCTTGCGGCTTGTTCACACATACATAAAACTTCACGAATATTAAATAAGCACTTTCCATTGTCCCCAAGTTTTTCCTACAAGTTGTTCTATCTATTAGATATCAGCATAATTACACATTTATAAAACATATCAATGTTTTATTACTAGAAATAAAAATAATCCAGCTGAATTTATGAGGACAGCCTCAACTGTCCTCCAGCTCAAGAAAATTCTGAAGTCCTATTTATTCTGCGAGAGAACAATGGATTGCAATGGTTAAACTGGTGTCTGTGTTGAACGGTTGACTTCTAAATTCTTATATTCCTATAGACTATACTACTGGGGAGCGTTTTATGAAGAGTTTTGTCGGTGATTTTCACCGACAACTGTTAAAAGCTACTGAAAATCCTCGCATCTGATTGGCTGAAAGCAAATTAGTCAGTGAAAATCACCGACAAGACTCTTCATGAAATGCTCCCCTGGCAGGGAGCACCCAGTTCCCACAGCCAATGGGTTAAGTGACCAAAATAGGTGGCATGGTGGATAGCATTGGACTAGAATACCAAAAAAATCAAGCAATTGAAAAAGGTTCAAATATATGAAAGATGAAATAATAATGTCAAACCGTTAAGCATGCACAGTCGCATCTAATCAGCTAGGAAAGAAGATCTCAAATACATTATCTTTAAAATTCAACTTCAGAAAATCAAATTCAGTATTCTTTCATTTCAAAGAAGTCTATATAGAAAGTCCTTTCTCATAATTTCAAGGATGTGCTGGAAACAACTACACTTTCTTAGACATTGTAGTATACTGTAGTTGCCTAGTATCTACCACATTCATAACTTTCAGACTTAAGAGATGACAGAGGTCTAAATAAAACTTAAAATATCCACATTATGCTCAATTTATAATGTGAGGCATAAACATGTACAACTGAATGTTCTGTTAAATTAGCCATTAGCCATTATCTGCATTACATTCGTGATCAATAAAGCATTAGGGGTTTTATCTTGATCATGCTTGCATCTGAAGCAGATTTTGCTAGAAGTGTGTTTCGCTATCTATAAGATTCCTAGAAGTAGACATACTGTAATCAAAATGACTTCAAAACTCAGATATCCACAAGCAAAAAAAAAAAAAAAAAAAAGAGTCCCTAAATTTACTTTATTTGATTTGTAAGCTACTGTACAGGCCTACATGTACATGTATTTGTGTCATAGCCCCTAAAATGATGATAGGCCGACATGTAAAATGTACACCAGTAGTATCATTACGTACAGTCCAACGTCATAATGTCAACATGTTCAAGGATTCATATGATAACCATATGACCGATATGAAAGATTTCAGTGATATGATACTATGTGTTTACTGAGATTTCAATGAGATACAAGATGTGGCCATGTACATTATAAACTTTATTGGACTTGGAACTCTATGATGCAGACTGTACTCATAAGATGTGTGACGCATGTGTTCAGAGGAAACATCTGCCAGGAATCTTGTCCAAATTAACTAAGGGTGCGTTCAAGCGATTTTTTGAAGCTAGAATCACAAACATGAATCACAAATCAAAACGCTGTTACAAAACACGGCTACTGCAGGAGAGCGTTCAAGCGATTTTTCATCAACGCTGTTTCTTGCTCATTTCAAGCCCATCCACTGCGCATCGTACTGCGCAGTTTGACCCAGGAAATATAGGTCAACTTTAGCCACATCATTTATTCGTCTCTATATCTTTCTTATGCTATTCTTTGTTTTTCATTCTATCTTCTTCTCTTTCCATATTTTCTTATGTTATTCTTTGTTTTTTCTAATCTTCTTTTCTATCTTTCCTTATGTCATTTATTTTAATCTTTTTTCTATCTTTCCTTGTTATTCTTTCCCTTCCCATCTTTTCTTATGTTATTCTTTGTTTTTTCCCACCTTCTTTTCTGTTTCTTTATTTTTTCTGTTTTTCTTTCTATCTTCTTCTCTTTCCATCTTTCTTTATTATTCTTTTCTTCTTCCATCTTCTCTTTCCGGATTTCCTTATGTTATTCTTTGTTTTCTCCTTTCTTCGTTTCTATCTTTCCTTACGTTATTCTTTGTTTTTCCTTTTATCTTCTTCTCTTTCCATCTTTCCTTACGTGCTTCTTTGTTTTCTTCTCTTTTTTTGTCTTTTCTTAAGTTATTCTTCGTTATTCCTTCTATCTTCTTATTTTTCAATCTATCTTTTGTTATCCTTTGTTTTCTCCCATTTTCTTTTCTATCTTTCCTTATGTTATTGTTTGTTTTTCCTTCTATCTTATCTGTCCAACTTTCATTATGTTGTTTTCTTCTTCTATCTTCTTCCCTTTCCGTCTTTCCTTGTTATTCTTTGCTATTCATTCCATCTTATCTTTCATTCTTTCCTTATGTTATTCTTTGTTTTTCCTTCTATCTTCTTCTGTCCATCTTTCCTTATGTTATTCTTTGTTTTCTTCTTCTATCTTCTTCTTTTTCGTCTTTTCCTGTTATTCTATGTTATTCCTTCCATCTCCTTATCTTTCAATCTCTTCTTATATTATTCTTTGTTTTCTCCTTCTATCTTCTTTTCTACCTTTCTGTATGTTGTTTGTTTTATCTTTCTTCAAACCTTGGTGTGAAAGCAACGATAGAATCATGATTGAGATCTCCGTTGCGTTCAATCGATTTTTAGTTCTGCAGAATCATGATTCAAAACACACCTTTTTCAGTGTTTCATGTTTGCGTTTTGAAAGACGTTTATTTTTACAACCTGCGAAAAATCGATTGAACGCAACCGTGGTTTAAACTAAACATCTTTGAAAACCGTGATTCTAGGGTGAAAAATGGTCTCTTCAACGCAGCCTACAATAACTGCTTTAAAGTGTGCTAATCACTTAAAAAAACAATTTGCTGGTTAGGAGTTTATTGTCAATGTAGTATATTCAATACATGAGCTTCAAATATTATGTACTTCAGTAAAAGGATGAAGCGATTTCAAACATACTCTCAATTAACATAAAAGTGACCGATGAGTAGACTAGTAAACATATGCACAGAGAATGAATTAGGGCATTATGGAATTGAACTTCCATTTGACTGCTCAGGTTTTGTACTTTTGTTATCTTTTATTTCTATCAAACTCCTTAAGAGAATACCAGGTAAAGTTTTTTGTTGTTTTTTAGCATTATTTCACATGCACTATACGTACAATGTAGCAGTATATAATTTTTACATCTTTGTCTCAGGTGAATGGTATACTTAAGCAGGCAAAGGGCAGATAAGGTACACCTTTTTTTAAAGATATTTTTCAAATCACTCAAAACAATCCTTAAGAACATTTCTCTCAAAAGGCCAAACTACACATTTATCCAATATTTGTTTAAAATCATTTTACAAGATATTTACTACTCCTCTGTCCATATCTCTTTCTGTCTCTTCTCTTGTCTGTCTTTCTCTTCTCTCTCTCTCTCTCTCTCTCTCTCTCTCTCTCTCTCTTCCATCCCCTTCTCTCTCTCTTTCTTTTCTGTCTGTCTCTCTCTCTGTCTCTTTCTCTCTCTCTCTCTTACATACACAAACTTTACATGTTTTCTGAGACATAGAGAAGCAGGCTGGTATCACAATGCTCGCCTCAGGATCTAAGATAGACTTGATAACAGGGGTTGGGTAGAAGGATATACCACAATTACAAATAGCTAAGACAAGAAGAAAAAAAATACTTGTTGACTCCAGATTATGATCGGGCAAAAATGTCTTGGTTCAAGGCATCCCAAAATAGATCCTGTCAACTGATTTTTGACCTTTTAGAGACCTTCCTAGGGTCACATTCCATAATGGAAAGAAAAAATAATAAAATCTGAGACAGTGCATCAGGCAGAATCATGAATGCAGTGTACTAATCATAGGGATACTTGTGTACAAAGTGAACAGAAAGCTAGAGAATAATTACTATTTTTCCAGCTGCAGTAACATTCAAAATCATTTTCTGGAAATTATGATTAACTTCTTAAATAATATAACGTACATGAATGTGAATGATATTGCATCGAATTTTATACCACGTAATTTTAACAAGACTTGGTATACATGGACATACCTCGGACATAAAAACATTCAAAATATGTAGGTCTATAACTTTACCACAAAAGATGGTAGTTTATCTTTTCATTACAAATGTGGCAGTAGTTAAATAGTACATTTTGAAGGTACAGGTAGTAATATCTGTTCTTTGGTTTACTTTTATTCAAGTTAAAGTGAATTAATACTTCTCATTGTACTCTGAATATCTGCACAGATACACGTATCTGAGGGCACATTTAAATTGAACCTTGTAGCTTTTAATCCACTTATTTATAATTATGTCTTAGAATTAGGACAATACTGTGAATCCACACAGCCTATTCAAATCCAAATTGGAGATTTACAGTGCAATTTTTGGGGCAAGTTACTCAACAATTACATGTATTCATTTTGTCTCCTGTAGTTGTGCTTGCATCGTTGAATTAAACAAAGGGATAAAACAACATAACTTTCAAACCCAACAAAGGGATAAAACAACATAACTTTCAAACCCTCTTATTAATATCAAAGGTCTCCTTGCCATGAGAATAGCACTGTCTGCATTAATTTGCTCTTGATTTGCTCTTAGACTTTAAATGATAGTGCCTTGTATTCTCTGGAAAAGTGCTGCATGTATATGAATCCAGTTATTATTATTATTATTATTATTATTATTATTATTATTATCATTATTATTATTATTATTATTATTATTATTATTATTATCATTACTACTACTACTATTACTATTATCATTATTATTATTATTATTAATAATATTATTATTATTATCATTACTACTACTATTACTATTATTATTATTATTATCATTATTATTATCATTATTATTATTATCATTATCATTATTATTATTATTATCATTATTATTATTATTATCATTATTATTATTACTACTACTACCACTATTACTATTATTATAATTATTATCATTATTATTATTAATCTTCTCAAGTTCTCATTATTATAAAACAGACATAAACGTATCATAATTTCACATAACATTCAGCAGACAAATTATTCCTTTCAAAGTGCTTTAATCCTTAAAACAATTTTTTTTTAGTAAACTGTGAAGCAGGCTGTCATATTAAGACAGAGGTCTGTTAAAAGCAAGCAAGTTTGAGTAACTTTTAAAAAAGATGCACTGTGCAGGTTGACCTGCCATGACAACTGGGAGACTACATGCATCAAAAAAGAAAATCCAATGAATCTATATTACACAAAAAGTTAAAAGCCAATTCAACCACTATAACATGAATAGGGATACACTGAAGTATCAAATGACTCAGAACCATACAGTTACAATTTTCCTCTGTAAACATATGACCTGCAGCATGCAGAACAAAAATTAAAACTTTTACAAGTTTCTGCTTCTGCGTTGTTACTTGACACCCAAGATATAATGCCAGTCACTCTTTCACCTAATGTGAAAAAAAATCACATTCCCTTTAAAAATTGTAATCAGGTACAGGCTCGACAGGACTTAAAAAATAAAACAATGTCATTTTTATACCATGTTTGTCTAATGCCAAATAAAATAATAATAATTGCACATGCTGTAAGATTCCAACATGTCCAAGATTCACTGAAATGGTTCTGCAAGATTGCTAAAAATCGATGAACATGTTTTTTTTTTTTTTTTTATCCTCACATAAGCCTAGGGCTAGCCCATTTCATAAATCACGAATCAATACAACCTTACACTTGAGGGATATAGCACACACATCACAAGATCAAGAGAAAACCTTGCAGACAAAATTAAGATCAGGTACCGGTAATGGTATCGCACACTTGTTGCACAGCACCGCAGAGTTCCGGCGCTCTCAGCGTGCGAATATGCAGACAAATGCCCGAGAGAGGTGCAGAGCACTTACTTCGTCGACTTCCTAAATTTGGTTGAAATGTGGAACTTTTACTTACTCTCAACACCTTTTCCCAATCATGAGACTCGCTCGAACCATATCAGATGAAACTGGTTGAAACATGAAACTTCAAATTGACGAAAGTCTTTTATACTGGTCTACAGAAACAAAATTCATATATCCGTGAAAATTTCCTTCGGAACCAACCAAGTATTTCGACCGACGATGCAAAGATCATCCAATGTATACACACAATTTCACAGTGCATAGAGCAAGTGCACCCACACAATAGCAATACGCAAGGAACGGTGGTAGAGCGAAGTCACACTATTCGGCAGGTGCGCTGAATTTACTGGTAGGAAAAGAAAGGGGCCGACGCCAAATTCAGTTTCCATGGATATATGGAGCGCGGGGAATTCCTTTTCGCATGAGAGATAGGAAAATTTTATCATCGTTTTAATTTTGAGCGGGAAGTTTATTGATATCCTTTTTGTCATCATATAGCCTCTTCCATAGAAACGAGTGGAATATCACTTTCACTCATATATATATATATGTGTGTGTTTGTTTTCTAAAGAAAATCTCATAGAGAATACCATCAAGTCATGAGACAGCATCTAAAGGACGATACCTGCTCGTAATGCTTTATCTGGAAGACAGTTTTTTTTTCTTCTTAAATTGTTTACATTCACGTTCAGATCCTTAAAAAGAGTTCTTTACTTTCCTCTACGACCAAACGAAAACCCATACCAAGAAATCATGCTCATCCTTTCTTGAACCATTTGCGGAACCTCACTCCCAGATGAATGCCTAACCCAGTCTCATCCGCATTTGACAGGGCTAACTATCCACGAGAGGGCGCCGTGCTATTTTTTATCAAATAAAGTCATGTACCGATATTGCACATTTTTCCCTCCCCATGAGTGAATGTTATGCGGATATTACAATTCTTTCTTCTTCTTTTTTTCACAAATACATGTAGAGGCAACCAAATATTTTTGTATCACGGATTTTATAAAAATGAAATTCATTTAAGAGTGCTTGCAGGGGGGGGGGGCGGAGTAAATGAAGAGCGAAAAACAATTTTTACGGAAATGAACAAGGAGAACATGTTTATGTTTATATTGTAATTAATGAGAAAAACGCTATGAATGTTCATGTTTTTTTTCTTTAATATGCCTATAGCACTTCATTTATTTGCTGTACGATAAGACAGCAATATAGATAAAGTGCCGTCCTGGGGATCAAACCCCCGACCCTCGCGTCTCCAATCAAGCGCCTTAAACCACTGGACCACGGAACCTCCATGGGGCTTTGACCGCAGGTTCATCTTTTTCTTCGGTTTACAGTGATGTTCGTTAAAGTTGCTTCATCCTGGAGGGTCGTTTCTGTTAATTAGTCCTGCTTCTAAAACTGGGGTTAAGTAGAATGATGAAAACTAAACAGAGAATGAAATATTTAACGTTATCAAAACCTAAATTTCAAGAAAAATGGTAGATCAGAGTCAAGACAAGTTAGAAGTTATTTTCCCCCGAACTTCTGATTTCTTTAAAGCTTTTTTGAATTTTGGTAGCCTTCGATTTCTAAATCTTAAAGAAAGAAAGCAAGTTTAAACCAAAGTTTTCTAATATTATTGTGATCTGTATGATACCTTAGGAAATAAAACTATATTTTTTTTATTTCAGAAGCAAAAATTAAAAAACTTAAGCAGTTTTAGGGATAAAACGGTTACTTAAAACACAAAGTAGCTAGAATTTCGCCCTCCATTCGACTTTAAAGGTTGTAAAACTTCATACTTTCTATGGCATTACAATATTGAATAGTTTTGCTTTTCTTTGTATCTCGATTTCCTTACAAATTACTGGTCGAATGCCCTCATTATTAAACGAAATTGGTGTGATAAAAAATGGCTTAACTATAAAAACAAGTCCTAATGGTCTTTTTAAATCCGAAAAGATGCTTTGAAAATAGATGAATAAAGGTCGTCAGTGGGGGTATAAATTGCGGACATAGAATGAATGTTGGGTTTCTTTTATATAAATTTTGTGACAATGAACCCGTTTGATTATTCGTTTGTTATAACGATCGACGCGACCAGTGAAGAATGAAGCTATTCTCTAGTCGTGTGCTAAAACACGAGCAGATTCATCAGTATTACAATAGAAAGGTAGTCTCGTAATACAAACGAAGTTTAACAAACAGAATAAAGTTCTTCAGTGGCGTTTGACTTCAACTTTGAGTACATTTTGCAAAATAAATAAGAAATTTATTTTATTAATTAAAATAAACAACTGACACAAATATCGAATATCATTCTGCTTTAACCATCCCAATTTGTTTTTCTTTCTGTACGTGCAATTTATGGTAGAGTATATGGAGTACACACACATAACAATTCAATCATATTCCTTTTAATTTGGAAAAGTGTATGCTGGCAAGTTAGTATTTTAAAATCCGATATTCCTGGGACGCATAAAATGAGAAATGATTTTGTAGCATTATCCCTTTCTGCCTCTTTTAAACTAAGCTAATCTACATCTTTTTATCTCTCTCTCTCTCTTTTTTTTTCTTGCAGAAGGTTGGGGTTGATATTCTCCTTTTCAATGCACATACTGATCTAATCATGTACAATCCTAAGAAAAAGAACCTTGATATTTCAGTGCAGAGAAATATCTGCGGTATAAGTTCGGAAAAGAATATACAGTAGATAGGAATTGAGAAGTGGAAGTAAATTTTGAATTATGAACATGATGATGTATTCGGAGAAAGAAATAAAGGTAGAATTCGGGAAAGTTCGAGTAGTGTTAGACGGGATTTGAATGATACTTTTTTTTCTAAGGATTTAGAGGGGAAAATGTGACACTCCGGTGGCATAATTTACCATGAACTGCACCAAGCATGTGTTATCTCATCCTATTGTTATAATGCACGTACGCCACCTCGTCTCAATGTCAATGGAAAATGTAGGAGAAAAGGTGAAAAGAGATGGTTCGATGAATCGAATCAGCTCAGCTCACATTTGGCGCTTCTCTAAAGACTGAATGAAGCGATCGATAACTTTATAGATAAAAAGATTCATATGGCTTGGTAACTTTTCACATGTTTAACCGATAACGCTATTCAACACTTAAATCCGAAACAGATGAAGGTAAGGATTCCTACATTGGTGCTGTCGAGCAGTTTATGTCTATATAGCCTGAAAAAAGCTTGCAATTCCTCAGGCCTTTTTTTTTTCGAATCAATTAACTTTTTTAATTAGTCGGGTTTATAGTTTGTATCGTTTATTGCTGTGGTTACGTTTTCCGTGATATATGACCCGTGCGAGCTTTATGTGCATTCACTGGATGAATGCATTTACCTGATGTCGTAACTGAAAAAAAAATAAGAAAAGCGAAACATTTTCTCAAAGTGTCTTTGATTTTAGATTTTACCTAGAAACATGAAATCAGTGCAGATGAGCGTAGGCTATTTTGCGAGGCGGATATTGATTTTCCGTGAATTGAACCACATGAAATGAATGATAGGATTGTATTTTGCTTTCTCTTTATACATAAAACATATCCATGCAATGGCGTTGCTAGGGTTGTAATCATCATGGGCCTTTTGTGGTACGTCCATACAAGACTTCGTAGAAAATGCAGCGCCATGTGGCTGGGGCGTTCTCTCGAAGTATTAAGATGTCCTAGATAAGTATATCATAGTCTTTTTTCTTCAAAATGTAAAATCTTCTGCCTGCCTTTGTGGTGTTTCCTTCACTGCTGAGCCATCTAAAAGCTATTTGCACTTTGAATTGCAAAGCAAATATATCCAGTGGCACAGAGGAAAAATGAGGAAATGTAATTGTGGGCCCAAAGGACAAGGAGTAGTACTACTGGTATGGCTAAGATGAGTAGTTCTACGGCATGATGTGATTAACCTGCATGAGGAAATAAAACCCAATTATTATCATTATTTATTAGTCTTTTAGAACAACTGCTCTAGAACAATTCGCTTGTTTACACTTGTGCTCTTTTGAACGTTCCATGAACTTTAAAGCGAGTTCTCTCGGCGCGTGCGATATTCCAGTTCGTCTCCCATGCGTTGTGTAAGGTATAACCTTGGTAAATTCATGTAGGTTATAATTCATTCGGTCTTAGTTCAATGAAGTCAAAATTATAGATCCAGAACCGAAACTTACTATTGATAATATCCTTGACGATGATGGGTGTATCACATCGAAACGTAGCGGGAAATTATATAAGTTTCGGTTCTGGATTTATGATTTTGACTTCAGTCGTATAACCTTGGTATTTGAAATTTTAAAAAAAATGAATTTATCAAATTATCGATTTTTCAGATTATCCAAGTCTCCTTAGGAAATATTCTAAATTGAGTTTAAAAAAAGAATGGCTTCTGGATTGTGGTTTCTGTTTTGTTTTTCTGAAAGCAAATATCAGTCTTTCTGTTTGTTCTTTATTCCCTTTAATGCAATGATTCAATTGAAATTATTATGTTAGCGTATTAAGATGGAATCTGCTTATCTTATATTATCTAATCGTTGTGTGGGTAACAAGAATATAATTCGATGTTGTGAAGACATATGTAATTATAATGATGAATCAAATCCTCATGAATTCTCATAACCGCTATGAATCTTTCACAAGTTATGTTATCGTATTATAACTGTAAAAAAGACTTCAGGCTATTTATAGAGACTATATAGAAATAAATAATGCATATAGAAGTGGAATAAGCTTCAATTTTTACCGGAACTGAAGTTACTTTATGACTAATATATGAGATATCATTTCTATTGATGCAATCGGCGACATCGATTGGTGCTGTAAAGTAACGGCTGTCGTCATCAATCCATTAAACCGTTATCATGTTTTTGATTAAACATTATGGATGCAAATGTTCAATACAACATATCACATAGTTTCGGAAAAATATCCCCAAACACTTTATGAGACTTCCTCGAATTTTATCAATAAAAAAGCAAGACCAACTTACATTCTAAACCGTCATCAATATTTTGTTTTTCTGTGGATATGAGTTGGAGGGAAAAAAATCAATGGTTCTTTATCTAAAATCAATGATCTATCTATTTGTTCTCCGAACATTCAAGCAGATGTTTCATAGAAATATGCAAGCTTTTAAAGATGGACAGAATTATAACTTTCTTAACCAGACTGCCATGTTTTCCATAAAATATGTCATTTAAAAAGGGATGAAGCAAGTTACCAATTTGATATTCTTCTGGACAATTGAGATTGCTTTGTGAACTGAAATCTATGGTCAGAGTTTTATTGTTTGTTGTTGTTGTCTTATTATTGTTAATGTTTTTTTAATATCCTAAGTTTGATACATATTAGGCTGGAATTTGCATGTACAATTCATTCTAATTTTTAAACACCCTCATCATATTATTATAGATTCTTTCTTCTCGTACCGCTTTGAATATTCGATAATAATACGCTGATAATTTGTGGTCATTACGGCGTCTGTATTAATATTGTTAAGTATGACGGTTGAGTTGTCGCGAGATCCCAGCCTCAGATAAACGAGATAACGAGATGGAATGAATGATATCTACGTTGATAATCTTGATCATTTTTACTTCTAACAATATTCTAATATCCTGACATATAATTATTGATATAAGGGGCGCCAGATTTTTTTCTCGGACATCTTAAGCGATGCGCCCTGAAGACACAACTTATAGAGAGCAGTTGCACCTAAGTTATACAATTTAACAAACTTAAATGCAGACTATTTAACAATATATGTAAAGGACTTTTATATATTCAAATACTCTTTATTACTTTTAATTTGCAGTTTCTGGCGGTAATAAAACGTGTTGGTCAAGGTCACAGATCCTGCGAAGATCTGTTATGTGGTTGGTCTAAACCAAATTGAAAATAATATTTCTTCAGTAAGTTTTGCAAGCCATATATGAGGACAACATAGGATGGGTCATGTGTCTGGCCGGACAAATCAGTTTTCCCCCTTTAAACGTACAGTTCTCCTTTTATTGTAAAATCCCTTCATAATGTCACTTTAATATCACATTATTCAAATAGGACCTCATTATTCTGCTAATAATTCTGCTAAGTAATTTCGAAAATAATTTTATTCATTGGCACGTGCACTCGTCAGCTTCAAAATAACATACTATTTGGTGACAGATGTATCTTTAAAAAAGCAATTTCTTAAAAACGTATTGACAATGGCGGCATTTAATGGCTAACGTCTGTTGCGTTTCATTTCATTTCATATGACAGAGATTCCAATAAATACATTTAGGGCCATGTTGAATACGAGTCACGTTATTTGTGTTTATTCATTTATCAAATGAAGAAAGAGATTTTATTCATGTGCTTAATCATTCATCTATCTTATATCTATATACCTGCTTACCTAACCAGCTATCATTTCTTTAAATTTGCATTGTGTGTGTGTGTGTGTGTGTGTGTTTTTTTAATTTACATTTAATTTATCTATTTAGTTTTTTTATTTAGTTGGTTATTTAGTCGTCAATCCATTTATTCATCTATCTGTTAATTCACTGATTGTTCATTCATAACTTTATTCATTTCTTATCCATTTATTTATTCTCTTGTTTATCAAATTTATGTTCAATATTTTGATTTTTAAATTCTATTTAGAGTGTTGTGACTTTTCATTCATTGGTAGCTGCTATAAAATTCTATCCTGCATGAAAGCGAAACGTGCTATAGTATTTCTTCTTCGGTATATAAATTTACACGAGTTCTCTAAAATATGAAGGGAAAAAAAAGACTAATGGCGCCAAATGCATATCATATTTTTCTTTACTCCATCTCTTATGTTTCAATCATTTAAGATTTTTCAGAGTAATATACAGAGTGAAACTAGATTTTCGTATTCACCAACTAAAATAAACAAAAATATGAATTCTTTTTGGGGTTTACCGATATTGTGTGGCAACAACATCTCCATATTACGGTCGAGTTACCAAGCGATCAACTCACCCGATAGTGCATCGGAGGTGAATGTTATCGATTTTCCCATCTTGATGCTATCGCCCTGTCGTCTGCAGCTCCAAAAGGCCATTGTAGAGATTTTTCACGATCAAATACGCGTGGAAGCAATTGTCATTTCTTATCTTGATTGAAGGAGAACGCGTGGATGACTTTTTTTTTTCAAATATCCATTAGTTTTGATGCCTTTTTGTTAAGGGATTAATTGATCAAAAGGTTTTTAATGAAGTAATACTGGGAAGGAAAAATTATTGTATCGCATGACGACTTTCATTCTTCAAATCATACATTTTGTAAATATTTCCTTTCCTTTCGTTCATGCCCTAATTGTAAACTACTTTACTTTTCGTTTTTGTTTTGATGCTTTTGCTTGTTTGTTTGTTTCTGTGAGGAATTTTGTTTCTTCTCATAACACATACTCCCTGTAGTTATAAAGATGACTGCAGATATAACTATCATTTTTGCATATTAAATGTGAACATGTAATAACTGCAAAATCGGTCGATTGTATATATAAATAAGTCTAATTTGGACTTAATTCATTGTACATACATGTTCCTTATTCAAAGTGTCAAGTTATAGTTTAGCACTGAAAGGCCTATAAAAAAAAAATTTAAAAAAAAGCTTCCCTTCCAGGTTATAGTGATCGGTAGATTAATTTCGGACTTACATATTATTGTTTTAATTGTTGGCATGTGTGATTTCTTTGAAATTCAGATAATTGAACATTTTCTAAAATCATCACATGATATACATGTGTTTTGTTATTTTGTCTGATTACGAATTCCATTCGTTTAACTCTTTTTCATTTAAATATCACACCTGCATATGGAAAGAGTGCAATCAGCCTGGGGCCTGCAACACAATTTTCATGACCTGAAACGCACAAAGGGAAATGTTGAGGCTTTTTCTGACTAGATTGTGATTCATTAATCATATTGATAATGTGTCGATGAAGAAGAATTGGAGCACATCTAACCCCAGAATTTTCACACAATATGAAAAATAACATGATTGTTCCATGATTTTTATATCACCTTCTATGTTGCATATAAAAAGGTGATTTCTACAAAATGAATCCCTGCATGTCTGACAAGAGACAAAGCATAATGTACAATTCAGGGAGAATCTTTTTACGCAGCTCAAAGAGGACCCACCACGAGAACCAGAATTTCGAAGTTTCCAGGGTAGCTCAAAGTACTATTTCTTTGGGTGTGCAGATTATAAATCGCGGATTCTGGTATTGCAAAGCACCTTTGGAATTGTCACAAAAAGTACCCCTAATTCAAAAGTGGATCTCGGAGGGATGGGTCACAATGACGAAAATTTTGTAATTTCTCACAGGCAAAAATTAATTGAATTGATTAATTAATTAATAGTAATGATGATAATGATTCTCATGCACACTTTGGAAGGGACACACCATCATCGGCAGGGGCAAGTTTCCTTTTTGTGCGCTTACATGTATACTTCATCACTGGGCTAGGTGTGGCCCCTCTTTCTGCCAGAGCCCAATTTTAAATCAAAAAAGTTAATTTTGATAAGTACCTTATGGGTATATTTCTCTCCCTCTCCCTCCCCCCTCTCTCTCTCTCTCTCCCTCTCTCTCTCTCTCTCTCTCTCTCTCTCTCTCTCTTTCTGATTTTTGTTGTTTGTTTTTATTTTGTGGGCTTGCTGACATAATTGGTAAGGGGAAAGGGTACTGATCTGATGATGCATGTCTTGGTGACTGAAATATACAAGGAGAGTTTATAGACCAATTTCACAACGCAAGAGGGCAGCAGACTGTTCGACACAGTTCGACATACTGCGGTGGGCGCTCCAACTTTTATAGTACACAAGTCAATAGCGCGTTATGTACATTCGTTCGATTTTTTGTCTATTTTGACCAGTATATGCAGATTTATTTTAATATTTGCAATGAGAAATTATCAGGGAAGTTCAGGTCGCAGCTGTTCGGTGCTCAAATGCCACAAGAATTAGAGAAAGTTTAAAAATTGGAAGCTAACTGAGTGCGAAATTCACTCGCTTTTGACTCATGAAGCCTGTTTGTGTGAGAAGCCGTACACCCTACACAGGTTTCCGTAAGCAATGTGAAGGAATTCGTCGCCAGTGGGTAAAAACATCAACAGAAAGGACTTTGAAGTCAAGAAACATTATCATTATGTACTTTGGCGTAAAATTTAATGAGTGAAAACATGACTTTGTAAACAGGTTAAGATTTAGGGCTCCCGTTTACTACGGCTTCTATGCTGCAATCGAACTTTTACTGACAAAACTAAGTTGAAAAACCATCGAAAGTACAAAAATACATCATACTTTCATCCATCAGATATGACCATTGTCTTACCTCATCTACCCATGTATCCATGCTTTATTTTATTGATCTAGAATAAAGTAAATGGAACAATATCGGGGCATATCTCATATCTTACATTCATTTTGTACACAGAGCCAATCGCGGTCAGCGCGCTTGCCCACCGCAGCAATGGCGTCGCCGATAGAGGGCCAAATACATAAACCGGAGGTGAAAAAAAATGCTGCAGAAGCTTATTAGGATTAATGAATGCTAATTTTTACAGGCAATTTACAATTACAATTGGTCCAAACTTGATGTGAAGGGGTCTGCTTGCGAAAAAAAAAAACAACCTGCCTCTAAAACTATTTAAAACAATGAGAAAAAGTAGAGACAGAGGGAAAGGGGAGGGGGGGGGGATCAATGATCCGGAGTTGGATCTCCTCAGGTTCTGGGGGAATAACAAATCATTATGCTCAAGTTTCGAAGACAAAGAAGCATAATTTTCATTATCGATGTAATGTCATCAAATACCAGTCCTTCGCGTTATCTCATAACTAAATGGAACTTATACTCTTGAGCCGGTATGGTATCTCCATCAAAGAAACGTTTACTCCTTTTTTTTAAAAAAAAAAACATGTTTTAGCCGTTGCTCTATTCTGCCGGCAATACGTGCAAAGTTCCATCACTTCCAACAAGGCACGTCCACCAGGTTCACCTCGTGCATGGTCCATAAGTCAAGCCTGATCGGCAAGCTGATAAAAGGAAGATGTCCTCAATGTTATCAGTGTAGAAGATCTGATCAAATTGTAATCCCAATGACAATAGAGAAATCCTCCGTTACGCACAACTTCCAACCACCAATGGGATGACACTAAAGTGCGTCTACTAATAACAAAAATGTTGAACGGCGATCCAGATTTCACTTCCAGAAAGACTTAGTTCAACAATCTGTCGGAAAAGCTTTTGATGGTCATGGTGAAAAAATACTTTTTAAAATTTAATTCTACTACAATTAAATTTGCTTTGTTCCCCTTTCATGCCGTTGGCATACGGGTATAGGGGAGGGGGCGCTGACTCCTCTTCCCAGATTATTAACTCTTTGGGATTTATTATTATTATTATTATTATTATTATTATTATTATTATTATTATTATTATTATTGTTATTATTATTATTATTGTTATTATTATTATTATTATTATTATTATTATTATTATTATTATTATTATTATTATTATTGTTATTATTATTATTATTATTATTATATTATTATTTTTTATTTCGTGTGTTCGAGCAAAGTGTGCAAAATATTCTGACTCCTTTTTGTCGGCAAATTGTAAAGAAAGTGGCCACTTCGCTGTCTAAGTATCGGAACTTTAAAAATCCCCAGGAATCTCCCCCCTCCAAACGTGCACCAGTCTCGTACGTCACAGTTAACCCTTCTTCATTCTTTATCTTGAAATTGAATCCCAAGGTACAGTATTTTATGGAAAATTATCAACAAAGTCTGACTCTGTGCTCAACATTTATCCTATTCGTTAATGCGATAAACGCTACTATTATACTTGTTACTGTTATTGTCCTTATAGAGATGGTTCATATGGCCTTCTGCTACTAACCGTGCCTTGTTTAAAGCCAGAGGCGTTGAGACCACGTGTACTTGATGTAGACCGGTAATCACGATATAAGAACGAGACCTGTAAAAAAAAGGAGAGATCGTTATCTTCATGCTTCTTGGGCAGGACATAAAAGAAATGAAAACAACAAAAGCAGAAAAAGTGCAAGAATTGGACGACACGATTTGGTCACGAGCACTACTGAAAATTTAGGTCATTAGATGAGATAATGAAGTTTCAATATTCAATGTAGTTATCTGTTTGATAGAAAAGAGGTGGACCTTAATTGTGGGAATCTATTTCAAATAAGCATCAACAAGTAGCTGTTAATGTTTAAAAAAATGTGGTTATATTTAAGAAAAGTGTATACAGTTTGCTAATAGCCCTGGGGTTTTTTTCTCCAGGGGCAAGAACGATTTTCATGCGTTTATATGTTTATCCAAATACAATGTTTAAGGTGGGGATTGGCCTGTATTATCATCTCCCCTGAATAATTCACCATTTAAAAATGGCATGGCACCTTGATTAAAAAGAAAGAAAGAAAGAAAGAAAGAAAGAAAAGGTAAAAATGAGTAAAATAAAATAAAAGAAAAAGGAAAAGTGGAAGCTCTCGCTCGTTCCGCTCGTTCGCAATTTAAGTACCTTAACTGATGCCGGTTTTATATTCTTCTACTCAGATTTTAAGTATATTAACCAAGGTTGGTTATTTTAATATTCTTATAAGAGGAGACTGGTTGCATTTTGTCTGTCTATATCTCATGTATACTGTTTTTCTATACTCATAATATGTTAGTAATAACTGCAAGTCGAGTGGCAAGTTCACTCTAAAAAAAAAAAATTCGTTGAAATTACTCAAAAAATTTTCTTCAACAGATTGCCTTGATTATTTTAAGTAAAAGTAACTTACAGATATTTTACGTAGAATTTACTTATTTTCCTTCTAAATTTTTACTCAATTGAATTAAGTTTCATAATCGTTGTAATATGCAGAAAAAAAAATAGATTTTAAAAAGTTTTTGCTTTTTAAGCACGATACTCACTGACACCATTTCAGCTGTGATATGTTTTAAACAAATGTCACCAGGAAACAATATCTTAATCATACAGACTTCACTTTAACACTTACCAGTATACTTTATAGGGCACTGACATTTATATATATACTCGACGGATGCATCTTAACTAATAAATCGGTGGGAAATTTTCCTGAAACATCAAGTTTTGACATTTTCAAATTGAATGACGATTCAACGTCGCTCTTTTTGCTTAAATGAATTAAGAGTTATTTTACACTCCTTAGTCTTCATCAGTATTTTTACAACACACAAAAATGATTGTTTTATTCAAAAAATCATATCAACTTGCTCTTAATGAATATTCATGTATTATGTTAATCAGTCTCTACTTGAAAAAGATAAGTACATTCAATGTAACTTTACTTCATTTGAGTTAACATTACTAAATTCATTCAAGTTCAAATTACTTAAATTTTCTTGTAATGAATTTTACTTTAACAATTCACGTATATTCAGATAATTAGACAGTTTGAGTTAGTAAAACTTAAATTGAGTGCGTTAGGGACAAGACTTATGTTTTAAATGAATTCTGCTCGGGCAATTTGAGTACAAACTACCAATGGGCATATTATTTTTTACAGTGACCTGTAAAACATGTAGATGATATTTTTTCAGGAGATAATGGCCTGTGATGTGACCAGTGACTTATTGCTATCATAACAATATGAGAAAGGAAGATGCTGATAACATGTATATGTACGATACTAAATTCATGAAAACTGACTAACAATAATGGAACATGTTCTCAATATTTTTGAAAAAAAAAATCTTTCTCGCTCGCTACGCTCGCTCATAAAATCTTGAAACAAGATATTTTCGAGCAGCAAGCACTCTTATTCCCTCAGCAACATAATACTTATGTGCGAATATCATATTTTTGGAGCGAGGTGTCCAACTATCCTCTAGTTTTGCCCAAAAGCGTCATATTGGCAGATAAGTATCAAAGAGGGTATTTTTCCTCGCTTGCTGCGCTCACTCATTTAATAATTAGAGGATAGTCTTAGAAGGAAAACAAATTAAGCATGCAAGCGAATTGACCGGATATGAAATTTAGATAACTGATATGGGCCTGTCGTGTATTTTTTATGACAAGATGATACTTTATCATTAAAAGAGTGTGTTTTTCCTAGCTCGGTTCGATCGCTCGTGTAATATTCAGAAAGAGGGTTGTTTGGAACAGTGAACAATAATACTGAACCAGCAAGGAGCTAAAATAGAGTCATATTTGGCAGCGATGTTGCCGAACGTATTTCATATTCAAATATCTTATAGGCCTATTGTGTATATTGATGACAAAATAACATTTCTTTTATAGAAAAAACTTTTTTATCGCTAGCTTCGCTCGCTCGAAAAAAAGGGTGGTTTATTCTCTATACAGAAGCGTAATTTCCCTAAAATAAAAAGAAAAAAGATTCGAGGCCCCTGTACATGTACATGTACATTCTTTTGAAGTGATGAGGATCTACCTTTGCGATATTGTTTGAAAACAATTTCTTGTGTGGTGTACGGGAGGGACGGTAGATACTGTCGGAAGATAGGTCTTATACCCCCTATCTCTAGTTTATATGCTACTTCGCTTAGTCAGTCCTTCATGTTTGAACCTCCACAACATCTATCCGCTCAGTCGCTTTGCTCCCTCGCCGAGGATATTCGGCGTCAATCATTCCCCCAATCACGAATGCAAATCGACACCCAAGCTCCCAGACAGTATCAAACGTCCGTTTTCTTGACTTACGCACCCCCTTTGAAAAATCCTGGCTACGGGACTGATATTGGTAAACAATTTTACAGAGTGAGGCGGAGTGCATATGGGGCTGCAATTAACCCTCAGTGACAACCTCTGAAGTTTTAATGCTGGGCCTTCAAACGGGGAAGGCATGGGGTATGCCGATTCCATCCTACACTGGACAAGCTTCTGAACGCGTCATGATGTTATCATTATCAACCTCATGGGTAATGGTGTGACTTTAATTAATGAAATTAAAATATCATGCATCTCCCAATCGTTAGCTTTTACATCGTTTTTTATCTCGTTGCTTTTTATCTCGTTGCTCTTGAAGTTGAATGAAAAGATGAAATCTAGAAATTGTAAGCATACAATCTGGCGTTTTCCAGAAATTTGGCTTTGGTTATATATTGCTGTGTTTGTGTGTGATTTAATTTTTGACAGGAGGTAAAACTTATTTGGCCCGGTTAACAGCCACTCTATCCTCTGCGAAGCACCTTGGACGCGAGATGGCGATATTTACTCTGTGACGACGCAGAGACGACGAGCAATGACGCCGAGGAAGGACAGTGCATGGAGACCATCGATGGAGACTCGTTAGGGGGGAAATATGGAGAAAGAAGGGAAGGGGGTTAAATAAGAAGAGGAAGAGAGAGTAAGGGAGAGTAAGGGAGATAAATAGATAGATAGATAGATAGAGAGAGAGAGAGATAGAGAGAGAGGGGGGGAGAGGAGATAGAGAGAGAGCGTGAGAGAGAGAGAGAGAGAGAGAGAGAGAGAGAGAGAGAGAGAGAGAGAGAGAGAGAGAGAGAGAGAGAGAGAGAGATGTGAGATAATTTCATAGTCATCTTCCTCAGAAAAAAAAAAACCGAACATGATGCAATGCATCATCTACAGCTCATTTACCAAAACAATGCTCGTTCCTGATATACCTATTTCTGTTGTGGAAGTTAGAGTACAATGAAACCAGTCATTGTTTGATTTAGCTTCTTCATAGCTTCTTCCTGCTCTCACTCAAAATGATTTAAGAAATCACTTTGATCATAAGGTTTGTTTGCTGTGTTTTGTTAATTTATTATCTGCAAACCTATCTTCAATTATAGCTATCACTTCTCGGGTGTTGGGATTATAGGCGCTGCCTCCATCTTATATTTTCCATTGCATGAGAGCAGGTTTTTTGTAAAATTTTGGCGATTTTCCATTTCTTTGCTGAGAGAGATAGAGATAAAGAGAGTGACACGTACAAGAGAGCATAGTAGATAAACAGCTTTTGTCTCTTTACTATTTTCAAAGAGTTTTGCCGATAGTTCCTGTATTTTTACATAATCAACATTCTTCGATACCTTTCTCAATACTAGTGTTTTGCCCAGTGAATGAACTCTGCATCACATCATAAACACACGGTCACACGCAAATTTAGAATCTCCTATAGGAGACCTTATACTTAATTATGAAATTTTGTGGTTTGTTAGTGTGTAGGCCCCAGGGGGGTCACTTCCATTGAAGAGTGGACAGCATCCGCGAGAAAAAAAACGCGGAAAAAGGGTATTTTTTCAAAGGTAGGCGCAGGAACGCGCGGAACGCGAATAGAGTGTCAAAAACGCCAAAAAATGAAAAAAAAAAAGCCCCCTAAATCACGATAATCTAAAAAGGGTATGTCCCGGGGTATGTGTACCGACTGCGGGACCGACTGTAACAAGACCCGTGAACATGGTGAACGGGAAATCCTTTAACTCCTGTGTAAAATATAATGATACAGTGAATTATCTCGAGATAAAAATGGCTCCAAACTTTCAATGGACCCCACTGTCACTCTCAAGGTATGAAAATGGGAATATCCTCGTTTCGGGTATGAATATCCCAACAATTAATGAAATACCTGTTTAGGCATGTTAGGGTGTGCAAATCTGGGAGATCTGCACAAAATCCGTGTTTAGGGTGTCCTAGCGGCCTGCCCTTGAATCCACGTTTAGGGTGCTTTTTAAGGACGATTCTCGCGGATGCTGTCCACTCTTCAATGGAAGTGACCCCCCCCCCCCCCCCCCCCGGGATGTAGGCTTGCTGGTCCTCTAGAACTATGGCTCTTTCTTGCAGAATTTGGAGAACATTTCTCAAGTTACAATGAGAAGTATACAAAGCAATTAAGGTACACCTTATGAAAAGCGAAGAGTGGTACTTCCCAAAAGTAGAAATAACTTTTGTATTCATACAATATGCAAATATTATGATAATGAATTGTGCTGCTTTAGTTCGTGCAAGGGACTTAACAGGGCCACCGCGTGGAGATAGCAACTTGACTACGTGTTAGTAGAAATAAAATATACAAAGTTAGTACTAATGCACGGTACATAAGAAGACAAAATAGGCACGACGTCGTTGCAACAATAACAACAACAAAACAACCAAAAGCATCAACAAAAGTACAAAATCAAGAACAAAAAGATCAACAAGAACAAACATAATAATAATAATAATAATAATAATAACAACATATTAAATGACATACGAAGAAGCAAAAGCAGAAAAAGAAGAGAGCTAGATCAACTATATAAGATATAAAATATTTCATGAGAGAGGATAGAATAACACTAAGGTAAAAAAACCCCAAAAAACATGGCAGCAATAGCAAGAGCGCTAGCACATGTGGCAGCATTACCAATACATTGATCAGTGGTTGTGAGTGTAGAGATCAGTGGCTGCGACCAGTGGCTGCGACCACTGATCTCTCCACTAGTGGAGAGATAGTGGCTGTGACCACTGTGGCTGTGACCACAGAAATAGCTGTGACTCGTTAACTTACTCGTGCTGAAAATGGACGTAGAGGGAGTAGAAAATCTCGCTATAATTAATCTACAAATTTCTCGTGAATCGATATTCGACCACGGCCCGACGCGTGATTAAACGAGATTTTCAGCTGCTGCACGTCCATTTTCATGCGAAACGGTCGAAAATACTGCCGAAAATTGAGAAAAAGACCTACAATCACAGGTCAGATATGTCAGAGCCAGAGCAGGAGGAGAGTAAAGGTATGTAGGTCTGATTTGGTTAGTTAAAGAAGTAGATATTGATTGTAATTTAGGTATGATTGAGCATAGCAGATGTATCATCATGCTCATTGTTAGTGAGGATAGACAGACATGCTAGACCCTATTCAGTATTCGGACTTTTCTTTTTTCCAAACACGGTACGACGTACCGTAGACGTACCGTACACCACCCGTAGGTCAAAACGGCGTTTTGAATAGAGAAACTAATTGCCGATGCGAACGCGAAATAAATTCACTTAGATCTTCTATAACAGAGAAGAATAGTTTTGATTTTACTTACCAGCAATGTTCCCGAGGCTCTCAATTTCCCCCTTTCTGCTTTATTATCTGATTAATGAACTGAAAATGGTGAATTTTAAGAAGAAAACTTAGAGTAAAGCGCCCGTCATTCGACCTGTGCCGTGATTCGACCTATTATCACTATATCACAAGCCAGCACATATTATTGTCACAACACACACTAATCACTTCATTACACACAGATGCATTGTCACTCACCACAAGAAAGTCCCTTAGTCACCTCCAAAAATCCATCTAAAAAGCCAAATTTCGGCGTCAAAAATGCAAAATCGGCGCCATATTTCCAAAGCACGCGAAGGCTTAAGTCCACTGCTAAGAAACAGGGTCGCAGAAAAAGCGCTAAAAATAAAGAAATCGGCGGTTTTGTAACGAGCTTTTTCGTTTATCGCAAGCTCCGAGTGTGATGGTATCGGCGAAAAACAAATGAAAAACCAAACCCCCCATATCTGGCGATACAGTGACTTCATGTACAAAGTTGCATGCAAGTCCCCGCTGGCCTTCATTCGACCGCAACGGGAGCACTGCGGGCGCCGCAACTTCGGCGATGGACAACCGTGTGTGGTGCGGCACATTTCAGCGGCCCTCATACGCGTTGACATTGAACGCGCAGTTGCGCCCGGTCGAATGATTGACGGGGGATATCGAATGAAGGGCATGAAACATAGCGATATATTTTCATATTTTCTCAAAAATTGTAATGCATTTGAAAAAATAAACATTGTGAAAAAAATAGTTTAATATATTTGACATGAATTTATGTAGATATGATTTTGAGAAAAGTAAGTTTAGCAGAATAAATATTGCAGAAAAGCTTAAGCGGTCGAATCTCGGGCAGTTTACTCTATGCTTATCAGAATCGTATGTCGACAGCTTTCCATCAAGTAACCAATAGAAAAGAATGCGATCTACCATGTCTACTAGAGTAAACTGCCTGGAATTCGACCGCTTAAGCTTTTCTGCAATATTTATGCTGCTAAACTTACGGCAAGACTTCCTTTTGCGACGACAGTCACCAAATATTAGCGATGCCACACCATTTTTAATTCTTCAAAAAATCCTATGATTGATTGTACTCATTTTGAAGCTTATGTCATTAGGCCTGTTTTGACTACACGATTAACCGTTTACATGTCCGAAAATGTTACTACACGAATAATAAAATTTCTATCGACTACTCTGAAACATGGCTTAAAGTTCAGAAGGATCCCCCAAAATGCTTAATCATTAATGAAATCAAGAATGTTTCTCTCCATTTCAAAGTTTTAAGGTGTGATGACGTCATTTAGATGCCTTTAATTCACATGAGAATATCGTTTTTGATCACCCAACTCTTGTCCCGCGCAGTGAAAACAAGTGTTTCAATGATAATGTTTGGAAGCCGTAAGCCCTAATGTGTGTGTGTGAGAGAGCTAATTAATCGTGCATTGCACCGTCGTTCACCACAACGATATGCACTGCAAGCGAGCTCACTAAAACAATCGTAGATACGCTATCACAGTCATTGTGACAAAATATTTTTGGAACATAGCAATGAACAAAGACAAAAGGGTATTACCAAGAAAAAAACATTCATACTAGCAAGTAAACGCTTGTTCGTTAGTTTTATGCCCTTGCTGGCGATTTGTGATGGGGATTGTAATCACTGGAGTTCGATTTCAAATGACTGCTAAGTGCTTGCATCGTACCGTATACATAGTTTCAACACATTTGTGCACTGTACTATTACGCGCCACTTCCGGGTTAGCGCCATCTCTTGACAGCTGACGAATAACTGAAACATGATTTCACAAATCATTGATGAAATATCAAGTAAATGCCGAAAAAGAGGTAGGAGGCTATGATTTTGATTTTTATGAACTGGACAAGCTATACAGTTCTTTTCAAATCTGCTTTATTGCCAAGTTTCTTTATGAAAATCGGACATTACCGTCGGGGATATTGCACACGCTGTGATATGGGTATGGGGCTGGCCTCACTCCGGTGCTGCAGCTGCAGCACATGACGTGAATAACATGAAGACTTGAATAACATGTCTGTTGTTCTCAAATGTTATATTCTGAATTATATAAATACAGTGAGCAAAACATGTTGATGTACACAATTTATTTTGTAACATTTACTGTGACCCATTTTTACTTTACAGATGTATGCTTTGTTGATATGGAATATATAGACTCAGAGTTATAGAGTTCTTTAGCTTTACTATTTCAGTGTTAGTTTTCAATCGCAGGTGATCTCAATGTTATTTTTTTATCTTTAGCAGGTGATCTTGAGGTGTACTTGCATACAGATATAGCTGAATTCTTATCATAGAAGGAATAATTCCAGGACTTGGTGGATATTCTTCCTGCAGTACTCTGTAGAGAGATGAAAAGTGATTAGAGAGTTAGCAGTAACTTTAATTGGGCTGTTTTTGTTTTTTTCCCACAGAATAAAACTTTACGAATTATGTGACTGAGTTTTGTGTATTTGTATAACAAGGTAAATACAAGAAGAAAAAAGAAATATTTGCATTACGTGAGAAAGAACATAATGACACTTTGAACATTACAGGTCCTTAAAAGTTAAAGAGAATGATAGAAAAGAGAGTAACAACATTAATACAACTTTAGAAAATGTGGGGGAAGACGAAGTAAAAACCCAAGGGCAGAGATTGATATCAACCTTTAAAAAAAATCACTCTTGTACTGCTAGGGTATAGGCTTATCAAGCCTACATTTAATTCAATTCTATTTCTCAAAGGCAGCAGCAATGCATGATTTCAAACCCTTGGTATGACTTCCACACAATTCTCCCTTTAAAAAAAAAAAATTAATAATTACTCCGGCTCATCCCCGTCCAGTACCATCCCTCCCTATCCCGCTCCCAATCCCAGACTTTGCACTCACAAAAAAAGTCCGAGGCAAAATTCTAAGAGTGCAATATAAATTCTCAAGATCACAAGTTTTTGTCATAACTCATTATAATAATCATATTCCGGCTCATCCCCGTCTGGTAGCATTCCTCCCAATCCCGCTCGCAGTCCCAAACTTTACAATCATAAAAAAGTCCAAGGCAAAATTCTAAGAGTGCAATATAAATTCTCAAGATCACAAGTTTTTGTCATAATTCACTATAATAATCATATTTCAGATCATCCCCGTCCAGTACCATCCCTCTCCCGCTCCCAATCCCAAACTTTACACTCACAAAAAGGTCCGAAGCAAAATTCTAAGAGTGCAATAAATTCACAAGATCAAAAGCTTTTGTCAAATATCACTAACTTTTACTTAAACTATAATCAATAATTATTCCGGCTCATCCCCGTGCGGTACATCCCTCCCATACCCAAACTTTCAATGCACAAAAAGTCAGAGGCAAAATTCAAAGAGTGTAATAAATTCACAAGATCAATCGTTAATTACCAGGAAAATCAATGTCATAATTATTAAGATAAAATCAGAAGTATAGTAATGTATTTCCTACCTGCAATCCCAATCTTGGACTCGAGATGCAAGGGAAAGGGCCTCTGTCAGACACACAAAAATCCTGCATTTCACGAAACCGTCCTAAGTCTAAGTTCATGGACATCCTATTGAAATGTGTATCAATTCTACAACACGCGTTTCAATGGGATGTCCGAGAAGTTTAGACTTATGACGGTTTCGTGAAACACAGCGCTGTTTCCAACTTCCAATGCGCATGCCTGTTACGCTGGGTATACGATCTATCGAAAATCATGCAAAGTGTGCAAAAACTTGATGGCGATTTTTCAGCCGGGGCTTAAATGTGCTTTTTCTTATTGGCTAAAGCATGGCATCTTTAAAAAGCTTACATGCAGGTGAATACGAAAAACCATGTTCCTAAGGCGAACCTCGCCCCAAAAGTGTCTAAAAATCCGATCAAAATCAGAAGATCCAGAAAATTTCTCTCTTTTAAGAGTTGAGAAACCCGTGAAATGAACAAAAATGATAAAAAACTTTTGATTCTTTTCTTAAAATGGAGATAATTTTGTTGACTTTCCGATGGAATAAGAATTTAAAGACTTTATTTTCAACAAAATTGTAAAAAACGCCTTCACGCAAGACGATGTAGTACATGGAAATCACTGAAATGCACAACGATCGTGAGGTACATGTACATGTAAACATCATCCATGAACGTAAGTACTTCCCGACATTTCTGAACAAATTTCCACACATTCGTACTCATAATACACAAAATAAATAATGAGGCAGACACAAAAAGTTTTAATATTCTGTTTTATTTGTTTTCCATTGCATTTAATGCTGCAAAGATTATTTTTGAAGACATTTATTTACTACCCTGTCTCGGCAAAATTTGGGTGCATTTAGAATGGGACGCACGCATTCACCGCTTACGTTGGCATCGCTACCAACATGCAAGGTGTGCTTTATTCCGTTAGCAAATTTGGGTGGCTGTCGCAAAAGGAAGTCTTTCCAAACTTACTTTTTGTAAAATCATATCTAGATCTACATAAATTCATGTTAAATAGAGTATGTGCTCCTGTGAGCGGCCGGTGGTGAATAAAAACTAAAAATTAAAAAATATTTTTGATATCCCTTCAAAAATTACCTTGGACAGTCTCAGGTAGGTTCTAGTGCACCAAAAAACATACTCAGCGAAAGCAGTAAGCATAATGAGTCTCATTGAAAATCATTAGAAGTCGACACCACCAGTCACTGACTGAAAGATGGCAGTTTCTTAACTTTTAAGTTAAGAAACTTTGACATACTTAAGCTATATTTGTTCAATTTGATAACTGATTTGATTTTTATTTAAGAGAATGAAGTTCATGGTCCATATTTTGCTGCAGAAATTCTTATTTATACCACCAGAGAAAAAGTTGCATGGGGGTGGCCGCTCACCAGAGCCATTTTTCAAGACGGGTCCTGTGAGCAGCCACTCTATGTAAAACGTATACAAAATGCAGGTTTTTGTAGGAGATTGTACTCTGCCTTCATTTTTTTGTCACGGTATTTGGCAGTTGATCACTTTTGACAGATTTTATTGGTTTCTACAAAGTATTATTTTCATAAAGTATTGGTTTTTTAAATTTTTTTTGTTTACTTCGTCACAAATATGGCGATAAATGCTCGCCAAATGATAGGCGGCCGCCCAGAGGGGTAGGGGCTGCCGCACACAGGACCCCTAACATCGTTTTGAAAAATGGACACTACTGACCACATAATTGGTCAATAATTGGTTTTTCATTTGCCCTCTATTCAATTAGCGGGTATTTGGACTCTGCATTGATGGTATTGAACTACATGTATGTGTGAGTCTTTGATTAATAAATGTAATCCGCAAATTCCCTTTAAGCGGCCGCACACCAGAGCCGGTACTCTATATCAAACTATTTTTATCAAAATGTTATTTTTTTCAAATACATCACACAGTTTTAGAAAATATGAAAATATATCGCTATGTTTCGTGCCCTTAATTCGATATCCCCCGGCAATCATTTGACCAGGCGCACCGCGTGTACAATGTCAACACGTATGAGGGCCGCTGAAATGCGCCGCACCATACACGGTTGTCCATTGCGGAGGTTCCGGCACCCGTTGGTGCTCCCCTTGCGGTCGAATGAAGGCCGAAGGCCAGCGGGGACTTGCATTTGACTTTGTACTTGAAGTCAATGCATCGGCAGATACAGGGGGGGGGGGTTGGTTTTTCATTTGCTTTTTGCCAATACCATCACACTTGGAGCTTGCGTCAAATGAAAAATCTCTCCACAAAACCGCCGATTTCTTTATGTTTAGCGCTTTTTCTGCGACCATGTTTCTTAGCAGTGGACCTAAGCCTTCGCGTGCTCTGGAAATCTGGCACCAATTTTGCGTTTTTGACGCCGGAATATAGCTTTTTAGATGGATTTTTGGAGGTGAGGAGATTTGGGGGTCACAAGGTCAAAGGTCAAGGTCAGAGATGTCATTGTATAAATGAAAATAAATCAACATGAAGTGCCATTTATTTCTGATTTGGTAATGGCGGAGGCATAAAGTTCGACCACGCGTGGTCGAAGATTCATCTAGTTCAACTTAGTTTTGTCGGTAAAAGTCCAAAGTTCGATTGCAGCATAAAAGCTGTAGTAAATGAGAGCCCTCAATCTTACCCTGTTTACAAAGTCATGTTTTCACTTATTAAATTTTACACCAAAGTACATAATGATAATGTTTCTTGACTTCAAAGTCCTTTCTATTAATGTTTTTACTCACTGGCGATGAATTCCTTCACGGAAACGTGTGTAGGGAGTACGGCTTCTCACACAAACAGGCTTCATGAGTCAAAAGTGAGTGAATTTTGCACTCAGTTAGCTTCCACTTTTTAAACTTTCTCCAATTCTTGTGGCATTTGTGCACCGCACAGCTGCGACCTGAACTTCCCTGATAATTTCTCATTGCAAATATTAAAAGAAATCTGCATATAAAAAATCAAACGAATGTACATAACGTGCTATTGACTTGTGTACTATAAAAGTTGGAGCACCCACCGCAGTATGTTGAACTGTGTCAAACAATCTGCTGCCCTCTTGCGTTGTGGGATTGGTCTATAGGTCCAGTGGGCTGAGCAAAGAAAATTGACCTGTGTATGGTTCAATATTGTGAGAAAGGTCTAGGAACAGAATAACATTGATTACATGTAGCTTCCTTGAAATAAATGATCATTATTCTACTGTTCAGAACATTATTTTATGCTTAGAATTCATAAGTCAGTAATAACTTGGTCATAAACAATGTTGCATGTAAGATGAAAATGGGATATTATTGATTTTTAGGATGGCTAGCTCCATCAAACACTGATGTTGAATGACTTGCTAGATCATTAAAAACATGAAAGCCTGCTTCATTTTGATTTGTGTTTACCTATTGTTGTTTTTTTCCATCTCATTTCTTGTCATTTGAGTCCTGCATTTGATATGTTATTTTGATGTGAAATAATGATGTGAAGTCCTTAAATCTTAGTAATTTCTTCTGGTGTAAACAGTCCATTTTGTCATTCAATAATTTTTTGAACGTTTTGTCTTTTTTGTTCTATGTTTATGCTATGTTTTCCCAGGAGGTGAAGATGTAGTGCATGTTCTGACAGATATTATGGCACCGGTGGACGATGACTTTGATGAGGAAGTAAAAACCACCACCCCAGCCAAGAAAGTTGGTAAGTTTCTTACAGAGCACAACAAGGGTGTACTTAATCACAACTGTAGAAAACAATGGTGTATTGATGATGAAATGAATAAAGGTTAGATGCTGGTAGTTGTAAAGGTTTTAATTTTAGGGGCATGGCTCTAGGCCCGTCTAGAGCATGACAGCCAAAGTAAGTTTCATGTAATTGATGGGTGCATGTAAAAGTAATTGCTTCAGTAGCATGAAGCCTGCAGTTTAGAAAAGGTTGTTAGTATCTCAGTAAAAGTTTCAGCATGGAAGAATGGTACATGTATAGTATTTAGCCTCTGAGTAACTTGAGGTCTTGGTGATATCTTTAATTTTGAATAAGCATTGTAACTACTCCAAGATGTTCATAAAGTTATCTGGAAGGCTTCATGTGTTTACCTAATTTCCACTTTGTTTCTATCTTGACAACAGTAAAGAAGGTCACAAAAACCTCCAAATCTACACCACAGACAAAGACTGTTAAAAAAACAGCTAGCTCGGCCACTGCCAAGCCTGCAAAGGCCTCTGCCCCAGCAGCCACAGAAGAACCAGCACCAAAGACTGAACCCACAAATAAAAAACCCCTCAAGCCTACCCCTTCAGCTACAGTTACTCCAGCTGCTACCCCAGCTACAACTCCTGCAAAGCAAGCAGCCGCCGGCACAACACAGGTCACTAAGACCAAGAAGGTTGTCAAGAAGACCCCAGGTGGTGCCAAGCCAGGAGGAGGAGCAGCAACAAAGCAAGGAGCAGCAAAGACCACTACAGGGAAATCCACTGCAGGGACACCTGGATCAGTAGCCAAGAAGAAGCCAGTGAAGGTAGTAAAGAAGCCAGCACCAACTACTGAGAAAGCCAAATCTACAACTCCTGCCAAAGAAAGTGGAGATTCTGGGAGTCAATCCAAAGCAGAAACTGCTGACAGTGCCAAGAGTCAGAAAGAGTCTGCTGCTACTCAAGAGGAAGAAACACGGGTACTTTCTATTACTAATCATTTTATTTAGAGGGGGAGGGGGGGGGGGGGGGGTGGTTATGATTCATATCTGTTGGTTTAGGCAAAGTAAACTTTATTCTTAGTTTCTTGTTCCAACTAACTGTGTTTATTATTTTTACTCTCAAATGAAGAATCTGAGGAGATCAAGACAGTGAGAGGGTAAATTTTTGTGATTTTCTTGCAAAATGGACCTTACATGCCTACATGTATATATGCACATGACAAAACAAAAAAAAGAAAGAAAGAAATTAAATGGTACCATTTCTCATTTAGTTATCCTCTTTTGTGTGTGTGTGTGTGTGTGTGTGTGTGTGTGATAGAGAAAACACCTAAACTTTGTAATATTGGTCTTCTTTGGGCCTGACAGATCACAAATGCTGATTTATTTGTAATGAAATTCTGTTCCTTGTAAGTAATGTCTCACTTTGATTTTTTGCCAGGCAGTGATATTTTTAAAAATTCAGCGAGATTTTGAATTAGCGATTGTAACTGATTCTGGCTTGCTTGCATTCATCTAATCAGTTTTGTTTATAGATCTACAAATGTTTTTGGTACCAACATGTATTGAATTTCATATTTCACATTAATATATTTGTGCATTCACACCAAGGGAGATTTTTAATAGATGTGAGTAAGATTTCTCAGTAATTTATATTCTTCTTTTTTTTTTTCTAAAAAGGCTCCAGAAATTACTGAGACTCCTATGGAAACAACTGAAGGTAAGGAAACGATATTACTGGCATGCATCATTAAATTCAATGAAAAGCATATTGAATTTATGTCAGTGATCACCCTTTACATGGTGAAAATGATTCTCTTTCAATACATTTACACTGCTAAATACATGTAGATCATTAATCAGATATTTGTTTTGTAGTATGAAAAGTTGGATTGTAAAACATTCTTTGCCAAACTTCTATGTTTAGGTGTCCAGGAATGCAGTTGGTTTTTATTTCTACTTTATTCCCATTTACTTTAACTCGGGTTGAGGGTATGATATGTAGATTAATGTAACTTGCAGAATGATGATAGTCTTTTGTTTGAAGTGTAAAACATGCATGTAATACTAAGATGAAAATAATGAAGATGCATATAATAGGTTTTCATTCCTTAATCAAGAACTGTTGACATATTAAACATGGAATTTCTACTATCTTTAAATCTAGACGAACCAGTAAAGGACATTGACACTTCTGCAGAGATATCCACCGAAGCTGTGCCAGACGTTGAGATCAGCAAAGAAGCTTCCGAGGAAGAGGAAGAGGAAGACCAAGAAGACGAGGAGGAGGAGGACGACGACGACCAGGAGGAAGGTGGTGACGAAGAGGAAGGTAGCAACATTGCAGAAGGCGACGCCAACGGAGAAGACATGGAACCGCCTGATTTCAATGACTCCTTCAACGTGAGGAGCGAGGCAAGCTCCAGTGGTTCCGAGAGTCAGATGAGTGAGTATACACTAGTGCTGTAGTCAAACGTTTTTCCATCCGGTAAACGACCGCCCATGCCACTAACCGTTTTCAATTTGATGGTTTCGGATAAACAGAGATTTACTGTCAGCCAGGGATTACACATTGTTTGTGTAGCCACATGTAATATTTCAAGTTTTTCTGACTTGATTGTCATCATAAATCAACTCCAAGACTTCCGATGTTCTGTCTTTACTAGTGAGCTTTCTTCATGCAAAATTCTTAAACTATGTCAGCTAACCATTGATAAGCTCACCGGAAAATTGGTCCCTCACGTCACGCGTATGTCGCGACGCGGGTGGGTGATGCAGCACCTCCGTACTGTATTTTGCAAGCTATACACTCTGATGAATTTAACGCGCACTTGATTTGTTTACTGGCTTGCGATCGCCCGCCAACACAAAAATATGTACGTTCCGCAAAAGCACCATGAGCAGAGCTTTCAAAGCCAATTTGAAGTTCGTGAATCGCCCATAGAGATCGCCTGAGTAATCATTGATGTGTCCTATCGGTACATGTACTTTCGATGTGCAGCAAAAGTACACACTCTTCAAATTGAGAATTCAGTAATGATCGATACCTTCAGCATGTATGAAAGAATGGTTCCGCCAGAGAAAATGTTGTGCTAGTCTATGGGATTCGTCTATGCAACTTTTCACTGATAACTGAAGTACGCAACAATTTTGTAGTACTGTTACGTAGTGTCTTCAGCTATGTGTAGAAAGCGAACATGAATACGGTGCAGCGAATAATTGCACAATACAATCGCAGTGAAAGCCAAATAGATCTATGCATTAGCTCTCCTGCAGGGTATTTTGTAAGTACAATTACTAAAGTTTATACCTAAATAAATAAGTTCTTTATTTATTATTTTCTGCTGGGATACGGTCTCAATCGATTGATACTGGAACCGTCTCAGGGTCTGAGACCGCCAGGATTTGATCCTGATCCCGGACCGGCTGACAACACTACTTTCAATAGGCGGCAACTTTGGCAAAGGTGTGATGTTTTTGTTCATCCGAAAACCGTTCGGTTTTGACTCCCCGTTAAACGGAATTGAAAATAACCGTGATGTTACAGCACTAGTATACATATTTTACTGCCATTTGTATGCATATTTTCTTTTACAGTGACTACAGCCAAGTAAGTCTGCTTAGAATGTAATCAGCATTTTAACATCACAAGGAGAAGCGTGAAAGAAATGGTTGATTTTCAATTTAAATAAAAATGTCTTAAATAAAAATCATAAATCTTTACACCTAGTTGATTAGTTTAAAAGGCAATGCAGTCATCTAAGCCATCTTTCTAAAACCTTTGGATTTTTACACCAATTTCTTTTAAATGTTAAAAAGTATCTGTATGTGCTTTCTTCAGGCCTATCTGATTTTAATGCTTTATTGTTTTTTGTTACAGTTGAGGGTGAGAGTGATCATGAGAACAGACAAAAGTCTAGAAGAGACAGGAAACGCCAATTCTCACCAATTGTCTATGAGGGACAGGAAAGATCCGGGTCAGAAGGTAAAAATTTGTATATTCATTTAAAAAATAATAATCCAGCACAGTCAAAAACATTTCTAATTGAACTTAATGTCAGGACTATTTACATTTACATGTTCATCTATGCAGCATAGGGAAAGAAATTGAGTAGTATTTTTGTATGCTTATTAAAACAAAATCATTGACATAGGAAAATGATGTGATTGCTTGTATCACGGGAAGTCACATTTATTATAAAAAATTTAGTGCAAGTTCAAAAGTATTTTTTATTTTAGCTAGATTGATAGTTGATAGCATATGAATTAATTTCAAAGTGTTGCATTATTCTTTTCTTTGTTTATTCTGTTTATTCTATACAGATAGCAGCAAGAAAGCTAAGTTGTCATCCTCTGTCAATGAAGTGAAAGCAGGTAATGCTTCCTCTGATGGAGTTATGTTAAGAAATTGTTGGGTGTTAGATCAGTCTTAGGGTGTGTTTATGCTTACTTTTTGAACGCAGGATGAACGTTTTGAAATGCACATCGTAAACGCACATCGTAAATGCAGTTTCACGGGGTACTGTTTATGGTTCTTTTCTAAAGGCAAAGGGCAGGTCAAGCTGGGACTCAAGCTTTTTCGTAAGTTTGGAGTTACTGTATGTATATATGTAGGCTAATAGGGAAAGATAGAAAGAGGAAATGATAGGATAAAACAAGGAAAAGAAGATAAAGGAAAAAAAAATGACAAAAGGAAGATAGGAAGAGGAAATGACAGATCATAAAATATAGATTAACATAAGGAAAGATAGAAAGACAGGAAGATAGAAAAAAACACAAAGAATGAAAATAGAGAAAGATAGAAAATAGGATAAAACAAAGAATAACATAAGGAAAGATAGAAAGACAGGAAGAGAGAAGGAAAAAAATTAACATAATGAAAGATATAAGGGAAGATAGAACGATAAAACAAAAAATAACATAAGAAGAGATATAAAATAGGATGAAACAAAGAATAGCGTAAGGAAAGATAGAAAGACAGGAAGATAGCGAAGGAAAAAGAAGAAATAACATAAGGAAAGATATAAAAAGATATGATGAAACAAAGAATAACATAAGGAGAGAGTAAATAGGATAAAACAAAGAATAAGAAAGGAAATGGTATAGGATGAAAAATAATGACATACGGAAGCATAGAAAAGTAATAAAATAGAATGAAAAACAAAGAATAACATAAGGAAAGATAGAAAGACAGGAAGATAGAAGGAAACACAAAGAACTTAAGGAAAGATAGAAAATAGGATAAAAAAGAATAACATAAGGAAAGATAGAAAAACAGGAAGAAAGAAGGAAAACAATAACATAAGGAAAGATATAAGGGAAGATAAAACAATAAAACAAAGAATAACATAAGGAGAGATAGTAAATAGGATAACACAAAGAATAAGAGAGAGGAAATGATATAGGATAAAAAATAAAAAATAACATAAGGAAGCATAGAAAGACGAGAAAATAGAAGGAAAAACAAAGAATAACATAAAGACTGAAAGAGGACATGATAGAACAATAAAACAAAGAATAACATTAATAAAGATGGAAAGAAGGGGAAGGTTATTTATTATGAAATCATGTAAACGCGTTTAGAAATGGTGTTGCGTTTATGCTTCCCCAGAAACCGTCTTTTTGGAGAAATGCCAATCGTAAACACACCTTTTTGTGCGTTTCTGATTGGCGTTTCCGATCGGCGTTTCAGATCGACGTTTAAACGAAAATGAGAAAGGACGCAACCGTGTTTTGAGCTAAGGGCATTTCAAAAGCCTGATTTTGGCCTGAAAATGGTAAGCATAGACGCACCCTTACACTTACTATGTAGCTATGTTTTTTTGTTCCCCAGGGTAGGGGGGGGGGGCTATGATGTAAAATTGTTTATTTGGTTATGATTAGGGAAATTGATTATAAACCACAGAGTGTAATTACGGAGAAAAAAAATCATCCACAATGGTTCATGTTCTGTACATATTTATTGTTTCAAAATATGTAGGCGTGGAAAATAAAAAAATAGCTTTTGCCACTTTGGGAAAGCTGATAACTTTAGTTTTGAAGAAAATTCTGTAAGTGCTATTATAGGCTGAAGAGAGTTTATTTTTCAGTGGTCTTGTCACTGTCCATCTTCTTAACTCATTGCAGGAGACCAGACTGCTAAGATGAAGTACCTCTTCCGAGATGCTCGCTACTATCTCATCAAGAGCAACAACCATGAGAACATCGCTCTGGCCAAGGCCAAGGTAAGAGGGTGTGTGGAAGTCTGTGAATGGCATGACTGTTTGGAGCAGTGAGAGAGAAAGTGAGAGAAAAGGAGAGAAGGGGAGAGAGGATGAGAGAAGAGTGAGAAGAGAAAGATGAAGAGAGAGGGAGGGGAGGAAGAGAATGGGCAAGTAAGAGAATGGGAAACTACTAGATGTGATTTGGAAATCAGAGATCTTTCATTAGGAAAACTGTTAGTGTCAAAATGTGCATCGATTAGCCTTTTTTTTTTTGCTCTCTTTATGATATTTGTATGAAATAAGAGGTACTGTAGAAATTTTGAAAGAAATTATGTTGTTTGTTCATTTTTTGACAGTTACATAATATGTGCTTTGCATAAGAATTAGAATCATGACCATTTAGGTACTTGAATATGTAATGCTAAAGTCAGTATAGGACAGGTGATTTTGTTAGAAGCAGATGATTGTGCCACGCAGGAATCGACACAGAACAGCGGAGTGGAGAATGTGTGTTGCAGGACATTGGGGCAAGAAAAGCCCCATTGGTGACCTTAATTCTGCTCAGAGAAACTGGAGTGATCCAACCATCATCATGGAGTTGCCGAGTATTGTGGATCATGGAGCAGAGAGGAGACCCATGTTCTATCCTGTGGATAAAATTGTGATATACATGTAGGAAATCCTCATGTTTTACATAGTGGAGGGATGTGCAGTGTCAACAGCAAGTGCAGTTTCGTGTGAAGCAACATTCTGCCATCAAGTGTGGAACCGTTGATGGTATCAGCAGCATTGATGTCACCGGAATTGTGCAGCTTGTGCCATGGAATGCCATTTTGGAAAGGATGTGAGTGTGACTTGCATTAGTGGAAAAACATGTGAACAATTTAAAAGTGCTCTTGGCATCTTGGTTCATAAACTGTCAAAGAACTCAATAAAGAACAATCTATCCTATCTTTATAGTCAAGAGCCAATTTGAACAGAATAAAAACTTTGCAAATGCACCCCTGTGTGCTTGATATGAACACTTTTTAGAAGAAATTGAGAATTTTATGATATTAATCTTCAATTATCCTGGACAGTTCCTTGAAATGGAATTTGAAAATAACCCAACATTTGTTTTTGCACAATCTTTTGCCATGGACATACATATCTAACCTGGCCTGGGACATCAAGCCATTTTGACACAATTATGAGGAAGTGCATATCTGCCAATTCTCTGGACTTTGATTATCTGAATGAACCTCATTGAATCTACATGTACAATACTTCTCAGCATTGGATATGATTTCTTCTCCTCTTTTATCTTTGTTTCCGATATTTTACTTCTCTTTCACTTTTTACATAATTTGTGACTTTACAGCAAGCAGAGTGAATGAGCGATTGGAAGAAGTTCAGTTGTCATGTCAGGGTGCCGTTGCATAAAGACTTGCCATCAATTAACTACCATGGTAACGTTGCTCAACAGCCAATCAAAATCCAGTATTTCATGAAAGTTACCATTGATGGCAAAGTTACTATGATAGCAAGTTTTATGCAACGGCACCCTGGAATTCAAATCTTTTCTTTCTTTCTTTCTTTCTTTTTTTTTTTTTTTTACGGAAAATGATTCTTAATTTCGGAAGGGGGCATATGTTAGTTGCTCAGTGTTAGAGAATTCCAACATTTGCCTGAAGTGATTTTTTAAAAACAATAAATAGTGATGTTCAATCGTGGTAAAAGTCTAGAGGAAAAAAATATACTTTTCTCTTTTGTATACAGCTTTTATCAGTTCGTATTAGGTTTAAAAAAAGATAAATAAATCTCTTTTGAAAGCTGTCATTGTCCAGAAAATGGACATACAATGTATTTATTGATAGGAAGTACCTGGTAGCAGGAAGGATCATGTGTTCTGGCTGGTTTTCTTTTCATGTCTCAAAATCACAAAGAATTGGAAATTGCGTGTAAAGGAAAAACATTGTTTAAAGGGGTTAACAGATATTTAGTCAGAAGCTTGACCTAGGCTGTTCTCTCATGCATGCAGAATACGTCTTCTGCAGATGGAATATAATAAAAATGTACATTTTCACAAAATTTGTGACCTTAGCCAACTCTGTTCATTACCTTCAGAAAGAAACACTAATGAAGTTTACTACCAGGTGTCTTTAACATTTCAGGAAAAGTGTATCTGCTTAATAATCTTGACATTAAAAGGTTCTGTTCTGTTGCAGTTGAGAAAATCCTGCACACTCCATGCTTTTTATTACTTATGCACATACACATATTGATAACTGAAGTATAATTTCCTGGCTCTTTCACTCTGGATGCTGTACGTTCACATTGTTGCATATTTGGTAGGTCACTTGAAGTTATGGAATTTTGAGCAATGCATGTGTAGTGTAATTTATTTCAGAAGATTGTTTTGCAGGTACATGTATTGCTGTGAGCTGTAAATTCTAATATTTCTCTTTCTTTTTTCTTTGTATAGTGCCCTTCAAAATTGCGGAGTAGATACCTACCCGAAAAACCTGGTTCAGAGCAGAATAGGTTAATGCCAGAGTCTTCCTCTAGATCAAACAACCATGTGGGCAAACCTCAGATTGGCATCTTCCAAAGACCTACAAAAAAGAGTCGCAATAACTCATACTCTGCTGCTATTAGCCATGCATATAAAAGAAAATATTCAACTGCACCAGCCACAGCAACCTTGGAAAGTATACCTGATCAAACTAGAACGAATAATGGTCTTTCTCGTGAAGATCAGGCACTTGACAATAAGAGGGAGCATATACATGTAGCTAGAACATCAGAGGGGCATCCGCATGAGAAACATGGAGGGATGCCTCATAGGTACATTTATCGAAGACAGAAGGCGCACTCTCTTCGTAATGGTAGGAATCCTAGCTTTCAGTACGATGAGCATTCTGATGTTCCCCCCGAAGGTGCAGGATTTGATGAACATGAATTGGATGATCTAAGTTTAGAAGATTACGACAATGATTACGATGATGACGATGATGATGATGATGATGCTTTTTATTCTGCTAATAGTAAAAGGGAACAAAGATGGAGAAATAGCAGTTTTTCCAATAGTTATTCGAACTTTGGAAATGTTGATGACCCTTGTGATTTCTCAGAACATGAACACTTTAGAGAGAGCTCAAGAATAAGTGATACTAGGGAAATGGAAAGGTTGCTTCATGATGCATCAGCTAAATTAAGTGATCAGGTATGGGTATGTTTTTTTTCTCAAATGAAAAAATTATTGGTAATATGAAAACTTAGATTGTGGAATGATGTAGAATCCCTATCCCTGCTTTTTGAATGAGCATTGCACAAACTTTGCTATTGAGTTAAATGAATTTTGTGTTTAGGGAATTATCAGCAAAACATGTTGAATAAATCAGTTCCAAATAAATTTTTATGCCTCTGCCATTGTAGTGCCCAGGCATTATTATTTACTTTATATTTTTAAAACTAATAATGAATTAATGCGAAAGTACTGGTGTTGGTACTTTTTCGAACTAAATGAAAGGAAGTAATTGTGATTATCAATAGAGTAAGTATTAGGTAATAGTAATATAAAGTACAAACATGGAATTTTATTCCAAGGTTAAATATAGATTTCCTTGTTTCTTCTCTTCAGAGTTCGTTGCATCTCCGCATCCAGCAGTTGGAAAGTGTTTTGGGCAATGTAATTGCAGTTATGCGCAAACTGGTCCACAAGTCAAACTTGCCCGTGCAAAGATCACCTAGGGCAAGGAAGCAAAGAGTGCCACAGTATGACAGCACCTCAAGGAGTAGGCATGTTAATGTCTTCAACAGATGGACTGGTAATCATCCAGCGGAAGTGAATATGCCAAGGAGAGAAGAGAGTGAATTGGATGAACGACTACCGGTAATAGAAAATTCATCTCGTATGAATGAACATGTTGAGGCCCAGCCTACACATACAGATAGTGTTACCAGAAGTGATTGCTCTGAAGGCCCAGATGAACATGATGATGGAGATCAGAGTGGAGCAGAGAATCATCCAGATTTGTCTGACTCTGGATTTCAGGTTGATTCTAGACCTTCTGAGAGCATTCAGGATGATGATGATGATGGTGAAAAAATTGATCAAGAGTGTGATGTAGGTTCTGTTTCTATGAACATGACTAATGCTTGCCAGAATGATAGAGAAAAGAATAATGAGGAACTGAGTAGTGCCAATGCACAAACAGAATCTTTACTACATTCTGCAAACAAGGAGCAAGCTGTCAGAAATGGTACAAATGGGAAAGAGGATGTTGACCATTCCAGGTCAGGATCCTTGGGTAAGGATGAAGTGGATGCAACTGAACCAGATAACCTTGACAGTGCTTTGGCAGTAGCAGCCAATAATCATGCCACTGTTGAAGTTACCCATTATGAAACTGTTGACACTTCTCCATTTGAGACGGATGAACATTCATTGCCTGCAACCACTCCAAATGAGAGCGATACTCAAGCAGACACAGATGGTCCTATCATTCTGCGTGTCAAATCTGAATTCAATTGTGACTCTTCCTCATGGCCAGATAGATCACGTCCAAGCAGTTCCTTTGGTCAATCAGAAATGGCTCCTAGAGAGTCAGATCTTGTAGTGTTGTCTGATGACTCCTGTGTGTCTGATAGCCCAGTCTTTCTCTATTCCAGTGAGGCTATAGATGCTGTTCAAAGTGCACAGGAGCAACAGGAGAAGAGTCTTGTATGTCATGGGCAAGATGCAGAAAACATGCAATCTCTGCAGGAGATATTCACTTCAGTTACTGGGACAAATGCTGAAGATCTATTTCACGACAGAAATGATTTTGTTACTGACCAACAGAGATTAATGAAAGTGGAGAACTTGGAAGACATCCCCGAAGCTGATCAGAGTCAGTATTATGAAGGAAGGACAGCACCTTCGTATGGAAGTGTCTATAAATCGAGAGGTCCTTCTGTCAGCAGGGGTTCTGTCCACAATTCCACCAACACTGGCACCAAAAGAAGACCAGTACAAACATTCAGTGGGAGGTTAACGCATCACGATGATACAGTCCAATTTGCAGGTCAGCAGAATAACATGTCTCATGTTGTTAGCCAGAATGGGCTTGACAAGCAGCGAGGCATGCCTAGCCAGTCCTATGGCTCCAGCTTTCACCCTGCAGGAATACATCAGAGTCAGATTCAAAGACTGCAACATGGTTACAATGCCCAGGGCTTCCATCCCCAACCATATTCCATGGACCTCCAGTCTACTGCAGGAAGAAGAGGTGCTAGCTTGAAGAATTCCACAGTGAATGTGCATATGTCTAATCTGCCAAAAGCATTAAATAACCAGAGTAATATTCCTCCTTACCTAAAATTCAGTAGTGGACTTTGTGATGGTAAAGGCAAAAACCTCCAAACTGTTCCACCACCAGCCATGGTTTCGAACCTTTCAAACCTTGGTTCCTTAAAACCTCACAACGTCATCTTGCGATCAGTGCCAAACAAAGATGGTCCCAACACTCTTAACTTTGGATCGCCATACTTCAATACTCAGTCTGGCCATTGTAATGGCTCTCAAGTTCAGTCTCATGTCATGCAAGGCAGCCAAGGTCCTGGGATACAGCAGCCTCAGGCAATTTCACATCAGGCTGCCAATGAACCAGGACAATCTGATGGAACTGCACAGTTTACCCCTGACACGTACAAGCAAGCAGACAGTAAGTAGTTTTTTGTCTGTCACTTTTATATTTTGGGGTGAAATGTGCTGCGTGAAGTAGTTAGAGTACGAGAAGTACAGTGTATGATATCAACATTGGGATGCAAATTCTAGGATTTGTCTATGTTTTGGAGAAAGCTATGAATGCTTTTTGTATAATTGTAAAAAAAAAAATAAAAAAATTACAAGATGCTTATTGGGAAAATTTTCATAGTATGCAAACTAGTGCAGTACTTTTTTGCAAGGGTTTGTGGCTACTTTGCAGTCTTTTCTTCTAAAATTGTCCAAAATCTAATGGCATTTGAGGAGAAACTTTTTTTCTCTTATAAAGCAGCTTATATTCGAGTCTGTATTTTTGCAGGCTTTTTTGGTTTGAGTAATAACAGTTGGGGACATTAATATAGATCATTCAGGAAATTGGATGATGAGGGCTATTTAGGATTGCACTTGTAATGTATTCTAGACAAAAGAGAGATTTGTTTCTGAATAGTATGAGGGACAGGTAGAGCACAGTTACACAATTTTCATGGTGCAAGTTTACTTGACACTTTGCAAACTTTTGAAGTGTACTCACAGATCCTCATAAGCAGTGTTAAATTGAGAGTATCTTCCAGAATAATCTATGTGGGTAGATACTGAAGAACTCCTTGATTTCTATATTTCAGGAACAATAGCAGCAATTTTGCAGGAGCGAGACTGGAGTATGGCCCGTTCTGCTGTAGATGGAGCTACCTCCTTGTCTCGGGCATTGGCCCAGGCTCTCTTTGGTGATAACATCCTCATCAAAAGCACGTTCAAGTCGTATGGGAGAGGCAAGGGCTACACAGAATTGGACCCCATTCTACTGAAGAAAATTGAAAGTACGCTCTGTCTTAAGCCCTTTTTTGGTCTGCTTCCTTGCATGTATATTACTGATTCCAGAAGAATTAATTAATGAAGAAATAAATTTCACAAATTTAGTTACCTGAACCTGACCTTAGCAAGTAGAGTCGGTGTTTATTTTCCCATTCTGTACACCGACTTCTATATGTGGGACAGTAAAGATTTTTTCATAGATTTTGCACATACATTAGACTTCTCTTGTTCAGATCAGATTAATGGCTACATTTGGTGTTTTAATGCTTTTGGTCTAATTTCTAGAAACTCAATTTATGTGAGGGTGGCTTTTCTCAAAGTAGATTTGGTCATGCTTGCAATTGGAATTGCGAATTCTTTAATTTTGATAGACATCATGACCATTAGTTTGAGGAGAAAAATACCTGAAGAAATATGTTATTTTACTGTATCTAATGTAACTTTCCTTCTGTATTAAACTTACAGATGCAGTGATGAACATGTTTTGTCAAGAAAAGGGCTTCAAGTATCGCAAACGAATATGGTCCCTCTGCAAGCAATCCCTTGGCCAAAGAATGAAGTATTTACGCAATCGCTACAACATAATCTAATGCTTGTGGAACACATTTGAATGTTTCCCCACCACAACAAATATAATGCCACTGTGATTTGCTGAGTTGCTACTCCACATCTTATAACATTTTGAAAGAAATTTTCCTGCAATATATTCTCAGTAACCTGACTTCTTAGAGTTGTTGCAATGTAATCTACAAATGTGCTGCCATTTTGATCGCCAATAATCACTACAACACTACGTACAATTGATTGTTGATTTTTGTTACAACTCAGTCTAATACTAATTTGCCTACTTTTACTCGATGCAATATGTTGCCAAATAAATGTTAGAAGCAGCTACAACAGTATGCAACTGATTGCTTATATTCATTCCTTCTAACTGAGAAGTCGGTCTGTCCCCTTTTGGTTGCAAGTAACCCCTGGAAAGCCTAGAACACAATCTGCTACCCTCGTGAATTCTTGTAGCAGTTAAAACTCACTTAACATTTTGCCCACCAGTTGTTGTTATAATGCATCTCATCTGTTTGACTGCCAAAGTTAATGAAGTGACTGCAATTATTATGATATGCTTTTGACTGTAGATGCTAAGTCCTTGTGTTACAGTTCATTAATATAATTATGTTTTGTGTTATCTGTACACATACATTGCATCAGAATACATGTATAAGGTCTTATTACACTGTAAACTGATTACTGGTAGCTACAAGATGTTAAGCAAATAATCACCGTTGGTGAAGGTGATGGACAAACTATCACTTCCGAGGCGATGTGGATGTAGCTATCTTTCTGAAGCGAAGCTGAGGAAAGATAGCGTGTACTTCCAGATTGCCAAGGAAGTGATAATTTGTCTCGTCACCTGAAACCGAAAGGTGATTATTTGCTTTATATTCCACATCTTAAACCATTTAACTATATAGAAAGAAAAGAATATTTTACTTCTCTACAAGAAAGCATTTTGGTTTAAATATCAAGGTTTAAAACTATATGCCTGTTTAAGCACTAGCCATATCTTGTGACAATGTGCTGCGTGCGCGACTTGCTTTGCCTGTCAACAAGTAAGCTAATTGTGACATCACAATTGAAGCAACAAATTTTACCTTGATGGCAAAATGGTGGCAAAAATCATCACAGGGGTCACTTTATTCTTTTATTTAGCGTGTACTCAAAAATATTGAGAACGTGTTGTGACTCTATGGATTGAAGTGATCAGTGAAACACAAAACTGCCATCACTGCAAGGTCATGCACTTTTTGTATCGGGTGATGATTGATGGGGAAACTACACTTTATCACGTGATTCAACTTTGACCAATCCTACATCGATATTCTTAGTATGTGGAATATAACAAAGAATATTGCTTATTGTTGTCTTCATGTTATCTAGACTTTTTAGGAATTGCCAAGCTTATTGTTGATTACTGTCTGCGTTTTCCTGTCCTTCTAAAAAAGTGACTTGATTGGAATCAGAAAAATCAGGGGTGATTTTAAAAAATACAAAATTATCTTTTACAATGTACTGTTTGTTCTGGAAAATATGTTAATTGTCATAGCAAACTTAAGTTCCCTGGAAAAAAAACTCCCTATTCATTCTTGCACAGACGTCTCTTGTAACTTTAAATGAATGCAGTCAGCTTTGCGCATTAATCAACCATGATGACTTGCCCCAATTTTGATTGTCATGACAATTAATATCCATTTAGAAACGTAAAACATAACGTCGTTTTCAGAATACCACCCCTGATGAAGAATTCAAAAATTCCTACATGTAGTTCTAGAATCTCAGCTAACCAAATGTTTGAGTCTCATTTGGGGTAAGCCTGTTGTATGCATTTGATTCCTTGTGTAGGGCATAACTTTCTATAGCCTATTTTTTCCAGCATGAATCAGTCACCCATTGCTGTTACTGTATATACATTTTCATTACCTTGAAATCTCTGATACATAATTGAATTGATATCCTTCAGTAAGAATAGTGACTTTGCAAAATATCTTGAATAGTTATCTGATTCTCCTCAAACTGGATAGTGTATTTCTCTACTTTGTTGTTTTCTCTGAAGCTACACATGTACCTTATGCAGCTTTAACTCCACAAAGTTGTATGCCAAGTCCGTCATTATCCTTAGAAAAAGCATTTGAATTTATGTTGTTATTATCCCGTATGGGTTTTCTTTTTACAGTTAGAAATGGGACTACTTTTACAGTACTATTAGTGTTATGTGTATGAGTATTAGCTGTGTCTTGTTTATTTTACTTTCAAATGTATAGCCGGGGGGATTTCATCAAGTGTCTTGTGTCTTGTCAGTGATTTTGACCAGCAAAGTCTGTTTTAATTAACCGACAGTTTCTGATTAGCCTTATGTACGGTATCATTTGTCAGGGGACAAATATTGAAACATCCCCCTGGTTGCTGAAAAACTTTACAAACTGAAAGTTTTAAATTTAAAGGAGTAATTATAAGATAGTATGGTGTTCTAGAATATTGTATGAAGGCGGTTGGTTAAAATATTTGCAGTGATCTTATCAGGGTGAATAACAACATTTGCAATGCCAAATATTAAGGGGGAAATTTTTATTTAGCAAAATAAGCAAATCATGTTTATGCATGATTAATACTAACTGAATACTCTTGCATATGCCAAAGAAAAACATTACTTTTTAAGCAATTTTAGACTTATGGGTAATTAATCATGTTGTGTACTTCACCGTATATGCACCATGCCCAGCATGGGCCCACCCAAATGTGAAATGCTATTGTAACTGTTCAGTGTTGTAAAACAGTGCATAGTCATTAAGTCCCCAAATTGTTGCATTTTTAATCTGCAAAATGTGTTTGCATTTGACTCTGCTTTGGAATCAAGAGTCACATTAAAATTCTTTGTCAGCTGACCTTTAACTTCCTGTTTTTTGCTCCATTGGTGTAGGTACATATTGTCGCACAGGAAAAATGAGGATTTCTGCAAAGTATTGGCATAGTATTTTTTTTTTGTTTTGTTTTGTTTAGTTTTGTTTTATTTTTTTTTTAGATTCTGGTTTGTCTATGTCCTGTGGAAGGTTTGCAATTTTCCAGTATTTTATTATGCATGTCAGTGCCAGTAGACATCATTCTAAAGAAAATTTGAGGTTACTTCCAGATATGCCATATGCACGTACTAACTGAAGATCATAAATGTAGGTCACTTCCTGGAAGTGTTATTAGTAGGATGTTAGTTTTAAGTTGAAGGAAAGAGACAAAGTTCGTTCCATTTGCAATAGAAATTTATCCAGAAGTGATTCAAAATGATTGAGCTCACGTAGTATGTTTAACATTTGTCAATCCAAACATCCAGTTTATAAAGATAAATGGATGTTCAGTTATTATGTGTCATATTATCATGTTTTGGTGTACATTGGGAATGTTGTGCAGCTGATCTGCATAGCAGTAACTCCAAAGTGTATCAGTTCCAGTCCTGATATGTACAGGACCCTATAACATTTGTAATCTGCATAAACCTTTGATGATACATGTATTATGTCACCCCTTTTTAGTCATATTGGTATCTGAAAGGTAAATATCACTGTATCAAAAAGAGAGAGGAGAGGAGAGGGGAGAGAGAGAGAGAGAGAGAGAGAGAGAGAGAGAGAGAGAGAGAGAGAGAGAGAGGTGAAAAGAGAGATGAAGAGAGAGGTGTGAAAGAGAAATGGAGAAGAGGAAGGGTGGGCTGGTGTGAAAGAAAGTGAGAAGAGAGGGAGGTGTTAAACAGAAATGGAATAGAGAGTGGGGGGGGGGGTATTCAAAGGGTAAGTGGAGTGAATGTTATATAATCTATATATGTTCCTAAATTCAAACTTGAGATGCCTTAGAGTGGAGTTGCACATAAGATAACTTGATGAATGGTAAATGATTATTAATCCCTCTCAGAGATACTGAACTTCATCAAATAAAAAGGTGTAAAACAATGAACCTCATTAACATCAACTTTTAAAAAGTGGAGTATGCACTTTTAATAACTTGGCCAATTTTTCTTATGTGCTTTTAATACTATTATCTCAGTCTTCAGCTAACTTCATTTTCTTACAGGATTGACTTAATTTTTTATATTTCATTATTATTTTGATTTTAGGGTGTATGGTCTACGTTGCCTTATAATGAGCAACGACTAAACCAGGCGTTCCGTGAATCTAGAAATGTGCTTCTGATCTTTTCAGTCAAGGAGAGTGGCAAGTTCCAGGGTAAGATATCCTTCAGTTTTATGGTTTGTTTTGTTCATGTGATTATGAAAATCCAAGAGCCTCTCCCCTCCCTCCCTCTTTTTATGTTGTATGAGTTACTTATACCCCTTTCATTAAAGGCATTGGCTAACTTTGTGAGCAGCTGATTTGAAAAATTCTCAAACTAAGATAAAACATGTGTATGAGTACTTGTATTTATACTCAAAAACCCTGAAACCAACCATAATTTGGAAGGAAAAGCTGTAAGTTAGACGCAAACCGCGATTTAATTAGCTTTCGTCTCGAGAGACACTGAACTAAGAGTACCGTTTGCGCGAATTCAAAAATACCGTTACTTGCCTTCCGCCGCGTGATACGTCAATACACACAGTGCGGTCCGTTGAGTCATGTGCGCATGCACACTCCTTACGTTGGGTCTATGCAACCGACCCTCGTATATTTTTCAAACGTTGGTTCACATTTCTAATATTTAAAAATACTTCCCGTGGATATTATGCTCTGAAACTTTCACACTGGTATTTTTACACTATAACCCTAATGTTTATCCCATTTTTAAGTAACAAAATGAGATTTTAAAAAAATCATAACAATGTTAGCCAATGCCTTTAAATAGCTGGTCAGGACCAGGTCCACACTAAGTCATAAAATTTTTAATTACTGAACGGCGCGGCACAAAATAGTCCGCACTATTTTAGAGCTGCTTCGACAAGCACCAGGAGTGGACCAGGTGCGGACCATAGAATTATTGAAAGGAGTAGTACCAAAGTCTGCCCTGAAATTCCTCCCAATGTCAGAGGTCACTTTTTTTCAGGGCCTGTCTTTGGGCATACATCGCACAAAAAATCTCTTCGCTCTGCCCGGAAGATGACGGACGTCATGTATATGTGGGAGTGTTCAGTTACCATGACAGTTAATCCTTTTTGGACTGATTTATTGAAAGGAGGGTCATAAAAGAAGTGTAGTCCACTGTGAATTACTGAAAACAAATTTTACTGCTCAGTGTGAGGACTACTCTAGTGCTGACTAAAAGTGGGAAATTATTGAAAACAGTGTTAGATGTGATGCACCTTAAGCCTTGTTCACATATGAAGTGATGAAGAAGCTTGTCGTTTACCACAGGGTATTTCAAGTGTACCACGACATATGAGAACGAGCCTTTAGAATAGGTGGATGGTATGAAACTGATTCCAGAGACCAGTTTGATAAACTTGACTTCTCTTCATTGTAATGTCCTATATTTGTGGCTCAAACTTTTTCACAAAGATTGAAAGATTTTTTTTTTCTATGTGAACTTCTTTTTTGTTTTTCTTTGATAGGATTTGCTCGGATGCGGTGCGAATCTCGTAGAGATGGCCAGCCTATCAACTGGATCCTTCCTAATGGTATGAACCGATCTATCCTGGGAGGGGTGTTCAAGGTGGACTGGATCACCAGACACGAGCTACCCTTCACCAAAACAACTCATCTCTATAACCCATGGAATGATAGCAAACCAGTCAAGATAGGCAGAGATGGACAGGTATAATACTTCTTTATGCTATCATTGCGTGTATTAAGTGCAGGACTCCACACTTACTACAAAAAGGAATAAACTCCTGCTGTACAAGATGCAGTCTACAAATCAATGATTTGATTAGTGACTAGAATGTGCAATTTCTTGTGGGGGGGGGATTACTCCTCTGGGAGATATTTTTTGTTAATTCTGTTTGCTTTCTCAAACATGGTTACATCTGGCTTCATCCGAATTTTAAAATTTAACTTTTAATGGAACAATGTAGGGGTGGGTTTTTTTTGTTTTGTTTTAAGAGAGTCAAGCTATATTTATAGATCAAAAAACTTTCTCAAAAAGATCTAAAGAATTTTTTTTTCCTGTGTGAAATGGAGTGAAAATATTTTTGTGTCCCTTTATTTTGTTTTGGTATGCACACTTTTCTCATTTTGTTTTGTGGCATTTGACAGGTGTTTGAAGAAACCCTCTTTTCTTATGCAGGAGAGATTTCAATGGGAGAGTTATGTCTGATCATGCTCTCAGTATTTCTTCAATTTTACATGCTCTTGAGAAAAAAAAAACAATGAAAATATACTTTTGTGTGTAATTTTTGTCAGGAAATTGAGCCCAAGTGTGGTGAAAGCCTTTGCAGGCTGTTTCCCCGTGACGAGAACATTGATGTTGTAGAGATTCTTCGAGCTGCTCGCCGTCGTAGGGAAGAAGCGGGTCACCATCCGCGACCTGTAGTGAAGACGAGAGTGGAGTAAGTATTATGTTCTTGCTTGTTTGTTCACTTTCTTTGATTATAAGGAATTTGATAATTTTGTGTTCTGCACCATCTAAATCACATTTTGTTATCCCGACAATGTTTCAGTAAGAGTGCTTGCACAGAGATGTTGTGCATAAACACAGTTCTCAGACTATAAGGTCTGTAACCTTGTCAATATTTTATCTGTCCTTAGTTCTGATGCCTGTTAAAATTCTAGCAAAAATTTTTTCCAATATAAAGCTCCATATTTTTGTTATTTATTTATTTCACATGCAGTGAAATCTTTTAATTCAAACATTTAATACGTTGTCATTTAAAGCAGTCATTCACTCATCTCTCTTTTCTAAAATACAGATATTGGAAAAAGTTAGCTCTTAAAATATGACAAATACAGTATATATTCAAGATTTTTTGCCAACCATTTTGCATTGTTTTCACCCTGTCTATTTTACCAAGTAGCATTTGACAAAAACTTTGACTTTCAAAAGTTCAAGTCTTAATTTGAAATGCTTTGCTTTATTTCATTTATTGCGTATGAAATATCTTCATTGGGAATATGATATAATGACCTTTACTATGAAGGTACCTGTTTTAGGGAAAAAAAGCTTTCCCAGTCCTAATATATTCCCCCAAAGGGCCCATCTTCATGAAACCTTCATAGGCCTAATTGTCACCTAACTGTGTACTGTGACCTATGTAATTAGTTGACAATTAGCTTAGTAAGGTTTCATGAATATGGGCCCTGGCAGTTAATTGAGCCAATGCACAGAAGGGTTTCAACTCTGCTTGGACAAGATCAGTTGCAGATGTATAGGGCATATATTGCTTTGTACCAAGTGTCGTATTTGGATTATTTTGAAAAAAATAAATTGTTTGCATATTATTACAAAAGTCTTTGTAAACAGCAGACCCTCTTTTTGTTCCTTGATCCTATGTAGTACCTATTCAGTAAACTCCCAATTCTTCCTTCTTTCCTACTCTGAAATCATAAAATAAGGTTTTCATATTCATTACTCTACGTTTCCCATATTTTTTTTTCTCATATTACGCTTCCTTTGATATCATTACCATAAACATTATCCTCCATTTTCTTTAAAGCTTTATGAAAGATAAAATTCAGTTTTCCATTATGTTAAGTACAGTACATAATATTGAGTTTGCATCTACCTCTTTCAAAACAATGAAAGTAATTTCTTTATCACCCTGAAAATACTAACGTCTCCCAACTCCCAATTTCTCTGTAAAAGTTTCAGCCTGAGACCAGTACTGTGTGGAGCTAGTAGCCGTGGTAGCTGAAAGCATCTTTATGTGCAGCTAGGCTTTGATGCTCTAACCAAAATCTGGGACTTTCCCCCCATAAACATTTCTCTACCCTACCTAGAACTATCCATTTTATGTTTTGCTACCATGAAAGTGCATGTAGTCAAAAAAGGAGTGTTGGAGAGAAGATGTAGGACTGTTAGCACTTCTCTCTAAAGAAAAATGGATGTTACCTGTGGTGAGTGCCGGGGAAAAATGGTAACCAGTCTATTTGGATCATATCAGATGTTGCTAGCCGTGAAGTGTGGATGGCGATGCGGCATTCCCTGCCTGTGAGCGAATATGCAAATTGGAAATGCCTTCGTGTAGCGTTTGTGCCACAGTGTTTCTTTGCAGGACCACAGGAAAAGCTGATCTATACCATTGTGCATCGGGGTTTATGCAATGCCTCTTTGCCAACGATTGGACCATCTCTGCTTCTCTCACGTTATGCCATTGATCACCTACATACATGCTTGCTCCAGAGAAATGCAAATATGGGTGGAGTGTAAATTATCATATTGCATATTCATGTGATATGCAAATGAACTGTTCAATACCATGTGTCAAAAGGAACTTAATCTAATTGCATATTGATGCAAGAGAGAACTGTGATGCATATTCATGATTTCCAGTTGGGCCAGCTCATGATGTATGCAAATGGACTGTGCAGTATCATGCAATAGAGACTTAGCTAGTAGTGATATTTTGTGTGATACTGTAATTACATGAACTTCATTGCATGTTTTGTTATCTTACGAAGGAAATGTTTGCAGAGTAAGAAATGAGTGTACCGCTCACACCTTTGGTGCATTGAGTATAGGGATTAGGCAGGTAGGAAATCTGTTAGTCTGTAGACTAAAAAACATTTGAATGAACATTTCACAGATGAAAATCCATTGGGGAAAAAGAATTTACACTGATTCCATGGACATTTTCATAAGTGTAAATTGCAAATACCAAGGACTACCCATTTTCCTGGGATCTTCATCAGCTGAATGTAAACATGGGACTGAAAAATAAAGGTATTAGATGTTGGTGTTAATTGCTTCAAGAACTGCACAACACAAGAACACCATCCGGTATAGTATGTGAAGAATTTGCAGTGTGAGTTAGGGATCCAACTGATGCTTGACATTATTCATATTTGCAGGGTATAATAGAAGAAACAAAATGTTGCTGAAAGTAAGAATTACTGCAGCAGCATACATGTATGTCTCATTAATGTCTGTAGTTTCTTTACTTCTGACTGGTATTTGGATATATTCATTTTTTTCTCTTGAATGAAGAAAGGAAGGGGAGGGATGGGGGGAGGGACATGTTTTATTACTTGCTTTTCCCCAAAATAACAGTTTACCAAGAGCAGAAAGCTAAAATCATTTCAAATTTGTATTTAACCCATTGAGCACAATTTGATTTCAGTATAACACACATTTTCCATAGACCCTCGCCCAAAATATCTCAGGCATAGGGTTCAGCGGGTTAAGTTTTATGTAATAATGTCATTATGTTGGGAGTTACTATTCAAGTTCTGCAAAAGAAGTAATTATTAGTGAGTAATGTAGGGCTGAAATTTCCACTATACATGCATTAAGAAGCACTAATGTTTGTGACTAGAAAAAGTTCAAGATTACAGAGCACTTCTAGCTGTCATTGAGAAAAAATAAGGCAGTCATCCTTTGCTCTGTAAATATCCTGCCATGTTTGGGGAAAGGAAGGCAGTATATGTGTATATCCAGTACCACTAGCTTAGCGACATGTAGTGTTACGTATAACCGCAACATTTTTGTTTAATCTTTGGAAATAGAGCAGGCACACAAGTGAGTTGGATTTACTGCTTCTTTAATATATGCCTGCCCCTGGCTAGCTATGTCAGATGCAGGAAGGGTGATTCTTAACCCTTTACCTACAGGAACGGGGTTGTCCCTGTATTAAATCTATGGGAATTTCAGAATTCAGTAGTCGGATCAATATTTTTGATATTGGTCATTTGTTAAATATGTACCTGTGGTTTTACATGATACTTCATTTCGCTAAGCTACTTTAGTCTTAGCATTGACTTAATCTAGTCTCTTTCATCTGTTTATGACAACGAGCTCATCAGCAGTCAAGAACCAGTGATTTTCTATGCCTACACCCTCACTTGCATTACCTATCCTCATCTGTTTCATTTGGCTCTTTTCCTTCCCCTTCCCTTCTATCTATCTGACAGGAGCAGACGTCGACGCATGGACAGTCACAGTCATCGTGACTACAGACCTAGAGGTGGGATCAAACGACGTATGACTTCAAGCAGGGATGGTAGGATTTAAATGTTGGCTAATGCAATCACTTCCATTTTCGTGCTTAGGTATTGGGGGCAAAGAGTCAAGTTATCCAAATATTATTATCGCCAGTTGGTTCAATGCCAGTAGAATTACCTTACTTATTTACCATATTTTCTCTGTTGGTCATAACCTGTGGCAAATCTGCAATCAAACCATTCCTCTGTCCGTATTAGTTGTGTGTAAGTGAAGTGAAGACTGAAGGCCACTGCATACTATGCGATCGGTCTGTTACCTGATTTTCAAAAAATTTGTTATAGCATTTGATATGAACATTCAAACATGTAAAATCTTAATGATCAAAGTTCTGAATAGTCCTATGAAAACTAATTTGAAATTCTGGGCTATTGAAAGCCTCCCTGTAGGAATGAAAGTGAACTCAATTCCGAATCGTAGTGACGTCATAGCAATCTTCGATCGGCTATGATTTGATGCCGATTTGGCCTTTACTCCAACCAAAAGGCTTGCAGTTAACCAAAATTTTGATTTTAGTATTCCTATCATTATTCTGAACTTCAAATTAGATAATTTTACTTGTTTAAACTTGCATATTTAATGCAAAATGCCATTCGTTTGAAAATTGGGTCACAGTCGGATCATATAGTGTGCAGTGGGCTTTAGGGTGAGGTGTGATGTGTAATCCAAGATGGAAATTTGACTAGTGTGAGAAAGTGTCAGTCAGACATCCTTCAGTTCTCTTTACTACAATGTGTATTAAGTCAGGAATAAATTGTTGTGTCTCTCTTGATCACAGACCGACGTCGTATGAGGCCGCCTCCTCCCCCTCCACCCCCGCCCCTTCTGGACTCTCCCAGGGATCTCTTACTTGGACCAGTAAGTAGATTGGTCTTTGAGTCTTGTTAAATCCTGTTGAACCTAGGGCCCGTAACACAAAGGTTTGCGATCAATCGCAAATTTAAAACAACCATTCTGATTGCTTCAGGGTCAACTTTTTGAACAAGATGTGCATGAAACAATGGTCTTGATTGGCTGTTACAACTTTGGGATTGATTGCAAATCTTTGTGTTACGGGGCCCAGGAAAGCTGAAGAATATGTAAAATTCATTCTTTCTCACCTCCTCTTGAGACAAAGTTGACATCAGTTAATGTAAATTTTGGTCATGTGTTCTGTGCCTTGGAATGTTTATAAACATGAATATGAAATGACATGAAAACTGGAATAATCATCATCTTCATCATCATCATAATCATCTTCAGGGATTTGTGCTGTTTAATGTTTTTAGACTCAATATGTTGCAATATACACATTTTTAATCATCATCTTCAGCAATATGTGCTTTGAATGTTTTTTTTTTGGACTGAATATAGTGAAATATACGTATTACATCATCATCATCATCATCATCATCATCTTCATCATTATCATCTGAGAAGTGTATGCATCTGTAGTTCAAACAAGGTATCTAAGTTATCTTGGTTATTCAGATGTTTGCAAGATAAAGAAATACATGTATTACAACAACATTTTGTGGAAATACAATGTAAGAGATTAAATGAATTTTATTGATGGCTACTTGTAATTTGTATTTCTTTTCTAGTCTTACTCTGACTACCTGCGTGATTACTCCAGCCGTTCCATGGGTATGCCTATGCCTCCATACCCATCACAGGTATTAGCTATGATCTATATTATCTAAAGGTTCATTCTGTAATGTTCACTCTTGACTCTTTCTCCCTGTTAGTTATATTCTGATGTAGACCCTATCACTATGTCCAAGAAATGTACATGAAACCAAACCAAATCCAGCACTGAAAGGACTGGGCCCCTATAAAACTTACCATTAATGGTAACTCTGCTATCAGTGGTAACTACCGTGGTAACATTGCTCAACAGCCAATCAAATTCAAAGTTTCCACGGTAGTTACCATTGATGGCAAAGTTACCATCAGTGGTAAGTTTTATGCAACGGAGCTCTGGTCACACATCAGCTGTGTAATATTGATAACATCATTCTTCATAGAATATATTTTGGTACCCAACAAATCTAATCCATGCTTAAGGTTCAAGAACATGAATTGATGATCACCCTACATTTTCAACATAGACCAGTCTTGTTATTCTTGTTATCAAATTGTTGAAATGTGGCCAACCTTTAAACATAGTTGCACAGTGATTAAGTGGAAAGGTACAATCTGTCGTCTTTCCTTATCCATAATGTGATCCTTTCCAATGAATACTCTCCCTTATTTTCCTTGTTTGTTGCAGAATTACTATGACCCACTGATGCCTTTTCCACCATCATACCCTCCTGCCCCTCCCCTCTCCTCCCATCGCCTGAGTGACTACCCCCCTCCCCTCTCCCCGCCCAGCTCCTCACGGCGTGACAAGGATCGGGAGCATCGAGATCGCGATCGTGGAGATCGGGGAGATCGCAGGATGCGACGTAGCGGTGATCATGGACGGGACAGGTCTAAGCGTGAACACGGCAAGGATCGGCGAGGACGCTCAGTAAGTGTAGCAGAGCTTTCTCAATTTATAGTAACTGCAAAGGTTGTATTTGCTGAAAAAAAAGGAAAATCAGAATACTGCTTATATGAGAATAGAGGTGAAATTTGTGTTGACATGCTTTTTCATGTATACTTGTATTATGTCTGTAACATTTAACTACCCAAGATTAAAAGGCTTGTTAAGATGTGCAAGAATAAACAGAAGAGTTTTTAAACTCTTTTGTTTACTCTGAGTTTTTAAACTCTTTTGTTTACACTTTAAAAACATGAGGGGTTTTGGAAGTGTACTGCACTTAACATTTCTGTACTTTATAACATACAGATAAGTGAGTACATGTGGGACCTTTGTTCTGTCACTCGACCCACTTGCTGTTTATTAAGTACACAAACAGAATGAAGAACCATACTTTTGCTTATGTTAGCATGCCACATTGGTAGGGAAGTATTGTTCTGAAGCCATCATTATTTATATTGTGCTATGACAAAGACATAATAGCTCTTTTTTTTAACAATAATGATAATACATTTCGAATGCGCCTACATGTGATACTGTATTTCTAGGTGCGGTGGTGATGTTGTGTCTTCATCTATTAGGCAAAGCATTGTCCTAGCATCCAATGGAGAGCTGGGACAACATTATCACAATTACACTTATACAAAAAATACTGTAGGAACAAAAGTTTATGTGATTTAATACATAAAAGTTGTATTTCTTTTAAAACTTAATTAAATTGCTATAACATATACACATACTACTGGTAGAGCCATCTTTCATGAGATATACAGGAAAAAAAACCGAAAGTCAGGACACAATGTGTGTAGAGTTGGACAAAAAGCTCTATTACTATTTATTATTTATTGCTATTTTCACTTGTGACAGGCATTAGTTTCAAGATAGAGAAAGTTGAAGCTAGTAAGAGGGAGGAGGGGGATTTGGCTTTTACAAAACTGGAAAGGGCTTGACCATTACAGATTTGAAAGGCAAGGAGAAGAATTTTGAATTGAATGTGTTGAATTAGTGGTAGCCAGAGGAGATTGCCGAGAATTGAAGTCATAAGCTTATGAATAGAGATCTAAATGCGCATGTTTCATGATATTCCCATTAACTTGTTATGTTGATTTCCTGTGTTTTGACAGGCCTATGACCGTACCCATGCGGATGAATGCGAGGAGTTCCTCCGTCGTGCCACCTCACGGCCAAGCGGGAGTGGCAGCAGCAGCAGTGGCTATGGATCAAGGCATGGAAACAGAAGGTAGACTCCTGATGAAAGATTCTCATTGATGTATTTCAGGGTCCTTGTGATGTCTGCATTACCTGACCAATGTTTGCTTAACATATATGTGAAAGGGTATGCATGATTGAAGTATTACAGAAAGAGAAAGCTGATATTGTAAGAACAAGAAATTAGATGTAATGTACTTTTTTATAGAAGGGAGAAGATACACAAAGGTGGATGCTTCTTCTTTTTTTTTTTCAAGTTTTAGTGTTATGATGTTAGTTTTGTAATTTAGTAACTTCATAAATGGGAATAGGGTGAATACCTTTCTGTGCTTTGTAGTTGATTGAATTTGAAAACCTTAGTTCTACCGTATTCTTTGTGAGTTTTATTATGAGGTTAACATAAAAGAGTATTATGAGAAGAGAGGCATTGGCATATTTTCTAAATGGAATATTGTACTTGGAGAGCTGTGTTAGTATTATTCTGCTATTTGATAATCTTACTCAACTATTTTCAGTGTAAATCTTTTAGTTTTCTTCGTTTGTGAATCTGTTGTTTTAGTTTTAGAGCTGAGAAAAGTCCATTATTTGACATTTGGTATACGACCATTTTGTGATTTACTTCAGAAAAAAAATTATATCATGTGTAGGGTATGGAAATTCTTAATACTTGAGTGTACAGTAAATGATAATGTAGTATGACTTTGTTTTATGATATGTTAACTGATGTATAGGAATTGCCCATTATTAGAGCAACAACTATATTGAAGAGATTTCTGTTTTCACAAGTATTAAAATGCCTGCAAAGTGTAAATTTTAGAAAACAAAATATGTAAGATGAATTTAGGAATGATAGTATGAAAGTAGTAAGTGGTTTGTATTATAACTAATACAGGATATCTGTGAGAAAAAAGCGTTTAGTGGTAAATGAAACTATTTTAGCACAAGTATCATTATTGCCGATTAAATGGGACAAGAAGTCACTTGGGAGAGTAATTATTGCTGTGAGCAAAAAAAAACTCATGCAGGTTCTAATGGCTTTTCTCATATTGTATTCCAAATGATTAAAGAAAAGTTTGAGTGACAGTTCAAAGAGGGCAGGGAGTCTCATCACCCTCCCCTCCCCCCCCCCCCCCCCCCCCCCCCCTTTTAGTGGTATAACATGATAAATGAAATATAGATCAACATCATAAAGTGGGGCTTTTTGTGGCATATGCACACACATGCACACCCTCCTGCCCATGCACACATCCACAAGGAAAAAGAAATTATACACAATTATCACCCTTCTAATACCCTCCATATGCATGATATTAATTTGTAACACATGAATGTTTTGGAGAGAGAGTATATTGTATTTATTTCGGCACACAATGTACAGTGCAGTGTTTCCTATTGTAACCATGGTTTTTAATCTTTTTCCTGGCAGGAGTGGAAGTGTTATGGTTTAAAGGAAAGTAGTGAATTGGTTTAGAAACTGTAGACAATGGATTTTAAATATCTGTTAATTGGACTCAAAAGACAATAAAGAGAATGAAGTATGGACAGCATTAAAAACACCAACATTAGTACTTACATTGATTCACTACAATGATTCACTAAATGCCATCCTGTTTTGCACTTATCATGCTATCGTATATTATGATAGTGATTTGTACCAATATTGTCACTCAGTCATGAATGGATAACTGTATCATGAGAAATATTGTGCATGATTTCATGACCAATTGTAGAGTTGATAAACAAAGAGATTGAATTATGGTTTATTATTTAGTAGGAGATCATATGGAAAGATGGGCTATGCAGCCGTACTCATTTCTGCCATTAAAGTGGTTGCATTCTTCTCTTTCATAGTGCTAAAAAAGGTATACCAAATACACAAGTAGATTGAGGAAAATATTCAGTCTATACTTTCTTCTGCAACATTGACAAATTATATCTTAAATGCCTTTTTTCCTTTTAAAATTTACATAAGCATTTGAATTATTAGACACCTCTCTTTTAAAAATCAGTATTTTTCATTTTTTGTGGTGACCTTCAAACTTCTACTGGTATATACATGTAGTTCCTTTTTGTAGATATTGATTTTGTTTAAGATGAAGAAGTGTTGATTAAAAAAAAATATATATATATGATATTGTTGCCAATTTGAAGAGGAGGAACAGAAGCAGAGGATTGATTGTACCCTCACAAAATCTATGTCCTAACTTCTACTGGTATATAGTTCCGTTTTGTAGATATTGATTTTGTGGTTGAAGATGAAGAGGTGTGGATGAAAAAAAAAATGACGTTGTTGCCAATTTGAAGAGGAGGAACAGAAGCAGAGGATTGATTGATTGTACCCTCACAAAATCTGTGTCCTTGGTGGGGTTAAAGGTCTTACAACAAATCTTGTCCTCGTACTTGATTCCTTTCTACTGGTACCTTCATTCATTTTGTGATATTAAACAAAACCATCAGGGCAAGGTCTGCTTTGTACTTGTATCAATTACAAACTGGACTTCAAGACAGTGTACTGCCTCTATCTATCCCTTCCTCTTTGGCTTTGACCATTGATGTACATAACTAGCAAACTATTCATACAACAAAGAGCTAGCTATGTGAAACTGTGGATTTGTTTTTTAAATGGTGAAATGAAAATGCCTTTAAGAATACTGTCATTGAAAATTGACCAGCATGTGCTATGCAAATAGTTGTCGATTGGTTTAGTCACTTGATTTGTACTCTACTACTACCACAACCCCTTTGCACAAGATTAAATTTCTCAATTTTTTGAAAATTATGCTTTTCATTGCTCAATACTTTTGAAGTGTTCATGCAAAGATTCTAATTTCAATATATTCATATTTCTTCATACACTTGTGGTAAAATGAACCTCATAAACAAACATTTGTAATATTAGCGTGTCTGAGAACCAAATGGGCATTTCATACCTTTATATATACTTTTCATTGACAATGTGAAGCTGAATGTATTGAGTTTGTTCATCAGAATGGGGGGGGGGGGGGATTTGTTTTTATTATTAAATTCAATTCTCCTTGTAATTTTTATGTAGATTCTTCTCTTGTGGGGGAAGCTGCCCTTTAAACAAGATGAAGAAGGAAAAAAATTATCATGGGTCCTGTTCCATGCAGTTGCGAAAGCTGGTAAATGCTCATTTAAGTGCGGCAGGAGTTTGTTACCCTGTAGATATTCATATTTTTTGTACATGTACATAACAAAAAGTTAGAAATACAATAGTTTTGTTTCAGTGGTGCATATTTTGAATTTGATTTGTACAGACTTTGAACTCTTGTGACCAAATGTGGAATATTTGTACCTAGTAAATATCCCTTTGTGCTTTGTGTTTCTACAATTCCATACTACTGTTCAATAAACATAAGAGCCAAATGTAGTTTGAAGAATTATTAGTCTTATTGAATTTCGTGTCTTTGAGAGAAGACCCCAGACTTAGGATTGAAAAGAGTTTCAATAGAAATGCAAACCATATGTTCATTGCTACTTGGTACTTGGTATTACAAGTCTTTGCAATTATAATAATGATAATAATAATAATGATAATAATATGAGCACTTCTAATGCACCAGTATCCGTGATGAGTAGATGCTTTTGGCGCAGTAAAAAAAGAGATAGAAAAACATCAACACAAAAAGAGATAAAGGTTACATTTAAGAAAAAATTGCTGCTATAAGTAAGGCTTTTTAACAATTATAGTTGTATGCATGGAGAGGCGGGGGAGGGGGAGAGAAGGAAGTGGGAGAGGAGAGAGAGAGAGAGAGAGAGAGAGAGAGAGAGCAAGTGAGAGAAAGAGAGAGAGAGAGAGAGAGAGAGAGAGAGAGAGAGAGAGAGAGAGAGAGAAGCAAAAATAGAGGAGAGGAGAGAAGGTGCATTAAATGTGCAGTACTACGTGAGAATTCTTTTCATATGAGCAAAAATTGGATGAGGCAGGGAAAAAAATGAAGAAGAACAGAAAATCAAAAAGGTGAAACCCGGGACATACAACTCACTAGATAGATTTTCAGCCTACTGCTGCAACATAACACCTACGCAGTAACCATTTCACTGTTATGCTTATTTTCTTAATTCGAAGAAGGCAAAATTGCTCACTCTTGACTTTTGTAAGGATCATAGACGTGACTTTTCCCGAAAATCTCTAATAATGGTTAACAATTTAGCGCCTCTAAAATGGAACGGACTGTTTTCTTCATATTGTTGTGACTACAAGGAAACTACACACCCCCCAAAAATCATCATTGTTGCCATATGGTTTCCTCTTTTATTACACGAAATGGAAGTAAGCCTGCTTCTAAGTGACCCCGCTCATACATGTATGCGTGTACTATATTACTGAAGCATTATCAAAGCGCTTATAATAATAGTAACAATACATAACATTTATAAGGCGCTTAATACTGGTGTTCCTAAGCTGTATCAGGTCTAAAAGTAAATTACCAGAACATAAATTGAAGTAAAAATTGATTAAATCAATGGAATTAAGCTATCTCATCAAACCATACTTGAATAACGAAAAATGTCAATCATAAATAATAGAGCATGATGGTGTACACCTCCCTTGACCGACTCACAGCTGAGTCCTCGCATTCGCGATATTACAAATTAAAAGGATGGGTTTTAAGTAGTGTCTTAAACTGATGGAAGGAATCAATATTCCGAATGTGTGCTGGTAATTTATTTCAAAGTGTAGGGACCATTACGAATGAATGAATCAGTTAGGATGATGTAAACTGCGTTCATATTCAGCTTTGCCTTTTCCCCAATCAGTATTTTTTTCCAAACACCATCACTATGTCACTACTTTCTAGTTATCATGTCTTTTACTTCTAATTCCTTCTGTTGATCTCGATTCTTTTCCTTGCTTGCTTGCTTGTTTTCTGTATTTTTTAAAACCTGTTTTTATTACTCTATTATTCCCAAATGAATGACTCAACAGTATAGCTAGAAAATAAAGATGACAAAAACACATTAACTTTTTAAATAAATGGCACATGTTTCGAACTTGGATATATTTTATCATCAGTCTTCAAAACAATGTCTATCAGAATACACAATGCTTTCAAATTCTTGATACTGCATGCCCACACAGATTTTCAACTCAAAATAAAAGATCATGTACACATCTACTGGACCAAACCTAAACTCAACCAACAGGCTTCCCCTTGACCATAGAGCCCCGTTTCATAAAACTTGTTATCAATAACAAGTTGGAATAGCTGTTATTCTTGCATCTGATTGGCTGAAAGCAAATTTGTCATAGAAATGTGGCAGTTGTTACTGATAACAAGTTTTATGAAACGGGGCCCTGACGGATTCCATGACATACCTTGCAATAATTATTAATCGCATGATTTTCCTTGTAATCAAACCAAATCACAAAATATTTGTAACCACTGCATAATTCTCTTTGTAGCCAAAGAGTATAGACATCAGTTGACTCTAACTGAAAATCCTAGGCCGATGATGAAGTGCGCCAACTTCGAAACATGTACCATTCAGTAAAAAGTTCTGTGCTTTTGTCATCTTCACTCTATCATTCTAATGGATTCAACAAATGTAAATAGAAATTTCAATTGATATTGCCTTCGTTATGTATGCTCTAAGTTTGTAAACCACTGAATAGTGAGGAGAACCTTTCAATGGTTTCCTTCTAATTCTCATTATTTTCTGGCACTAGTCGGTGGTATCTCTTTCTCGCTTTCTTTATTTGTATTCGTTCTTTTCTTGTCTATTGCCTGAAAATCAAATGAATAAAATTAAATAAATAAATAAAATCGAGTGCGGGGCAGCGTTTCATAAAGTATCTTGTCAGTGTTTTTTTTTTTTTTTTAAAGTGAAAACTGTTATAAGCTAGTGATCAGAAATCCTTGCATCTGGTTGGCTGAGAGAAAATTTGTCAGTAAAAATCACTGACAAAACACTTCATAAAACGCGCGCTCCCCATGTCTCTACCGGGGCGTCTCTGGACCTCAATACAATATTTATTTTTAGGGAGGGGGTGAAATTTTGGCAACCTTGTGGGGGGGGGGGGGTATTGGAAAAACTGTTTTTCCCTTCCACATTTTGGCAAATCCTAAAATATCAGCACAGTTTTTCTTACTAATAGCAGAGTCCAAAATTTTCGTCTAACTTGTTGATTTTTCCGACCTCCCCTCCCGCCTTGTGCGTGGGGACTCCGGTTGCGTATGCAGATAATGATTTCTCCATAGACATTTCATGGTATCAAAAGATACCAGAGTATAGTGAGAACACGATAAAAACTACTTTCGAAAAAATCAACTCAAGTGCAATTTCGAAAGCCTATACTGCACTTACAAACAGTGGCGTAGACAGGTTCTTACACCTGGGGGGATGATTTGCCGTTCACGAGAAATCGAGGATCAATTTCGTATACAGATACACACACACGCACACGCACACATACGCACACCCTCACAAACACACCCTCACACACATACACCTGAATGCACAGCACCTGCGTAAATCCACTTTGAGGAGTGGGGGGGGGGGATCAACTTTTTGCCGATTTTTTTTTTTTGTCGAACTCACACTTAAGTATAAACACACGCCCTCACCCACCTGCACAGACCCCTTACACACATTTTAATTTTTATCTTGCGAGCGAGCGAGCCAAAAATAAGCGCTTTTCTGGTTTTAAATCAAATTTTCAAATAGAAATTCTAACATATGATGGTTGTTTATGACAGATTATTAAAAATTTTTATTAACGATTAATTCAAATATCATTTCTTCCTTAAAAAGTGTGTGTGTGTGTGGGGGGGGGGATATTTGTACATGCCATCCCCCCGGCATCCCCCCTCTCAAAAAAGTGGGGGATATATCCCCCCATTCCCCCGGGATTTACGCCAATGATGCACAGACATAAATAGAAGATATACGCACTGTGACAAACGATATAGAATATGGACTGACACACATTATTGCGTATTTGCATCACGCTATTTATCTTTTAAAATTTTTTTGTTGTTACACCACTTCAGAAAAACTGTGACAGCGCCGAAGTTACCCAAAAGTAATATGAATAACTACATAAATCAGAATAATGATTGATATAGTTATGATAGTAATCGTCATTTCAGTCACATTAACGATGATGATGATGATGATAACTATTATTATTATCATAGGCATAATAATAATGATAATGATAACACATTACTTATTATTATTATCATTATTATTATTATTATTATTATTATTATTATTATTATTATTATTATTATTATTATTATTATTATTATTATTATTGTTATCGTTGTCGTTATAATGATAATGATCATTATTATTATTATTGCTGTTCCTATCATTTCTAAACATGTTAATTCAGTTTAATTGTTAGCAAACATCCTTCCCTAAAACCTGGGGAGATAACATGTACAATCATCCTAAAACCTGGGGGGGGGGGGGGATGATTGTATATGTCATATCCCCACCTCACAAGGTGGGGGGGGGATGCATACCCCTCACCCCCCCCCCCCCCCCCCCCCCCCCGCTGTCTACGCCCCTGCTTACAAATCATGTTCGAATTATGTCATAAGCCGATGTAAAGTCCGAACATTTCTGAAAGTGATAGACAGGGCTACTGAAGTTGCCTCAAGTTTATATTCCGAAAGTAGGCTAGTTTTTATCGGGTTTGAGGAGGAAGAAGGGGTTTGATATACTGTTTGTACCGAGAACTACAGCGGAAATCGTTTACAGAGCCTAACGTTTGTTTAATCCTATCGTCTTAATAGGCTGAAAGCAACGAAGTCTGAAAAAAAAAAATCTTCGTGCCACCGCCCACATCGATGTGATAACACGCACATAATCACATGGCACGTAGCCACGGGCGAGGGGAGAGGGGGGGGGGGGGGGGGGCACGGAGGGCACGTGTCCCTCCCCCAAACAAATCCAAAGTTTGTGTTGAAATTTTACTGTTATAAAAAATAAACACACAAGAGAATTTTGTCCACCAATTTACAACTTAGCCCTCTTAGATAAGCAATAATTTTTCAAAGGGAAGGGAGACACCCTCTCCCCTTAGACCCCTCCGCCTTGTACGGCAATCAACATTCAGTTATGTGCCCCCACATCAAACTCTGGCTACAGCCCTGCATATCACGTGACTTATCATATCGATGGTTTCAGGCACAGAATCAGTGAAGTGACTGCATAATTTCATCTCCCTCCTCCCCATGCCTAGTTTAGTACTATTTATTGAAATACATGTATTTACGTGACACGCTGTGTACATGCAAGTATACGGCGTATTGATAGCTACCAGAAATTTTCTGTTTTGTTCTGTTTACATAAAATTTGTCGGCTCTAAACTTTTTTATTTATGTATTTATTCATTATCAATCACTGGACATAGAAGAAACAGTACAAAATTAGAAATAACATTAGAAATAACATTGCATCATTCATTTATTTCCACTACACATTACCATTATTTTAACTGTGAATCATGAAAGGAAATGGAATGGGGGCGGCCATGAAGGACGATGAATTTTTCATTAAACCAAATTTCAGATGAACCTTGCTCATGCTGACCTTATACATGAAGAAAAAAATCATTTCTAGGAACACAATGATTACGGAAGAGAAGTACATGTGTATCGACTGTTATCTCAAGTGGTCATTTCAGTTTTACCGTTTTGTTTGTCTGAATTCTGAGTTTTGCGGAATTTCCTGAAGTGACCGGTTAATCCACCAGGACGTGATTACAGCCGATAAGGCGCACAGTCCAAATGGTTTTCATCTTTACTTAGTTTAAATCTTGCCTGTGTAAGATTAGGGGACAAATGAAAGATTTCAATTTGATATAACTGTAGAAGTAGGAAAGTAGATGTAGAATTAGTAGTAGTAGTAGTAGGTAGTAGTAGTAGTGGTAGTAGTGGTAGTAGTGGTAGTAGTGGTAGTAGTGGTAGTAGTGGTAGTAGTGGTAGTAGTGGTAGTAGTGGTAGTAGTGGTAGTAGTGGTAGTAGTGGTAGTAGTGGTAGTAGTAGTAGTAGTAGTAGTAGTAGTAGTAGTAGTAGTAGTAGTAGTAGTGGTAGAAGTGGTAGTAGTGGTAGTAGAAGTAGTAGTAGTGGTGGTAGTGGTAGTAGTAGTAGTAGTAGTAGTGGTAGTAGTAGTAGTAGTAGTAGTAGTAGTAGTAGTAGTAGTAGTAGTAGTAGTAGTAGTAGTAGAAGTAGTAGTAGTGGTAGTAGTGGTAGTAGTGGTAGTAGAAGTAGTAGTAGTGGTAGTAGCAGTATAGTACAAAGTCTGAAAACAAAACAAAACAAAACAACATTAAACAACACACATTGGTTGTAAGTGGTTACATATAATTATGGAGGGAAAAGGGTTGAACAAGGACTCAGAAATTTCTTCTTAAATCCTTTAATACCAAGAAAGATATGAAACCACACTATTTGACTATATGGATGATGTTCCATTTCAATGATTCATTTGTATAATGGCATTTTTGTTGCATTGATGACAATAAAACAGTATTGAATGTCATTCAAATAAATTGATTTGAACTGATCAGTTCACGGTACCCCTTCTTCCCCCCAAAAGAATGATAAAGCCTCTCAGCTTTGCCAAAAACATGTTCAACATTCTTATTTAAAGTTATGCAATGACAATATATTCGGTTGCAGTGTAAGATTCGCATCATAAGATTCACATTGTAAGAGGTTTAAATTGAACAATATTCCAATCATCAGGGATATCCAATCTGTCCAATAGACCCTTGACTCTTGTTCAAACTAACATCTGCAAACAAGGAAATAGCACACAAAATTGGTGTACAAATTTGTAAAAGTTTGATAAACATCGATCCATCAATAAATATAGATGGACTGTATGAAGTGCTCTTGTTATATGACCTCACTGCTTTCACTTTTATTTCCCCCTCTAGCCTTTTAACCTGTTTATCAAGTACGCACTTTAAATCAAACTTCGAAAAAACATGTTTTTGTTTACCAATAGCTGTGACACACTGTTTAATTTAGTGGAAAAATAAACACTGTTTGAATATATGTATGAAAAGAAAATGAATAAGTGTCTAAGTCTGCAGGTCCTAAAAGGACACTATATTTAAAACTTCGCCTCCTGAAACAATTTTGAGGGAAGAATAATGAAAATGGTTCTTTCGATAATTTCTGGAATTTTTTATATCCTTTGTGCAGTCACTGATGCTATATCGCTCAAGTATCCGCTTTCAGGTTCCCTTCACGGTACACTTGAACAGGAGAGAGTAATTATTACTACGATTGTATAATCGTACGATCGTGACAATAGCCGAAGGGAGTTGGCAAAGGGTTATAACTTTCAATATAGTAAGAAGTCAAGGGGAGGAGGGGGGGGGGGGGGGGGCAAAATGCCATCTTCAGGCGATCCACAACGTTATAAATAATCATTATTATTATTATTATTATTTTTTAAAGAAAGTGTAGATAATGATAATAATAATAAATCATGATAAATACAGCATTTATAATGCGCCGTCGATCTAGTTAACTATTTTTGAGGCGCAGAGGGATATAAGAAGTAAAAGAGATTAGGAAAGACAAAGGATGAAAATGCATATATATATATATATATATATGGGGAGGGAGGGTGTGCGTGTGTGTGTGTGTGTGTGTGTGTGTGTGTGTGTGTGTGTGTGTATGTCTAACAAAACGGCTTTGAACCCGCATGAAGGAAACAGAGAGCCATGAGGCGCACTTTGGAAATAAGAGAAAAAATCTGCTAGTTCGATGAACAGAGAAGCATGGAAATTATTCATTTTTTTCATTTCATTTCATTTATTTCCACAATAACAGCAAATAAAATTTTTACATTGATTTTCGCATTATGAAATCAACAATTCAGAGTGATATAAAATATATATACGTAATGACGTCAATTCAGTACAAATAAATAAGTATATAAATAAATGCTCGCTGTATAGTGGAGGAAACCTTTAAAAGGGACTCTCAGCAGATGAGACATAATTACTACGCACTTCACTCCCATTACACTATCATTACCTCTTTTCTTCAAATTTGTATTGTTCTAAACGGTCACTTTTTATACTTTGACGCTGCCGCTGACATCACGCAACTCACGAAATATGATGACGATCTCCTGCGTTCCGAAATTTCTGTTAATTATAAAATATTAATTTTCCAATACAATTATACTTTCCTTGTACTCAGAAAATAAACTGTAAATGTCTCAAAATGTGTTTACATTTTGTATCATGTTACTGAATGCGGAAATAAAATTCAATCAAACAAGTAAACAAGCAATGTCATTATTAGGCAATAATTTATTTCAGAGCTCTTTGTAATCTCAGTGGGAGCATACGATGAATTCTTCATTTTTCTTAATAATTATATCTGTCAGTCTATGGATTTATGATCTTCCTGATAGTGCATACTTCTAAAAAATATCTTGATAAAAAGCCAAAATCATTCTGCTTTACAGTTTCATGTCGTCATATTTCAGTTTGCCTATTTCTGGTTTACAAGGGTGAATTCCAGTCTTCATAGATTCCTTTTTCTTATTTTTTTCCACATAAGGCTACACAGTTATCTAATAAGTCATTAATTTGGGTCAGAGAATTTTCTATACTGGGCTGAATTTCCATGCAACATTGTGCATTTTCCCGAGCGAGTTTTTGCGTCGCTTGTTCCTTTCGTGTAAATTTATCTGACAATGTTTTTGTTAAGCCGTTAAAACAATTGTCATTGCGTGAGAAGCTATTAATTTGCTGTTTCCTCTTTTGGAAAAAAAATGATATTACACTTCCTATGCACTCTCGGCTCTCATGAGAGAAAAAAATGTCGTTATGCAGGAAGAAGGTTGTTTTTTTCCCGGCGACAAGCCCACTTTCATACTAAGGAAATGTACGCTTCATACCTGTATAGATAAAATCTTTCCTTCTTTCATTTTAACGTTTTTTTTGAGATTTTACTGTTAAATGTGTTGAACAAGAACTTTATGTCAAAGAGTAAATGGACTATATGTCTCTGTAATTAATCTACTGACTATGTTAACTCCTGAACTTATCATTCCTTAGGCTTCAGATTATCCTGGGCCAGCCCGGTTCTTGTGGGTTAATATTCAGCGTATTGTCATGTAGTCACCCACCGTAGCGCATCTAGGCCTTGGCGGGGGTGATGCGGGGGGGGGGGGGGGGGGGGTAATTTACTAGATAATTTAGTAATTTACTGGATTTTGATTGGCTGTTGATTATGTCATGTTGCTCAACAGCCAATCAAAATCCAGTAAGTTACTATAATAGTAAAGTTACTATTATAGTAAGCTTTATGCAACGGGCCTCTTACAAAGAGTTACGATCGATTCGAATCAATCTCAACTTTGAGAATGATCTCAGCTCTTATCTCTTAAGTACACAGTTGAGATCAGTCTCAAAGTTGTGATTGATTCGAATCGATCGCAACTCTTTGTAAGACGGGGCCCAGATGATGAGGGGCAGGTGGTGGTAGAAGAGGAGGAGGAGGACGAGAAGGAGGAGGAGGACGAGGGGAACGAGGAGGACGAGGGGAACGAGGAGGACGAGGAGGAGGAGGAGCAGGAGGAGGACAAGGAGGAGGAGCAGGAGGAGCAGGAGGAGAAGGAGGAGGATGATGAGGAGGAGGATTAGGAGGAGGAGGAGCTGGAGAAATAGGAGGAGGGAGGGAGGAGGGAGGAGGAAGGAGAGAAGGAGAGGAAGACGAGGAGGAGGGCGATGGGAAGAGGTGGAGAAGGAGGAAGACGAGGGAGGGAGGAGGGAGGAGGAGGACGATAATGAGGGCGAGGGGAAGAGGAGGAGGAGGAGGAGGAGGGAGGAGGGAAGAGGGAGGAGGGAGGAGGAAGAGGAGAAGAAGGAGGAGGAAGAGGAGGAGGGGAATTAGTATGCAGGAGGAGCAGTGGCGTAGACAGGTTCTTACACCTGGGGGGGGGATGATTTGCCGTTCACGAGAAATTGAGGATCAATTTCGTATACAGATACACACACACGCACACCCACACAGGGCCGTACGCAGAAATTTTTTCCTGGGGGGGGGCCAGATGCGTAAAATTTTTCGAGAACCTCAAAAGCGAGGGAGTGAAGCGACCGAGCTTGTCATGGGGGCCCTTTTGCCTTTTTAAAAATGAAATTGGAGGATTTGGTGCACACTTTTGTTGAATTTTGTGAAAATTTTCAGTAAAAAAATGTAAGTTTTCAAAATTTCTGGGTACGGCCATGCACCTCCCCCCACACACACATACACCCGAATGCATAGACATAAACAGAAGATATACGCACCGTGACAGACGAATATAGAATATGAACTGACACACCTTTTTGCATATTTGCATCACGCTATTTATCTTTTTTTTTTAAATTTTGTTGTTACACCACTTCAGAAAAACTGTGACGGCGCCGAAATTACCCTAAAGTAATATAAAAAAACTACATAAATCAGAATAATGATCGATATAGTTATGATAGTAATCGTCATTTCAGTCACATTAACGATGATAATGTTTATGATGATGATAACCATCATTATTATCATAAGCATAATAATAATGATACATTACTAATTATTATTATTATTGTTGTTGTTGCTGTTATTATTATTTTTGTTATAATTATTATTATTATTATCATTATTATTATTATCATTATTATTATTATTATTATTATTATTATTATTATTATTATCATTATTATTATTATTATTATTATTATTATTATTATTACCATTATTATTATCATTATTATTATTATTATCATTATTATTATTATTATTATTATTATTATTATTATTATTATTATTATTATTATCATTATTACTATCATTATTGCTGTTCCTATCATTTCTAAACATGTTAATTCAGTTTGTAAGCAAACATCCTTCCCTAAAACCTGAGGGGGGGGGGGGATGATTGTACATGTCATCCCCCCCAACTTGTGAGGTGGGGGGGGGGGGGATGCATACCCCTCATTCCCCCCCCCCCCCCGCTGTCTACGCCCCTGAGGAGGAGCAACAGCAGGAGGAATAATATATAGGCTTACCACACCAATGTGCTCTGTGGTTCATACCTCACCGGCATTGGCGTAATGAGCCAAAATATTTGGGGGGCTCAATCTTTGCGAGGAGCGAAGCGACCAATCCTGAGGGAGTGTACATAGCGACCGCGCCCGCCCCCCCCCCCCCCTCACGATACGGAGCTTTTTCATTTTTTAAAAATGTGCAGTCTGCAAAACCTGGAAAGGAAATTCCAACTTCAGTTCAGTTGAATTTTTATTTTTTCTCATTTCCAACAAAAGAAGTAAATATGAAAAATAAATATTTGAAGTACAATACATGCAATATGAAACATCAAATTTGATGACATATGTACTATTATGGATAAGCGTGTCATGAATCTACCGACGGGAAAATGATTTTTTTCATGAATTTGGAAACATGATTATGAAAACATGCAGCCCAAATAATCTTCGCAAGTTTCAAACAAAATTAATGCCAGCGTTACACAAAATACTTTATTACTTATGATAATGATACAGACAAAGACACTATGAAATAAAAAGGACGAGCATGGAGAGGGTGTGATGCGATGGGGTACCAGGGTTTCACTCCCACAGTGGCGTAGCTAGGATTTCATTTTAGGGGCGGTAGTGAGCACGCGAAGCGTGTGAATCACTTACTGAGCGAGCAAAGCGCGCTCCCTAGGGGGGGAGGGTGCAGGGAGGGGGAGTTTCCCCCCTCCCGCGCGAAGGCGGAAGCTCCGACGTTTCTTTGAATTGTTCCTTGTCTGCTCCCGCTCTTCTTACGTTCTCTTACCTTTTTCTTTTCTCGCTCCCGCTTTTTTCCTTCTATTTTTTCTTTTTTTCTTTCTTTTTTGTTGGCGTTTTGGAGGGGGGCGACCGCCCCCATCGCCCCCCACCCTTGGCTACGCGGATGCACTCCCATGGTAAAGGAGCTTTTTGCAATATTGATGGTTTGCAACTCTGTAAAAGAACACTATTTGGGATTACAAACTTAAAGCCCGTGTCTAGTTTTGATAAATCTAAGAATATTCATTATCAAAGTTTGAATCCATTGTCAGATAAACAGATAAAACCAAGTGTTATATCATAAAACACATTAGTATTGATATTATGCGTGTTTTCTGCCTTGCTATGCATGCTATTTGGGAAATTGTGAATGCGTTACTTAACAGCAGAAAGGGGGTCTAGGGAGAAATAATGAAATTCGTGTGATATCACTAATGTAAGATTGAAAATAAACCATGGTTGAAATTTATTTGGGGGGGGGGGGGCGTCCCCTCCAGTACGTCAGTGCTCACCGGGATGGAAGCATTGAAATCCAGGTTGTTTGGGAAGAGGCGACCAGCATAATTCACCCCAAATATTAATGTGAAATTGCCGTTTTAGCGTGTTTAATCGTCTGCCTCTGGTTTTCATTCGTTATTATTACAACGCACGTTTTCGGGACAATCTAGTTAAAATATTCAGGAGCAATGTCTTAGTTTCCTTTCAAGTACCTGGGCCGAGAGTAGATTATATAGACCAATGTCTTCTCATAGACATAAGACTTCTTACCAGGGCCCCGTTTCATAAAACTTATTATCAGCAACAACTGCCACATTTCTATGACAAATTTGCTCTCAGTCAATCAGATGCAAGGATTTCAGTAGCTTATAACAGTTATTGCAACTTGTTATTGATAACAAGTTTTATGAAACGGGGCCCAGAACATCTATTACCTGTTAATAAATAGAGATAAAGGGGTGGGAGTGTATCAAATAGTCAGGCAGGTCAATCTAGCTTCGGGGTCAAATCATTTTTCTTTACATAAAGCACCCCCCCCCCCGAATGAATCTGACCGCTTTCGTTTTAGAATATGACCCTGAACAAAACTAGCGTTGCTTTTATTAAGGGATAAAAAATATCTGCAAATAATTTAAAACAAAACAAAAAACAAAAAATAAAAACAATAATAACAGCAAACGCAAATAAAAAGTAGTGCAATCCTAAACTTGGTATCGGTTCCTGTTTACAATTACTGAAAAGAGAGAATCGCCTATCGAATCCGCCAGAGTTCAAAACCCCCCAGGTCCCCGTTTCCTTACTTGCGGTTCTTTTATTATGTTTTTGATGAAAATAATTACCACGTATAACCTCAAAGATAAACCGGAAAGCCTATAGTGGCATCAGGTCGAATTCGGTTAAAGGAAAACAAGGCAAATAGTATCATTTACCTAATAGGAAAAACTGATCACTAGAAAGATTATTTCCGTGATTTAAAAAAAAGAGTCTTATCATATACTCTCAAATTTCCAAGACGCACTGTCCAGTGTAACTTCATCGTTTGCGTGAATGGGTAATTATATTTGACCTTTTGTAGAGGGGTCCTTGTTCTTAAAAGTTTTTTCTCCGACCACAATTTTAATTTAGCTTCGTTGAAATAAAAGGTGATAGTTGTTGATCAAGAAAAAAACCTTTCTTTTGCTGAATCATAATTATCTTGTGCTATAATCCGATACTTATCAATGCCATCTATAAGTTTCGATTTTTCCTAAATCAGTAAATATCTTACCATAAAATATGGATGGATTTCAAAACACAGGGAAACGAAAATCAAATCAAAACAAACAAACAAGAAACAAGATGAGTGACTTTGTCTTCAGATTATCATATAGCTACGAAATTTGCTAAATGCTCTTATATTTTATAGGATGGAGAAGAGAGGGCGAGGGGCTACATAGGCCCTATACATCAAAACCCTATTTTAGCAACCAAAAAAAAAAAGAACAAAAAACAAAAAACAAAAAAAACCAAAACAAAAAACACACTCCACAAAAACAAATACAAAAAAAAAAAACAAAAAAAAAACCCCACAAAAACAACGTAAGTGATATTTTCATCGAAATTGACTTCTCTACTGATTTGACATATGTGCTTCATAGAACTGAAAAAAAAAAAAACCTTTAGTCACAAAATGTGACCCATTTGGAATACTTCGGTGACAAAAGGAAGCATGGAAAACTTTGGCAAAAGGAAAAATATATGCAAACAGCATTATTCCTGATAACAAATTTCCATGTTGAAGCTCCTGATCAGATTATTTAATTTATCATTTTGTCGCGTTTGTATACTCATTATCACTTACTTGGTTCCTTTGGCTCAAGTAGGGCAGTATTGTTCTCATAGGTCCCTACATTATCTTTTACAATTCTGTCAAAAGTGTTCAAAAGTGTTCAAAGGCCTTCGAAAGAATAAAGGTCCCAAATATCCAGAGACGAATATAACATACATTCATTGTTGGGACTTAAGTGTACACGCATCCCTAAACACTGATGTCCAAAATGGAATCTATGAAAAGTTTATATATTTAATAGCATCATATTATCAATTTCCATTTAATCATACATGCTATATATTTCAGGTTCTGAGAAAAGTTATAATGGAGATGTGATTTGAATCCGTTAATAGCTTTATTCGATTGTGCATTTTTATTGTGGACCTTCATTTCCGGGTCCAGGGTTTCATTGTGATTTATTTATTATTATTAATATTATTTTTTTAATGCCGTATGCAAAATGAAAGCAGTTCGAGAAATAAGTTTGGCGGGAACCATTGTAGTCAGTGTGGACAAAAGTAGAGAGGCTGATGGTCTTTCCCATTTTATCCTGTAGGGTTGAACTATGTGGTTCAGACTCCGGGTTCATAAACCAAGACAAAACTTAGCTTATTCGCTTAACATTATATAGTTCTCGGAATAGAGACATAATAGACCAAGACATAAACAAAAATCTTGGACCAGGATCTGGGCTGCATAATTTATGCCCCACCCCCATCTAATTTAACAATACCTCGCTTTTGAAACACAAGTATCGTGTACCTTTCAGTCAAGATAAGTATTATATTTTGCGATTCGCTTTTTAGATTCAGTTGGTAATATGCAGGGGCGGCCCTATGATTTTTCATTCGTTATGATCAGAAAAGCATTATTTGCTTTAAAAAATAAGAACAAATACTGATCCAAGTCTTAGGGAACCTTGGTCCTCTATACAAGAGAAAAATTGCGATTAAACGCAACTAAAAAAATTAAGTGCAAGTCCCAAACACTCGATTCTGATTTGTTGAAAATCAAGTTGCGTTTAATATTTTGAGTTGCGTTTAATCGCAACTTTCTATACAAGAGAGCCGTTATCTTTAGCATGATGAAAACCAATTTTAAGGTGTAAGAAGAATGATGATAATTCTTTTCATTCTTTTAAACTCTCATATCCTTACCTCTCCTATCACACCTTTGTCTACCTCTCCTATTGCATTTTTGTCTATTTGTCATGTAATTTCATCTTTTGCACAAATTGCACGTTGGGCATTTGATCATCAAGTGGATTCGGTGTCTTACAAATCTTCTTCTTCTTCTTCTTCTTCTTCTTCTTCTTCTTCTTCTTCTTCTTCTTCCTGTTCTTACTATTATTATATCACTATATTCACGGATATTATTCTTATCATTATTTTCACCAGCGAATCTTGATTCTGTAACGTTGTGGATTAATTAAAAAAAACAAACAAACAAGTATTTCAAACAATCAAATCGGACCTTTAAGGGCCCACACTTGAAAACGAAAGAACTGTTGTCAAAGTTATTTTAGCCACCATCATATTGGTCATAAACAGCTTTCATTTTGGGGACTCTAAATCATGTTTATTGCTTGAAGTCACAACATAATGTACGAGAAACCGGTGAGAAAGGAAATTGATTTTCCTCATGCATGTTAGATCAATCAGAGAAAGTTTTCTTTTCTTTTCATCGAAAAGTTCATGAAAAGGAACAATAGGACGAAAAATATGGGTAAAATTTATTCATTCTAAGTTTTCTCTAAATCCACCACAGTGTCACATGATCAAATAAAGACAAAATCTACATTTTCTTTATCCAAGAGGCCAGGGTAACATTTAAACAGGTGAGGTGAATGGGTACCTGGCAGGAATTCATTCCTTGAAATGCTTGCGCGCTGTAAAAGGCTGCCGGGCTAAAGCTGGGGTAATAATATCCAAGTCCTTTGGAAGCGCATAGAGTCGTTATATCATAATGTGATATGCGCTATACAAGAACTATATTATTATCTAAAAAAAAAAAGAAAAACGGAAAAACACGCTTCGACCCTGCAGGTTTATACAGATTACAATAACAGAAGTCTGGAGACACTTCAACGACTCCATTTTTCTTATTTCTCAAGTCTTTCAATGTCTATGGAGACCTTCCTTTATAGAAGTTTTACTTCATGAAGATGTTACCAAACGCTTTCCATGAATATAATTGTAAACACCGGTGTAAATCCGTTAAGAGGAGGGGGGGGGGGGGAGGATGATCGAGTACTCACACACACACACACACACGCACACACACGCACACACACGCACACACACACCCACACACACACACACGCACACACGTACTCTCGGGACCTCCTATCTCTGGTTTTTAATTTTACTACTACTTTTATAACCGTCGTTTATGACAGATTTCTCAAAATTTTAACAACTGATTGATTAAAATTTAATTTTTCTTTGAAGTGTGGGGTATTTTGTAGACGCCATCTCCCCCTTCCTAAAAAGAGAGGCGGGGGATACCTCCCGTCTTCCGGGATTGAAAAGATGAGTTCTGTGAAAAAAAAGGCCACAAACAGAACCTTATGTCGCCCTCTATTGATGTCTTTCTTGGCAGACAAGAATTAAGGACCGTGAGGGAACGTGATCCAGCCAGTATCATGGACTCTTTGCTGTAACATCATTATTTTCTGGATATCTTTCTTTTAATTTTTGGAGAGGAATCTATACAGACCGCTTGATGGTGACATGTTTTAATCTGGTTTAGGTTATATCATTTCAGATTGTCACTAATCTGTGTGTGAAGCGTACATTGAAGGTATAAAAATTGGTAACATCTTTCTGGCGATTTGTAGAAACAGAATTCCCACCCAATTCAAGCGTGGACATGGTGGATGATGGCGAAAATACACTACAACGAGTGACGCTTTTGGGCTAGGGATCCCAGATTGTATATTTTTAAAACGTCTCATCCACTTGTAAGAGATTTAGAAAGGACTCCTGCCTCCTTTTCTTTTACCACTGACATAATTGTCCAAGAGGCCAGGGTATTATTAACAATTAAAACAAAACACACTTCGACCCTGAAGGTTTATACCAGGAGCGGTTCTACAGGGAGGCTTTGGGAACTGAAGCCCCCCCCCAAAAAAAGAAAGAAAAATCGCTCAAGCCCCCCAATTTTTGACGATATAAGTACAATTTTAACCTCATACAGATTCCAATATACATACAATGTCGTTGTATTAAACCAGCACATCAAAAATTTCAATTAAAGCAATCTAGAAAAAACTGAATATTTCCAAATGGAGGATTTTCAAATTTAATATGCATAATCAATGTATGCATAGATTGAAATATGAATTTTGTGTCTAAAACTACGGTCCTCAAATCAAATGTTGTGTCTGTCACACTGTAGTTGAAACAAACAAAGTACCATGATAGATACGATGCGTGGTATGTCGTATCAATGAGATCCTGGTGATTCGATACAAAGTTTGTGACAATGATAAAACTATTTGTAATAATTTTTGTTGTTGTAATATTGTATATTTCTGTTACCCCCCCCCCCTTCCCCAGAAAAAAACAAGACTATACACCTTAAAGACATTCAGTGGTGGGCTTTCATGGGGAGTAGATCATAATTTGCTGACACCAGACTTTGTGAAAAGCACTGGAAATACCTGTAATGTTCAGAGCTACATTTCTGGAGCACAGCAAAACAAGCTGTCCCACCATAAACATTCTTCGGCCTGCTTCGGGCATTCTCGGGCCAAGGAAAGTGAGATAATGACTTTGCCAAATGGGGCAAAGGGTGGAATATACAGAGCATTATATAAGGTCTGTTGGTCATAAAACTCATAGTGAAGGATAACACCTCTTCCTGGGTAAGCACCCATGGTGTCAAATTCCCCATGAAAGCCCACGACTGAGCGTCTTTAAATTTCTTAGACCTGAATCAAGGACGAATCCAAAGTTCAATTAAAAATCTTACTCCAATACATTTAGAAATCAGTCTTGATTATAATTTCTTTATCCAATTTTGGATTTGTCCCTAATTACAAGCTTCTAAATTAATTTCTAATCGAAGGAAATGAGAGTGTAAATAGACGCATTAAGTTAGAAGGTAGTTGATATAACTCTCTACATTTCATTTCGCAATAAAAGTTTATAAACTCCTGTTTTTTTTTGTTTTTGTTCTTGTTGTTTTTTACTCCAAAAAGGACTCTGGATGTTTTAAAACAATATTACAGTTTTGATGAACCCTACAAGCACACTTCTTTCAGACAATCATACGATCACAATCATATCATGTTATTTTTTTTTCAGGGTATCTGTTGAAATACAGACTTATGATATTATGACCGTTTTTAGGCACATTATGGTGTCAATTACATTCAAAGTTGCATGAAAGATATCTTGATTTACACAAATTCTGTCTGAATGTAGTTTAAAAATCTCGATTATATTGGAAACTTCGAGGTTAGATAGCTTGTAAAAATGACAAAACAGCCTCCAAATACCAATACCATTCAATCAAAAAATGAAATAAGAGAGAGAGAGAGAGAGAGAGAGAGAGAGAGAGAGAGAGAGAGAGAGGGAAAGAAAGAAAGAAGCCACTTTACTTTTTTTTTTTTCATAATTCACAATTCAACCCAATGCATCAAGCTGTTTTTTTAAATGCAGAAAATCATAGACTGGTAAGTAAATGTTTAAAGGAAAATCCGAACGAGAACAACAACAACAACAAAAAATAACAAAAAAAAAAATAAAATAAAAATAACCCAAACAACCGGGAATATAGCTGTTGCAGTGTTATTGAAGAAATCACACCCTTTGCAATATATTCCTCAGCGTGTGAAATGTAAATTCATACAGGTCTTTCTAAAAAAACAACCCGATTTCCTCCTTGACCAGCAGCAACCAGTTTGTTTGTTTTTATTTAGTCTAAATTTATGCAAGGCCCTAGATTTAGTGAAGGATTTACAGAGTATAAAGCGGGTTTCCTTCAAGTTTTCTGAGAACTTTCATATACTCTCCTTTCTTTTCTGGTGAGTTTATTTACAAGAGAAGTTGTCGTTTTGTTTCCAGAATTATTACATAATCCTTGTTCGCAATATGTATTTTTTCGTTTCGTTTCGTTTTGTTTTGTTTTGTTTTAGCTTTGATTTTGTTTTCCTTAAGCCCACACCTTACGATCCGACCGGTCTGCGACCGAGTGAGTGGAGATGTGACGTCACAGCTCTTGTCAGCTTGTGAGTCGCAGGGTAATCGTAAGGATTTGACATGTCGAATCTCTGCAACACAACTGGATCGCAGGCTCAATCCAACTTCCTACCAATCAGACAGCAGTATAGTAATTGGATCGCAAGATGTACGGACGCGGGACCTGTCACTCAGTCGCAGCCATACGAAGAAGCGTTTGTAACTCTTTTAAAAAAAAAAAATTTTTTTGAAAGCGTATATAACTCTATGGTCGCAGTCCAGTCGAGTCGGATCGTACGGTGTGCAGTGGGCTTGAGTGAAGTCACTGAATATTGCATAATTATTACTTACCACCAATCAGATGGCTAGTTTGTTGTGACGCATTCGTGCTACCATGGACCATGGTGCTACGCACACCATCGCAACCAACTGCGTGCTAACTTTTTTGGGGGGTTTCCCCTCAATTCTGCACACGACCCCATCAAGCTCAATCTACTCCCATGCATCTCACGAAATCGGTCGCGACGAAGAGTTGCTTAGGCCTCAGTTTACCGCAAAAGAATTAATCACGAATGTGGTAGCGAAGCCGATTGCTACAAAAAAAAAGCAGGATCTAGTCGGGGATCTAGTTACTGATGTCAGTGTGTGAAAACTCTCATTGGATCGACTCCAGGTTTATTTAAGGTGGAATCCTGGAGGGGAGAACAATCCCCGATCTTCTTGATTTCAGCCACGCGCCACTGCCACTGTATATGGTGGTGAGGAGGAGCGGTACTCGCTGGTAGGCGGGTACTGGCCGGTACAAGTGGAGTCTTGTTTGCTGCCAAGTAAAGGGCAGGTGTCGTGAGCTTTGATTGCCGATGACTGTCTCCCTACAAAAACTGCAGTTTTTTTTCGTTTCTTTTGGAACGCCTCTCTGTCTTCAGATATTGCAGGGTTCTCCGAAATCCTGTTTGAATAGTTGATCGAAGAAACCTTGTGGCTTGCTGAGCAGGTGAGAAGTGCAGGTCTTTTCAACTTGGTTTTGGTCACAGCCAGCGACTTACATGACTTACAGCGGCATCCAGGTAAGATGAATTAACATGATCATTAAACGCACTTTTGGGCTTGTAAATTCATGACTTGATGACTGAATATTCACATGATTTCAGCCAGTGGCAGATCCAGGCTAGGGCACACACACAAGGTGCACGCCCCATCTATCATGTCTATATTTTGGAATTACACAATGGAACACACGAGCTTTATCTGAGAAAATTGTGTGCTTTCCCTCTATTTCCAAGTCCTGGATCCGTGACTAATTTTAGCTATAGACTGGGTGGCCATACTTAACCATCATTCCTTATGTCAACAGAAAAATTCAATTGCCTTTCAGTGCCTTTTAAATGACTTGTGGAGAAATGGCAGTTATGTGGCCGTGGATTGAGGTAAAAGTTGTAAAACCAGGGAGTCAACTCCCTGGTAAAACTTTCATTATTACACCATTTTGTTTCTAAAATATTGTTTTGTATCATGATCCATTGTTTGTTTGTTTCAAATGTTTCACTCCATCATTTGCCATATTTTGATTATGATCCACTTTTTTAATTTTTTTAAAATGTGCAAGTGAAGTACCAACTAATTAATGCATGGCATTGCTTTTCATTTCAATTTTCAATTGTTGTGTAGAGTTTAAACTTGTTGCATCAAATAAGGAATGCTTTTGTCACTTTTTTGCATTGTTGTAGAATATAGACAGTTCAAATTTGAATTCAATTTTGTCCATTTTTTATTCTATGAAAGATGTTACTTCATGGTAGAGATCTACATGTAGTAATAAGAACAACATTAAAAATGTTTCAATTAAGAAATGGATTACCTGTATTTATCAAGATTAAGAACACACTACTATCATTAATCTTAAAGCCTATCAAACAATTCGAGTCCATAATTTTATCATGATTTTCTTTCTTCTTTGGAATACACTACAATACTTGATAAAAAAAGAAGAGAAGAAACCTGCTTTAAGAGGATGAACAGTGAAAATAGAAATTGAAATAGTGGAATACTTCTATTTTTTCTAAATATTTTTTCATATTTGTAGATAATCATGGTCATTTTGGTGTAACAGTGATTCAAATTTTCCTCTTAGCCAAATAATGAATCATTGTGTTTGATATGTTCTGATCAGACTAAACACAACTCACTTTCAATTTAATATTGAAAGAAAAAAAGAAAGGAAAAGAAAAAAAAACCTTTTGTGATTGACAAAGAACCCTTGATTCATAAAAACAACAGGGAACAGTAGCATAGCTTTTTTTGTTGGGGGGGGGGGGGAGGGGTTGGTGGGGTGTTAGGTAGTCTGCAGACACAGACTCTAATTGACACTTTATCTAAATGCATTGTGTCATGAGAGAAGCCTAGACAAAGTACCTACTGGCTGTGTCAGTATAGTCTGAAGCAGTTATAGTACATGATCCCCATGGACCTCCTAATAGTCTCCTACTCAGATCCTATGAGCGTGTTTTGACAGACCAGGGATTGTGTCTGCAAACTACATTTGTAGGGGTGGGTGGGGAGAAGAGGAATATTGGGGTATAGCTCTGGAGGAGGAAAACATGAAAGAAGATGTGACCCTTGCATGGTTGTACCAAGGTTTTAACGTCAA